>JALAZF010000822.1:600000-1200000 GCA_022829125.1 Lathyrus tuberosus | reverse complement strand
TGGAACACCCTAACTTTTAACTTTTATTATTGAGAGAAAAAAACAAAAAACAAAAGAATCAATGTTTGAAAGCATTGAAAGTTTGATTAAATTCTTTAAAATCACAGTCACTTGTGATGAACTGACTAACTCTAAATGAGCTAAGGCTGTTATTGTTTGGGTATTTTTTAATTTAGTTCCTTCTTCAACACTTTGTATAAAATTAAAATATGTTTAATTTTGTAATATAATTCAATTCCTATATTGAAATGAGTAAAAAAGAAAATTAGAAATTTATGACAGATGCATTTAGTTTTGAAGTTAAGTTGTAGTAAATTTTAAAGAAGCACTTTAAATAAAATCTATATAGTTTTAGCTTTACATGTACAATTTGGTGATACTATATATTTCATTACTTGCCTGAAAGGGTTCGCTGGTAGTATTGATTTCTCGAAGTAGATCTTTTTGACTCGTTAGTTGTTCTTTTTCCAACTTTTGTATTAAATACAAATGTATTAGAGATATAAAAACTAACAACTAATAACTTTTGTTATATGTAAGACCTTAAATTATTGAAACAATATTATGCATGGGAATATCAAAGGGAATTTAGCATGGTCGACAAATCTGTTCGGTAATATTGCTACATATGTTGTCTCCAAATCAGAAGCATACCAATGATATTATTAATATCCAAAGTATTAGTATTTGTAAGGTTAGTCTCACTAAACTTATAGATATATATTATAGTTTGGAACACCCTAACTTTTAACTTTTATTAGAGAGAGAAAAAAAACAATAAGCAAAAGAATCAATGTTTGAAAGCATTGAAAGTTAGATTAAATTCTATAAACTCAGACTCACTTGTGTTGAACTGACTAACTCTAAATAAGCTAAGGCTGTTATTGTTTGGGTATTTTTGAATTTAGTTCCTTTTTCAACAACACTTTGTATAAAATTAAAACATGTTTAAATTGGTAGTATAATTCATTTCCTACATTAAAATGAGTAAAAAAGAAAATAAGAAACTTATGAGAGATGCATTTAGTTTTGAAGTTAAGTTGTAGTAAATTTTTAAGAAGCACTTGAAATAAAATCTATATAGTTTTAACTTTATATGTAGAATTTGGTGATACTATATATATTATTAGTTACCTGAGAGGGTTCGATGGTAGTATTGATTTCTTGAAGTAGTTCTTGTTGACTCGTTGGTTGTTCTGTTTCCAACTCCTGTATCATGAACAAATGTATTAGAGATATAAAAACTAATAATTAATAACTTTCGTTATATGTAAGACCTTAAATTATTGCAACAATATTATGCATGGGAATATCAAAGGGAATTTAACATGGTCGGCAAATTTGTTCGGTAATATTGCTACTGATTTTGTCTCCAAATCAGAAGCATACCAATGATATTATTAATATCCAAAGTATTAGTATTTGTAAGATTTGCCTCACGAAAATTATAGATATATATTATAGTTTGGAACACCCTAACTTTTAATTTTTATTATAGAGAGAAAAAAAAACAATAAACAAAAGAATCAATGTTTGAAAGTATTAAAAGTTTGATTAAATTCTATAAACTCACACTCACTTGTGAGAAAAAAAACAATAAACAAAAGAATCAATGTTTGAAAGCTGTCATAAATTTTTAAAAAGCACTTGAAATAAAATCTATAGAGTCTTAGCTTTACATGCACAATTTGGTGATACCATATTACTTTACTTGCCTGAGAGGATTCGATGGTAGTATTGATTTCTCCAAGTATATCTTGTTGGTTTATCAAACCTTGTTGAATCGTTGGTTCTTCTTTTTCCAACTCCTGGATTAAGAACAAACGAATTAGTGATATTAAGTAATAATTAATAACATCCATTACTAAGTATGACATTAAATCAAAAGCATTTTTAACAAATTCATGCTCTGCCTCTAGTGTTTGTTTCAATTCTTGATGCATAAAAAACATGTTTGATTCCAAGACATTGTCATGGTGATTGTATTCATATGTGAGTAGCTTGAATAAAGAGATAGATTGATATTGACCTGTGAAGAAATAAAGTATGATACTAAATCAGTAGGAATAATGAAATCAGATGGAAATGTTAGGCAATATTGTCTGGTACACATGGCAACTAAACTTGGCAACTTCCGAAAATCGAGATCTTGCAATGTTGGAAGGTGAATCTTAGTGTGGGTTTTGTAGTCATCAGTGTAGTTTCCGAATATGTATTCCAATTTTCTACAATTATATACGGATAGTGTTCTCAATTTCGGGAAGACAATGCCCATTTCATTGCTACCACTTTCATCATCTCTAGTGTCTTCTATTATGTACTTCAATTCATCATCAAAGTAACAAATAGTCAAAGTTTCCACCAACATTCTTGGAGTAATAGAAAGGATAAACACAGATTTTATATTGAAAGAACCAGCCAGCGTAATCTCTTTTATATTGCACATGAAGTATGGTTGTACACGAAGGCATTGAGCACGTTCCCATAGCCAGAGTAGGTGTGAATTTGATACCTGTAATGTAATCCCAATATAAAGGAATTAAAAATCAAACCATATATTACTTCAAATAGTATAATTAATTTTATGCATCGAAACTTTTGAATCACCTAAATAGTATTTTACTCTTATAGCAGACTTTAAGTTTTGGATGTTTAATATGCAAAAATTATATCAATAGATGATACACATTTTAAATAGAATGTATCAAAACATAAGAAAAAAGGTGAGAGTGTTACCGATGGTGACGAGTTGTTCTGCAATGGTGATGGGATTTGAGTAGTTGACATGCTCCCAAGTTTGTGTCTATTGTTATTACCATGACGACATATAGAACTCCAAGAAAAGATGTTACATTTGATAGGCTCCACTTGTGTTTGTGCCTCGAAACCATCTTTAGAAGTGGAAGATGACTCATTCACGTGTGAAGACATGGAATGAGAATATTTTTGAAACATACCCATGAATTTTGGTAAATACGCAAGATGTATTTCTTTCAGTGAATTGAATTCAACATGTTGGTATTGGCCAAATATATATTTCAGCTCATCACATCTTATTATGCTTAGAGTTTCTAGTACTGGAATGTCTTGAGAGGAGAGGAAGGGAAGTATTGATTCTAATCGATGACATCCTTTGATTACAAGAACTTTAAGTTTTGGAAGCATTGAGACATGACTCTTGTTATATTTATCACCACCATCTATTTCTTTCAGTGAATTGAATTCAACGTGTTCGTGTTGGCCAAATATATATTTCAGCTCATCACAACTTCTTATTCTTAGAGTCTCTAGTACTGGAAGGTCTTGAGAAGAGAGGAAGGGAAATATTGATTCTAATAGGCGACATCCGTGAATATGAAGAACTTTAAGTTTTGGAAACATTGAGACATGACTCTTGTTATATTTATCACCGCCATATATTTCTTTTCTTGATTCTTCCTCTCCTCTTTCATCTATTATTATGTTTGTTAATCCCCTGCAATCAGTTATATTCAATTCCTCTAGTAGCACTGGGTTCTGAGAAGTTAACAGTAGAAAAGGGTTAACCAACAATGGGCAATTTGACACTACCAAAGTCTTTAGATTGCAGAGATTTAACTTACAATTAAACAATCTTCGTAGCATTTTACACCGATTTATGTATAGCTTCTCCAAATTCTTCAGATAATCAAAAGGAAGAGAACCTTTGAATAGTTCTTCCAAATTTTCCATTCTATACAGTTTTAACACAACCAACTTGGACAATACATTTGAAGCTTGAGAACCAGTAGTGTCAATGAGACACTGTAACTGTGAAACCTTACTCAAATCAAGACACTGTGTTGTATGCATGCAATACTTGAATGTTTCTTTTGAAAAAAAATAACAAAGACCCTCAATACCCACATATTTTGATAGTGAATGATCAAACACAAACCATTGATTAAGGATACGATACCTTTTCAACTCGGGGAAGGTTATTTCTCGACAAAATGTATTAAAACTATCTATGAAGTACAACTCTTCAAGTTTTGAGCATATTTTAATAACCTCAAATGGATTATCCTTTCTAATTGTACATCTTTCCATGTTTAACAATTTAAATTTTCCCAACTTTGCAATTTCGCGTGGCAATTCAGTGATTGTGCAACCAACCAAATCAAGAGTCTCAAGACTTTCCAAATTTCCCAAAACAGATATGTCACCTAAATCAACTTTATCAACCAATATAGATCGAATATTTTCCAATGAGTGAATTGATGGTGGTAATGATAGGGATTGCTTGTAATTACCTGAAAAGTACAAAACTCGAAGCTTGACAATATTTTCAAAAAAAGAATTCGGGAATTCCATACATTTATGCTCTTTATCTCTTTTCACGTCGACAATTAGAATTTCAAGTTTTGAACCATCATACTTCCAGGAAAAAAAGTCTGTAGCCATCCCTTCATAAAATAAATATTTAATATTTATTTCCCTTTGAACTGATGATTTTGTACCTTCGTTCGACAAATTTACATTTCGAATCTCTTTATTTGCTATCCATTGAGCCACTTCACGAATCAAATCATGCATTTTTACATGTTCTTTATCGACCTCCGTCAATAAACATGAGTCTATGAGTTTATTTTTAGTAACAACTACTTTATTTCGAGCACCATTGTAGTTGTCATAAGCCTCCTCAAAAAGGCCAGTTCCAATGCCAAGTCTAGTTAGAATTTCAATAGGGATTTCTTTATCTTCAGGGAATAAAGAAGATAAGAGGAACAATCCCTTAGCTTTTTCGTCCTTCATATAATCATAGCTAGACTTTAAACATTTATAAACTCCGACTTTTTCATCATCTACATTGTCCATTGCCACATGCTTCTTCAAGGAATTTAAGGTAACATCCCACTCATGCTTACGATGTTCTTGTCCTTTTAAACTGCTGGCAATTATTGCAATTGCAACCGGTAATCGTTTGCATTCCTCAGCAATTTTACGTCCCTTTGTGATCAAACTTTTTGAAAAACTATCGGTTATATGAGCATACTTTTTGAACATGGTCCATGCTTCTTCTTCAGATAAGAGCTTCAATTCAATCATCTTATCACAATCCATTTTATTGAATATTCGTATACTACGTGTCGTTATAAGAACTCTGCAACCTTTGTGATTGCCTCTTTTTGGAATTCCTATTTGATCAAAATCAAGAATTGAGTCTTGGTCCCACACATCATCCATTATTAAAAGAACTTTCTCACCATTTGTTAATCTGCTCCATAGTGTTTTGGATCGGTCCGAGTCATTATAACCATCCAAACTCAGTCCTAAAGATCCGGCAATATCATCTTGAATTTTTTTTATATCAGGAGTAAATGACACTGTTGTATCGATAACATGAGCGAATTGTCCAGATAACTTTAATTCTTTACCCACTTCTTTAGCCAATGTAGTTTTTCCGGTGCCCCCCATTCCTTGCAATACGATTATATAGTTGTTGTCATTTTTTAGTGCATCCATCAACTCTTTGTATATTGACACTCTACTTTGAAAAGAAATGTAACTTTCAGATGAATAACGTTCAATGTCTGGAAGACGGCGAGTGAGTTCAATATTTTCAAGTTTCTCTCCCTTTTCTGTTAATCGTTTCATCTTTTCTAAGTTATTTGCCAACTCCTTTCCCTTTTTATATCGCCAAATGTAATCAGGACATAATCCAAAAAAACATGTTTGTTTTGTTTTGATGTCCTCTTGAATGAGCTTATCAGCTTTTTCTTTCCAAGTATAATAATTAGCTGGAATATCTTTATCTCTTCCTGCTGCCACTTTAGCACGTTGCTCCAATGTTTTTATTTCTGATTCCAGCCAAACCTTTTCTTCTTTAAATTCATTAGCAATGGATGTGAAGCAAAACACATGACGTAATTCTGATATTGCTCCATTTATGAATTTCTCCACACATGTCTTCTCCAATTCAGTTACGCAACTTTCCATCTAACCAATTTCAATAAATTAAAGTTAGTCATAAATGTTCAACAAAACCTCAAATAGACATTACATAGTTTAGCGTTTAAGTTCTACAAGCAATAAATATAGAATGAAAGGTATGTTTGTAAAAACAAAAAAAAAGTTATTTTTTTACTAAAAAAACAAAAAAAGTTTAGTAATATATATTTCACTTATGTTGGTATTTTACTTTTTTGGTCATTTTGCAGTTAGTTTAGTAGCTATTTAATTAGCTTGACTTCAAGGGAAAAAAAAACACACACATATATATATATCAACATTACAAATACTCTAAACAACAATCCTTTTTTTTCTTTACACTAGTTTCTGAAAATAACAAAGTAAAGAAATTTTAATATTATGTTTCATAATTGATATCTAACTACAATGCTAGTGAATTGAGAAAAAAATAGGATGAGTTTGAGTCAACTACTAACAGAAACGCAATTTGTTTAAAAAGAAAACTTATTTTAAATTGAAAGGTTTCTCCATGAGTTAAAAAAATTTAATTTGAAAAATGACAATATTATAGTTAAAGTAAATAAGTTCATAAGAGATAGAACATATGGTTTAGTTTTAGCCCACAAATCAGTTTCTTCTCTAAAATAGTTTTATATAAAAAATAAATAAAATCAAGTAGAGGTATTAAAATATTAAGCTATCCAGAGGTATGTTAACAAAAATAAATGAAGATTAGCTAGTTGCCTACTTACTGCTGATTAGGTTATTGCTTTTAAGATAATCTAACCATGTTATCGGTTAGTTACTTACACACACATTACAGACAGAGGCAGTCCATACCAAAGATGGGAAATCTTTAGTTTTGCTGTAGCCTTTTTTTGTCTTCCAATTATATCCTTTTCAATTTTTATTTTAAATTGCAACTTCTATTGTAGTAACTATTATATGGCAGTTTACATATTTTTTTATACAATTTTTTTATTCTAAAAATAATTTAAACAAAAATAAAAAATAAACATACAAAAAAATACCGTTTATATTTTTATCTGTTTGCGCATTATAAAAAGCGGACAGACGGGCACGTGAGTGCCCGTCTGGACGCTAGTATTAAGAATGGCAACAATTATAAGTTTATCTCCTCCAAACGTAAAAAAAAAAAAAAAAAAAAAAAAAAAATGTATAAACATGTTTTATATGAAGTTGTTCAATGCCTAAACCTTGTTAAAAACAAAGTATATGATAGGAGTTTAATAGAATAATTTATTATTAGTTAAATGAGTTTTATTAGTATTTTGATGTATTATGAATTATTTTATATTATTATGTTTTTTTGAATATTCTTAGGACATTTAAGATTAAGACATTTCATCAATCTTCAGGTTCACACTAACGTTGATCATCTTAACGCTTTGGATAACCAGTTGGTGGATAATTTTGGTAGTTCAGTTGAAGATTTGGTGGAGGAAAGAGTTAGAGTGGTTGGGGAATTTTGGAAGAATCCCGACCTTAAGGAAGGTCTGTTGAGGCAAAAATCTAGACAGCTGTGGTTATTGGAGGGTGATCAAAATTCACACTACTTTCATCAATCCTTAAAAGAAAGGCAACGTAGGAACTCTCTTTCATGGTTGTTTCGAGACAGTGATCTAGTTGAAGATGTGGAAGCTATCAAGGATACGATTCACGAACATTTTGCCAATCTTTACACAAAACCAGATGATGACAGACC
This sequence comes from Lathyrus tuberosus, assembly GCA_022829125.1. Classification (NCBI taxonomy): domain Eukaryota; kingdom Viridiplantae; phylum Streptophyta; class Magnoliopsida; order Fabales; family Fabaceae; genus Lathyrus; species Lathyrus tuberosus. The sequence goes on along the minus strand of JALAZF010000822.1, from coordinate 1,192,343 downwards.
AGTTCCGGAAGGGATTTCGTTTAGCAGGTTGAATGATGAGGATAGGGACTTCCTAGAGTGCTCCTTTTCTGAAGAAGAAATCAAATCTGCGGTTTGGTCTTGTGACGGTAACAAGAGTACGGGGCCTGATGTATACTCTTTGGAATTTTACAAGAAGGGATGGGATTTTTGAAAGAAGGATGTCATTGGATTCATAAACGACTTCCACAGGAAAGCCAAACTAACTAAAGCGTGTGCAGCCTCTTTTCTCGCCTTGATTTCGAAGAATTTGTCTCCCCAATCATTGGCGGATTATAGACCGATCTCTTTGGTTAATAGCATGTATAAAATTTTGGCCAAATTACTAGTAAATCGTCTCAAGAAAGTGGTTGTCAAACTGATTTCTCCTAAGAAATCGGCGTTCTTAGAAGGTCGTAATATTTCGGATGGTATTTTAATAGTCAATGAGGTTTTGGATGATGCCAAGAGAGAAAGAAGGAATTGTTTGTTATTGAAAGTGGACTACGAGAAAGCTTATGACACGTTAAGTTGGAACTTCCTTCGTTACTTACTCAATTCGATGGGATTTGGCAAGAGGTGGATTAGATGGATGGAAAGTTTCATATTTACGAGCATTATGTCGGTGCTAGCCAACGGAGGAACAACTAAAGATTTTGTCGTTAAAAGAGGGTTGAGGCAAGGCGATCCTTTGTCGTCCTTCATGTTTGTAATAGCTATGGAAGGGCTAACTAGCATAATTAATAAAGCGGTGGAGCAGAATTTTTTCATAGGTTACCACTTCGATAATGATGTTTCGGTGGACGTGCTTCAATTCCCCGACGACACCATAATTGTGGGAGAAGGAACTACCGATAACCTCAGGTGTATGAAAGCTGTTATGAGAGTTTTTGAATTGATGTCCGGCCTCAAAGTTAACTTCAGCAAGAGCAAGTTGTATGGGGTGAACTTAGACGTGAACTTTCTCGATGCTGCCTCTTCGTATCTTACCTGCAGAATGGAAAGTCTCCACTTCAAATTTCTAGGGGTTCTCATTGGTAACAATCCAAGGAAGAAAGCTATGTGGAGTAATTTAGTATCGGCCTTACGGAATAAGCTTGCGTCTTGGAGGGGGAGGAAACTTTCGTTTGCAAGAAGAATCGTTTTAATTAATTCTGTCTTGAACGCTATACCAATTTATACTCTGTCCTTTTATAAAGCGCCAGCAGCTGTGCTTCAGGGGATTCGTAGTATCCAAAGCAGTTTTTTATGGAACGGCAAAGAAGATAATCGTCCTATATATTGGATAAGCTGGAGCGATGTTTGCAAATCGAAAGATATGGTAGGGCTAGGCATAAAGGATGTTGAAGTTATAAATAGAAGCTTGTCATTGAAGTGGAAATGGCGGTTTTTAAACGACAAGAATGCGTTATGGCATAAGATTCTCCGTTCTCGTTACGGAAATATTGATATCAAGGCCACTGTCGGAGGAAAGGAGATGTTGCCAAGAAAGATTCGATCTGGTGGAGAGACGTTGTCTTGAACGACATAACCATTCAACCTAATCTGGTTTTTTCTAACCTTTTTCTTTGCAGGATCGGAGACGGGAAGTCAACGTCGTTTTGGTATTCTAATTGGCTGGAAAACCAAGCTTTGAAGGACGTCTATCCTCATTTGTTCGAAGCGGCTGTGTCATTAGAAATGAGTATTTACGAAGCAGGTGAATGGATTGACGACGTTTGGTATTGGAATTTTGCTGGAATTGTGAGAGGCTGGAACGAATTGGAGGAGGCTAGTAGGGCAGAGTTCTCGGAGGAAATCATCAACTGCAATCCGCAGAAGGAAGGAAGGGATGAGTTCGTTTGAAAACTTACAGAGGACGGTGTATTTAACGTCAATTCTTATTTCAAGGCATCGCAAGAAGGCTGCATTTCGCCTTGGTCTGCTTCTGTTATGAAAGCGCAGAATTTTGTGTGGTCTTTGGAGGCGCCGTCGAAGGCGAAGTTTCTCGGGTGGAGGTTGTTAATCAATAGGTTACTGACTAAGGATCAATTGGCTCATAGGAGGGTCTTGTTTAGTTCTAGAGACTTGGTTTGTGGCATATGTTTCGATAGTGAAGAAAACTTGCTGCATCTTTTCTTTGGCTGTGGCAGGATTTTTGCTTTATGGGAGAAATTGTGGCAATGGATTGGCGAAATTCTAAATTTGTCGATTCAGGATTTCATGGCTTTTCCTTTGGTGAAAAATCAGGCTATAAATTCTAAGGATAGAACTACTGTGGGCATCATTTGGTTGGCGTCAGTGTGGAGTATTTGGTTATTGCGTAACGATATCCAAGTCAATGACAGTGTTTTTAGATTCAACGAGCGTTTCACTTCGATCATTTACAGGTCTTGGGTCTAGTTGGGGTTAAAGAGCAAACACTCTTTTTGTATCAATTATTATGACTGGTTTTCTGCCCCTATTTTATGTGGTAGGAGATAGCAGTTTATGAATTCATCTGTATTCTTGGAGTATAACTCCTACTCTATCAATACAATTTGCTTATTAAAAAAAAGATTAATACATTTCGATGGCTAAAATTTGTTTAGAGTAGTATATAACAAATGCATTAACTTCTCTTTAAGATTAAGACACTTCAATTGAATGCTTTGATAGGCTGTATTTGACTTTTTGTCAAATACAGCAAATACAAACTCTGTTAGACACAAACTACAACACGCTATTTCAACTTTGACACAAAGAATTACATATTTAACACACCACCTAATCCATTGTGTTTAAGCTATCTACATTCATCATTGTTCTTAAGCTCTTGAACAAATCGACCTGCACATCCTCATCATTATATTTACAATCTCATTCTCTGATCTGCAATGCTCCATGCTCAACTTTCCATTTGCTACCTGTTCTCTCAGGTAATGGAACCTCATTTCGATGTGTTTGCTTCTTTCGTGTGATATCGAATTCTTTACCAGGTTGATATTCAACATGTTGTCGATCTTCATGGACATTGTTGCATGATCCTTCCTTATTATTTCTTCGACTAGATTCATCATCCATGTTGCTTGGCATGCACATAAAGAAGCTAATATGTATTTAGCCTCACATGATGATAAAGCTATCACTAGTTCATTTCTCAAACTCTGTGCGACTAGCGCTTCATCTAAGATGAACACATAGCCTGCTGTTGATTTTCTATTTTCAGCATCACGACACCAACTAAAGTTAGTGTAGCCCACAAGTTTGCATTCTTTTTCTTCATCGACTAAAGGAAATAAAATACCATAGTCGAGTGATCCTTTGAGATACCTTAGTATCCTCTTGGTGGTAGCAAGCTAGATACCTTCAGCTTTTGCATGAATCTGTTAACCATACCTACACAATACGCTAAATCAGGCCTTGTGTGACAGAGGTATCCAAGTTATCCAATGAGTTTTCTTTATTGTGTTGGATCGACATCATCTTTAGTCGAATCTTTCATTAGTTGCAATCAAGACTCAGCTGGAGTTGAAATTGGGTTGCAATCTTGCATTTCAAATATCTTGAGTATTTCACCTATATATCTTCTTTGGTGCATCATCATGCCTATAATACTCTTGTAGAATCCGATACCAAGGAAGTATGAGATATTTTTCAAGTCTGGCATTTCAAACTCCTTACTTAAGTTATGTTTGAAATTTTCGATCTCCTTATTCCAACTGCCTGTTATCAATAGGTCGTCGACATAGAGACATTGTATAAACAGTTCACTCATATATCTCCAGACATACACACCATGCTCGGTCGTGCACTTTTCAAACTCTTTCTCTCTTAGAAAGCCGTCTATTTTCTTATTCCAAGCTCTCGGAGCTAGTTTCAGTCAATACAGGGCTTTATGCAGCATGTATACTTTTCTTTCTTGGTCATGTTTCACAAACCCAACTTGTTGTGTTACATACACTTCTTCGTATAAAGGGTCATTCAAGAATGCACATTTCACGTACATCTGACATATCAACCAATTATGTATACTGGTTAGACCAAGAACTAACCTGATTGTTTCGATTTTAGCTACTGGTGCAAAGACTTCATCATAGTTGATTTCTTTGAGAAAGAAGAAGAGTTTATTTAGGAAAGGAAGAGCCATATGAGGCAGAGGAGGTGTATTCCGACATACGCAGTACTATATAGCAGTTCTAATTTGGATTCATTATGGATTATATTTTATTTTCACCTCATGCTACTTTAACATGTATTTCGACTTTATTTATATATGTCATTTTTGGACCATCTGGATTTATATACGTCATTTTTTGCATATTTATTGTATGGTTTAAATCTCATCACATAACATGGCACATAATGTTTACAAATCTTCATCTAAATAAACAAAACATAACATGTATTGTTCTGGTATGTTACATAGATGTATCTCTGTAAAATAAATGGAGATGCATCTCCGGTACAATATGTTAGTTTAATGCCTATCAGAATTAATGCTTGGTGTATGACTTTTAAAATATTACAGAGATGAGTCTCCGAATCATTTAACATTTCAAGGTGCGTCCGGAGATGCATCTTCGGAATCAGGGGGAATTTTAGTATTTTTACATGGTGTGTAAGTAACATATAGAATGCATTAAGAAATCCCCCCAATCATTTCTAGAATTGTTGATACCTTGGGTTGGGCTGTATCAACTTCTTCTCTCTCTCTCTCTCTTGTGCATACCCCCTCTTGGTTTTTATTGATATCCCCCTTAAACATATCTTGAATAATAATTTTGTGTGGATTATTCCTCTAATTTGGCTTTGAGAAAGAAGAAGAGTTTATTTAGGAAAGGAAATCTTGATAAACCCTTAACAGTGCTTTCTTCACCACATAGGAGTGTGGATATATAGATTAAAAAGGTTAGTTCAGAGCATTTTTTTAGAAGATTGTTCAAAGATGGTTGTCTCTCCTGTTGGATTGGTTTTGGTGCCTCTATCTCCTAGACTCCCCACATGTGTGGCGTCCTCATAGGCTTTAAAATATTTAGATTGTAACGAGACCTTTGTAGATTTTACTAATGTTGGACGGGCACGTGACTCTCTTTTTGGATTGGCTCTACTACACCAACCTCCCAAACTTTCCAATTCTTTATTGGATTCAAATATTTTTAGTCCTCTAAATTCAATTGGTTTTTGTATGCAGGATAGTGCTCCCATGGATATTCTTGAGGAAGGCTTGAGTACACAAAGGCATAACTTATCCATAAGCTTGAATTGTCCTCCTAATCCACGTGATTCGATTCACTTACGACCTACTCTTATATATTCCAAGTTTTTGGATTCTTTAGATGGTATGAAAGAGACAAACGTTTTTAAAGAAGCCAAACATTTAAGTTGTACTTTTTTGTTTAGTTCTAAAGTTGTGATTAAACAGCTAATGGGTCTAGAAAAAAGGGATAGATAATTGAGGTTATCTTGAATTTATATGAGTTGTGTTTGATTTTGATTGGATATTTTAATATTCATGGGTTATGGAGTAGGATTGGCCATATACCTTCTTACAAGGCTCACTCTGTACACTATGTCTGACCTCATACCGACCACAACATAGATCAAAGAACCTACTATACTAACATATGGAATGCTCTTTATATAGGCTCTTTTGACTTTAGTAATAGGACTTTGAGTCCTACTCAGCTTGTACTGAGGATTAGTTGTTGTTAGAACAAACTTGTCGAGAATCTTCTTCAGGTATGTCTCTAAGCATAATCTCGAATGCTTTCTATCTCTCTGGATATCAATCCCAAGAATTCTGGAGGCAACTCCCAAATTCTTCATGTCGAACTCCTTATCGAGTTCAGCCTTCACCTTCATAACATCTTCGATACGGTTGCTTTTTATGAAGATGTCATCCACATAAATCAACAAAATAACAAATGAATTTTCAGGTCAAAATCTGAAGTAAACATAGTGGCCGAACTGGCTCTTAGTGGAACCGATGTATGCCATGAATTTATCGAATCTCCTGTTAATTTGCCCATGAAATTTTTTCAGGCCATACAAAGACCTTTTCAGCTTGCACACATAATCTTCATTTCCCTTTTTTACATACACCTCAGGTTGCCTCATCAGAATTAATTCATCTAGATCACCATATATAAAGGTTTCTTCACATCCATTTGTTCAAGTTCTAGGTCGAACTTTGCCACCATGGCTAGCAACATTCTAATGGATTTATGCTTTATAACGGGTGGGGATACATCATTAAAGTCGACACTTCTTTCTGAGTGAACCCCATAGAAATCAACCTTCCCATAAATCACTTCAACATCACTCCTATGATTCCTTCCTTAACCTTGAAGATCCACTTAAAACTGACAAACCTGGCCATGCAGGTTTCTCTATCAGCTCCTTAGTGTTATTATCATGAAGAAATTTCATCTTATCATCCATGACTTTTAGAGATTCAATCTTTTTTTCACTCCTCACAACTTTCTTGTAATCTCTAAGTTCTTCATCCAGAACCTCACTTGAAGATATTAAGGCATAAGTTATAAGATATGCATAACCAAGTCTTTGAGGTGGCTTGATGAATCTTCTCGACCTATCACTTTCTAGCAGGTAGTCAATATCAGTCTCCTCATCTTCATCAGTAACTTGTGATTGTTCTTCGACTTCATATGAGTTATGCAATTCAACATCACTATGCTCCACCTCAATAGGAATTTCTTCTTGTTCCACCTCTTCTTCAGAGATCTTCGAACTTCGACCAACGTCATCAGTTTTCTTAAAAGCCATCCCATCTTTATTGAAAACTACATCTCGACCTGTAATATACGTCCTGTGACCTGGATCTAGGCACCACAACATATAAGCTTTGACACCTTCAGGAAATCCAAGAAATATACATCTTAGGGCTCTAGATTCGACCTTGTCTTGCCTAATGTGAGCATAGGCTAAACAGCCAAATACTCTAAGTTTGTCGAGACTAGGTGGATGTCCTGACCAGACTTCTTCAAGTGTCTTCATTCCCATGGAAATTGAAGGACACCTATTTATTAGGTATGTTGTAGTCACAATTGCTTCTGCCCAAAACACCTTATTTAATCCCGCACTTACCAACAGGCATCTAACCCTTTCCAGAAGGGTTCTATTAAACCTTTCATCCAAACACTTTTGTTGATGAGTACCTGCAGTAGTTGTGTGCCTTGCAATACCAGGCGCAACACAATAGCGGTCGAAAGCCTCATTGCTAAATTCAAGACAATTGTCGGCCCTCAACCTCTTGACCTTCCTGCCAGTTTGGTTTTCGACTATAGTCTTCCATCTTTTGAAATTTCAAAAGTTTCATGTATCCCACCTTCTTACAATGATAACACCTAATTGTAGAAGTATTACCACCATAAGAATTATGTAGAACCTTACCATTCTTATTCTAAAATCTACCATCTTTCATCAAGAATTTCCCCTTAACGGCCAAACCTTCACCAACAGAAGATGGTTTGTGCTCGTTTCGTTCGTTCAAATCCTTATAGTACAAGGCTGATTAAACTTCTTCAAAGGTCAATGAATCTCTTCTATACAAGAGAGTTTCTTTGAAGTGAGCATTAGATCTTGGTAAAGCAAACAACAACAGCAACGCTTTATCTTCATCATCAATCTTGACCTCAATATTTTCAAGACCAAGAATCAACATGTTTAACATATCCAACTGCTCATCCAAAACTTTGCCTTCACTCATCTTATGTGAATACAAAGCTTGCTTTAGGTAGAGACGATTGACCAACGATTTTTTCATGTACAAGCCCTTAAGTTTCCTCCACACACCAGTTGTAGTTTTTTCCTTTGAACCCTGTCGGAGAACCTTATCACAAAGGCTAAATATGATTGCACTTTGGGCTTTCTCGATCATCGTCGTCTTCTCCTTCTCCGTTAGGGAAACATCCATCTTCTCTGATCCTTTCAACGCTTCTAGCAAACCCTACTTAACAAACCATACTGAACCAGTAGGGCTTGCATTTTCATGCGCCACAAACCGAAATCAATCACACCAGTGAATTTCTTAATCTCATACTTTGTTGACGGCATCTTCTCCTCCACGTTCACCGCACCATTTTGTTGTGAATCGACGCCCAATAAAATAGAATATCATCGGTTTCTTGATTAACAAGAAAACCACAAAGTAAAAGAAAATAGAGAACGATAAAAGAAAGACAATTCAAAGCGGTTAAAAAATGGATTCTTGATTCAATTACACATTAAGGAACAATGTTTACAATTGAATCTCAACCACACTATTTTCTCCCTCTGATTAGGATTATGAAGGATTGATAGAGAAGTGATGACTAATATGCTATTTATTTCAAAACTAAACTCTGACTTTCAACTAACATACTAAACAATTTACTCAATAGACTGCCTCAATTTAACATGTTAACTTAAACAACAAGCTAACATATTTCGACAACTAGACTAATTCTTTGACTTCGACAGAATTTGCAAGAACACTAACTTATAACCCATAAGTTGTGGTGAATGTGGTGTGTATAGTTCTATTTGCTGTGCTTTCGTTTTTTATTTGGGTTGTTTTAGTAACCCATGCGCCACTCCCAGCCTCTTTATATGTACTTTGGCTTTGTTTTATTGTATATTCTATTTGCTTAAAAAAAACTACAATGCTAGTGGATTGAGAAAAATAGGATGAGTATGAGTCAACAACTATGTCTAGGAGTGAATGCAATTAGTTTTAAAGGGTTTCTCCATGAGTTAAAAAATTTAATTTGAAAATGACACTATTATGTAGGAGTAAGAAGTTCCTAAAAAATAGAACATGATTTATTTTAGCACACAAGTCAGAATCTCTAAACTATTTTTATACAAAAATTTAAATAAAATAAACTCAACTAGGTATTTTAAAATATTAAGCAATCTAGCGGCATGTGAACAAAAATAAATGAAGATTAGCTGTTGGCTATTTACTGTAGCTTAGGTTATAGCTTTTAAACTAACCATGTTACTACATAAGTCGAATTATCTAGAGACAGAAAAACTGAAAAAATAAACCAAATAAAGGATATGACCTTTACCTTGTTTTCCACAATCAGTGCATGCTCCAAGTCTTGTGAACAATCTTCTTTTGTAAAGTCTGCAGAGAGAACAAATTAATGTTCAATGCAATTGATGTTCGGCAGTAAATATTTAATATTGGAAAGAATCTCTCCATGAGTTAAACATCTCACAAAAGTCAATTTCTCTAAAATACTTTGCAAAATAAAAATAACAAAAAATCAAGTTGAGGTATGAACAATCTGATCCTCAAAGTTTATCATTTGTATTCACTAGCATAAATAGAATTATTATGTGTACGGTGGAAAAATAGAAATCAAATAAAAACAAAAAATCTGAAAGTGTAAACAAAATAAAATAGAATTTGTTGGTGTGATATTGTTAATATTAAAAATAGAATATATATTATTTATATATTGTTAAGTGTTTATAATAAAAATATAATATATATTTCTAATGTTTACAAAGTATATTTATAAGTGTATTATTAGTATATATTTATAAGTGTATTTAAAACACATGAATTAAATTATAAAAATAAATATTTATATTGAGAAAATATGAATTAAAACAAAAAATTAATATGCGTAATTTGCAAGGGGTTCAACTCCTCATAAATACCAAAACGTATATCATTTTGCTTGGGATTTTACTCTTCACAAGTACCAAATCATAGACCCCTAACAAATTATTTGTGATGCTCTGCTTAGTTAAAGGATTTATCCCCTTAAAAAATTTTGTTTTGTAAAGGAATTTTTGCATTACTGAGAAGTTTAACCCCTAACTAAAAACGTTTTTTTCTTGTAATGCAAGAGAAAGGTAAAAGACTAAAAAAATAAATAAAATAAAGGCAACTAAGTATGTATATGATATTAACCTTTTTTTCAACAGGTTTAATGTTCAATCCTTGTGAACAATCTTTTTCTTTTCTCTGGACTGTAGAGAGAACAAATTAATGTTCACTAAAATTCAAGTTCTGCAATAAACATTTTATTTTTTTATTTGTCAACATTCCACACATGCTTTTAAGTTTAGAAAGAACTATTTTAGTCACATATCATGTGAATGGTGGAAAAATGGAAATCAAATAAAAACAAAAAACCATAAAGAGTAAACAAAATAAAAGAGAAATGATGAGATATATTTACCTGATTTTGAATACTTTGTGCATACCAGCTCAAGGACCATGATCAGTTACCCTTTGTTTTTTATACCTAGCTTTGATACCTTTCTTTCTTTCTCTCTCATCTAACTGCACTAAAGGTATTGATTCGAAAAAGAGAATACGTTAGCGTTCAATGCAATTCAAGTATTTGATGCAATTCAAGTAGCCAGGATAAAGAGAATGAGTTAGCATTCACTGCAATTAAAGTATTGATGCAATAGTATTTCAGAAACATTACAGCTTGCAAGCAAGCGACTGATTCATTTAAAGCTTCAATTAATTTTAAAGTGTAAAGAAAATCAATTTCTCAATTTTAAAGTGTAACGAAAATACTTAACCAAAAATAAAATGTAAAGAAAATCAATTGTCAGAATTTGGGGGTAGCAGATTCAAGGGTTATATATTAGAGTGACCAGACGTGCTTTCGCTAAGTCCCATCTCTACCATTCAAAATCTCCTTTAAATTTACTACCAAAAGTAATTTATGGAAGGTGTTTATGGACTTTAGAGAAGTAATTACCATCAAAATTCCAAAACAATTCTTATATTTATTTTTTAAGATTAAATATGTTTGTAGTCCTCGTAAATATCTTAAATGTAAAGAAAATCAATTGTCAGAATTTGGGGGTAGCAGATTCAAGGATTAAATATGTTTTTAGTGCTTTCTTGCAATTTAGCTACGGATTTTAAAACTTTGCAACAAAATTAACGACAGTTTTAACGATGATTTACTATTTAATGGTTGAATTAACGATAGTTTTAACAACGGTTTTACCAAAAGGGACAAAAAATGTGAATGAAAATATTTAAGAGAACCGAAGAAATTTTTTAGAAAGACTAAAAGTGAAATTAAAATATTTAACCCTATTTTTTATTCTAGTGACTTTTCTAAAGTAAATTTATAATTGTTTACAAAACATGAATATACATGTATTAAAATATTGATCATGTTTCCTTTTCTTATAAAATCTAAATTATTCACGCAATGTTAACTTTATTTTATTTTTTGTCACGTGTCCCTTTTAAAAATAAAAAGAAAATCTTTTATGCTTTTTATTTATTTTAAAAAGTACCAAATTGTTATTTCTCTACTTTGTCATTTCTTGATGTTTTGCTTTATTATTTTAAGGGTTAAATGCATAATTCCTTCCTGTAATATATGTGAGTTTCGTTTTACACCATTTAATTTTTTTTATTTGAAATACTTCCCTAAAATTTTAAAATATTAAACCTTTTGTTTCCTAAGTACAAAAATTATCTCCTATAAATTTTTTATTTATTTACCTTTCTGATTAAGTGTTAAAATTGTACCTTAAGAGGGTAATTCAGAAATAAAAATTATTACAAAGGCATTTAAAAAAAATTAAAGGGGGTAAAACGAAACTCGAATATACCAACAATTTATTAATCACTAAAAATATCAACACATATTTATTTGTCACCAACAATTTATTAAATGTAATTTTTTTACATTTTCAAAATAAAGATAAGAATAGTTATAATTTATTAATTTAATTGAATTAATCTAAAAATATAAGACAAACATTTGTCGTTAAACAATTAGTTAAAGTTAAATTTATAATACACTAACAATATTTTTTTACTCCTGCATTTATAATTTTTTAATTTTAATTTAATTAATTAAAAAATATAGGACAAATATTTGTCAATAAACAATTAGCTAAATTTTGGTTTATAATACACTAACAATACTTTTTTCACACTTAAATTTTAAGGAAAAATAAATTTTTATAAACAATTTACTTTATAAAAACTATTAAATTATACAAATCACTAATGAAACAAATATTTATCATTAATTATTTAATGAATTATATTTAATATTTTTTGACATTTATTAAATAAAAATTAAACTATTTTTAATATAACAATTTGAATCTAATATATTTTTAAGAAAGAAAGTTCTCACTAACTTTACGACTGAACACATTACTCCTAAATAGTGACATCTCACTCTTATTTTGGACAATGCATACATTATACTAAATTGTCAACTAAATGTTTCTTCTTAAACGACATTGCATCACGGTCCTTAATAATTACCGTTGTGATAAATGAAAGGTTACTTGCTTCGATTTCTAGCACCAATACTATTTAAGAAAAGGAAAAACATTGTCTTATTTAAAGATACTTAAAATTCATAATACAATAAAGGAGATTACTGAATTGAAATTGCAGAAAGCGGGGAAAAAAAGAAATTTAGCACACTTAGACATATATTTTGGATTATTCTACATCAAGATCATCATAGAAAAATTGGTCATGTGGTAGTTGGGTTTAGTCAGGAATGACTTGTCGGATTCTGAAGTTGATCTTTTTATTAACTACATCTATCTTCCCATGAGTTTTCTTATGTCATTGATTGTGGATAATTAAGGCATGGAGTTATCAAAGTTGTCTATCTCAATGGGGAAGCAGTGGTTTGTTTAAGTTGGTTTTCAATAATAGTTTATGTAATTCTGGTTATGCAGATACTCTAATGTCCCATCAGAATGTTAAGACATTGATTACTGCACTTATAATAAATAAGGAAAATACACAGTTGTCGTTTTGATGTTATGCAGCAAAGTCACAAAAGATGTCGAGACATCATGCTGTGACATCTCAGTCAAGAACACACATATAGAAAACTGTAAATTGAAGAATTGTAAAGTACACAGAATATGTTGACCCAGTTCGGTGTTAACAAACCTACATGTGGGGGATACCAATCCAGGATGAAGACTCCACTATATCGTAGTATTATCACAAAGCTAAACTCTCCCATTTACAACTTTGTCTCCTAATCACTACCCCAATGGACATCTTTACCAAAGCTAAACTCTACGGTTTACAACCCTGATATGAGAGACCTTACTCACATCCTTCCACAACCTACGTTGTCTCTGTCTTCTACCATCACAAAACCTGTCACGGTTTTCTTGACCAAGAAGTTATCTTGGACTTTCTTAAAAGCTTCGTCCAAGAACGATACAAAACCATTACCTAAAGGCTTCTGGTCGTGCACATGCACCTATGCCGTCCTCTCTGCATCCCATACTACAGAGGGAACTACAACCCTAAGATCCAACGACTCTCAAAACCTAAACCCTTATTTTACAAAAGAGAACTAGGTTACAATTGTTACATAAGGCATATCTAACCCTAGATCTAAGTCTTCATATAAATAGTCTTCTGTCTTGGGCTTTCTATCTTTTTCCTTGATCCACGCAACAAACCTTTAGTAGATTTGTTACATAATTAGAAACATGTTGTATGTCTGATCAGGATGTCGAGTCCAACTGTTAGGACATCTTCTAGGACATCTTTGACTTCTGCAGTTTTTATCTTCAGGTTTCAGCATCTTCTTCGAAGATAATTTTTACCAAAATTTTGTCAAACATAAGGAGCTTTCAGTTTAATTTTCAGATTATATACTTCTTTATCAATTTGAATGGTTGTACTTCTTTAATGAGGTGTATGGAAAAACAAGCAATCTATCTTTTATATAATAAACTCTGGGTACTTTTAACAACGGTTATATATTTTAACCGTGATTACCTATTATATTTGTTCCCAATAAATTGCTTCATGTGCATTTCAAACCGAGTACCTAAATGTACATATCACAACGGTTGATATAACTAACCGTTTTGATAGGTAGCGTGTGTCCTGCCGTATTATCACGGTGTAGCGACCGGGGTGGAAAACACCAGACATACAATCACCCCTTACCTCACAATGGTTGGTCAGGCGTTGTGGTATCCCTTTTCCAAGTATGGCTTTGTCGTAGTAGTGAATCATGCAATGTACACAAATGCAAGCATGACTTGGTTCGAGATAAATGTGAAATATGGAGACATTCGTGTATATTTACTATAAACATGTAACATGCAACACACAACAATCACATTTGAAATTTTCAGAAATAAACACATACCACAAACATCATACACATAATTCATCACATAACTTTGAGAAATAAACAGGTCAAAGAAATACTTATTACGAAACAAGAAAATGATTGAAACGATATTACCTCACCGTATACAAGACGGAAGATGCACTAGCATTCCAAGAAGAAATTTTGAACGAAAGTTGAAATAAATGCAATACGTGCAATGGTTGCTTTATTTCTAGTGCTTTCTTTTTAAATGGTTTTAAAACAAAGGTATCACATGCAAGTATACATGATTGATAATGCGGCAAGTGATAAAGTAAAGGTCGAACCCACAGGAAGTGTAACTATTTGAATTATAAGTGTTAAAATTTTCTTAAAAGAGAGTATGAGCAAAGTAACAAAATAACAATAATAAAGAGGAATGACAGAAGAAACACACTAGCAAGTATTAAAATAAAAATACTAAAAACGAGGAGTTAAAATATCAGAGAGAGTAGTTGATGAGATAAAATCCATTAGTATAATTGTTGCTGAGTTTTCATGATGTAAAGTGTCGTGCCTCAAAAGGTCAGAACGCGGTCTAGTGGTGTGTCTCTACAACATCAAAAACATGCATAACTAGGGCAAGGTGTAACGCCCCGATTTCGATTATTTCCATTTTGTTGAGTCTTTTATTTTAATTGAGTGATAAATTATTTTATTTGTGAAATTGGTGTGTTAATATGTTATGTTAACCTGTTATGTTGTTTTACCGTTTTTGAGAGTTTACGGGGAAATTAGAATGGAGGGTATTTTGGACATTTCTCAATTATTGATAGGTTAGAAATTTAGTAAAATTAGTAGAAAAGTGATTAAGTGTAGAATTAAGTGAGAAAATGAATTAATGGAATTTGAGTGGAAATAGAAAAGAAAGAAAATGAGATAAGTAGAAGAAATAGAAAGAAAAGAGAAATAGAGAGAAAAATGAGAGAAAGAAAGAGGAAGAGGAGAAAAGAGAAGGAAAACTTGGAAAACCTAGAAAATCATCAAGACTAATCATCTAGCAAGCTTGGAATCCGGGTAAGGGTGTGAAATCTTATTATCTTATCAATGTGTATGATTATGTATGCTTGTGTTGTATTGTTGTTGATTTTCATGAGTTTTGGTATAAACCCATTTGTGTAGAAAATGGTAGAAATCGATTTAATCGTGTTGAAAATGATGTTTTCGGGTCCCTTGTTGTTGATACACGAATGATACATGTTGTTGGACATCAAATTGGTAATTTTCTGAATTTAGATGATGATTTGGATGATTTTGGGTGAAAAAACGCAGATCCAAGTTCTGCAGAATTTTTCTGGATTTTCCCTGGCCGTACGCGTAAGGGGCATGTCCATACGCGTATGAGCCTAGGCGTTACG
Organism: Lathyrus tuberosus; assembly: GCA_022829125.1. Taxonomy (NCBI): domain Eukaryota; kingdom Viridiplantae; phylum Streptophyta; class Magnoliopsida; order Fabales; family Fabaceae; genus Lathyrus; species Lathyrus tuberosus. The sequence goes on along the minus strand of JALAZF010000822.1, from coordinate 1,176,865 downwards.
CGTATCATTGGCCTGTTTTTGGGCCATTACGCATATGGAATATGGCTTTTCCCGGCCATCTGGTGATACGCGTGTGGACATTGGGCATACGCGTATGGACTTTGAAACGTGGATTTTGTGAAGGAAATGGGTTCTGCCCATACGCGTATGGGCATTGGCAATACGCGTATGGACAGGAAAAATGTAAAAATGGGATTTTTCAAAATGTCGTTTTCGTTTTCGTCCGTAACTTTTGTTCCGATTATCCGATTTTTACATTCTTGGTGTCGTTGGAAAGCTATTGAGCTGTACTTAATGATTATGATGATTTGGGAATTTTTAGCCGATTTAATTATGTCGGAAAGTCGGGAATAGTGTCGTCTAGCGACTTTTACCGTTTTGACTGTGTGTTTTGGATGTGAATCATACAATAGTGCATTGATGTGAATGTATATAGATTGTATGTGATTGTATGAGATGAATGCATGAATATATTGTAAATATGTATGCATTTCAAGAATGTCTTGAGTCATTTTGCATGTGAAGCATAATGGTGTACATTCTTGTGTTGAGTGATTCTAATGAGAATCCGCTATAACGTCGTGTGCCCATGTGGGGTGTGAGCGATGATTATAGACGGTCGTGTGCCCGTGTGGGGTGTGAACGATCGGGTCGTGTGCCTGTGTGGGGTGTGAGCGATCCATAAACATTGTGTACCCATGTGGGGTGTGAGCAATGGGTGAACATCTTAGGCCCGACGGGGAGTTACATTGGTAACGAGCGATGGTTCCAGCAGAGTTCCTGAGTGAACTAGTGATGATTGAGTCGGTACCGCATTGCATTGGCATAGAGTCGTGAGTCGGTCTCTTTGATTTGCATTTATCATCTTTGTAATTGTGCATTGATGAATAAATATAAATATGTATGTTTATGAAGATTGATAAGGATTGTGAAAGTTTGCATGATAAATATGCTTGGCTTTGTATATATATACATTGTAATGTATATGAATGAATTGTGATGAATTGTGGTGAGAATGTGGAATATGTGTATTTTTATGCTAAGATACATAATTTTATGCATTGTTATTATGATAATATTTCTCACCCTTCTGCTGTTTTATGATGCTCTATGAGGCATTGCAGAGTAGGTATGCTGGTGGTCTTTTTGGTGAAGCGTGCCTTCATTCTTTTGGTCGGTCGGCTCTGATATGTAGCACCGGGTAGCTAGGATGATTATGATTCTTTTGTGATACATTTGTACATGTATCTTGTTGATGAATGTTTATGTAAACATGAATTATGTTGGTGGATAATACTTGATGATATTTATATATATATATATATATATATATGTATATATGTTGATGTTATTCAATGTTTAGATTTTCCGCTTTTATTCAGAAATTCATTTTCGGACACACCCTAATTTTACATCACGAAACCCGGTGTATCCGTGTGTACATCTCTAAAATATTCTCTGAGAAAGGATTGAGTTTCTATGGTCCGTATTGATCTAAAACTTGTATAAATATGAGTTCCATTATACTTGTTAGCACAAACACACATAGAATATACAAAATGTCTCAATATGCATATCTCACTTTTGTCCACTTCAACGGCGAGAAAACCCTCTTCAATTTAGGTTCTTAGAGATCACATGTCATGTCAATCTAAAATCAATACTAGAGAATTTCTACCCAAACAATCAAAGAGTTGTTAATCTCTATTACCATTTACCCTCAATTGACAGCATTGGGAAGATACAGTTTGGTTAGTTTGAGCTGAAGACGGATAAAATTTTAACTATTATGTTGAGTATATTTCAATGTTACGAAACAAAAGGGTTGTTTGAGCTAGATGTGAAGATTGCGAAATCGACCGAAGATATTTTAAAGATATTGAAATGTTCTACCTATGATGAAATATATTTTTTGATTTACACTAATAATGATCTATGTAATGTTTCATTTTTTATGATTGATGATAATTTATTGGGTTAATAGTTATTTTTCCCCCTGCCATATGAGCGAGTTTTGAAATTAAATATTTCAACATAGTTATGTTTTATAACAATTTCTATGTGAACAATAACGGGTGAATCCAGAAACACATTTCAGGACACACCCCGATTTTAAAAAAAAGGAAGGGGTTTATTTAAAATTTGCTTTTCAGGAATCAACCTAACATGGGTTTAAAAAAAAGATGACATGGGTTTATTCAGAAATTCATTTTCGGACACACCCTAATTTTACACAACGAAACCAGGTGTATCCGGGTGTACATCTCTAAAATATTCTCTTAGAAAGGATTGAGTTTCTATGGTCCATATTGATCTAAAACTTGTATAAATATAAGTGCCATTATACTTGTTAGCACAAACACACATAGAATATACAAAATGTCTCAATATGCATATCTCACTTTTGTCCACTTCGACGGCGAGAAAACCCTCTTCAATTTAGGTTCTTAGAGATCACATGTCATGTCAATCTAAAATCAATACTAGAGAATTTCTACCCAAACAATCAAAGATTTGTCAATCTCTATTACCATTTACCCTCAATTGACAGCATTGGGAAGATATAGTTTGGTTAGTTTGAGCTGAAGACGGATAAAATTCTCACTATTATGTTGAGTATATTTCAATGTTACGAAACAAAAGGGTTGTTTGAGCTAGATGTGAAGATTGCGAGATCGACCGAAGATATTTTAAAGATATTGACATATTCAACCTATCATGAAATATATTTTTTGATTTAAATTAAATTAAAAATGATCTATGTAATGTTTCGTTTTTAATGATTGATGATAATTTATTGGGTTAATAGTTATTTTGTCCCCTGCCATATGAGTGAGTTTTGAATCGCCCCCGACACCCCCCCCCCCCCCCCCCGGTAAAAAAAAACTTGCATGGATTCCCCTAACATTTGAAAATTCTCACATTTTTGCCCCTGTAAAATTGATATTTCTTAAAGTAACCTTGCCATATGAAAATTATGTTTGTTTGGACCCTGTAAAATAACTTTTTTTTGTAAAACTAACCTTATAAAACTAAGCCTGTATGAAAATGGCAAGGTTAGTTTTATAAAATAAATAATTTTATAGGGTCTAAAATAATAGAATATTTGTATAACAAGGTTAGTTTTACGTAAAACAATTTTACAGGACAAAAAATGTGAGAATCTTCAAATGTTAGGGGAATCCATGCAATTTCTTTTTACAGGGGGATTTTTCAAAACTCGCTCATATGGCAGTGGCAAAATAGCTATTAACCCCAATTTATTCATGTTTTTACATATGCTTCGTTTCTACATTCTGGTTCAATAGTATCTTAAAAAATAATTTTGTACATAATACAAAGAGACATTTCCAAATTATTTTTTTATAAAAAATTAAGATATGCCTCACTTACGAATGTGTTGTGTATACATTAGTGTGGTGTGAAAAGTAACTCTTAGAGTGGGAAAAGTAATCCAATGGTAAAAAATTGCAAAGTTGTCATGATAGACAATGTGTCTAGATATTTGCATTTGGGTACACACCTATAGATTTAGATAGCTTCTTAACGTACCCCATAGGTTTCTAGGCCATCTTGCGTGTTTTCGAAAACACCCGCGTTTCGGGAGATATATCTCTGGAAACACCAAAATACACATATTTTATTCGTTTTTAAGTAACACCTAAATTTTATGAATAAATTTATTTCTGAAATATATATCCGAAAAATTTTCTGGAGATATATTTCTTGAAACTATAAAAATATGAATTAGGAGTAAAATATCATAGGCACATGCTTCATCATTTTCTTTTAAGCTTTTTTTTTTCTATCAAGTGCTTACCTTATTTTAATGAGATAGGAAGTTTAAAATGGGGTGTCACACTATGTCTTTGGAAAACACATGTTTGTATTATTTCTTGTAGGGTATCAGAATGTAACATTACTGCCTGAACCTCAAACTCATACTTGCTCACTTCAGTGGTTATGAACCATATTCATGTTTTGATAGTTTTCGGAAATATATCTGTGGAAAATTTTCTGGAAATATATATTCGGAATAAATTTATTTATAAAATTTATGAGTCACTTAAAAACGAATAAAATATATGTATTAAGGTACTTCCGGAGATATATCTTCGAAAATAGGAGTATTTTCGGAAACACACTAGTTGGCTAGAAACCAATGGGATATAAATTTATAAGTTTTTACTTCAAACTAGTTTGGATTTCCATAAAGCTAATTACAAACTCTCACATTGGCTCATTCTACTCACAATACTAAAAAAAAGCTAAATCTGTTTATTAGAATAATACATATTGAACTCTTAATTATATATTCTAACTAATAATCACCTAAACTTGTAAGTACAAGAATTTGTGCAACGACTTTTGTGCAGAAAAAAAAACAAAAAAAAAACAATAATAGAAAGAGATTAACTTATATTAATCTAAGACTTTGTAGAAATCTATTAAATATGAGTCTTTTCTTCCTGGTATACATGAGAGGAGACTCCAAAAATAACAATAAGAACCAGTAATTTAGAGAATAAATTTGAAAGAATTTGAGATAGAGATTTAGAGTTCAAAATTTGACTTATAACATAATAAAATATAAATTAACATTCGACTATAAAAGAAAGCAATGATAATGTAATTTCAGATTTTTTTTTGAATATATAAAGGCTGCAACAATAGTAACCATTTCTTCACTTTATTATTTAAAACATAGGAAGAAATTAATAAATACACAGTCAATAACAATACTTAAATACACAGACATAATCAGATAGTAATCTTTAACTACAATAGATATTGAAGTAAGATAATGCAAGGGAAATACTCTAATAGCCAAGAGGGGCACATAAAGCAGCCTTAGATTCTACAATTTCTTTTTCTTGTTGAATGATACTCTCCAATTCAGCTTCGGAGGAGGACAATTGTTGCTTGAGTTCTTCCACATTTTGAGTTAAAATCCCTATCTTGAAACGCACCACTTCAACATCTTTGGTAACTTGTTTCTTTGAATCCGATAATTTTTGCAATTTATCTTGAGAAAATTGTAAATCAGGAAACAAAGCGCGTTTTTCAACACCATCCAACCAATCTTTATCAAAATCACATCTTCGCACATCATGTAATAACTCAACAAATTTGGAGTGACTTGAACCTAATACATCCAACACACTATGGGTTTGAAGGAATTTCAATAGCTCAGCTAGACAATTGTATGCATAACCCTTGTATCTGTTACTAAGTGAAGTGTCCCATAAAAGAATCGAAGGGTGCTTAACAAGAAAATCAGTCAAAAACCACAAGTTCTCATAATCCAAATACTTTGTGGAAATTAGTTCCTCGAGCTCCCGCGTGACATGATAAGGAGAAGTTAAATCTTCCTTTTTTTGAGAAGGGTTCCCTAGTAATGTAGAAAATAACATTTAAGACAAAAGAGAAAAAAATAATTAAAAATAAAAATAAGGGAGAAAATACCTTCAAAATGCAATGAAGGAGTCTGAAATACAAGAGGCAAAGGAACACTATCTTTAGGAGAGGGCTTAGATTTTAAAACAGTAAACTCATCACCCTTAGGAAACTCTTCTTCAATAATTGAGCTTACTTTCATGATAGTGTCTTCGTTTAGAGGAACTGAACAAGATGTTGGAAGGAAGAGAGTTCAACTTCAAAATAAAAAGGGTAATAAGATAACATAAGAAAATAAAATTGGTCTAAATAGTCATCACCTTGATCATAATTAATCTTAGTAGTTTCTAGAGAATCTCTAACACCAACATCTTGTTCCTAAACATATTCAAATAAACAAATGATATTATCAATATCCAAAATATTAGTATTTGTAAGATTAGCCTCACTAAGTTAATCGAGATATATATATATATATATATATATATATATATATATATATATATATATATATATATATATATATATATATATCCTATTCTAGAAGGGCCTAACTTCTATTATAGAGAGAATAAAAAACAAAAATCAAAAGAATCAATGTTTGAAAGCAACAAAAGCTTGATTAGATTCTATAAACTCACATTCACCTGTGATGAACTGATTAATTCAAAATGAGTTGAGGCTGTTATTGTCTTGTCCTTTGTTAATGCAGTTCCTTCTTCAACACCCTGTATAAAATTAAAACATGTTTAAGTGGGTAGTATAATTCAATTCCTTCAATGAAAAGAGTAAAAAAGAAAATAAGAAATATAAGAGAGACGCTCTTAGTTTAAGAATTAAATTGTAGTAAAATTTTAAGAATTACATGAAGTAAAATCCATATATTTTTAGTTGAAACAATATTACGCATGGGAATATCAAAGGAAATTTAACTTGGTCGGCAAATTTGTTCGATAATATTGCTACTGATGTTGTCTACAAATCAGAAGCATACCAATGATATTATTAATATCCCAAGTTTTAGTATTTGTAAGATTAGCCTCACTAAACTTATAGATATATATTATAGTTTGGAACACCCTAACTTTTAACTTTTATTATTGAGAGAAATAAAACAATAAACAAAGGAATCAATGTTTGAAAGCATTGAAAGATTGATTAAATTCTTTAAAATCACAGTCACTTGTGATGAACTGACTAATTCTAAATGAGCTAAGGCTGTTATTGTTTGGGTATTTGTTAATTTAGTTCCTTCATCAACACTTTGTATAAAATTAAAATATGTTTAAGTTTGTAATATAATTCAATTCCTACATTGAAATGAGTAAAAAAGAAAATAACAAACTTATGAGAGATGCATTTAGTTTTGAAGTTAAGTTGTAGTAAATTTTTAAGAAGCACTTTAAATAAAATCTATATAGTTTTAGCTTTACATGTATAATTTGGTGATATTATATATTTCATTACTTGCCTGAGAGGGTTCGATGGTAGTATTGATTTCTGGAAGTAGATCTTGTTGACTCATTGGTTGTTCTTTTTTCAACTCCTGTATTAAGACCAAATGTATTAGAGATTTAAAAACTAATAATTAATAACTTTTGTTATAAGTAAGACCTTAAATTGTTGAAACAATATTATGCATGGGAAAATCAAAGGGAATTTAACATGGTCTGCAAATTTGTTCGGTAATATTGCTAGTGATGTTGTCTCCCAATAGTAAGCATATTAATGATATTATTAATATCCAAAGCATTAGTATTTGTATGATTAGCCTCACTAAACTTATAGATATATATTATAGTTTGGAATACCCTAAATTTTAACTTTTATTATTGAGAGAAAAAAAACAATAAACAAAGGAATCAATGTTTGAAAACATTGAAAGATTGATTAAATTCTTTATTATCACAGTCACTTGTGATGAGCTGACTAACTCTAAATGAGCTAAGGCTGTTATTGTTTGGGTATTTGTTAATTTAGTTCCTTCTTCAACACTTTGTATAAAATTAAAATATGTTTAAGTTTGTAATATAATTCAATTCCTACATTGAAATGAGTAAAAAAGAAAATAAGAAACTTATGAGAGATGCCTTTAGTTTTGAAGTTAAGTTGTAGTAAATTTTTAATAAGCACTTTAAATAAAATCTATATAGTTTTAGCTTTACATGTACAATTTGGTGATACTATATATTTCATTACTTGCCTGAAAGGGTTCGATGGTAGTATTGATTTCCCGAAGTAGATCTTTTTGACTCGTTGGTTGTTTTTTTTCCGACTCCTGTATTAAATACAAATGTATTATAGATCTAAAAACTAATAATTAATAACTTTTGTTATATGTAAGAACTTAAATTATTGAAATAATATTATGCATGGGAATATGAAAGGGAATTTAACATAGTCGGAAAATTTGTTCGGTAATATTGCTGCTGCTGTTGTCTCCAAATCAGAAGCATACCAATGATATTATTCATATCCAAGGTATTAGTATTTGTAAGATTAGCCTCACTAAACTTATAGATATATATTATAGTTTGGAACACCCTTACTTTTAACTTTTATTATAGAGAGAAAAAAAACAATAAACAAAAGAATCAATGTTTGAAAGAATTGAAAGTTTGATTAAATTCAATACACTCACACTCACTTGTGATGGATTAAGTAACTCTAAATGAGCTAAGACTGTTATTGTTTAGGTAATTGTTAATTTAGTTCCTTCTTCAAAAACACTTTGTATAAAATTAAAATATGTTTAGGTTAGTAGTATGATTCAATTCCTACATTGAAATGAGTAAAAACAAAATAAGAAACTTATGAGAGATGCATTCAGTTTTGAAGTTAAGTTGTAGTAAATTTTTAAGAAGCACTTGAAATAAAATCTATATAGTTATAGCTTTACGTGTACAATTTGGTTATACTATATAATTCACTACTTGCCTGAGAGGGTTCGATGGTAGTATTGACTGCTTGAAGTAGATCTTGTTGACTCGTTGGTTTTTCTTTTTCCAACTCCTGTATTAAGAACAAATGTATTAGAGATATAAAAACTAATAATTTAAAACTTTCGTTATATGTAAGACCTTAAACTATTGAAACAATATTATGCATGTGAATATCAAAGGGAATTTAACATGGTCGGCAAATTTGTTTGGTAATAGTGCTAGTGATGTTGTCTTCAAATCAGAAGCATACCAATGATATTATTAATATCCAAATTATTAGTATTTGTAAGATAAGCCTCACTAAACTTATAGATATAGATTATAGTTTTCAAAAACCTAACTTTTAACTTTTATTATAGAGAGAAAAAAAAACAATAAACAAAAGACTCAATGTTTGAAAGCATTGAATGTTTGATTAAATTCTATAAACTCACACTCACTTGTGATGAACTGGCTAACTCTAAATGAGCTAAGGCTGTTATTGTTTGGGTATTTTTTAATTTAGTTCCTTTTTCAACAACACTTTGTATAAAATTAAAACATGTTTAAGTTGGTAGTATAATTCAATTCCTACATCGAAATGAGTAAAAAAGAAAATAAGAAACTTATGAGAGATGCATTTAGTTTTGAAGTTAAGTTGTAATAAATTTTTAAGAAGCACTTGAAATAAAATCTATATAGTTTTAGCTTTACATGTACAATTTGGTGATACTATATATTTCAGTACTTGCCTGAGAGGGTTCGATGGTAGTATTGATTTCTGGAAGTAGATCTTGTTGACTCGTTGGTTGTTCTTTTTCCAACTCCTATATTAAGAACAAATGTATTAGAGATCTAAAAACTAATAATTAACAACTTTCGTTATATGTAAGACCTTAAATAATTGAAACAATATTATGCATGGGAATATCAAAGGAAATTTAACTTGGTCGGCAAATTTGTTCGATAATATTGCTACTGATGTTGTCTACAAATCAGAAGCATACCAATGATATTATTAATATCCCAAGTTTTAGTATTTGTAAGATTAGCCTCACTAAACTTATATATATATATTATAGTTTTGAACACCCTAACTTTTAACTTTTATTATTGAGAGAAAAAAAAACAATAAACAAAAGAATTAATGTTTGAAAGCATTGAAAGTTTGATTAAATTCTATAAACTCACACTCACTTGCGATGAACTGACTAACTCTAAATGAGCTAAGGCTGTTATTGTTTGGATATTTTTTAATTTAGTTCCTTTTTCAACAACACTTTGAATAAAATTAAAACATGTTTAAGTTGGTAGTATAATTCAATTCCTACATTGAAATGCGTAATAAAGAAAATAAAAAACTTATGAGAGATGCATTTAGTTTTGAAGTTAAGTTGTAATAAATTTTTAAGAAGCACTTGAAATAAAATCGATATAGTTTTAGCTTTACATGTACAATTTGGTGATACTATATATTTCATTACTTGCCTTAGAGGGTTCGATGGTAGTATTGATTTCTGGAAGTAGATCTTGTTGACTCATTGGTTGTTCTTTTTCCAACTCCTGTATTAAGACCAAATGTATTAGAGATTTAAAAACTAATAATTAATAACTTTTGTTATATGTAAGACCTTAAATTGTTGAAACAATATTATGCATGGGAAAATCAAAGGGAATTTAACATGGTCTGCAAATTTGTTCGGTAATATTGCTAGTGATGTTGTCTCCAAGTAAGAAGCATAGCAATGCTATTATTAATATCCAAAGCATTAGTATTTGTAAGATTAGCCTCACTAAACTTATAGATATATATTATAGTTTGGAACACCCTAACTTTTAACTTTTATTATTGAGAGAAATAAAACATTAAACAAAGGAATCAATGTTGAAAGCATTGAAAGATTGATTAAATTCTTTAAAATCACAGTCACTTGTGATGAACTGACTAATTCTAAATGAGCTAAGGCTGTTATTGTTTGGGTATTTGTTAATTTAGTTCCTTCTTCAACACTTTGTATAAATTTAAAATATGTTTAAGTTTGTAATATAATTCAATTCCTACATTGAGATGAGTAAAAAAGAAAATAACAAACTTATGAGAGATGCATTTAGTTTTGAAGTTAAGTTGTAGTAAATTTTTAAGAAGCACTTTAAATAAAATCTATATAGTTTTAGCTTTACATGTACAATTTGGTGATATTATATATTTCATTACTTGCCTGAAAGGGTTCGATGGTAGTATTGATTTCTCGAAGTAGATCTTTTTGACTCGTTGGTTGTTCTTTTTCCAACTCCTGTATTAAATACAAATGTATTAGAGATATAAAAACTAATAATTAATAACTTTTGTTATATGTAAGACCTTAAATTATTGAAATAATATTATGCATGGGAATATGAAAGGGAATTTAACATAGTCGGAAAATTTGTTCGGTAGTATTGCTGCTGATGTTGTCTCCAAATCAGAAGCATACCAATGATATTATTAATATCCAAAGTATTAGTATTTGTAAGATTAGCCTCACTAAACTTATAGATATATATTATAGTTTGGAACACCCTTACTTTTAACTTTTATTATGGAGAGAAAAAAAAACAATAAACAAAAGAATCAATGTTTGAAAGAATAGAAAGTTTGATTAAATTCTATACACTCACACTCACTTGTGATGAATTAAGTAACTCTAAATGAGCTAGGACTGTTATTGTTTGGCTATTTGTTAATTTAGTTCCTTCTTCAAAAACACTTTGTATAAAATTAAAACATGTTTAAGTTAGTAGTATCATTCAATTCCTACATTGAAATGGGTAAAAAAAAAATAAGAAACTTATGAGAGATGCATTTACTTTTGAAGTTAAGTTGTAGTAAATTTTTAAGAAGCACTTGAAATAAAATCTATATAGTTTTAGCTTTACATGTACAATTTGTTGATACTATATAATTCATTACTTGCCTAAGAGGATTCAATGGTAGTATTGACTGCTCGAAGTAGATCTTGTTGACTCGATGGTTGTTCTTTTTCCAACTCCTGTATTAAGAACAAATGTATTAGAGATATAAAAACTAATAATTTAAAACTTTCGTTATATGTAAGACCTTAAACTATTGAAACAATATTATGCATGTGAATATCAAAGGGAATTTAACTTGGTCGTCAAATTTGTTTGGTAATATTGCTAGTGATGTTGTCTTCAAATCATAAGCGTAACAATGATATTATTAATATACAAATTATTAGTATTTGTAAGATAAGCCTCACTAAACTTATAAATATAGATTATAGTTTTCAACACCCTAACTTTTAACTTTTATTATAGAGAGAAAAAAAAACAATAAACAAAAGAATCAATGTTTGAAAGCATTGAAAGTTTGATTAAATTCTATAAACTCACACTCACTTGTGATGAACTGCCTAACTCTAAATGAGCTAAGGCTGTTATTGTTTGGGTATTTTTTAATTTAGTTCCTTTTTCAACAACACTTTGTATAAAATTAAAACATATTTAAGTTGGTAGTATAATTCAATTCCTACATCGAAATGAGTAAAAAAGAAAATAAGAAACTTATGAGAGATGCATTTAGTTTTGAAGTTAAGTTGTAATAAATTTTTAAGAAGCACTTGAAATAAAATCTATATAGTTTTAGCTTTACATGTACAATTTTTTGATACTATATATTTCATTACTTGCCTGAGAGGGTTCGATGGTAGTATTGATTTCTGGAAGTAGATCTTGTTGACTCTTTGGTTGTTCTTTTTCCAACTCCTGTGTTAAGAACAAATGAATTAGAGATTTTAAAACTAATAATTAATAAATTTCGTTATATGTAAGACCTTAAATTGTTGAAACAATATTATGCATGGGAATATCAAAGGGAATGTAACATGGTCTGCAAATTTGTTCGGTAATATTACTAGTGATGTTGTCTCCAAATAAGAAGCATACCAATGATATTATTAATATCCAAAGCATTAGTATTTGTAAGATTTGCCTCACTAAACTTATTGATATATATTATAGTTTGGAACACCCTAACTTTTAACTTTTATTATTGAGAGAAAAAAAATAATAAACAAAAGAATCAATGTTTGAAAGTATTGAAAGTTTGATTAAATTCTTTAAAATCATAGTCACTTGTGATGAACTGACTAACTCTAAATGAGCTATGGCTGTTATTGTTTGGGTATTTGTTAATTTAGTTCCTTCTTCAACACTTTGTATAAAGTTAAAATATGTTGAAGTTTGTAATATAATTCAATTCCTACATTGAAATGAGTAAAAAAGAAAATAAGAAACTTATGAGAGATGCATTTAGTTTTTAAGTTAAGTTGTAGTAAATTTTTAAGAAGTACTTGAAATAAAATCTATATAGTTTTAGCATGTACAATTTGGTGATACTATATTATTCATTACTTGCCTGAGAGGGTTCGATGGTAGTATTAACTTCTCGAAGTAGATCTTGTTGACTCATTGGTTGTTCTCTTTCCAACTCCTGTATTAAGAACAAATGTATTAGAGATATAAAAACTAATAATTTAAATTTTTAGTTATACGTAAGACCTTAAATAATTGAAACAATATTATGCATGTGAATAACAAAGGGAATTTAACATGGTCGGCAAATTTGTTCGGTAATATTGCTAGTGATGTTGTCTCCTAATCAGAAGCATACCAATGATATTATTAATATCCAAACTATTAGTATTTGTAAGATTAGCCTCACTAAACTTATAGATATGTATTATAGTTTTGAACACCCTAACTTTTAACTTTTATTATAGAGAGAAAAAAAACAATAAACAAAAGAATCAATGTTTGAAAGCATTGAAAGTTTGATTAAATTCTATAAACTCACACTCACTTGTGATGAACTGACTAACTCTAAATGAGCTAAGGCTGTTATTGTTTAGATATTTTTTAATTTAGTTCCTTTTTCATCAACACTTTGTATAAAATTAAAACATGTTTAAGTTGGAAATATAATTCAATTCCTGCATTGAAATGAGTAAAAAAGAAAATAAGAAACTTATGAGAGATGTATTTAGTTTTGAAGTTAAGTTGTAATAAATTTTTAAGAAGCACTTGAAATAAAATCAATAGAGTTTAGCTTTACATGTACAATTTGGTGATACTATATATTTCATTACTTGCCTGAGAGGGTTCGATGGTAGTATTGATTTCTGGAAGTAGATATTGTTGACTCATTGGTTGTTCTTTTTCCAACTCCTGTATTAAGAACAAATGAATTAGAGATTTAAAAACTAATAATTAATAACTTTCGTTATATGTAAGACTTTAAATTGTTGAAACAATATTATGCATGGGAATTTAACATGGTCTGCAAATTTGTTCGGTAATATTGCTAGTGATGTTGTCTCCAAATAAGAAGCATATCAATGATATTATTAATATCCAAAGCATTAGTATTTGTAAGATTAGCCTCACTAAACTTATAGATATATATTATAGTTTGGAACACCCTAACTTTTAACTTTTATTATTGAGAGAAAAAAACAAAAAACAAAAGAATCAATGTTTGAAAGCATTGAGAGTTTGATTAAATTCTTTAAAATCACAGTCACTTGTGATGAACCGACTAACTCTAAATGAGCTAAGGCTGTTATTGTTTGGGTATTTTTTAATTTAGTTCCTTCTTCAACACTTTGTATAAAATTAAAATATGTTTAATTTTGTAATATAATTCAATTCCTATATTGAAATGAGTAAAAAAGAAAATTAGAAATTTATGACATATGCATTTAGTTTTGAAGTTAAGTTGTAGTAAATTTTTAAGAAGCACTTTAAATAAAATCTATATAGTTTTAGCTTTACATGTACAATTTGGTGACACTATATATTTCATTACTTGCCTGAAAGGGTTCGCTGGTAGTATTGATTTCTCGAAGTAGATCTTTTTGACTCGTTAGTTGTTCTTTTTCCAACTTTTGTATTAAATACAAATGTATTAGAGACATAAAAACTAACAACTAATAACTTTTGTTATATGTAAGACCTTAAATTATTGAAACAATATTATGCATGGGAATATCAAAGGGAATTTAGCATGGTCGACAAATCTGTTCGGTAATATTGCTACAGATGTTGTCTCCAAATCAGAAGCATACCAATGATATTATTAATATCCAAAGTATTAGTATTTGTAAGGTTAATCTCACTAAACTTATAGATATATATTATAGTTTGGAACACCCTAACTTTTAACTTTTATTAGAGAGAGAAAAAAAACAATAAGCAAAAGAATCAATGTTTGAAAGCATTGAAAGTTAGATTAAATTCTATAAACTCACACTCATTTGTGAGAAAAAAAACAATAAACAAAAGAATCAATGTTTGAAAGCTGTCATAAATTTTTAAAAAGCACTTGAAATAAAATCTATAGAGTCTTAGCTTTACATGCACAATTTGGTGATACCATATTACATTACTTGCCTGAGAGGATTCGATGGTAGTATTGATTTCTCCAAGTATATCTTGTTGGTTTATCAAACCTTGTTGACTCGTTGGTTGTTCTTTTTCCAACTCCTGGATTAAGAACAAACGAATTAGTGATATTAAGTAATAATTAATAACATCCATTACTAAGTATGACATTAAATCAAAAGCATTTTTAACAAATTCATGCTCTGCCTCTAGTGTTTGTTTCAATTCTTGATGCATAAAAAACATGTTTGATTCCAAGACATTGTCATGGTGATTGTATTCATATGTGAGTAGCTTGAATAAAGAGATAGATTGATATTGACCTGTGAAGAAATAAAGTATGATACTAAATCAGTAGGAATAATGAAATCAGATGGAAATGTTAGGCAATATTGTCTGGTACACATGGCAACTAAACTTGGCAACTTCCGAAAATCGAGATCTTGCAATGTTGGAAGGTGAATCTTAGTGTGTATTTCTTTCAGTGAATTGAATTCAACATGTTGGTATTGGCCAAATATATATTTCAGCTCATCACATCTTATTATGCTTAGAGTTTCTAGTACTGGAATGTCTTGAGAGGAGAGGAAGGGAAGTATTGATTCTAATCGATGACATCCTTTGATTACAAGAACTTTAAGTTTTGGAAGCATTGAGACATGACTCTTGTTATATTTATCACCACCATCTATTTCTTTCAGTGAATTGAATTCAACGTGTTCGTGTTGGCCAAATATATATTTCAGCTCATCACAACTTCTTATTCTTAGAGTCTCTAGTACTGGAAGGTCTTGAGAAGAGAGGAAGGGAAATATTGATTCTAATAGGCGACATCCGTGAATATGAAGAACTTTAAGTTTTGGAAACATTGAGACATGACTCTTGTTATATTTATCACCGCCATATATTTCTTTTCTTGATTCTTTCTCTCCTCTTTCATCTATTATTATGTTTGTTAATCCCCTGCAATCAGTTATATTCAATTCCTCTAGTAGCACTGGGTTCTGAGAAGTTAACAGTAGAAAAGGGTTAATCCCCTGCAATCAGTTATATATCTTCAGGGAATAAAGAAGATAAGAGGAATAATCCCTTAGCTTTTTCGTCCTTCATATAATCATAGCTAGACTTTAAACATTTATAAACTCCGACTTTTATGTTTGGTGATACTATATATATTATTAGTTACCTGAGAGGGTTCGATGGTAGTATTGATTTCTTGAAGTAGTTCTTGTTGACTCGTTGGTTGTTCTGTTTCCAACTCCTGTATCATGAACAAATGTATTAGAGATATAAAAACTAATAATTAATAACTTTCGTTATATGTAAGACCTTAAATTATTGCAACAATATTATGCATGGGAATATCAAAGGGAATTTAACATGGTCGGCAAATTTGTTCGGTAATATTGCTACTGATTTTGTCTCCAAATCAGAAGCATACCAATGATATTATTAATATCCAAAGTATTAGTATTTGTAAGATTTGCCTCACGAAAATTATAGATATATATTATAGTTTGGAACACCCTAACTTTTAATTTTTATTATAGAGAGAAAAAAAAACAATAAACAAAAGAATCAATGTTTGAAAGTATTAAAAGTTTGATTAAATTCTATAAACTCACACTCACTTGTGAGAAAAAAAACAATAAACAAAAGAATCAATGTTTGAAAGCTGTCATAAATTTTTAAAAAGCACTTGAAATAAAATCTATAGAGTCTTAGCTTTACATGCACAATTTGGTGATACCATATTACTTTACTTGCCTGAGAGGATTCGATGGTAGTATTGATTTCTCCAAGTATATCTTGTTGGTTTATCAAACCTTGTTGAATCGTTGGTTCTTCTTTTTCCAACTCCTGGATTAAGAACAAACGAATTAGTGATATTAAGTAATAATTAATAACATCCATTACTAAGTATGACATTAAATCAAAAGCATTTTTAACAAATTCATGCTCTGCCTCTAGTGTTTGTTTCAATTCTTGATGCATAAAAAACATGTTTGATTCCAAGACATTGTCATGGTGATTGTATTCATATGTGAGTAGCTTGAATAAAGAGATAGATTGATATTGACCTGTGAAGAAATAAAGTATGATACTAAATCAGTAGGAATAATGAAATCAGATGGAAATGTTAGGCAATATTGTCTGGTACACATGGCAACTAAACTTGGCAACTTCCGAAAATCGAGATCTTGCAATGTTGGAAGGTGAATCTTAGTGTGGGTTTTGTAGTCATCAGTGTAGTTTCCGAATATGTATTCCAATTTTCTACAATTATATACGGATAGTGTTCTCAATTTCGGGAAGACAATGCCCATTTCATTGCTACCACTTTCATCATCTCTAGTGTCTTCTATTATGTACTTCAATTCATCATCAAAGTAACAAATAGTCAAAGTTTCCACCAACATTCTTGGAGTAATAGAAAGGATAAACACAGATTTTATATTGAAAGAACCAGCCAGCGTAATCTCTTTTATATTGCACATGAAGTATGGTTGTACACGAAGGCATTGAGCACGTTCCCATAGCCAGAGTAGGTGTGAATTTGATACCTGTAATGTAATCCCAATATAAAGGAATTAAAAATCAAACCATATATTACTTCAAATAGTATAATTAATTTTATGCATCGAAACTTTTGAATCACCTAAATAGTATTTTACTCTTATAGCAGACTTTAAGTTTTGGATGTTTAATATGCAAAAATTATATCAATAGATGATACACATTTTAAATAGAATGTATCAAAACATAAGAAAAAAGGTGAGAGTGTTACCGATGGTGACGAGTTGTTCTGCAATGGTGATGGGATTTGAGTAGTTGACATGCTCCCAAGTTTGTGTCTATTGTTATTACCATGACGACATATAGAACTCCAAGAAAAGATGTTACATTTGATAGGCTCCACTTGTGTTTGTGCCTCGAAACCATCTTTAGAAGTGGAAGATGACTCATTCACGTGTGAAGACATGGAATGAGAATATTTTTGAAACATACCCATGAATTTTGGTAAATACGCAAGATGTATTTCTTTCAGTGAATTGAATTCAACATGTTGGTATTGGCCAAATATATATTTCAGCTCATCACATCTTATTATGCTTAGAGTTTCTAGTACTGGAATGTCTTGAGAGGAGAGGAAGGGAAGTATTGATTCTAATCGATGACATCCTTTGATTACAAGAACTTTAAGTTTTGGAAGCATTGAGACATGACTCTTGTTATATTTATCACCACCATCTATTTCTTTCAGTGAATTGAATTCAACGTGTTCGTGTTGGCCAAATATATATTTCAGCTCATCACAACTTCTTATTCTTAGAGTCTCTAGTACTGGAAGGTCTTGAGAAGAGAGGAAGGGAAATATTGATTCTAATAGGCGACATCCGTGAATATGAAGAACTTTAAGTTTTGGAAACATTGAGACATGACTCTTGTTATATTTATCACCGCCATATATTTCTTTTCTTGATTCTTCCTCTCCTCTTTCATCTATTATTATGTTTGTTAATCCCCTGCAATCAGTTATATTCAATTCCTCTAGTAGCACTGGGTTCTGAGAAGTTAACAGTAGAAAAGGGTTAACCAACAATGGGCAATTTGACACTACCAAAGTCTTTAGATTGCAGAGATTTAACTTACAATTAAACAATCTTCGTAGCATTTTACACCGATTTATGTATAGCTTCTCCAAATTCTTCAGATAATCAAAAGGAAGAGAACCTTTGAATAGTTCTTCCAAATTTTCCATTCTATACAGTTTTAACACAACCAACTTGGACAATACATTTGAAGCTTGAGAACCAGTAGTGTCAATGAGACACTGTAACTGTGAAACCTTACTCAAATCAAGACACTGTGTTGTATGCATGCAATACTTGAATGTTTCTTTTGAAAAAAAATAACAAAGACCCTCAATACCCACATATTTTGATAGTGAATGATCAAACACAAACCATTGATTAAGGATACGATACCTTTTCAACTCGGGGAAGGTTATTTCTCGACAAAATGTATTAAAACTATCTATGAAGTACAACTCTTCAAGTTTTGAGCATATTTTAATAACCTCAAATGGATTATCCTTTCTAATTGTACATCTTTCCATGTTTAACAATTTAAATTTTCCCAACTTTGCAATTTCGCGTGGCAATTCAGTGATTGTGCAACCAACCAAATCAAGAGTCTCAAGACTTTCCAAATTTCCCAAAACAGATATGTCACCTAAATCAACTTTATCAACCAATATAGATCGAATATTTTCCAATGAGTGAATTGATGGTGGTAATGATAGGGATTGCTTGTAATTACCTGAAAAGTACAAAACTCGAAGCTTGACAATATTTTCAAAAAAAGAATTCGGGAATTCCATACATTTATGCTCTTTATCTCTTTTCACGTCAACAATTAGAATTTCAAGTTTTGAACCATCATACTTCCAGGAAAAAAAGTCTGTAGCCATCCCTTCATAAAATAAATATTTAATATTTATTTCCCTTTGAACTGATGATTTTGTACCTTCGTTCGACAAATTTACATTTCGAATCTCTTTATTTGCTATCCATTGAGCCACTTCACGAATCAAATCATGCATTTTTACATGTTCTTTATCGACCTCCGTCAATAAACATGAGTCTATGAGTTTATTTTTAGTAACAACTACTTTATTTCGAGCACCATTGTAGTTGTCATAAGCCTCCTCAAAAAGGCCAGTTCCAATGCCAAGTCTAGTTAGAATTTCAATAGGGATTTCTTTATCTTCAGGGAATAAAGAAGATAAGAGGAACAATCCCTTAGCTTTTTCGTCCTTCATATAATCATAGCTAGACTTTAAACATTTATAAACTCCGACTTTTTCATCATCTACATTGTCCATTGCCACATGCTTCTTCAAGGAATTTACGGTAACATCCCACTCATGCTTACGATGTTCTTGTCCTTTTAAACTGCTGGCAATTATTGCAATTGCAACCGGTAATCGTTTGCATTCCTCAGCAATTTTACGTCCCTTTGTGATGAAACTTCTTGAAAAACTATCGGTTATATGAGCATACTTTTTGAACATGGTCCATGCTTCTTCTTCAGATAAGAGCTTCAATTCAATCATCTTATCACAATCCATTTTATTGAATATTCGTATACTGCGTGTCGTTATAAGAACTCTGCAACCTTTGTGATTGCCACTTTTGGGAATTCCTATTTGATCAAAATCAAGAATTGAGTCTTGGTCCCACACATCATCCATTATTAAAAGAACTTTCTCACCATTTGTTAATCTGCTCCATAGTGTTTTGGATCGGTCCGAGTCATTATAACCATCCAAACTCAGTCCTAAAGATCCGGCAATATCATCTTGAATTTTTTTTATATCAGGAGTAAATGACACTGTTGTATCGATAACATGAGCGAATTGTCCAGATAACTTTAATTCTTTACCCACTTCTTTAGCCAATGTAGTTTTTCCGGTGCCCCCCATTCCTTGCAATACGATTATATAGTTGTTGTCATTTTTTAGTGCATCCATCAACTCTTTGTATATTGACACTCTACTTTGAAAAGAAATGTAACTTTCAGATGAATAACGTTCAATGTCTGGAAGACGGCGAGTGAGTTCAATATTTTCAAGTTTCTCTCCCTTTTCTGTTAATCGTTTCATCTTTTCTAAGTTATTTGCCAACTCCTTTCCCTTTTTATATCGCCAAATGTAATCAGGACATAATCCAAAAAAACATGTTTGTTTTGTTTTGATGTCCTCTTGAATGAGCTTATCAGCTTTTTCTTTCCAAGTATAATAATTAGCTGGAATATCTTTATCTCTTCCTGCTGCCACTTTAGCACGTTGCTCCAATGTTTTTATTTCTGATTCCAGCCAAACCTTTTCTTCTTTAAATTCATTAGCAATGGATGTGAAGCAAAACACATGACGTAATTCTGATATTGCTCCATTTATGAATTTCTCCACACATGTCTTCTCCAATTCAGTTACGCAACTTTCCATCTAACCAATTTCAATAAATTAAAGTTAGTCATAAATGTTCAACAAAACCTCAAATAGACATTACATAGTTTAGCGTTTAAGTTCTACAAGCAATAAATATAGAATGAAAGGTATGTTTGTAAAAACAAAAAAAAAGTTATTTTTTTACTAAAAAAACAAAAAAAGTTTAGTAATATATATTTCACTTATGTTGGTATTTTACTTTTTTGGTCATTTTGCAGTTAGTTTAGTAGCTATTTAATTAGCTTGACTTCAAGGGAAAAAAAACACACACATATATATATCAACATTACAAATACTCTAAACAACAATCCTTTTTTTTCTTTACACTAGTTTCTAAAAATAACAAAGTAAAGAAATTTTAATATTATGTTTCATAATTGATATCTAACTACAATGCTAGTGAATTGAGAAAAAAATAGGATGAGTTTGAGTCAACTACTAACAGAAACGCAATTTGTTTAAAAAGAAAACTTATTTTAAATTGAAAGGTTTCTCCATGAGTTAAAAAAATTTAATTTGAAAAATGACAATATTATAGTTAAAGTAAAAAAGTTCATAAGAGATAGAACATATGGTTTAGTTTTAGCCCACAAATCAGTTTCTTCTCTAAAATAGTTTTATATAAAAAATAAATAAAATCAAGTAGAGGTATTAAAATATTAAGCTATCCAGAGGTATGTTAACAAAAATAAATGAAGATTAGCTAGTTGCCTACTTACTGCTGATTAGGTTATTGCTTTTAAGATAATCTAACCATGTTATCGGTTAGTTACTTACACACACATTACAGACAGAGGCAGTCCATACCAAAGATGGGAAATCTTTAGTTTTGCTGTAGCCTTTTTTTGTCTTCCAATTATAACCTTTTCAATTTTTATTTTAAATTATAACTTCTATTGTAGTAACTATTATATGGCAGTTTACATATTTTTTTATACAATTTTTTTATTCTAAAAATAATTTAAACATACAAAAAAATACCGTTTATATTTTTATCTGTTTGCGCATTATAAAAAGCGGACAGACGGGCACGTGAGTGCCCGTCTGGACGCTAGTATTAAGAATGGCAACAATTATAAGTTTATCTCCTCCAAACGTAAAAAAAAAAAAAAAAAAAAAAAAAAAATGTATAAACATGTTTTATATGAAGTTGTTCAATGCCTAAACCTTGTTAAAAACAAAGTATATGATAGGAGTTTAATAGAATAATTTATTATTAGTTAAATGAGTTTTATTAGTATTTTGATGTATTATGAATTATTTTATATTATTATGTTTTTTTGAATATTCTTAGGCCATTTGAGATTAAGACATTTCATCAATCTTCAGGTTCACACTAACGTTGATCATCTTAACGCTTTGGATAACCAGTTGGTGGATAATTTTGGTAGTTCAGTTGAAGATTTGGTGGAGGAAAGAGTTAGAGTGGTTGGGGAATTTTGGAAGAATCTCGACCTTAAGGAAGGTCTGTTGAGGCAAAAATCTAGACAGCTGTGGTTATTGGAGGGTGATCAAAATTCACACTACTTTCATCAATCCTTAAAAGAAAGGCAACGTAAGAACTCTCTTTCATGGTTGTTTCGAGACAGTGATCTAGTTGAAGATGTGGAAGCTATCAAGGATACGATTCACGAACATTTTGCCAATCTTTACACAAAACCAGATGATGACAGACCAGTTCCGGAAGGGATTTCGTTTAGCAGGTTGAATGATGAGGATAGGGACTTCCTAGAGTGCTCCTTTTCTGAAGAAGAAATCAAATCTGCGGTTTGGTCTTGTGACGGTAACAAGAGTACGGGGCCTGATGTATACTCTTTGGAATTTTACAAGAAGGGATGGGATTTTTTAAAGAAGGATGTCATTAGATTCATAAACGACTTCCACAGGAAAGCCAAACTAACTAAAGCGTGTGCAGCCTCTTTTCTCGCCTTGATTCCGAAGAATTTGTCTCCTCAATCATTGGCGGATTATAGACCGATCTCTTTGGTTAATAGCATGTATAAAATTTTGGCCAAATTACTAGTAAATCGTCTCAAGAAAGTGGTTGTCAAACTGATTTCTCCTAAGAAATCGGCGTTCTTAGAAGGTCGTAATATTTCGGATGGTATTTTAATAGTCAATGAGGTTTTGGATGATGCCAAGAGAGAAAGAAGGAATTGTTTGTTATTGAAAGTGGACTACGAGAAAGCTTATGACACGTTAAGTTGGAACTTCCTTCGTTACTTACTCAATTCGATGGGATTTGGCAAGAGGTGGATTAGATGGATGGAAAGTTTCATATTTACGAGCATTATGTCGGTGCTAGCCAACGGAGGAACAACTAAAGATTTTGTCGTTAAAAGAGGGTTGAGGCAAGGCGATCCTTTGTCGCCCTTCATGTTTGTAATAGCTATGGAAGGGCTAACTAGCATAATTAATAAAGCGGTGGAGCAGAATTTTTTCATAGGTTACCACTTCGATAATGATGTTTCGGTGGACGTGCTTCAATTCCCCGACGACACCATAATTGTGGGAGAAGGAACTACCGATAACCTCAGGTGTATGAAAGCTGTTATGAGAGGTTTTGAATTGATGTCCGGCCTCAAAGTTAACTTCAGCAAGAGCAAGTTGTATGGGGTGAACTTAGACGTGAAATTTCTCGATGCTGCCTCTTCGTATCTTACCTGCAGAATGGAAAGTCTCCCCTTCAAATTTCTAGGGGTTCTCATTGGTAACAATCCAAGGAAGAAAGCTATGTGGAGTAATTTAGTATCGGCCTTACGGAATAAGCTTGCGTCTTGGAGGGGGAGGAAACTTTCGTTTGCAAGAAGAATCGTTTTAATTAATTCTGTCTTGAACGCTATACCAATTTATACTCTGTCCTTTTATAAAGCGCCAGCAGCTGTGCTTCAGGAGATTCGTAGTATCCAAAGCAGTTTTTTATGGAACGGCAAAGAAGATAATCGTCCTATATATTGGATAAGCTGGAGCGATGTTTGCAAATCGAAAGATATGGTAGGGCTAGGCATAAAGGATGTTGAAGTTATAAATAGAAGCTTGTTATTGAAGTGGAAATGGCGGTTTTTAAACGACAAGAATGCGTTATGGCATAAGATTCTCCGTTCTCGTTACGGAAATATTGATATCAAGGCCACTGTCGGAGGAAAGGAGATGTTGCCAAGAAAGATTCGATCTGGTGGAGAGACGTTGTCTTGAACGACATAACCATTCAACCTAATCTGGTTTTTTCTAACCTTTTTCTTTGCAGGATCGGAGACGGGAAGTCAACGTCGTTTTGGTATTCTAATTGGCTGGAAAACCAAGCTTTGAAGGACGTCTATCCTCATTTGTTCGAAGCGGCTGTGTCATTAGAAATGAGTATTTACGAAGCAGGTGAATGGATTGACGACGTTTGGTATTGGAATTTTGCTGGAATTGTGAGAGGCTGGAACGAATTGGAGGAGGCTAGTAGGGCAGAGTTCTCGGAGGAAATCATCAACTGCAATCCGCAGAAGGAAGGAAGGGATGAGTTCGTTTGGAAACTTACAGAGGACGGTGTATTTAATGTCAATTCTTATTTCAAGGCATCGCAAGAAGGCTGCATTTCGCCTTGGTCTGCTTCTGTTATGAAAGCGCAGAATTTTGTGTGGTCTTTGGAGGCGCCGTCGAAGGAGAAGTTTCTCGGGTGGAGGTTGTTAATCAATAGGTTACTGACTAAGGATCAATTGGCTCATAGGAGGGTCTTGTTTAGTTCGAGAGACTTGGTTTGTGGCATATCTTTCGATAGTGAAGAAAACTTGCTGCATCTTTTCTTTGGCTGTGGCAGGATTTTTGCTTTATGGGAGAAATTGTGGCAATGGATTGGCAAAATTCTGAATTTGTCGATTCAGGATTTCATGGCTTTTCCTTTGGTGAAAAATCAGGCTATAAATTCTAAGGATAGAACTACTATGGGCATCATTTGGTTGGCGTCAGTGTGGAGTATTTGGTTATTGCGTAACGATATCCAATTCAATGACAGTGTTTTTAGATTCAACGAGCGTTTCACTTCGATCATTTACAGGTCTTGGGTCTAGTTGGGGTTAAAGAGCAAACACTCTTTTTGTATCAATTATTATGACTGGTTTTCTGCCCCTATTTTATGTGGTAGGAGATAGCAGTTTATGAATTCATCTGTATTCTTGGAGTATAACTCCTACTCTATCAATACAATTTGCTTATTAAAAAAAAGATTAAGACATTTCGATGGCTAAAATTTGTTTAGAGTAGTATATAACAAATGCATTAACTTCTCTTTAAGATTAAGACACTTCAATTGAATGCTTTGATAGGCTGTATTTGACTTTTTGTCAAATATAGCAAATACAAACTCTGTTAGACACAAACTACAACACGCTATTTCAACTTTGACACAAAGAATTACATATTTAACACACCACCTAATCCATTGTGTTTAAGCTATCTACATTCATCATTGTTCTTAAGCTCTTGAACAAATCGACCTGCACATCCTCATCATTATATTTACAATCTCATTCTCTGATCTGCAATGCTCCATGCTCAACTTTCCATTTGCTACCTGTTCTCTCAGGTAATGGAACCTCATTTCGATGTGTTTGCTTCTTTCGTGTGATATCGAATTCTTTACCAGGTTGATATTCAACATGTTGTCGATCTTCATGGACATTGTTGCATGATCCTTCCTTATTATTTCTTCGACTAGATTCATCATCCATGTTGCTTGGCATGCACATAAAGAAGCTAATATGTATTTAGCCTCACATGATGATAAAGCTATCACTAGTTCATTTCTCAAACTCTGTGCGACTAGCGCTTCATCTAAGATGAACACATAGCCTGCTGTTGATTTTCTATCTTCAGCATCACCACACCAACTAAAGTTAGTGTAGCCCACAAGTTTGCATTCTTTTTCTTCATCGACTAAAGGAAATAAAATACCATAGTCGAGTGATCCTTTGAGATACCTTAGTATCCTCTTGGTGGTAGCAAGCTAGATACCTTCAGCTTTTGCATGAATCTGTTAACCATACCTACACAATACGCTAAATCAGGCCTTGTGTGACAGAGGTATCCAAGTTATCCAATGAGTTTTCTTTATTGTGTTGGATCGACATCATCTTTAGTAGAATCTTTTATTAGTTGCAATCAAGACTCAGCTGGAGTTGAAATTGGGTTGCAATCTTGCATTTCAAATATCTTGAGTATTTCACCTATATATCTTCTTTGGTGCATCATCATGCCTATAATACTCTTGTAGAATTCGATACCAAGGAAGTATGAGATATTTTTCAAGTCTGGCATTTCAAACTCCTTACTTAAGTTATGTTTGAAATTTTCGATCTCCTTATTCCAACTGCCTGTTATCAATAGGTCGTCGAAATAGAGACATTGTATAAACAGTTCACTCATATATCTCCAGACATACACACCATGCTCGGTCGTGCACTTTTCAAACTCTTTCTCTCTTAGAAAGCCGTCTATTTTCTTATTCCAAGCTCTCGGAGCTAGTTTCAGTCAATACAGGGCTTTATGCAGCATGTATACTTTTCTTTCTTGGTCATGTTTCACAAACCCAACTTGTTGTCTTACATACACTTCTTCGTATAAAGGGTCATTCAAGAATGCACATTTCACGTACATCTGACATATCAACCAATTATGTATACTGGTTAGACCAAGAACTAACCTGATTGTTTCGATTTTAGCTACTGGTGCAAAGACTTCATCATAGTTGATTTCTTTGAGAAAGAAGAAGAGTTTATTTAGGAAAGGAAGAGCCATATGAGGCAGAGGAGGTGTATTCCGACATACGCAGTACTATATAGCAGTTTTAATTTGGATTCATTATGGATTATATTTTATTTTCACCTCATGCTACTTTAACATGTATTTCGACTTTATTTATATATGGCCTTTTTGGACCATCTGGATTTATATACGTCATTTTTTGCATATTTATTGTATGGTTTAAATCTCATCACATAACATGGCACATAATGTTTACAAATCTTCATCTAAATAAACAAAACATAACATGTATTGTTCTGGTATGTTACATAGATGTATCTCTGTAAAATAAATGGAGATGCATCTCCGGTACAATATGTTAGTTTAATGCCTATCAGAATTAATGCTTGGTGTATGACTTTTAAAATATTACAGAGATGAGTCTCCGAATCATTTAACATTTCAAGGTGCGTCCGGAGATGCATCTTCGGAATCAGGGGGAATTTTAGTATTTTTACATGGTGTGTAAGTAACATATAGAATGCATTAAGAAATCCCCCCAATCATTTCTAGAATTGTTGATACCTTGGGTTGGGCTGTATCAACTTATTCTCTCTCTCTCTCTCTTGTGCATACCCCCTCTTGGTTTTTATTGATATCCCCCTTAAACATATCTTGAATAATAATTTTGTGTGGATTATTCCTCTAATTTGGCTTTGAGAAAGAAGAAGAGTTTATTTAGGAAAGGAAATCTTGATAAACCCTTAACAGTGCTTTCTTCACCACATAGGAGTGTGGATATATAGATTAAAAAGGTTAGTTCAGAGCATTTTTTTAGAAGATTGTTCAAAGATGGTTGTCTCTCCTGTTGGATTGGTTTTGGTGCCTCCATCTCCTAGACTCCCCACATGTGTGGCGTCCTCATAGGCTTTAAAATATTTAGATTGTAACGAGACCTTTGTAGATTTTACTAATGTTGGACGGGCACGTGACTCTCTTTTTGGATTGGCTCTACTACACCAACCTCCCAAACTTTCCAATTCTTTATTGGATTCAAATATTTTTATTCCTCTAAATTCAATTGGTTTTTGTATGCAGGATAGTGCTCCGATGGATATTCTTGAGGAAGGCTTGAGTACACAAAGGCATAACTTATCCATAAGCTTGAATTGTCCTCGTAATCCACGTGATTCGATTCACTTACGACCTACTCTTATATATTCCAAGTTTTTGGATTCTTTAGATGGTATGAAAGAGACAAACGTTTTTAAAGAAGCCAAACATTTAAGTTGTACTTTTTTGTTTAGTTCTAAAGTTGTGATTAAACAGCTAATGGGTCTAGAAAAAAGGGATAGATAATTGAGGTTATCTTGAATTTATATGAGTTGTGTTTGATTTTGATTGGATATTTTAATATTCATGGGTTATGGAGTAGGATTGGCCATATACCTTCTTACAAGGCTCACTCTGTACACTATGTCTGACCTCATACCGACCACAACATAGATCAAAGAACCTACTATACTAACATATGGAATGCTCTTTATATAGGCTCTTTTGACTTTAGTAATAGGACTTTGAGTCCTACTCAGCTTGTACTGAGGATTAGTTGTTGTTAGAACAAACTTGTCGAGAATCTTCTTCAGGTATGTCTCTAAGCATAATCTCGAATGCTTTCTATCTCTCTGGATATCAATCCCAAGAATTCTGGAGGAAACTCCCAAATTCTTCATGTCGAACTCCTTATCGAGTTCAGCCTTCACCTTCATAACATCTTCGATACGGTTGCTTTTTATGAAGATGTCATCCACATAAATCAACAAAATAACAAATGAATTTTCAGGTCAAAATCTGAAGTAAACATAGTGGCCGAACTGGCTCTTAGTGGAACCGATGTATGCCATGAACTTATCGAATCTCCTGTTAATTTGCCCATGAAATTTTTTCAGGCCATACAAAGACCTTTTCAGCTTGCACACATAATCTTCATTTCCCTTTTTTACATACACCTCAGGTTGCCTCATCAGAATTAATTCATCTAGATCACCATATATAAAGGTTTCTTCACATCCATTTGTTCAAGTTCTAGGTCGAACTTTGCCACCATGGCTAGCAACATTCTAATGGATTTATGCTTTATAACGGGTGGGGATACATCATTAAAGTCGACACTTCTTTCTGAGTGAACCCCATAGAAATCAACCTTCCCATAAATCACTTCAACATCACTCCTATGATTCCTTCCTTAACCTTGAAGATCCACTTAAAACTGACAAACCTGGCCATGCAGGTTTCTCTATCAGCTCCTTAGTGTTATTATCATGAAGAAATTTCATCTTATCATCCATGACTTTTAGAGATTCAATCTTTTTTTCACTCCTCACAACTTCCTTGTAATCTCTAAGTTCTTCATCCAGAACCTCACTTGAAGATATTAAGGCATAAGTTATAAGATATGCATAACCAAGTCTTTGAGGTGGCTTGATGAATCTTCTCGACCTATCACTTTCTAGCAGGTAGTCAATATCAGTCTCCTCATCTTCATCAGTAACTTGTGATTGTTCTTCGACTTCATATGAGTTATGCAATTCAACATCACTATGCTCCACCTCAATAGGAATTTCTTCTTGTTCCACCTCTTCTTCAGAGATCTTCGAACTTCGACCAACGTCATCAGTTTTCTTAAAAGCCATCCCATCTTTATTGAAAACTACATCTCGACCTGTAATATACGTCCTGTGACCTGGATCTAGGCACCACAACATATAAGCTTTGACACCTTCAGGAAATCCAAGAAATATACATCTTAGGGCTCTAGATTCGACCTTGTCTTGCCTAATGTGAGCATAG
This sequence comes from Lathyrus tuberosus, assembly GCA_022829125.1. Classification (NCBI taxonomy): domain Eukaryota; kingdom Viridiplantae; phylum Streptophyta; class Magnoliopsida; order Fabales; family Fabaceae; genus Lathyrus; species Lathyrus tuberosus. Next base: position 1,147,516 of record JALAZF010000822.1, on the reverse strand, counting down.
GCTAACAGCCAAATACTCTAAGTTTGTCGAGACTAGGTGGATGTCCTGACCAGACTTCTTCAAGTGTCTTCATTCCCATGGAAATTGAAGGACACCTATTTATTAGGTATGTTGTAGTCACAATTGCTTCTGCCCAAAACACCTTATTTAATCCCGCACTTACCAATAGGCATCTAACCCTTTCCAGAAGGGTTCTATTAAACCTTTCATCCAAACACTTTTGTTGATGAGTACCTGCAGTAGTTGTGTGCCTTGCAATACCAGGCGCAACACAATAGCGGTCGAAAGCCTCATTGCTAAATTCAAGACCATTGTCGGCCCTCAACCTCTTGACCTTCCTGGCAGTTTGGTTTTCGACTATAGTCTTCCATCTTTTGAAATTTCAAAAGTTTCATGTATCCCACCTTCTTACAATGATAACACCTAATTGTAGAAGTATTACCACCATAAGAATTATGTAGAACCTTACCATTCTTATTCTAAAATCTACCATCTTTCATCAAGAATTTCCCCTTAACGGCCAAACCTTCACCAACAGAAGATGGTTTGTGCTCGTTTCGTTCGTTCAAATCCTTATAGTACAAGGCTGATTAAACTTCTTCAAAGGTCAATGAATCTCTTCTATACAAGAGAGTTTCTTTGAAGTGAGCATTAGATCTTGGTAAAGCAAACAACAACAGCAACGCTTTATCTTCATCATCAATCTTGACCTCAATATTTTCAAGACCAAGAATCAACATGTTTAACATATCCAACTGCTCATCCAAAACTTTGCCTTCACTCATCTTATGTGAATACAAAGCTTGCTTTAGGTAGAGACGATTGACCAACGATTTTTTCATGTACAAGCCCTTAAGTTTCCTCCACACACCAGTTGTAGTTTTTTCCTTTGAACCCTGTCGGAGAACCTTATCACAAAGGCTAAATATGATTGCACTTTGGGCTTTCTCGATCATCGTCGTCTTCTCCTTCTCCGTTAGGGAAACATCCATCTTCTCTGATCCTTTCAACGCTTCTAGCAAACCCTACTTAACAAACCATACTGAACCAGTAGGGCTTGCATTTTCATGCGCCACAAACCGAAATCAATCACACCAGTGAATTTCTCAATCTCATACTTTGTTGACGGCATCTTCTCCTCCACGTTCACCGCACCATTTTGTTGTGAATCGACGCCCAATAAAATAGAATATCATCGGTTTCTTGATTAACAAGAAAACCACAAAGTAAAAGAAAATAGAGAACGATAAAAGAAAGACAATTCAAAGCGGTTAAAAAATGGATTCTTGATTCAATTACACATTAAGGAACAATGTTTACAATTGAATCTCAACCACACTATTTTCTCCCTCTGATTAGGATTATGAAGGATTGATAGAGAAGTGATGACTAATATGCTATTTATTTCAAAACTAAACTCTGACTTTCAACTAACATACTAAACAATTTACTCAATAGACTGCCTCAATTTAACATGTTAACTTAAACAACAAGCTAACATATTTCGACAACTAGACTAATTCTTTGACTTCGACAGAATTTGCAAGAACACTAACTTATAACCCATAAGTTGTGGTGAATGTGGTGTGTATAGTTCTATTTGCTGTGCTTTCGTTTTTTATTTGGGTTGTTTTAGTAACCCATGCGCCACTCCCAGCCTCTTTATATGTACTTTGGCTTTGTTTTATTGTATATTCTATTTGCTTAAAAAAAACTACAATGCTAGTGGATTGAGAAAAATAGGATGAGTATGAGTCAACAACTATGTCTAGGAGTGAATGCAATTAGTTTTAAAGGGTTTCTCCATGAGTTAAAAAATTTAATTTGAAAATGACACTATTATGTAGGAGTAAGAAGTTCCTAAAAAATAGAACATGATTTATTTTAGCACACAAGTCAGAATCTCTAAACTATTTTTATACAAAAATTTAAATAAAATAAACTCAACTAGGTATTTTAAAATATTAAGCAATCTAGCGGCATGTGAACAAAAATAAATGAAGATTAGCTGTTGGCTATTTACTGTAGCTTAGGTTATAGCTTTTAAACTAACCATGTTACTACATAAGTCGAATTATCTAGAGACAGAAAAACTGAAAAAATAAACCAAATAAAGGATATGACCTTTACCTTGTTTTCCACAATCAGTGCATGCTCCAAGTCTTGTGAACAATCTTCTTTTGTAAAGTCTGCAGAGAGAACAAATTAATGTTCAATGCAATTGATGTTCGGCAGTAAATATTTAATTTTGGAAAGAATCTCTCCATGAGTTAAACATCTCACAAAAGTCAATTTCTCTAAAATACTTTGTAAAATAAAAATAACAAAAAATCAAGTTGAGGTATGAACAATCTGATCCTCAAAGTTTATCATTTGTATTCACTAGCATAAATAGAATTATTATGTGTACGGTGGAAAAATAGAAATCAAATAAAAACAAAAAATCTGAAAGTGTAACCAAAATAAAATAGAATTTGTTGGTGTGATATTGTTAATATTAAAAATAGAATATATATTATTTATATATTGTTAAGTGTTTATAATAAAAATATAATATATATTTCTAATGTTTACAAAGTATATTTATAAGTGTATTATTAGTATATATTTATAAGTGTATTTAAAACACATGAATTAAATTATAAAAATAAATATTTATATTGAGAAAATATGAATTAAAACAAAAAATTAATATGCGTAATTTGCAAGGGGTTCAACTCCTCATAAATACCAAAACGTATATCATTTTGCTTGGGATTTTACTCTTCACAAGTACCAAATCATAGACCCCTAACAAATTATTTGTGATGCTCTGTTTAATTAAAGGATTTATCCCCTTAAAAAATTTTGTTTTGTAAAGGAATTTTTGCATTACTGAGAAGTTTAACCCCTAACTAAAAACGTTTTTTTCTTGTAATGCAAGAGAAAGGTAAAAGACTAAAAAAATAAATAAAATAAAGGCAACTAAGTATGTATATGATATTAACCTTTTTTTCAACAGGTTTAATGTTCAATCCTTGTGAACAATCTTTTTCTTTTCTCTGGACTGTAGAGAGAACAAATTAATGTTCACTAAAATTCAAGTTCTGCAATAAACATTTTAGTTTTTTATTTGTCAACATTCCACACATGCTTTTAAGTTTAGAAAGAACTATTTTAGTCACATATCATGTGAATGGTGGAAAAATGGAAATCAAATAAAAACAAAAAACCATAAAGAGTAAACAAAATAAAAGAGAAATGATGAGATATATTTACCTGATTTTGAATACCTTGTGCATACTAGCTCAAGGACCATGATCAGTTACCCTTTGTTTTTTATACATAACTTTGATACCTTTCTTTCTTTCTCTCTCATCTAACTGCACTAAAGGTATTGATTCAAAAAAGAGAATACGTTAGCGTTCAATGCAATTCAAGTATTTGATGCAATTCAAGTAGCCAGGATAAAGAGAATGAGTTAGCATTCACTGCGATTAAAGTATTGATGCAATAGTATTTCAGAAACATTACAGCTTGCAAGCAAGCGACTGATTCATTTAAAGCTTCAATTAATTTTAAAGTGTAAAGAAAATCAATTTCTCAATTTTAAAGTGTAACGAAAATACTTAACCAAAAATAAAATGTAAAGAAAATCAATTGTCAGAATTTGGGGGTAGCAGATTCAAGGGTTATATATTAGAGTGACCAGACGTGCTTTCGCTAAGTCCCATCTCTACCATTCAAAATCTCCTTTAAATTTACTACCAAAAGTAATTTATGGAAGGTGTTTATGGACTTTAGAGAAGTAATTACCATCAAAATTCCAAAACAATTCTTATATTTATTTTTTAAGATTAAATATGTTTGTAGTCCTCGTAAATATCTTAAATGTAAAGAAAATCAATTGTCAGAATTTGGGGTAGCAGATTCAAGGATTAAATATGTTTTTAGTGCTTTCTTGCAATTTAGCTACGGATTTTAAAACTTTGCAACAAAATTAACGACAGTTTTAACGATGATTTACTATTTAACGATTGAATTAACGATAGTTTTAACAACGGTTTTACCAAAAGGGACAAAAAATGTGAATGAAAATATTTAACCCTATTTTTTATTCTAGTGACTTTTCTAAAGTAAATTTATAATTGTTTACAAAACATGAATATACATGTATTAAAATATTGATCATGTTTCCTTTTCTTATAAAATCTAAATTATTCACGCAATGTTAACTTTATTTTATTTTTTGTCACGTGTCCCTTTTAAAAATAAAAAGAAAATCTTTTATGCTTTTTATTTATTTTAAAAAGTACCAAATTGTTATTTCTCTACTTTGTCATTTCTTGATGTTTTGCTTTATTATTTTAAGGGTTAAATGCATAATTCCTTCCTGTAATATATGTGAGTTTCGTTTTACACCATTTAATTTTTTTTATTTGAAATACTTCCCTAAAATTTTAAAATATTAAACCTTTTGTTTCCTAAGTACAAAAATTATCTCCTATAAATTTTTTATTTATTTACCTTTCTGATTAAGTGTTAAAATTGTACCTTAAGAGGGTAATTCAGAAATAAAAATTATTACAAAGGCATTTAAAAAAAATTAAAGGGGGTAAAACGAAACTCGAATATACCAACAATTTATTAATCACTAAAAATATCAACACATATTTATTTGTCACCAACAATTTATTAAATGTAATTTTTTTACATTTTCAAAATAAAGATAAGAATAGTTATAATTTATTAATTTAATTGAATTAATCTAAAAATATAAGACAAACATTTGTCGTTAAACAATTAGTTAAAGTTAAATTTATAATACACTAACAATATTTTTTTACTCCTGCATTTATAATTTTTTAATTTTAATTTAATTAATTAAAAAATATAGGACAAATATTTGTCAATAAACAATTAGCTAAATTTTGGTTTATAATACACTAACAATACTTTTTTCACACTTAAATTTTTAGGAAAAATAAATTTTTATAAACAATTTACTTTATAAAAACTATTAAATTATACAAATCACTAATGAAACAAATATTTATCATTAATTATTTAATGAATTATATTTAATATTTTTTGACATTTATTAAATAAAAATTAAACTATTTTTAATATAACAATTTGAATCTAATATATTTTTAAGAAAGAAAGTTCTCACTAACTTTACGACTGAACACATTACTCCTAAATAGTGACATCTCACTCTTATTTTGGACAATGCATACATTATACTAAATTGTCAACTAAATGTTTCTTCTTAAACGACATTGCATCACGGTCCTTAATAATTACCGTTGTGATAAATGAAAGGTTACTTGCTTCGATTTCTAGCACCAATACTATTTAAGAAAAGGAAAAACATTGTCTTATTTAAAGATACTTAAAATTCATAATACAATAAAGGAGATTACTGAATTGAAATTGCAGAAAGCGGGGAAAAAAAGAAATTTAGCACACTTAGACATATATGTTGGATTATTCTACATCAAGATCATCATAGAAAAATTGGTCATGTGGTAGTTGGGTTTAGTCAGGAATGACTTGTCGGATTCTGAAGTTGATCTTTTTATTAACTACATCTATCTTCCCATGAGTTTTCTTATGTCATTGATTGTGGATAATTAAGGCATGGAGTTATCAAAGTTGTCTATCTCAATGGGGAAGCAGTGGTTTGTTTAAGTTGGTTTTCAATAATAGTTTATGTAATTCTGGTTATGCAGATACTCTAATGTCCCATCAGAATGTTAATACATTGATTACTGCACTTATAATAAATAAGGAAAATACACAGTTGTCGTTTTGATATTATGCAGCAAAGTCACAAAAGATGTCGAGACATCATGCTGTGACATCTCAGTCAAGAACACACATATAGAAAACTGTAAATTGAAGAATTGTAAAGTACACAGAATATGTTGACCCAGTTCGGTGTTAACAAACCTACATGTGGGGGATACCAATCCAGGATGAAGACTCCACTATATCGTAGTATTATCACAAAGCTAAACTCTCCCATTTACAACTTTGTCTCCTAATCACTACCCCAATGGACATCTTTACCAAAGCTAAACTCTACGGTTTACAACCCTGATATGAGAGACCTTACTCACATCCTTCCACAACCTGCGTTGTCTCTGTCTTCTACCATCACAAAACCTGTCACGGTTTTCTTGACCAAGAAGTTATCTTGGACTTTCTTAAAAGCTTCGTCCAAGAACGATACAAAACCATTACCTAAAGGCTTCTGGTCGTGCACATGCACCTATGCCGTCCTCTCTGCATCCCATACTACAGAGGGAACTACAACCCTAAGATCCAACGACTCTCAAAACCTAAACCCTTATTTTACAAAAGAGAACTAGGTTACAATTGTTACATAAGGCATATCTAACCCTAGATCTAAGTCTTCATATAAATAGTCTTCTGTCTTGGGCTTTCTATCTTTTTCCTTGATCCACGCAACAAACCTTTAGTAGATTTGTTACATAATTAGAAACATGTTGTATGTCTGATCAGGATGTCGAGTCCAACTGTTAGGACATCTTCTAGGACATCTTTGACTTCTGCAGTTTTTATCTTCAGGTTTCAGCATCTTCTTCGAAGATAATTTTTACCAAAATTTTGTCAAACATAAGGAGCTTTCAGTTTAATTTTCAGATTATATACTTCTTTATCAATTTGAATGGTTGTACTTCATTAATGAGGTGTATGGAAAAACAAGCAATCTATATTTTATATAATAAACTCTGGGTACTTTTAACAACGGTTATATATTTTAACCGTGATTACCTATTATATTTGTTCCCAATAAATTGCTTCATGTGCATTTCAAACCGAGTACCTAAATGTACATATCACAACGGTTGATATAACTAACCGTTTTGATAGGTAGCGTGTGTCCTGCCGTATTATCACGGTGTAGCGACCGGGGTGGAAAACACCAGACATACAATCACCCCTTACCTCACAATGGTTGGTCAGGCGTTGTGGTATCCCTTTTCCAAGTATGGCTTTGTCGTAGTAGTGAATCATGCAATGTACACAAATGCAAGCGTGACTTGGTTCGAGATAAATGTGAAATATGGAGACATTCGTGTATATTTACTATAAACATGTAACATGCAACACACAACAATCACATTTGAAATTTTCAGAAATAAACACATACCACAAACATCATACACATAATTCATCACATAACTTTGAGAAATAAACAGGTCAAAGAAATACTTATTACGAAACAAGAAAATGATTGAAACGATATTACCTCACCGTATACAAGACGGAAGATGCACTAGCATTCCAAGAAGAAATTTTGAACGAAAGTTGAAATAAATGCAATACGTGCAATGGTTGCTTTATTTCTAGTGCTTTCTTTTTAAATGGTTTTAAAACAAAGGTATCACATGCAAGTATACATGATTGATAATGCGGCAAGTGATAAAGTAAAGGTCGAACCCACAGGAAGTGTAACTATTTGAATTATAAGTGTTAAAATTTTCTTAAAAGAGAGTATGAGCAAAGTAACAAAATAACAATAATAAAGAGGAATGACAGAAGAAACACACTAGCAAGTATTAAAATAAAAATACTAAAAACGAGGAGTTAAAATATCAGAGAGAGTAGTTGATGAGATAAAATCCATTAGTATAATTGTTGCTGAGTTTTCATGATGTGAAGTGTCGTGCCTCAAAAGGTCAGAACGCGGTCTAGTGGTGTATCTCTACAACATCAAAAACATGCATAACTAGGGCAAGGTGTAACGCCCCGATTTCGATTATTTCCATTTTGTTGAGTCTTTTATTTTAATTGAGTGATAAATTATTTTATTTGTGAAATTGGTGTGTTAATATGTTATGTTAACCTGTTATGTTGTTTTACCGTTTTTGAGAGTTTACGGGGAAATTAGAATGGAGGGTATTTTGGACATTTCTCAATTATTGATAGGTTAGAAATTTAGTAAAATTAGTAGAAAAGTGATTAAGTGTAGAATTAAGTGAGAAAATGAATTAATGGAATTTGAGTGGAAATAGAAAAGAAAGAAAATGAGATAAGTAGAAGAAATAGAAAGAAAAGAGAAATAGAGAGAAAAATGAGAGAAAGAAAGAGGAAGAGGAGAAAAGAGAAGGAAAACTTGGAAAACCTAAAAAATCATCAAGACTAATCATCTAGCAAGCTTGGAATCCGGGTAAGGGTGTGAAATCTTATTATCTTATCAATGTGTATGATTATGTATGCTTGTGTTGTATTGTTGTTGATTTTCATGAGTTTTGGTATAAACCCATTTGTGTAGAAAATGGTAGAAATCGATTTAATCGTGTTGAAAATGATGTTTTCGGGTCCCTTGTTGTTGATACACGAATGATACATGTTGTTGGACATCAAATTGGTAATTTTCTGAATTTAGATGATGATTTGGATGATTTTGGGTGAAAAAACGCAGATCCAAGTTCTGCAGAATTTTTCTGGATTTTCCCTGGTCGTACGCGTAAGGGGCATGTCCATACGCGTATGAGCCTAGGCGTTACGCGTATCATTGGCCTGTTTTTGGGCCATTACGCATATGGAATATGGCTTTTCCCGGCCATCTGGTGATACGCGTATGGGCATTGGGCATACGCGTATGGACTTTGAAACGTGGATTTTGTGAAGGAAATGGGTTCTGCCCATACGCGTATGGGCATTGGCAATACGCGTATGGACAGGAAAAATGTAAAAATGGGATTTTTCAAAATGTCGTTTTCGTTTTCGTCCGTAACTTTTGTTCCGATTATCCGATTTTTACATTCTTGGTGTCGTTGGAAAGCTATTGAGCTGTACTTTATGATTATGATGATTTGGGAATTTTTAGCCGATTTAATTATGTCGGAAAGTCAGGAATAGTGTCGTCTAGCGACTTTTACCGTTTTGACTGTGTGTTTTGGATGTGAATCATACAATAGTGCATTGATGTGAATGTATATAGATTGTATGTGATTGTATGAGATGAATGCATGAATATATTGTAAATATGTATGCATTTCAAGAATGCCTTGAGTCATTTTGCATGTGAAGCATAATGGTGTACATTCTTGTGTTGAGTGATTCTAATGAGAATCCGCTATAACGTCGTGTGCCCATGTGGGGTGTGAGCGATGATTATAGACGGTCGTGTGCCCGTGTGGGGTGTGAACGATCGGGTCGTGTGCCTGTGTGGGGTGTGAGCGATCCATAAACATTGTGTACCCATGTGGGGTGTGAGCAATGGGTGAACATCTTAGGCTCGACGGGGAGTTACATTGGTAACGAGCGATGGTTCCAGCAGAGTTCCTGAGTGAACTAGTGATGATTGAGTCGGTACCGCATTGTATTGGCATAGAGTCGTGAGTCGGTCTCTTTGATTTGCATTTATCATCTTTGTAATTGTGCATTGATGAATAAACATAAATATGTATGTTTATGAAGATTGATAAGGATTGTGAAAGTTTGCATGATAAATATGCTTGGCTTTGTATATATATACATTGTAATGTATATGAATGAATTGTGATGAATTGTGGTGAGAATGTGGAATATGTGTATTTTTATGCTAAGATACATAATTTTATGCATTGTTATTATGATAATATTTCTCACCCTTCTGCTGTTTTATAATGCTCTATGAGGCATTGCAGAGTAGGTATGCTGGTGGTCTTTTTGGTGAAGCGTGCCTTCATTCTTTTGGTCGGTCGGCTCTGATATGTAGCACCGGGTAGCTAGGATGATTATAATTCTTTTGTGATACATTTGTACATGTATCTTGTTGATGAATGTTTATGTAAACATGAATTATGTTGGTGGATAATACTTGATGATATTTATATATATATATATATATATATATATATATATATGTATATATGTTGATGTTATTCAATGTTTAGATTTTCCGCTTTTATTCAGAAATTCATTTTCGGACACACCCTAATTTTACATCAAGAAACCCGGTGTATCCGTGTGTACATCTCTAAAATATTCTCTGAGAAAGGATTGAGTTTCTATGGTCCGTATTGATCTAAAACTTGTATAAATATGAGTTCCATTATACTTGTTAGCACAAACACACATAGAATATACAAAATGTCTCAATATGCATATCTCACTTTTGTCCACTTCAACGGCAAGAAAACCCTCTTCAATATAGGTTCTTAGAGATCACATGTCATGTCAATCTAAAATCAATACTAGAGAATTTCTACCCAAACAATCAAAGAGTTGTTAATCTCTATTACCATTTACCCTCAATTGACAACATTGGGAAGATACAGTTTGGTTAGTTTGAGCTGAAGACGGATAAAATTTTAACTATTATGTTGAGTATATTTCAATGTTACGAAACAAAAGGGTTGTTTGAGCTAGATGTGAAGATTGCGAAATCGACCGAAGATATTTTAAAGATATTGAAATGTTCTACCTATGATGAAATATATTTTTTGATTTACACTAATAATGATCTATGTAATGTTTCATTTTTTATGATTGATGATAATTTATTGAGTTAATAGTTATTTTTCCCCCTGCCATATGAGCGAGTTTTGAAATTAAATATTTCAACATAGTTATGTTTTATAACAATTCCTGTGTGAACAATAACGGGTGAATCCAGAAACACATTTCAGGACACACCCCGATTTTAAAAAAAAGGAAGGGGTTTATTTAAAATTTGCTTTTCAGGAATCAACCTAACATGGGTTTAAAAAAAAGATGACATGGGTTTATTTAGAAATTCATTTTCGGACACACCCTAATTTTACACAACGAAACCAGGTGTATCCGGGTGTACATCTCTAAAATATTCTCTTAGAAAGGATTGAGTTTCTATGGTCCATATTGATCTAAAACTTGTATAAATATAAGTGTCATTATACTTGTTAGCACAAACACACATAGAATATACAAAATGTCTCAATATGCATATCTCACTTTTGTCCACTTCGACGGCGAGAAAACCCTCTTCAATTTAGGTTCTTAGAGATCACATGTCATGTCAATCTAAAATCAATACTAGAGAATTTCTACCCAAACAATCAAAGATTTGTCAATCTCTATTACCATTTACCCTCAATTGACAGCATTGGGAAGATATAGTTTGGTTAGTTTGAGCTGAAGACAGATAAAATTCTAACTATTATGTTGAGTATATTTCAATGTTACGAAACAAAAGGGTTGTTTGAGCTAGATGTGAAGATTGCGAGATCGACCGAAGATATTTTAAAGATATTGACATATTCAACCTATCATGAAATATATTTTTTGATTTAAATTAAATTAAAAATGATCTATGTAATGTTTCGTTTTTAATGATTGATGATAATTTATTGGGTTAATAGTTATTTTGTCCCCTGCCATATGAGTGATGAATCGCCCCCGACCCCCCCCCCCCCCCCCCCCGGTAAAAAAAAAACTTGCATGGATTCCCCTAACATTTGAAAATTCTCACATTTTTGCCCCTGTAAAATTGGCATTTCTTAAAGTAACCTTGCCATATGAAAATTATGTTTGTTTGGACCCTGTAAAATAACTTTTTTTTGTAAAACTAACCTTATAAAACTAAGCCTGTATGAAAATGGCAAGGTTAGTTTTATAAAATAAATAATTTTATAGGGTCTAAAATAATAGAATATTTGTATAACAAGGTTAGTTTTACGTAAAACAATTTTACAGGACAAAAAATGTGAGAATCTTCAAATGTTAGGGGAATCCATGCAATTTTTTTTTACAGGGGGATTTTTCAAAACTCACTCATATGGCAGTGGCAAAATAGCTATTAACCCCAATTTATTCATGTTTTTACATATGCTTCGTTTCTACATTCTGGTTCAATAGTATCTTAAAAAATAATTTTGTACATAATACAAAGAGACATTTCCAAATTATTTTTTTATAAAAAATTAAGATATGCCTCACTTACGAATGTGTTGTGTATACATTAGTGTGGTGTGAAAAGTAACTCTTAGAGTGGGAAAAGTAATCCAATGGTAAAAAATTGCAAAGTTGTCATGATAGACAATGTGTCTAGATATTTGCATTTGGGTACACACCTATAGATTTAGATAGCTTCTTAACGTACCCCATAGGTTTCTAGGCCATCTTGCGTGTTTTCGAAAACACCCGTGTTTCGGGAGATATATCTCTAGAAACACCAAAATACACATATTTTATTCGTTTTTGAGTAACACCTAAATTTTATGAATAAATTTATTTCTGAAATATATCTCCGAAAAATTTTTTGGAGATATATTTCTTGAAACTATAAAAATATGAATTAGGAGTAAAATATCATAGGCACATGCTTCATCATTTTCTTTTAAGCTTTTTTTTTTTTTCTATCAAGTGCTTACCTTATTTTAATGAGATAGGAAGTTTAAAATGGGGTGTCACACTATGTCTTTGGAAAACACATGTTTGTATTATTTCTTGTAGGGTATCAGAATGTAACATTACTGCCTGAACCTCAAACTCATACTTGCTCACTTCAGTGGTTATGAACCATATTCATGTTTTGATAGTTTTCGGAAATATATCTGTGGAAAATTTTCTGGAAATATATATTCGGAATAAATTTATTTATAAAATTTATGAGTCACTTAAAAACAAATAAAATATATGTATTAAGGTACTTCCGGAGATATATCTTCGAAAATAGGAGTATTTTCGAAAACACACGAGTTGGCTAGAAACCAATGGGATATAAATTTATAAGTTTTTACTTCAAACTAGTTTGGATTTCCATAAAGCTAATTACAAACTCTCACATTGGCTCATTCTACTCACAATACTAAAAAAAAGCTAAATCTGTTTATTAGAATAATACATATTGAACTCTTAATTATATATTCTAACTAATAATCACCTAAACTTGTAAGTACAAGAATTTGTGCAACGACTTTTGTGCAGAAAAAAAAACAAAAAAAAAACAATAATAGAAAGAGATTAACTTATATTAATCTAAGACTTTGTAGAAATCTATTAAATATGAGGCTTTTCTTCCTTGTATACATGAGAGGAGACTCCAAAAATAACAATAAGAACCAGTAATTTAGAGAATAAATTTGAAAGAATTTGAGATAGAGATTTAGAGTTCAAAATTTGACTTATAACATAATAAAATATAAATTAACATTCGACTATAAAAGAAAGCAATGATAATGTAATTTCAGATTTTTTTTTGAATATATAAAGGCTGCAACAATAGTAACCATTTCTTCACTTTATTATTTAAAACATAGGAAGAAATTAATAAATACACAGTCAATAACAATACTTAAATACACAGACATAATCAGATAGTAATCTTTAACTACAATAGATATTGAAGTAAGATAATGCAAGGGAAATACTCTAATAGCCAAGAGGGGCACATAAAGCAGCCTTAGATTCTACAATTTCTTTTTCTTGTTGAATGATACTCTCCAATTCAGCTTCGGAGGAGGACAATTGTTGCTTGAGTTCTTCCACATTTTGAGTTAAAATCCCTATCTTGAAACGCACCACTTCAACATCTTTGGTAACTTGTTTCTTTGAATCCGATAATTTTTGCAATTTATCTTGAGAAAATTGTAAATCAGGAAACAAAGCGCGTTTTTCAACACCATCCAACCAATCTTTATCAAAATCACATCTTCGCACATCATGTAATAACTCAACAAATTTGGAGTGACTTGAACCTAATACATCCAACACACTATGGGTTTGAAGGAATTTCAATAGCTCAGCTAGACAATTGTATGCATAACCCTTGTATCTGTTACTAAGTGAAGTGTCCCATAAAAGAATCGAAGGGTGCTTAACAAGAAAATCAGTCAAAAACCACAAGTTCTCATAATCCAAATACTTTGTGGAAATTAGTTCCTCGAGCTCCCGCGTGACATGATAAGGAGAAGTTAAATCTTCCTTTTTTTGAGAAGGGTTCTCTAGTAATGTAGAAAATAACATTTAAGACAAAAGAGAAAAAAATAATTAAAAATAAAAATAAGGGAGAAAATACCTTCAAAATGCAATGAAGGAGTCTGAAATACAAGAGGCAAAGGAACACTATCTTTAGGAGAGGGCTTAGATTTTAAAACAGTAAACTCATCACCCTTAGGAAACTCTTCTTCAATAATTGAGCTTACTTTCATGATAGTGTCTTCGTTTAGAGGAACTGAACAAGATGTTGGAAGGAAGAGAGTTCAACTTCAAAATAAAAAGGGTAATAAGATAACATAAGAAAATAAAATTGGTCTAAATAGTCATCACCTTGATCATAATTAATCTTAGTAGTTTCTAGAGAATCTCTAACACCAACATCTTGTTCCTAAACATATTCAAATAAACAAATGATATTATCAATATCCAAAATATTAGTATTTGTAAGATTAGCCTCACTAAGTTAATCGAGATATATATATATATATATATATATATATATATATATATATATATATATATATATATATATATATATATATATATATATATATATATATATATATATATATATATCCTATTTTAGAAGGGCCTAACTTCTATTATAGAGAGAATAAAAAACAAAAATCAAAAGAATCAATGTTTGAAAGCAACAAAAGCTTGATTAGATTCTATAAACTCACATTCACCTGTGATGAACTGATTAATTCAAAATGAGTTGAGGCTGTTATTGTCTTGTCCTTTGTTAATGCAGTTCCTTCTTCAACACCCTGTATAAAATTAAAACATGTTTAAGTGGGTAGTATAATTCAATTCCTTCAATGAAAAGAGTAAAAAAGAAAATAAGAAATATAAGAGAGACGCTCTTAGTTTAAGAATTAAATTGTAGTAAAATTTTAAGAATTACATGAAGTAAAATCCATATATTTTTAGCTTTACATGCATAATATTATGTGATATTACATTTCATTTCTTGCCTGAGAGGGTTTGATGGAAGTATTGATTTCTTCATATAGATCTTGTTGGTTTATCAAATCTTGTTGACTCGTTGGTTGTTCTTTTTTTAACTCCTATATTAAGAACAAATGCATTAGCGATATAAAACTAATAATTAATAACTTTCGTTATAAGTAAGACCTTAAATTATTGAAACAATATTATGCATTGGGGAATATCAAAGGGAATTTAACATGGTCTGCAAATTTGTTCGGTAATATTGCTAGTGATGTTGTCTCCAAATCAGAAGCATACCAATGATATTATTAATATCCAAAGCATTAGTATTTGTAAGATTGGTCTCACTAAACTTATAGATATATATTATAGTTTAAAACACCCTAACTTTTAACTTTTATTATAGAGAGAAAAAAAACAATAAACAAAAGAATCAATGTTTGAAAGCATTGAAAGTTTGATTAAATTCTTTAAAATCACAGTCACTTGTGATGAACTAACTAACTCCAAATGAGCTAAGGCTGTTATTGTTTGAGTATTTGTTAATTTAGTTCCTTCTTCAACACTTTGTATAAAATTAAAATATGTTTAAGTTTGTAATATAATTCAATTCCTACATTGAAATGAGCAAAAAAGACCATGTTAAGTTGTAGTAAATTTTTAAGAAGCACGTTAGGGTGAATTCCTACATTGAAATTTTTAAAAAAGACCATGTTATGTTTATGTTTATGAGAGATGCATTTAGTTTTGAAGTTAAGTTGTAGTAAATTTTTAAGAAGCACGTTAAATAAAATCTATATAGTTTTAGCTTTACATATACAATTTGGCGATACTATATATTTCATTACTTGCCTGAAAGAGTTTGATGGTAGTATGGATTTCTCGAAGTAGATCTTTTTGACTCGTTGGTTGTTCTTTTTCCAATTCCTGTATTATATACAAATGTATTAGAGATATAAAAACTAATAATTAATAACTTTTGTTATCTGTAAGACCTTAAATTATTGAAATAATATTATGCATGGGAATATCAAAGGGGATTTAACATAGTCGGCAATTTTGTTTGGTAATATTGCTACTGATGTTGTCTCCAAAATCAGAAGCATACCAATGATAATATTAATATCCAAAGTATTAGTATTTGTAAGATTAGCCTCACTAAACTTATAGATATATATTATAGTTTGGAACACCCTAACTTTTTACATTTTTTATAGAGAGAAAAAAACAATAAACAAAAGAATCAATGTTTGAAACAATTGAAAGTTTGATTAAATTCTATAAACTCACACTCACTTGTGATGAACTGACTAACTCTAAATGAGCTAAGGCTGTTATTGTTTGGGTATTTGTTAATTTTGTTCCTTCTTCAACAACACTTTGTATACAATTAAAGCATGTTTAAGTTAGTAGTATAATTCAATTCCTACATTGAAATGAGTAAAAACGAAAATAAGAAACTTATGAGAGATGCATTTAGTTTTGAAGTTAAGTTGTAGTAAATTTTTAAGAAGCACTTGAAATAAAATCTATATAGTCTTAGCTTTACATTTACAATTTGGTGACATTATATATTTCATTACTTGCCTGAGAGGGTTCGATGGTAGTACTAATTTCTCGAAGTAGATCTTGTTGACTCGTTGGTTGTTCTTTTTTCAACTCCTGTATTAAGAACAAATGTATTAGAAATATAAAAACTAATAATTAATAACTTTTGTTATATGTAAGACCTTAAATTATTGAAACAATATTATGCATGTGAATATCAAAGGGAATTTAACATGGTCGGCCAATTTGTTCGGTAATATTGCCACTGATGTTGTCTCCAAATCAGAAGCATACCAATGATATTATTAATATCCAAAGTATTAGTATTTGTAAGATTAGTCTCACTAAACTTATAGATATATATTATAGTTTGGAACACCCTAACTTTTAACTTTTATTATAGAGAGAAAAAAAAACAATAAACAAAAGAATCAATGTTTGAAAGCATTGAAAGTTTGATTAAATTCTATAAACTCACACTCACTTGTGATGAACTGACTAACTCTAAATGGGCTAAGGCTGTTATTGTTTGGGTATTTTTTAATTTAGTTCCTTTTTCAACAACACTTTGTATAAAATTAAAGCATGTTTAAGTTGGTAGTACAATTCATTTCATACATTGAAATGAGTAAAAAAGAAAATATGAAACTTATGAGAGATGCATTTAGTTTTGAAGTTAAATTGTAGGAAATTTTTAAGAAGCACTTGAAATAAAATCTATATAGTTTTGGCTTTACATGTACAATTTGGTGATACTATATATTTCATTACTTGCCTGAGAGGGTTCGATGGTAGTATTGATTTCTGGAAGTAGATCTTGTTGACTTGTTTGTTGTTCTTTTTCCAACTCCTATATTAAGAACAAATATATTAGAGATATAAAAACTAATAATTAACAACTTTCGTTATATGTAAGACCTTAAATTATTGAAACAATATTATGCATGGGAATATCAAAGGAAATTTAACATGATCGGCAAATTTGTTCGATAATATTGCTACTGATGTTGTCTACAAATCAGAAGCATACCAATGATATTATTATTATCCAAAGTATTAGTAATTACAAGATTAGCCTCACTAAACTTATAGATATATATTATAGTTTTGAACACCCTAACTTTTAACTTTTATTATTGAGAGAAGAAAAACAATAAACAAAAGAATCAATGTTTGAAAGCATTGAAAGTTTGATTAAATTCTATAAACTCACACTCACTTGTGATGAACTGACTAACTCTAAATGAGCTAAGGCTGTTATTGTTTAAATATTTTTTAATTTAGTTCCTTTTTCGACAACACTTTGAATAAAATTAAAACATGTTTAAGTTGGTAGTATAATTCAATTCCTACATTGAAATGGGTAAAAAAGAAAATAAAAAACTTATGAGAGATGCATTTAGTTTTGAAGTTAAGTTGTAATAAATTTTTAAGAAGCACTTGAAATAAAATCTATATAGTTTTAGCTTTACATGTACAATTTGGTGATACTATATATTTCATTACTTGCCTGAGAGGGTTCGATGGTAGTATTGATTTCTGGAAGTAGATCTTGTTGACTCATTGGTTGTTCTTTTTCAAACTCCTGTATTAAGACCAAATGTATTAGAGATTAAAAAACTAATAATTAAGAACTTTTGTTATATGTAAGACCTTAAATTGTAGAAACAATATTATGCATGGGAAAATCAAAGGGAATTTAACATGGTCTGCAAATTTGTTCGGTAATATTGCTAGTGATGTTGTCTCCAAGTAAGAAGCATAGCAATGCTATTATTAATATCCAAAGCATTAGTATTTGTAAGATTAGCCTCACTAAACTTATAGATATATATTATAGTTTGGAACACCCTAACTTTTAACTTTTATTATTGAGAGAAATAAAACAATAAACAAAGGAATCAATGTTTGAAAGCATTGAAAGATTGATTAAATTCTTTAAAATCACAGTCACTTGTGATGAACTGACTAATTCTAAATGAGCTAAGGCTGTTATTGTTTGGGTATTTGTTAATTTAGTTCCTTCTTCAACACTTTGTATAAAATTAAAATATGTTTAAGTTTGTAATATAATTCAATTTCTACATTGAAATGAGTAAAAAAGAAAATAAGAAACTTATGAGAGATGCATTTAGTTTTGAAGTTAAGTTGTAATAAATTTTTAAGAAGCACTTGAAATAAAATCTATATAGTTTTAGCTTTACATGTACAATTAGGTGATACTATATATTTCAGTACTTGCCTGAGAGGGTTCGATGGTAGTATTGATTTCTGGAAGTAGATCTTGTTGACTCATTGGTTGTTCTTTTTTCAACTCCTATATTAAGACCAAATGAATTAGAGATTTAAAAACTAATAATTAATAACTTTTGTTATAAGTAAGACCTTAAATTGTTGAAACAATATTTTGCATGGGAAAATCAAAGGGAATTTAACATGGTCTGCAAATTTGTTCGGTAATATTGTTGTGATGTTGTCTCCCAATAGTAAGCATATTAATGATATTATTAATATCCAAAGCATTAGTATTTGTAAGATTAGCCTCACTAAACTTATAGATATATATTATAGTTTGGAATATCCTAAATTTTAACTTTTATTATTGAGAGAAAAAAAACAATAAACAAAGGAATCAATGTTTGAAAACATTGAAAGATTGATTAAATTCTTTATTATCACAGTCACTTGTGATGAACTGACTAACTCTAAATGAGCTAAGGCTGTTATTGTTTGGGTATTTGTTAATTTAGTTCCTTCTTCAACACTTTGTATAAAATTAAAATATGTTTAAGTTTGTAATATAATTCAATTCCTACATTGAAATGAGTAAAAAAGAAAGTAAGAAACTTATGAGAGATGCCTTTAGTTTTGAAGTTAAGTTGTAGTAAATTTTTAATAAGCACTTTAAATAAAATCTATATAGTTTTAGCTTTACATGTACAATATGGTGATACTATATATTTCATTACTTGCCTGAAAGGGTTCGATGGTAGTATTGATTTCCCGAAGTAGATCTTTTTGACTCGTTGGTTGTTCTTTTTCCGACTCCTGTATTAAATACAAATGTATTATAGATCTAAAAACTAATAATTAATAACTTTTGTTATATGTAAGACCTTAAATTATTGAAATAATATTATGCATGGGAATATGAAAGGGAATTTAACATAGTCGGAAAATTTGTTCGGTAATATTGCTGCTGATGTTGTCTCCAAATCAGAAGCATACCAATGATATTATTCATATCCAAAGTATTAGTATTTGTAAGATTAGCCTCACTAAACTTATAGATATATATTATAGTTTGGAACACCCTTACTTTTAACTTTTATTATAGAGAGAAAAAAAACAATAAACAAAAGAATCAATGTTTGAAAGAATTGAAAGTTTGATTAAATTCAATACACTCACACTCACTTGTGATGGATTAAGTAACTCTAAATGAGCTAAGACTGTTATTGTTTAGGTAATTGTTAATTTAGTTCCTTCTTCAAAAACACTTTGTATAAAATTAAAATATGTTTAGGTTAGTAGTATGATTCAATTCCTACATTGGAATGAGTAAAAACAAAATAAGAAACTTATGAGAGATGCATTCAGTTTTGAAGTTAAGTTGTAGTAAATTTTTAAGAAGCACTTGAAATAAAATCTATATAGTTTTAGCTTTACGTGTACAATTTGGTGATACTATATAATTCACTACTTGCCTGAGAGGGTTCGATGGTAGTATTGACTGCTTGAAGTAGATCTTGTTGACTCGTTGGTTGTTCTTTTTCCAACTCCTGTATTAAGAACAAATGTATTAGAGATATAAAAACTAATAATTTAAAACTTTCGTTATATGTAAGACCTTAAACTATTGAAACAATATTATGCATGTGAATATCAAAGGGAATTTAACATGGTCGGCAAATTTGTTTGGTAATATTGCTAGTGATGTTGTCTTCAAATCAGAAGCATACCAATGATATTATTAATATCCAAATTATTAGTATTTGTAAGATAAGCCTCACTAAACTTATATATATAGATTATAGTTTTCAACAACCTAACTTTTAAGTTTTATTATAGAGAGAAAAATAATAATAAACAAAAGACTCAATGTTTGAAAGCATTGAAAGTTTGATTAAATTCTATAAACTCACACTTACTTGTGATGAACTGGCTAACTCTAAATGAGCTAAGGCTGTTATTGTTTGGGTATTTTTTAATTTAGTTCCTTTTTCAACAACACTTTGTATAAAATTAAAACATGTTTAAGTTGGTAGTATAATTCAATTCCTACATTGAAATGAGTAAAAAAGAAAATAAGAAACTTATGAGAGATGCATTTAGTTTTGAAGTTAAGTTGTAATAAATTTTTAAGAAGCACTTGAAATAAAATCTATATAGTTTTAGCTTTACATGTACAATTTGGTGATACTATATATTTCAGTACTTGCCTGAGAGGGTTCGATGGTAGTATTGATTTCTCGAAGTAGATCTTGTTGACTCGTTGGTTGTTCTTTTTCCAACTCCTATATTAAGAACAAATGTATTAGAGATCTAAAAACTAATAATTAACAACTTTCGTTATATGTAAGACCTTAAATAATTGAAACAATATTATGCATGGGAATATCAAAGGAAATTTAACTTGGTCGGCAAATTTGTTCGATAATATTGCTACTGATGTTGTCTACAAATCAGAAGCATACCAATGATATTATTAATATTCCAAGTTTTAGTATTTGTAAGATTTGCCTCACTAAACTTATATATATATATTATAGTTTTGAACACCCTAACTTTTAACTTTTATTATTGAGAGAAAAAAAACAATAAACAAAAGAATCAATGTTTGAAAGCATTGAAAGTTTGATTAAATTCTATAAACTCACACTCACTTGCGATGAACTGACTAACTCTAAATGAGCTAAGGCTGTTATTGTTTGGATATTTTTTAATTTAGTTCCTTTTTCAACAACACTTTGAATAAAATTAAAACATGTTTAAGTTGGTAGTATAATTCAATTCCTACATTGAAATGCGTAATAAAGAAAATAAAAAACTTATGAGAGATGCATTTAGTTTTGAAGTTAAGTTGTAATAAATTTTTAAGAAGCACTTGAAATAAAATCGATATAGTTTTAGCTTTACATGTACAATTTGATGATACTATATATTTCATTACTTGCCTGAAAGGGTTCGATGGTAGTATTGATTTCTGGAAGTAGATCTTGTTGACTCATTGGTTGTTCTTTTTCCAACTCCTGTATTAAGACCAAATGTATTAGAGATTTAAAAACTAATAATTAATAACTTTTGTTATATGTAAGACCTTAAATTGTTGAAACAATATTATGCATGGGAAAATCAAAGGGAATTTAACATGGTCTGCAAATTTGTTCGGTAATATTGCTAGTGATGTTGTCTCCAAGTAAGAAGCATAGCAATGCTATTATTAATATCCAAAGCATTAGTATTTGTAAGATTAGCCTCACTAAACTTATAGATATATATTATAGTTTGGAACACCCTAACTTTTAACTTTTATTATTGAGAGAAATAAAACAATAAACAAAGGAATCAATGTTTGAAAGCATTGAAAGATTGATTAAATTCTTTAAAATCACAGTCACTTGTGATGAACTGACTAATTCTAAATGAGCTAAGGCTGTTATTGTTTGGGTATTTGTTAATTTAGTTCCTTCTTCAACACTTTGTATAAAATTAAAATATGTTTAAGTTTGTAATATAATTCAATTCCTACATTGAGATGAGTAAAAAAGAAAATAACAAACTTATGAGAGATGCATTTAGTTTTGAAGTTAAGTTGTAGTAAATTTTTAAGAAGCACTTTAAATAAAATCTATATAGTTTTAGCTTTACATGTACAATTTGGTGATATTATATATTTCATTACTTGCCTGAAAGGGTTCGATGGTAGTATTGATTTCTCGAAGTAGATCTTTTTGACTCGTTGGTTGTTCTTTTTCCAACTCCCGTATTAAATACAAATGTATTAGAGATATAAAAACTAATAATTAATAACTTTTGTTATATGTAAGACCTTAAATTATTGAAATAATATTATGCATGGGAATATGAAAGGGAATTTAACATAGTCGGAAAATTTGTTCGGTAGTATTGCTGCTGATGTTGTCTCCAAATCAGTAGCATACCAATGATATTATTAATATCCAAAGTATTAGTATTTGTAAGATTAGCCTCACTAAACTTATAGATATATATTATAGTTTGGAACACCCTTACTTTTAACTTTTATTATGGAGAGAAAAAAAAACAATAAACAAAAGAATCAATGTTTGAAAGAATAGAAAGTTTGATTAAATTCTATACACTCACACTCACTTGTGATGAATTAAGTAACTCTAAATGAGCTAGGACTGCTATTGTTTGGGTATTTGTTAATTTAGTTCCTTCTTCAAAAACACTTTGTATAAAATTAAAACATGTTTAAGTTAGTAGTATCATTCAATTCCTACATTGAAATGAGTAAAAAAAAATAAGAAACTTATGAGAGATGCATTTACTTTTGAAGTTAAGTTGTAGTAAATTTTTAAGAAGCACTTGAAATAAAATCTATATAGTTTTAGCTTTACATGTACAATTTGTTGATACTATATAATTCATTACTTGCCTGAGAGGATTCAATGGTAGTATTGACTGCTCGAAGTAGATCTTGTTGACTCGATGGTTGTTCTTTTTCCAACTCCTGTATTAAGAACAAATGTATTAGAGATATAAAAACTAATAATTTAAAACTTTCGTTGTATGTAAGACCTTAAACTATTGAAACAATATTATGCATGTGAATATCAAAGGGAATTTAACATGGTCGTCAAATTTGTTTGGCAATATTGCTAGTGATGTTGTCTTCAAATCAGAAGCGTAACAATGATATTATTAATATCCAAATTATTAGTATTTGTAAGATAAGCCTCACTAAACTTATAGATATAGATTATAGTTTTCAACACCCTAACTTTTAACTTTTATTATAGAGAGAAAAAAAAACAATAAACAAAAGAATCAATGTTTGAAAGCATTGAAAGTTTGATTAAATTCTATAAACTCACACTCACTTGTGATGAACTGCCTAACTCTAAATGAGCTAAGGCTGTTATTGTTTGGGTATTTTTTAATTTAGTTCCTTTTTCAACAACACTTTGTATAAAATTAAAACATATTTAAGTTGGTAGTATAATTCAATTCCTAAATCGAAATGAGTAAAAAAGAAAATAAGAAACTTATGAGAGATGCATTTAGTTTTGAAGTTAAGTTGTAATAAATTTTTAAGAAGCACTTGAAATAAAATCTATATAGTTTTAGCTTTACATGTACAATTTTTTGATACTATATATTTCATTCCTTGCCTGAGAGGGTTCGATGGTAGTATTGATTTCTGGAAGTAGATCTTGTTGACTCATTGATTGTTCTTTTTCCAACCCTGTGTTAAGAACAAATGAATTAGAGATTTTAAAACTAATAATTAATAAATTTCGTTATATGTAAGACCTTAAATTGTTGAAACAATATTATGCATGGGAATATCAAAGGGAATGTAACATGGTCTGCAAATTTGTTCGGTAATATTACTAGTGATGTTGTCTCCAAATAAGAAGCATACCAATGATATTATTAATATCCAAAGCATTAGTATTTGTAAGATTTGCCTCACTAAACTTATAGATATATATTATAGTTTGGAACACCCTAACTTTTAACTTTTATTATTGAGAGAAAAAAAATAATAAACAAAAGAATCAATGTTTGAAAGTATTGAAAGTTTGATTAAATTCTTTAAAATCATAGTCACTTGTGATGAACTGACTAACTCTAAATGAGCTAAGGCTGTTATTGTTTGTGTATTTGTTAATTTAGTTCCTTCTTCAACACTTTGTATAAAGTTAAAATATGTTGAAGTTTGTAATATAATTCAATTCCTACATTGAAATGAGTAGAAAATAAAATAAGAAACTTATGAGATATGCATTTAGTTTTTAAGTTAAGTTGTAGTAAATTTTTAAGAAGTACTTGAAATAAAATCTATATAGTTTTAGCATGTACAATTTGGTGATACTATATTATTCATTACTTGCCTGAGAGGGTTCGATGGTAGTATTAACTTCTCGAAGTAGATCTTGTTGACTCATTGGTTGATCTCTTTCCAACTCCTGTATTAAGAACAAATGTATTAGAGATATAAAAACTAATAATTTAAATTTTTAGTTATACGTAAGACCTTAAATAATTGAAACAATATTATGCATGTGAATAACAAAGGGAATTTAACATTGTCGGCAAATTTGTTCGGTAATATTGCTAGTGATGTTGTCTCCTAATCAGAAGCATACCAATGATATTATTAATATCCAAACTATTAGTATTTGTAAGATTAGCCTCACTAAACTTATAGATATGTATTATAGTTTTGAACACCCTAACTTTTAACTTTTATTATAGAGAGAAAAAAAACAATAAACAAAAGAATCAATGTTTGAAAGCATTGAAAGTTTGATTAAATTCTATAAACTCACACTCACTTGTGATGAACTGACTAACTCTAAATGAGCTAAGGTTGTTATTGTTTGGATATTTTTTAATTTAGTTCCTTTTTCATCAACACTTTGTATAAAATTAAAACATGTTTAAGTTGGAAATATAATTCAATTCCTGCATTGAAATGAGTAAAAAAGAAAATAAGAAACTTATGAGAGATGTATTTAGTTTTGAAGTTAAGTTGTAATAAATTTTTAAGAAGCACTTGAAATAAAATCAATAGAGTTTAGCTTTACATGTACAATTTGGTGATACTATATATTTCATTACTTGCCTGAGAGGGTTCGATGGTAGTATTGATTTCTGGAAGTAGATATTGTTGACTCATTGGTTGTTCTTTTTCCAACTCCTGTATTAAGAACAAATGAATTAGAGATTTAAAAACTAATAATTAATAACTTTCGTTATATGTAAGACTTTAAATTGTGGAAACAATATTATGCATGGGAATTTAACATGGTCTGCAAATTTGTTCGGTAATATTGCTAGTGATGTTGTCTCCAAATAAGAAGCATATCAATGATATTATTAATATCCAAAGCATTAGTATTTGTAAGATTAGCCTCACTAAACTTATAGATATATATTATAGTTTGGAACACCCTAACTTTTAACTTTTATTATTGAGAGAAAAAAACAAAAAACAAAAGAATCAATGTTTGAAAGCATTGAAAGTTTGATTAAATTCTTTAAAATCACAGTCACTTGTGATGAACCGACTAACTCTAAATGAGCTAAGGCTGTTATTGTTTGGGTATTTTTTAATTTAGTTCCTTCTTCAACACTTTGTATAAAATTAAAATATGTTTAATTTTGTAATATAATTCAATTCCTATATTGAAATGAGTAAAAAAGAAAATTAGAAATTTATGACAGATGCATTTAGTTTTGAAGTTAAGTTGTAGTAAATTTTTAAGAAGCACTTTAAATAAAATCTATATAGTTTTAGCTTTACATGTACAATTTGGTGATACTATATATTTCATTACTTGCCTGAAAGGGTTCGCTGGTAGTATTGATTTCTCGAAGTAGATCTTTTTGACTCGTTAGTTGTTCTTTTTCCAACTTTTGTATTAAATACAAATGTATTAGAGATATAAAAACTAACAACTAATAACTTTTGTTATATGTAAGACCTTAAATTATTGAAACAATATTATGCATGGGAATATCAAAGGGAATTTAGCATGGTCGACAAATCTGTTCGGTAATATTGCTACAGATGTTGTCTCCAAATCAGAAGCATACCAATGATATTATTAATATCCAAAGTATTAGTATTTGTAAGGTTAGTCTCACTAAACTTATAGATATATATTATAGTTTGGAACACCCTAACTTTTAACTTTTATTAGAGAGAGAAAAAAAACAATAAGCAAAAGAATCAATGTTTGAAAGCATTGAAAGTTAGATTAAATTCTATAAACTCAGACTCACTTGTGTTGAACTGACTAACTCTAAATAAGCTAAGGCTGTTATTGTTTGGGTATTTTTGAATTTAGTTCCTTTTTCAACAACACTTTGTATAAAATTAAAACATGTTTAAATTGGTAGTATAATTCATTTCCTACATTAAAATGAGTAAAAAACAAAATAAGAAACTTATGAGAGATGCATTTAGTTTTGAAGTTAAGTTGTAGTAAATTTTTAAGAAGCACTTGAAATAAAATCTATATAGTTTTAACTTTATATGTAGAATTTGGT
This sequence comes from Lathyrus tuberosus, assembly GCA_022829125.1. NCBI lineage: Eukaryota > Viridiplantae > Streptophyta > Magnoliopsida > Fabales > Fabaceae > Lathyrus > Lathyrus tuberosus. The sequence goes on along the minus strand of JALAZF010000822.1, from coordinate 1,120,825 downwards.
GATACTATATATATTATTAGTTACCTGAGAGGGTTCGATGGTCGTATTGATTTCTTGAAGTAGTTCTTGTTGACTCGTTGGTTGTTCTGTTTCCAACTCCTGTATCATGAACAAATGTATTAGAGATATAAAAACTAATAATTAATAACTTTCGTTATATGTAAGACCTTAAATTATTGCAACAATATTATGCATGGGAATATCAAAGGGAATTTAACATGGTCGGCAAATTTGTTCGGTAATATTGCTACTGATTTTGTCTCCAAATCAGAAGCATACCAATGATATTATTAATATCCAAAGTATTAGTATTTGTAAGATTTGCCTCACGAAAATTATAGATATATATTATAGTTTGGAACACCCTAACTTTTAACTTTTATTATAGAGAGAAAAAATAATAATAAACAAAAGAATCAATGTTTGAAAGTATTAAAAGTTTGATTAAATTCTATAAACTCACACTCACTTGTGAGAAAAAAAACAATAAACAAAAGAATCAATGTTTGAAAGCTGTCATAAATTTTTAAAAAGCACTTGAAATAAAATCTATAGAGTCTTAGCTTTACATGCACAATTTGGTGATACCATATTACATTACTTGCCTGAGAGGATTCGATGGTAGTATTGATTTCTCCAAGTATATCTTGTTGGTTTATCAAACCTTGTTGACTCGTTGGTTGTTCTTTTTCCAACTCCTGGATTAAGAACAAACGAATTAGTGATATTAAGTAATAATTAATAACATCCATTACTAAGTATGACATTAAATCAAAAGCATTTTTAACAAATTCATGCTCTGCCTCTAGTGTTTGTTTCAATTCTTGATGCATAAAAAACATGTTTGATTCCAAGACATTGTCATGGTGATTGTATTCATATGTGAGTAGCTTGAATAAAGAGATAGATTGATATTGACCTGTGAAGAAATAAAGTATGATACTAAATCAGTAGGAATAATGAAATCAGATGGAAATGTTAGGCAATATTGTCTGGTACACATGGCAACTAAACTTGGCAACTTCCGAAAATCGAGATCTTGCAATGTTGGAAGGTGAATCTTAGTGTGGGTTTTGTAGTCATCAGTGTAGTTTCCGAATATGTATTCCAATTTTCTACAATTATATACGGATAGTGTTCTCAATTTCGGGAAGACAATGCCCATTTCATTGCTACCACTTTCATCATCTCTAGTGTCTTCTATTATGTACTTCAATTCATCATCAAAGTAACAAATAGTCAAAGTTTCCACCAACATTCTTGGAGTAATAGAAAGGATAAACACAGATTTTATATTGAAAGAACCAGCCAGCGTAATCTCTTTTATATTGCACATGAAGTATGGTTGTACACGAAGGCATTGAGCACGTTCCCATAGCCGGAGTAGGTGTGAATTTGATACCTGTAATGTAATCCCAATATAAAGGAATTAAAAATCAAACCATATATTACTTCAAATAGTATAATTAATTTTATGCATCGAAACTTTTGAATCACCTAAATAGTATTTTACTCTTATAGCAGACTTTAAGTTTTGGATGTTTAATATGCAAAAATTATATCAATAGATGATACACATTTTAAATAGAATGTATCAAAACATAAGAAAAAAGGTGAGAGTGTTACCGATGGTGACGAGTTGTTCTGCAATGGGGATGGGATTTGAGTAGTTGACATGCTCCCAAGTTTGTGTCTATTGTTATTACCATGACGACATATAGAACTCCAAGAAAAGATGTTACATTTGATAGGCTCCACTTGTGTTTGTGCCTCGAAACCATCTTTAGAAGTGGAAGATGACTCATTCACGTGTGAAGACATGGAATGAGAATATTTTTGAAACATACCCATGAATTTTGGTAAATACGCAAGATGTATTTCTTTCAGTGAATTGAATTCAACATGTTGGTATTGGCCAAATATATATTTCAGCTCATCACATCTTATTATGCTTAGAGTTTCTAGTACTGGAATGTCTTGAGAGGAGAGGAAGGGAAGTATTGATTCTAATCGATGACATCCTTTGATTACAAGAACTTTAAGTTTTGGAAGCATTGAGACATGACTCTTGTTATATTTATCACCACCATCTATTTCTTTCAGTGAATTGAATTCAACGTGTTCGTGTTGGCCAAATATATATTTCAGCTCATCACAACTTCTTATTCTTAGAGTCTCTAGTACTGGAAGGTCTTGAGAAGAGAGGAAGGGAAATATTGATTCTAATAGGCGACATCCGTGAATATGAAGAACTTTAAGTTTTGGAAACATTGAGACATGACTCTTGTTATATTTATCACCGCCATATATTTCTTTTCTTGATTCTTTCTCTCCTCTTTCATCTATTATTATGTTTGTTAATCCCCTGCAATCAGTTATATTCAATTCCTCTAGTAGCACTGGGTTCTGAGAAGTTAACAGTAGAAAAGGGTTAATCCCCTGCAATCAGTTATATATCTTCAGGGAATAAAGAAGATAAGAGGAATAATCCCTTAGCTTTTTCGTCCTTCATATAATCATAGCTAGACTTTAAACATTTATAAACTCCGACTTTTTCATCATCTACATTGTCCATTGCCACATGCTTCTTCAAGGAATTTAAGGTAACATCCCACTCATGCTTACGATGTTCTTGTCCTTTTAAACTGCTGGCAATTATTGCAATTGCAACCGGTAATCGTTTGCATTCCTCAGCAATTTTACGTCCCTTTGTGATCAAACTTTTTGAAAAACTATCGGTTATATGAGCATACTTTTTGAACATGGTCCATGCTTCTTCTTCAGATAAGAGCTTCAATTCAATCATCTTATCACAATCCATTTTATTGAATATTCGTATACTGCGTGTCGTTATAAGAACTCTGCAACCTTTGTGATTGCCTCTTTTGGGAATTCCTATTTGATCAAAATCAAGAATTGAGTCTTGGTCCCACACATCATCCATTATTAAAAGAACTTTCTCGCCATTTGTTAATCTGCTCCATAGTGTTTTGGATCGGTCCGAGTCATTATAACCATCCAAACTCAGTCCTAAAGATCCGGCAATATCATCTTGAATTTTTTTTATATCAGGAGTAAATGACACTGTTGTATCGATAACATGAGCGAATTGTCCAGATAACTTTAATTCTTTACCCACTTCTTTAGCCAATGTAGTTTTTCCGGTGCCCCCATTCCTTGCAATACGATTATATAGTTGTTGTCATTTTTTAGTGCATCCATCAACTCTTTGTATATTGACACTCTACTTTGAAAAGAAATGTAACTTTCAGATGAATAACGTTCAATGTCTGGAAGACGGCGAGTGAGTTCAATATTTTCAAGTTTCTCTCCCTTTTCTGTTAATCGTTTCATCTTTTCTAAGTTATTTGCCAACTCCTTTCCCTTTTTATATCGCCAAATGTAATCAGGACATAATCCAAAAAAACATGTTTGTTTTGTTTTGATGTCCTCTTGAATGAGCTTATCAGCTTTTTCTTTCCAAGTATAATAATTAGCTGGAATATCTTTATCTCTTCCTGCTGCCACTTTAGCACGTTGCTCCAATGTTTTTATTTCTGATTCCAGCCAAACCTTTTCTTCTTTAAATTCATTAGCAATGGATGTGAAGCAAAACACATGACGTAATTCTGATATTGCTCCATTTATGAATTTCTCCACACATGTCTTCTCCAATTCAGTTACGCAACTTTCCATCTAACCAATTTCAATAAATTAAAGTTAGTCATAAATGTTCAACAAAACCTCAAATAGACATTACATAGTTTAGCGTTTAAGTTCTACAAGCAATAAATATAGAATGAAAGGTATGTTTGTAAAAACAAAAAAAAAGTTATTTTTTTACTAAAAAAACAAAAAAAGTTTAGTAATATATATTTCACTTATGTTGGTATTTTACTTTTTTGGTCATTTTGCAGTTAGTTTAGTAGCTATTTAATTAGCTTGACTTCAAGGGAAAAAAAAACACACACATATATATATATCAACATTACAAATACTCTAAACAACAATCCTTTTTTTTCTTTACACTAGTTTCTAAAAATAACAAAGTAAAAAAATTTTAATATTATGTTTCATAATTGATATCTAACTACAATGCTAGTGAATTGAGAAAAAAATAGGATGAGTTTGAGTCAACTACTAACAGAAACGCAATTTGTTTAAAAAGAAAACTTATTTTAAATTGAAAGGTTTCTCCATGAGTTAAAAAAATTTAATTTGAAAAATGACAGTATTATAGTTAAAGTAAAAAAGTTCATAAGAGATAGAACATATGGTTTAGTTTTAGCCCACAAATCAGTTTCTTCTCTAAAATAGTTTTATATAAAAAATAAATAAAATCAAGTAGAGGTATTAAAATATTAAGCTATCCAGAGGTATGTTAACAAAAATAAATGAAGATTAGCTAGTTGCCTACTTACTGCTGATTAGGTTATTGCTTTTAAGATAATCTAACCATGTTATCGGTTAGTTACTTACACACACATTACAGACAGAGGCAGTCCATACCAAAGATGGGAAATCTTTAGTTTTGCTGTAGCCTTTTTTTGTCTTCCAATTATATCCTTTTCAATTTTTATTTTAAATTGCAACTTCTATTGTAGTAACTATTATATGGCAGTTTACATATTTTTTTATACAATTTTTTTATTCTAAAAATAATTTAAACAAAAATAAAAAATAAACATACAAAAAAATACCGTTTATATTTTTATCTGTTTGCGCATTATAAAAAGCGGACAGACGGGCACGTGAGTGCCCGTCTGGACGCTAGTATTAAGAATGGCAACAATTATAAGTTTATCTCCTCCAAACGTAAAAAAAAAAAAAAAAAAAAAAAAAAATGTATAAACATGTTTTATATGAAGTTGTTCAATGCCTAAACCTTGTTAAAAACAAAGTATATGATAGGAGTTTAATAGAATAATTTATTATTAGTTAAATGAGTTTTATTAGTATTTTGATGTATTATGAATTATTTTATATTATTATGTTTTTTTGAATATTCTTAGGACATTTAAGATTAAGACATTTCATCAATCTTCAGGTTCACACTAACGTTGATCATCTTAACGCTTTGGATAACCAGTTGGTGGATAATTTTGGTAGTTCAGTTGAAAATTTGGTGGAGGAAAGAGTTAGAGTGGTTGGGGAATTTTGGAAGAATCTCGACCTTAAGGAAGGTCTGTTGAGGCAAAAATCTAGACAGCTGTGGTTATTGGAGGGTGATCAAAATTCACACTACTTTCATCAATCCTTAAAAGAAAGGCAACGTAGGAACTCTCTTTCATGGTTGTTTCGAGACAGTGATCTAGTTGAAGATGTGGAAGCTATCAAGGATACGATTCACGAACATTTTGCCAATCTTTACACAAAACCAGATGATGACAGACCAGTTCCGGAAGGGATTTCGTTTAGCAGGTTGAATGATGAGGATAGGGACTTCCTAGAGTGCTCCTTTTCTGAAGAAGAAATCAAATCTGCGGTTTGGTCTTGTGACGGTAACAAGAGTACGGGGCCTGATGTATACTCTTTGAAATTTTACAAGAAGGGATGGGATTTTTTAAAGAAGGATGTCATTGGATTCATAAACGACTTACACAGGAAAGCCAAACTAACTAAAGCGTGTGCAGCCTCTTTTCTCGCCTTGATTCCGAAGAATTTGTCTCCTCAATCATTGGCGGATTATAGACCGATCTCTTTGGTTAATAGCATGTATAAAATTTTGGCCAAATTACTAGTAAATCGTCTCAAGAAAGTGGTTGTCAAACTGATTTCTCCTAAGAAATCGGCGTTCTTAGAAGGTCGTAATATTTCGGATGGTATTTTAATAGTCAATGAGGTTTTGGATGATGCCAAGAGAGAAAGAAGGAATTGTTTGTTATTGAAAGTGGACTACGAGAAAGCTTATGACACGTTAAGTTGGAACTTCCTTCGTTACTTACTCAATTTGATGGGATTTGGCAAGAGGTGGATTAGATGGATGGAAAGTTTCATATTTACGAGCATTATGTCGGTGCTAGCCAACGGAGGAACAACTAAAGATTTTGTCGTTAAAAGAGGGTTGAGGCAAGGCGATCCTTTGTCGCCCTTCATGTTTGTAATAGCTATGGAAGGGCTAACTAGCATAATTAATAAAGCGGTGGAGCAGAATTTTTTCATAGGTTACCACTTCGATAATGATGTTTCGGTGGACGTGCTTCAATTCCCCGACGACACCATAATTGTGGGAGAAGGAACTACCGATAACCTCAGGTGTATGAAAGCTGTTATGAGAGGTTTTGAATTGATGTCCGGCCTCAAAGTTAACTTCAGCAAGAGCAAGTTGTATGGGGTGAACTTAGACGTGAACTTTCTCGATGTTGCCTCTTCGTATCTTACCTGCAGAATGGAAAGTCTCCCCTTCAAATTTCTAGGGGTTCTCATTGGTAACAATCCAAGGAAGAAAGCTATGTGGAGTAATTTAGTATCGGCCTTACGGAATAAGCTTGCGTCTTGGAGGGGGAGGAAACTTTCGTTTGCAAGAAGAATCGTTTTAATTAATTCTGTCTTGAACGCTATACCAATTTATACTCTGTCCTTTTATAAAGCGCCAGCAGCTGTGCTTCAGGAGATTCGTAGTATCCAAAGCAGTTTTTTATGGAACGGCAAAGAAGATAATCGTCCTATATATTGGATAAGCTGGAGCGATGTTTGCAAATCGAAAGATATGGTAGGGCTAGGCATAAAGGATGTTGAAGTTATAAATAGAAGCTTGTTATTGAAGTGGAAATGGCGGTTTTTAAACGACAAGAATGCGTTATGGCATAAGATTCTCCGTTCTCGTTACGAAAATATTGATATCAAGGCCACTGTCGGAGGAAAGGAGATGTTGCCAAGAAAGATTCGATCTGGTGAAGAGACGTTGTCTTGAACGACATAACCATTCAACCTAATCTGGTTTTTTCTAACCTTTTTCTTTGCAGGATCGGAGACGTGAAGTCAACGTCGTTTTGGTATTCTAATTGGCTGGAAAACCAAGCTTTGAAGGACGTCTATCCTCATTTGTTCGAAGCGGCTGTGTCATTAGAAATGAGTATTTACGAAGCAGGTGAATGGATTGACGACGTTTGGTATTGGAATTTTGCTGGAATTGTGAGAGGCTGGAACGAATTGGAGGAGGCTAGTAGGGCAGAGTTCTCGGAGGAAATCATCAACTGCAATCCGCAGAAGGAAGGAAGGGATGAGTTCGTTTGGAAACTTATAGAGGACGGTGTATTTAACGTCAATTCTTATTTCAAGGCATCGCAAGAAGGCTGCATTTCGCCTTGGTCTGCTTCTGTTATGAAAGCGCAGAATTTTGTGTGGTCTTTGGAGGCGCCGTCGAAGGCGAAGTTTCTCGGGTGGAGGTTGTTAATCAATAGGTTACTGACTAAGGATCAATTGGCTCATAGGAGGGTCTTGTTTAGTTCGAGAGACTTGGTTTGTGGCATATGTTTCGATAGTGAAGAAAACTTGCTGCATCTTTTCTTTGGCTGTGGCAGGATTTTTGCTTTATGGGAGAAATTGTGGCAATGGATTGGCGAAATTCTGAATTTGTCGATTCAGGATTTCATGGCTTTTCCTTTGGTGAAAAATCAGGCTATAAATTCTAAGGATAGAACTACTGTGGGCATCATTTGGTTGGCGTCAGTGTGGAGTATTTGGTTATTGCGTAACGATATCCAATTCAATGACAGTGTTTTTAGATTCAACGAGCGTTTCACTTCGATCATTTACAGGTCTTGGGTCTAGTTGGGGTTAAAGAGCAAACACCCTTTTTGTATCAATTATTATGACTGGTTTTCTGCCCCTATTTTATGTGGTAGGAGATAGCAGTTTATGAATTCATCTGTATTCTTGGAGTATAACTCCTACTCTATCAATACAATTTGCTTATTAAAAAAAAGATTAAGACATTTCGATGGCTAAAATTTGTTTAGAGTAGTATATAACAAATGCATTAACTTCTCTTTAAGATTAAGACACTTCAATTGAATGCTTTGATAGGCTGTATTTGACTTTTTGTCAAATACAGCAAATACAAACTCTGTTAGACACAAACTACAACACGCTATTTCAACTTTGACACAAAGAATTACATATTTAACACACCACCTAATCCATTGTGTTTAAGCTATCTACATTCATCATTGTTCTTAAGCTCTTGAACAAATCGACCTGCACATCCTCATCATTATATTTACAATCTCATTCTCTGATCTGCAATGCTCCATGCTCAACTTTCCATTTGCTACCTGTTCTCTCAGGTAACGGAACCTCATTTCGATGTGTTTGCTTCTTTCGTGTGATATCGAATTCTTTACCAGGTTGATATTCAACATGTTGTCGATCTTCATGGACATTGTTGCATGATCCTTCCTTATTATTTCTTCGACTAGATTCATCATCCATGTTGCTTGGCATGCACATAAAGAAGCTAATATGTATTTAGCCTCACATGATGATAAAGCTATCACTAGTTCCTTTCTCAAACTCTGTGCGACTAGCGCTTCATCTAAGATGAACACATAGCCTGCTGTTGATTTTCTATCTTCAGCATCACCACACCAACTAAAGTTAGTGTAGCCCACAAGTTTGCATTCTTTTTCTTCATCGACTAAAGGAAATAAAATACCATAGTCGAGTGATCCTTTGAGATACCTTAGTATCCTCTTGGTGGTAGCAAGCTAGATACCTTCAGCTTTTGCATGAATCTGTTAACCATACCTACACAATACGCAAAATCAGGCCTTGTGTGACAGAGGTATCCAAGTTATCCAATGAGTTTTCTTTATTGTGTTGGATCGACATCATCTTTAGTCGAATCTTTTATTAGTTGCAATCAAGACTCAGCTGGAGTTGAAATTGGGTTGCAATCTTGCATTTCAAATATCTTGAGTATTTCACCTATATATCTTCTTTGGTGCATCATCATGCCTATACTACTCTTGTAGAATTCGATACCAAGGAAGTATGAGATATTTTTCAAGTCTGGCATTTCAAACTCCTTACTTAAGTTATGTTTGAAATTTTCGATCTCCTTATTCCAACTGCCTGTTATCAATAGGTCGTCGACATAGAGACATTGTATAAACAGTTCACTCATATATCTCCAGACATACACACCATGCTCGGTCGTGCACTTTTCAAACTCTTTCTCTCTTAGAAAGCCGTCTATTTTCTTATTCCAAGCTCTCGGAGCTAGTTTCAGTCAATACAGGGCTTTATGCAGCATGTATACTTTTCTTTCTTGGTCATGTTTCACAAACCCAACTTGTTGTGTTACATACACTTCTTCGTATAAAGGGTCATTCAAGAATGCACATTTCACGTACATCTGACATATCAACCAATTATGTATACTGGTTAGACCAAGAACTAACCTGATTGTTTCGATTCTAGCTACTGGTGCAAAGACTTCATCATAGTTGATTTCTTCTTAATGAAGAAACCACTTTGCTACAAGTCTTGTCTTGTGTCAAATTACTTCACCTTTTGAATTCAACTTGACTTTGTATACCCACTTCACATCATTATCTTTTATGGATTTTATCTCATCCACCACAGATTTCATCCACCTTGAGTCTTTCAATGCTTCAACTACATCTACTATCTCAGTATCAGAATAGAAGGAATAATGAACTAACTAACTTTCATCATTGACCACATCATCTGAAGTGATTACACATTCCTGTAGTCTTGTAAGCATGCTTATGGTTCTTTGAGTTTTGCTTGTGCCAGCTTCAACTTTGACATCTTCTTGTCGAACTTCTCTAACAACTTCACTAGTTGGTTCATCACTCAGGATTCTCACTGAATCCTTCTTGATGTTCTTAATCCAATCCTGCTCCTTAGGGTAATCTACGATCACATCCTTGTTGATCATAACTTGTTTGTTCATTGGGTCAAACTATTTGTATCCACCAGTCGAATGATATCCCACTAGATCATTTGACTCGACTTATCATCCAACTTTCTTCTCAGCTGATCTGGCACATGTCTATGAGTTATGGATCCAAACACCTTCAAGTGGCTTAAAGTAGGTTTGACACTAGACCAACATTCTTCTGGTGTTATACCTTCAAGCCTCTTTGTCTGAAATCTATTTAATATGTTTGTTGCGGTCGACACAACCTCACCCCCATAGTTAATTTGGGAGATGTTAGCCTTTTAACATACTTCTCACCATATTCATAATGGTTCTATTCTTCCTTTTAGTAAGACCATTTTGTTGGGGAGTGTATGATGGTATCACTGCAGTTACGACTATTGTAGTTATTGTGATGCAGGTTGGGGTCGTTGCGGAATGAATTTATATTTTATGAACATAAAATATTATACTTTATTATTTATTTTATGTTTCACATGTCTTCCATTTACTATATAAATTTCCATATATATCACATTACTAATTCTCTATCATTTTAAATATATTCAATCCTTTTGAAACATACCTTAAGTCTATGATATAAATAGGAAGGAAGATGGATCAAGTAGTTTTTTGAGCATTGCATAATCTCTTGCGGCATGATACGGTATGATGCGGGATGATGCAACTGTTACGGTGTTCTGATGCGGTCGTTGTAGCATTATGATACAATTTTTATTATGCTTTGCAATTACACCGCAATTGCGGTTATATGCGGATGCGGACACTACCGTGATCGTAATGATGTGACCACGTCACGTGATGCGGTTCACAATTTAAAACCATGAGTGTTATGGATAATGTTCAAGATAGTGGTGATTTTTCAAGCTCAAATAGTGCTTTTCAGGTAGCCTAGATGGGTAAGAAGATGAAGATAGTAATGGTTTTTCTGCTTGATTATCCAGGAAATGCACTTCAACAACTATGTGGATCAACGTGAGACACATTCATTTCACAAGATAATGTTATACTCAAGATGGTTGGCTTGTGGATCATGTCTCATTGCTCCTCATCTTCCCGAGCGCCTGATGTGGAAATTAGGGTACACTCAGAGCATTCTCAGACACCCTGTTATCTTTGTTCCTCCTGCTTTGACACATAGACAGATGGATGACATGTTTGACGATTATGAGAGTCATCTGGTATTGGAGGAGACACGGAGTACCATAGCTAAAAGAGACTGAAGCTACGTCAATGGGTACATTAGGCGATTCTTCAGGGTGTCACATCCATATATGGTGCAGGCTGCTCCAGGAGATTCGGTGAGACCAGCTCATCAGGAGATACTAAAGGATGAGAAGAAACATTTAGATCATGTTAAGGATGCCTTTCCTAGATGTTGTCATATAATGGGGAATGCAGAGGAAGGCATTGACAGAGATATCTTCCCTGATGGGTCAGATGTTAGGAAGGTCCTAAATATCATCATGACTGAGGCACTAAGGCATTGTTGTATCAGAGACAGCGCTAGAGGACAATGAAGGGTTGATAGCCGATGAGCCTGAGGAACCACAGAAGCCAGAGGAGGCAGATGAGCCATATGAGGCAGAGGAGGTGTATTCCGACATACGCAGTACTATATAGCAGTTCTAATTTGGATTCATTATGGATTATATTTTATTTTCACCTCATGCTACTTTAACATGTATTTCGACTTTATTTATATATGGCATTTTTGGACCATCTGGATTTATATACGTCATTTTTTGCATATTTATTGTATGGTTTAAATCTCATCACATAACATGGCACATAATGTTTACAAATCTTCATCTAAATAAACAAAACATAACATGTATTGTTCTGGTATGTTACATAGATGTATCTCTGTAAAATAAATGGAGATGCATCTCCGGTACAATATGTTAGTTTAATGCCTATCAGAATTAATGCTTGGTGTATGACTTTTAAAAAATTACAGAGATGAGTCTCCGAATCATTTAACATTTCAAGGTGCGTCCGGAGATGCATCTTCGGAATCAGGGGGAATTTTAGTATTTTTACATGGTGTGTAAGTAACATATAGAATGCATTAAGAAATCCCCCCAATCATTTCTAGAATTGTTGATACCTTGGGTTGGGCTGTATCAACTTCTTCTCTCTCTCTCTCTCTCTTGTGCATACCCCCTCTTGGTTTTTATTGATATCCCCCTTAAACATATCTTGAATAATAATTTTGTGTGGATTATTCCTCTAATTTGGCTTTGAGAAAGAAGAAGAGTTTATTTAGGAAAGGAAATCTTGATAAACCCTTAACAGTGCTTTCTTCACCACATAGGAGTGTGGATATATAGATTAAAAAGGTTAGTTCAGAGCATTTTTTTAGAAGATTGTTCAAAGATGGTTGTCTCTCCTGTTGGATTGGTTTTGGTGCCTCCATCTCCTAGACTCCCCACATGTGTGGCGTCCTCATAGGCTTTAAAATATTTAGATTGTAACGAGACCTTTGTAGATTTTACTAATGTTGGACGGGCACGTGACTCTCTTTTTGGATTGGCTCTACTACACCAACCTCCCAAACTTTCCAATTCTTTATTGGATTCAAATATTTTTAGTCCTCTAAATTCAATTGGTTTTTGTATGCAGGATAGTGCTCCCATGGATATTCTTGAGGAAGGCTTGAGTACACAAAGGCATAACTTATCCATAAGCTTAAATTGTCCTCCTAATCCACGTGATTCGATTCACTTACGACCTACTCTTATATATTCCAAGTTTTTGGATTCTTTAGATGGTATGAAAGAGACAAACGTTTTTAAAGAAGCCAAACATTTAAGTTGTACTTTTTTGTTTAGTTCTAAAGTTGTGATTAAACAGCTAATGGGTCTAGAAAAAAGGGATAGATAATTGAGGTTATCTTGAATTTATATGAGTTGTGTTTGATTTTGATTGGATATTTTAATATTCATGGGTTATGGAGTAGGATTGGCCATATACCTTCTTACAAGGCTCACTCTGTACACTATGTCTGACCTCATACCGACCACAACATAGATCAAAGAACCTACTATACTAACATATGGAATACTCTTTATATAGGCTCTTTTGACTTTAGTAATAGGACTTTGAGTCCTACTCAGCTTGTACTGAGGATTAGTTGTTGTTAGAACAAACTTGTCGAGAATCTTCTTCAGGTATGTCTCTAAGCATAATCTCGAATGCTTTCTATCTCTCTGGATATCAATCCCAAGAATTCTGGAGGCAACTCCCAAATTCTTCATGTCGAACTCCTTATCGAGTTCAGCCTTCACCTTCATAACATCTTCGATACGGTTGCTTTTTATGAAGATGTCATCCACATAAATCAACAAAATAACAAATGAATTTTTAGGTCAAAATCTGAAGTAAACATAGTGGCCGAACTGGCTCTTAGTGGAACCGATGTATGCCATGAACTTATCGAATCTCCTGTTAATTTGCCCATGAAATTTTTTCAGGCCATACAAAGACCTTTTCAGCTTGCACACATAATCTTCATTTCCCTTTTTTACATACACCTCAGGTTGCCTCATCAGAATTAATTCATCTAGATCACCATATATAAAGGTTTCTTCACATCCATTTGTTCAAGTTCTAGGTCGAACTTTGCCACCATGGCTAGCAACATTCTAATGGATTTATGCTTTATAACGGGTGGGGATACATCATTAAAGTCGACACTTCTTTCTGAGTGAACCCCATAGAAATCAACCTTCCCATAAATCACTTCAACATCACTCCTATGATTCCTTCCTTAACCTTGAAGATCCACTTAAAACTGACAAACCTGGCCATGCAGGTTTCTCTATCAGCTCCTTAGTGTTATTATCATGAAGAAATTTCATCTTATCATCCATGACTTTTAGAGATTCAATCTTTTTTTCACTCCTCACAACTTCCTTGTAATCTCTAAGTTCTTCATCCAGAACCTCACTTGAAGATATTAAGGCATAAGTTATAAGATATGCATAACCAAGTCTTTGAGGTGGCTTGATGAATCTTCTCGACCTATCACTTTCTAGCAGGTAGTCAATATCAGTCTCCTCATCTTCATCAGTAACTTGTGATTGTTCTTCGACTTCATATGAGTTATGCAATTCAACATCACTATGCTCCACCTCAATAGGAATTTCTTCTTGTTCCACCTCTTCTTCAGAGATCTTCGAACTTCGACCAACGTCATCAGTTTTCTTAAAAGCCATCCCATCTTTATTGAAAACTACATCTCGACCTGTAATATACGTCCTGTGACCTGGATCTAGGCACCACAACATATAAGCTTTGACACCTTCAGGAAATCCAAGAAATATACATCTTAGGGCTCTAGATTCGACCTTGTCTTGCCTAATGTGAGCATAGGCTAAACAACCAAATACTCTAAGTTTGTCGAGACTAGGTGGATGTCCTGACCAGACTTCTTCAAGTGTCTTCATTCCCATGGAAATTGAAGGACACCTATTTATTAGGTATGTTGTAGTCACAATTGCTTCTGCCCAAAACACCTTATTTAATCCCGCACTTACCAACAGGCATCTAACACTTTCCAGAAGGGTTCTATTAAACCTTTCATCCAAACTTTTGTTGATGAGTACCTGCAGTAGTTGTGTGCCTTGCAATACCAGGCGCAACACAATAGCGGTCGAAAGCCTCATTGCTAAATTCAAGACCATTGTCGGCCCTCAACCTCTTGACCTTCCTGCCAGTTTGGTTTTCGACTATAGTCTTCCATCTTTTGAAATTTCAAAAGTTTCATGTATCCCACCTTCTTACAATGATAACACCTAATTGTAGAAGTATTACCACCATAAGAATTATGTAGAACCTTACCATTCTTATTCTAAAATCTACCATCTTTCATCAAGAATTTCCCCTTAACGGCCAAACCTTCACCAACAGAAGATGGTTTGTGCTCGTTTCGTTCGTTCAAATCCTTATAGTACAAGGCTGATTAAACTTCTTCAAAGGTCAATGAATCTCTTCTATACAAGTGAGTTTCTTTGAAGTGAGCATTAGATCTTGGTAAAGCAAACAACAACAGCAACGCTTTATCTTCATCATCAATCTTGACCTCAATATTTTCAAGACCAAGAATCAACATGTTTAACATATCCAACTGCTCATCCAAAACTTTGCCTTCACTCATCTTATGTGAATACAAAGCTTGCTTTAGGTAGAGACGATTGACCAACGATTTTTTCATGTACAAGCCCTTAAGTTTCCTCCACACACCAGTTGTAGTTTTTTCCTTTGAACCCTGTCGGAGAACCTTATCACAAAGGCTAAATATGATTGCACTTTGGGCTTTCTCGATCATCGTCGTCTTCTCCTTCTCCGTTAGGGAAACATCCATCTTCTCTAATCCTTTCAACGCTTCTAGCAAACCCTACTTAACAAACCATATTGAACCAGTAGGGCTTGCATTTTCATGCGCCACAAACCGAAATCAATCACACCAGTGAATTTCTCAATCTCATACTTTGTTGACGGCATCTTCTCCTCCACGTTCACCGCACCATTTTGTTGTGAATCGACGCCCAATAAAATAGAATATCATCGGTTTCTTGATTAACAAGAAAACCACAAAGTAAAAGAAAATAGAGAACGATAAAAGAAAGACAATTCAAAGCGGTTAAAAAATGGATTCTTGATTCAATTACACATTAAGGAACAATGTTTACAATTGAATCTCAACCACACTATTTTCTCCCTCTGATTAGGATTATGAAGGATTGATAGAGAAGTGATGACTAATATGCTATTTATTTCAAAACTAAACTCTGACTTTCAACTAACATACTAAACAATTTACTCAATAGACTGCCTCAATTTAACATGTTAACTTAAACAACAAGCTAACATATTTCGACAACTAGACTAATTCTTTGACTTCGACAGAATTTGCAAGAACACTAACTTATAACCCATAAGTTGTGGTGAATGTGGTGTGTATAGTTCTATTTGCTGTGCTTTCGTTTTTTATTTGGGTTGTTTTAGTAACCCATGCGCCACTCCCAGCCTCTTTATATGTACTTTGGCTTTGTTTTATTGTATATTCTATTTGCTTAAAAAAAACTACAATGCTAGTGGATTGAGAAAAATAGGATGAGTATGAGTCAACAACTATGTCTAGGAGTGAATGCAATTAGTTTTAAAGGGTTTCTCCATGAGTTAAAAAATTTAATTTGAAAATGACACTATTATGTAGGAGTAAGAAGTTCCTAAAAAATAGAACATGATTTATTTTAGCACACAAGTCAGAATCTCTAAACTATTTTTATACAAAAATTTAAATAAAATAAACTCAACTAGGTATTTTAAAATATTAAGCAATCTAGCGGCATGTGAACAAAAATAAATGAAGATTAGCTGTTGGCTATTTACTGTAGCTTAGGTTATAGCTTTTAAACTAACCATGTTACTACATAAGTCGAATTATCTAGAGACAGAAAAACTGAAAAAATAAACCAAATAAAGGATATGACCTTTACCTTGTTTTCCACAATCAGTGCATGCTCCAAGTCTTGTGAACAATCTTCTTTTGTAAAGTCTGCAGAGAGAACAAATTAATGTTCAATGCAATTGATGTTCGGCAGTAAATATTTAATTTTGGAAAGAATCTCTCCATGAGTTAAACATCTCACAAAAGTCAATTTCTCTAAAATACTTTGTAAAATAAAAATAACAAAAAATCAAGTTGAGGTATGAACAATCTGATCCTCAAAGTTTATCATTTGTATTCACTAGCATAAATAGAATTATTATGTGTACGGTGGAAAAATAGAAATCAAATAAAAACAAAAAATCTGAAAGTGTAACCAAAATAAAATAGAATTTGTTGGTGTGATATTGTTAATATTAAAAATAGAATATATATTATTTATATATTGTTAAGTGTTTATAATAAAAATATAATATATATTTCTAATGTTTACAAAGTATATTTATAAGTGTATTATTAGTATATATTTATAAGTGTATTTAAAACACATGAATTAAATTATAAAAATAAATATTTATATTGAGAAAATATGAATTAAAACAAAAAATTAATATGCGTAATTTGCAAGGGGTTCAACTCCTCATAAATACCAAAACGTATATCATTTTGCTTGGGATTTTACTCTTCACAAGTACCAAATCATAGACCCCTAACAAATTATTTGTGATGCTCTGTTTAATTAAAGGATTTATCCCCTTAAAAAATTTTGTTTTGTAAAGGAATTTTTGCATTACTGAGAAGTTTAACCCCTAACTAAAAACGTTTTTTTCTTGTAATGCAAGAGAAAGGTAAAAGACTAAAAAAATAAATAAAATAAAGGCAACTAAGTATGTATATGATATTAACCTTTTTTTCAACAGGTTTAATGTTCAATCCTTGTGAACAATCTTTTTCTTTTCTCTGGACTGTAGAGAGAACAAATTAATGTTCACTAAAATTCAAGTTCTGCAATAAACATTTTAGTTTTTTATTTGTCAACATTCCACACATGCTTTTAAGTTTAGAAAGAACTATTTTAGTCACATATCATGTGAATGGTGGAAAAATGGAAATCAAATAAAAACAAAAAACCATAAAGAGTAAACAAAATAAAAGAGAAATGATGAGATATATTTACCTGATTTTGAATACCTTGTGCATACTAGCTCAAGGACCATGATCAGTTACCCTTTGTTTTTTATACATAACTTTGATACCTTTCTTTCTTTCTCTCTCATCTAACTGCACTAAAGGTATTGATTCAAAAAAGAGAATACGTTAGCGTTCAATGCAATTCAAGTATTTGATGCAATTCAAGTAGCCAGGATAAAGAGAATGAGTTAGCATTCACTGCAATTAAAGTATTGATGCAATAGTATTTCAGAAACATTACAGCTTGCAAGCAAGCGACTGATTGATTTAAAGCTTCAATTAATTTTAAAGTGTAAAGAAAATCAATTTCTCAATTTTAAAGTGTAACGAAAATACTTAACCAAAAATAAAATGTAAAGAAAATCAATTGTCAGAATTTGGCGTAGCAGATTCAAGGGTTATATGTTATAGTGACCAGACGTGCTTTCGCTAAGTCCCATCTGTACCATTCAAAATCTCCTTTAAATTTGAGAAAATCAATTATACTACCAAAAGTAATTTATGGAAAGTGTTTATGGACTTTAGAGAAGTAATTACCATCAAAATTCCAAAACAATTCTTATATATATTTTTTAAGATTAAATATGTTTGTAGTCTTCGTAAATATCTTACATTTCGTTTTCAGTGTTTTATAAAATTTTATTTAAAAAATGATTCTCCTAAAATTTTTAATCCATACTTTTGGTCTTTCTTGCAATTTAGCTACGGATTTTATAACTTTGCAACAGAACTAACGACAGTTCTAACGATGATTTACTATTTAACGATTGAATTAACGATAGTTTTAACAAAGGTTTTAACAAAAGGGACAAAAAATGTGAATGAAAATTTTTAAGAGAACCGAAGAAATTTTTTAGAAAGATTAAAAATGAAATTAAAATATTTTGAATGATAAAAAATATTTAATCCTATTTTTTATTCTAAGTGACTTTTCTTAAGTAAATTTATAATTGTTTACAAAACATGAATATACATGTATTAAAATATTGATCATGTTTCCTTTTCTTATAAAATCTAAATTATTCACGCAATGTTAACTTTATTTTATTTTTTGTCACGTGTCCCTTTTAAAAATAAAAAGAAAATCTTTTATGCTTTTTATTTATTTTAAAAAGTAACAAATTGTTATTTCTCAACTTTGTCATTTCTTGATGTGTTGCTCTATAATTTTAAGGGTTAAATGCATAATTCCTTCCTGCAATACATGTGAGTTTTCGTTTTACCCCATTTAATTTTTTTTATTTGAAATACTTCCCTAAAATTTTAAAATACTAAATATTTTGCTTTCTAAGTACAAAAATTATCTCCTGTAAATTTTTTATTTATTTACTTTTCAGATTCAGTGTTAAAATTGTACGCTTAAGAGGGTAATTCAAAAATAAAATTATTACAAGGGCATTTAAAAAAAATTAAAGGGGGTAAAACGAAACTCGCATATTTATTTGTCACCAACAATTTATTAATCACTAAAAATATCAACAAATATTTATTTGTCACCAACAATTTATTAAATGTAATTTTTTTTCATTTTCAAAATAAAGATAAGAATAGTTATAATTTATTAATTTAATTGAATTAATCTAAAAATATAAGACAAACATTTGTCGTTAAACAATTAGTTAAAGTTAAATTTATAATACACTAACAATACTTTTTTACTCCTGCATTTATAATTTTTTAATTTTATTTTAATTAATTAAAAAATGTATGACAAATATTTGTCAACAAACAATTAGCTAAATTTAGGTTTATAATACACTAACAATACTTTTTCACACTTAAATATTATGAAAAATAAATTTTTATAAACAATTTACTTTAAAAAAACTATTAAATTATACAAATCACTAATGAAACAAATATTTATCATTAATTATTTAATCAATTATATTTAATATTGTTTGACATTTATTAAATAAAAATTAGAGTATTTTTAAAATAACAATTTGAATCTAATATATTTTTAAAAAAGAAAGTTCTCACTAACTTTACGACTGAACACATTACTCCTAAATAGTGACATCTCACTCTTATTTTGGACAATGCATACATTATACTAAATTGTCAACTAAATGTTTCTTCTTAAACGACATTGCATCACGGTCCTTAATAATTACCGTTGTGATAAATGAAAGTTTACTTGCTTCGATTTCTAGCACCAACACTATTTAAGAAAAGGAAAAACATTGTCTTATTTAAAGATACTTAAAATTCATAATACAATAAAGAAGATTACTAAATTGAAATTGCAGAAAGCGGGGAAAAAAAGAAATTTAGCACACTTAGACATATATGTTGGATTATTCTACATCAAGATCATCATAGAAAAATTGGTCATGTGGTAGTTGGGTTTGGTCAGGAATGACTTGTCGGACTCTGAAGTTGATCTTTTTATTAACTACATCTATCTTCCCACTAATGAGTTTTCTTATGTCATTGATTGTGGGTAATTAAGGCATGGAGTTATCGAAGTTGTCTATCTCAATGGGGATTTTTTTACTTTTGGATTTTCTTTTCTTCTTATTTGATGGGATCTTTTCATCCATCTTTCCATTTATGATCGCAAACTTCATTGTTGGTAAGACATATTTTCCTATTTTAGTTGTTTCTTCCTTGAACTTTTTATCTAAAAAGTTGTATCGTGTTTCTTCCAGAATTTTTGTCTTCCAAAGTTGTATCTTGTTAAAAATAGGTTCTCATTTTTTCGTTTGGCTAATGTTCTCATTTTGTCAGATTCGTCTTCACCACCTTAAAAAAGCGCATACTTTAGCTATGGTACATATGGTTTGTGTTGCTATGAATAAAAATACAAGAAGTATGAAGCTATTGTGTAAACTCCATTCACGTTGTACTTCTTTTTCATAGCATCATAAACTAGATGAACTTCATAATTTGTTCCAGTTCCACGATTAGTTTAAAAAAAAGATGTGTTCTTGAAACATTTTATTATTTCTTTTGTTGTTGTATGTTGTTGTTTTATGTTGTTGTTATTGATTAATGTTCCCAAAATTTCATAATTTGTTGTTGTTGTTGTTGTTTACTATATCTTGTATTGTTGTATGTTGTTGTTGTATGATGTTTAGTTATGTTGTGTTGTTGATAAATGTTGTTGTATATTGTTGTTGTTGATTAATGTTTTCAGAGCAAGAACAAAACATTTCTAACTCGCAAAAAGAGGCGTCTTTAAATTATTATGCAGGTTGCACAGTATATGAAGTTGAGTTTCTTATATGTTATGTATATTTTTTGTTTCACAAACCCTTCATTGAAAATACATTTCATTTAAATTGAGATAGAAACTTATAATCTGAAAATTAAGTTGTATTTAAAAACTTACTTATATCAATCAATATTTTCCAAATTGCATGTATCTCATCGTTCATCTTACGTCCTTTAACATATAGAATGTGGTTCAATGATCTGATTCCTTCATCACATATATATCTTCTCTTATAGTTTAAAATAAACTAGAATAGATGGAATCAATGTCATAAAGGACTTAGACCATTGAACTACAATCTAAATGTTAAAGACCGGGAGATGAATGATGAGACACATGCAATATGGAAAGCAGTGGTTTGTTTAAGTTGGTTTTCAATAATAGTTTATGTAATTCTGGTTATGCAGATACTCTAATGTCCCATCAGAATATTAAGACATTGATTACTGCACTTATAATAAACTAGAGAAATACACAGCTGCTGTTTTGAAGTTATGCAGCAAAGTCACAAAAGATGTCAAGACATCATGTTGTGACATCTCAGTCAAGAACACACATACAGAAAACTGTAAATTACAGAATAGTAAAGTACACAGAATATGTTGACCCAGTTCGGTGTTAACAAACCTACATCTGGGGGATACCAATCCAGGATGAAGACTCCACTATATCGTAGTATTATCACAAAGCTAAACTCTCTCATTTACAACTTTGTCTCCTAATCACTACCCCAATGGACATCTTTACCAAAGCTAAACTCTATGGTTTACAACCCTGATATGAGAGACCTTACTCACATCCTTCCATAACCTGCGTTGTCTCTGTCTTCTGCCATCACAGAAACTGTCACGGTTTTCTTGACCAAGAAGTTATCTTGGACTTGCTTAAAAGCTTCGTCCAAGAATGATACACAACCTTTACCTAAAGGCTTCTGGTCGTGTACATGCACCTATGTCGTCCTCTCTGCATCCCATACTACAGAGGGAACTACAACCCTAAGAGCCAACGAATCTCAAAACCTAAACCCTTATTTTACAAAAGAGAACTAGGTTACAATTGTTACGTAAGGCATATCTAACCCTAGGTCTAAGTCTTCATATATATAGTCATTTGTCTTGGGCTTTCTATCTTTGTCCTTTATCCACGCAACAAACCTTTAGTGGATTTGTTACATAATTAAAAAGCTGCTGCATGTCTGATCAGGATGTCGAGTCCAGCTGTTAGGACATCTTCTAGGACATCTTTGACTTCTGCAGTTTTTATCTTCAGGTTTCAGCATCTTCTTCAAAGATAAGTTTTACCAAAATTTTGTCAAACATAAGGAGCTTTCAGTTTAATTTTCAGATTATATACTTCTTTATCAATTTGAATGGTCGTACTTCTTTAATGAGGTGTATGGAAAAACACGCAATCTACATTTTATATAATAAACTCTGGGTACTTTTAACAACGGTTATATATTTTAACCGTGATTACCTGTTATATTTGTTCCCAATAAATTGCTTCATGTGGGTTTCAAACCGAGTACCTAAATGTACATATCACAACGATTGATATAACTAACCGTTTTGATAGGTAGCGCGCGTCCTGCCATATTATCACAGTGTAGCGACCGTGCTGGAAAACACCAGACATACAATCACCCCTTACCTCACAACGGTTGGTCAGGCGTTGTGGTATCCCTTTTCCAAGCTTTATGGTATGGCTTTTTCGTAGTAGTGAATCATGCAATGTACACAAATGCAAGCATGACTTGGTTCGAGATAAAGATGAAATATGGAGATATTCACGTATATTTACTATACACATGTAACATGCAACACACAACAATCACATTTGAAATTTTCGGAAGTAAACACATACCACAAACATCATACACATAATTCATCACATAACTTTGAGAAATAAACAGGTTAAAGAAATACTTATTACGAAACAAGAAAAGGATTGAAACGATATTACCTCACCGTATACAAGACGAAAGATGCACTAGCATTCCAAGAATAAATTTTGAACGAAAGTTGAAATAAATGCAATACGTGCAATGGTTGCTTTATTTCTAGTGCTTTCTTTTTAAATGGTTTTAAAGCAAAGGTGTCACATGCAAGTATACATGCTTGATAATGCAGCAAGTGATAAAGTAAAGGTCGAACCCACAGGAAGTGTAACTATTTGAATTATAAGTGTTAAAATTTACTTAAGAGAGAGTATGAGCAAAGTAACAAAATAACAATAATAATGAGGAATGGCAGAAGCAACACACTAGCAAGTAGTAAAATAAAAATACTTAAAATGAGGAGTTAAAATATCAGAGAGAGCAGTTGATGAGCTAAAATCCATTAGTATAATTTTTGCTGAGTTTTCATGATGTGAAGTGTCGTGCCTCAAAAGGTCAGAACGCAATCTAGTGGTGTATCTCTACAACATCAAAAACATGCATAACTAGGGCAATGGAACAAATTTCTAAGCCTCACTTATAACCCCAAAATACGTATGGTTTTAATTATGAAAATCTTTATGGTCTCAACTCCTTATCTCTAAGCAAGTTGAATTAAGTGAATATCTCTATCCTACTTTATTAACCACTTTTGTTATGAAATCCACTTGTTTGTTGGATCTCTCTCAACAACAATCTTGTACCTTTTTCCTAGTTGATCATTCTAAGAATTAGGTGTATGGAAGAAAAACACATAACAAAATAAGAAACTAAACAACACATCATTTCAACATGAAAACAACATTAATACTAACTTCATTAAGCTCATTAAACAAGAGTTTAGCTCATAATGAGCTGAGTACAAACTACTGCAGTGAAACTAAGAGGAAACATACTCTTACAAAGACAAGTAAAGAAGTGCAACCTAATAGTAACTTGGAGTTCTTTTGCGTTAGATGAACAACAACAAACCTCTTCCGTCAAGACAACTAGCAGCAGTGTATACAAGACTGGATGAGAAGAGAAACTCTCTAAACTATTCTAATTCTTCAATGGAAAATAAACTAAGACAGAAAATTAAAGATATTTGTTGTGTGTCAATTCTTCCGTCTTTGTCTTCAATGGCGAGTCTTCTATTTATAAAGATGAGTGTGAGTGTGAGTTGATACTTTCTTGGTTCATGGACTTGTGATAAACTTTAGGGTTAGGCCCATATCAAATCCGAAAATAGGATAGTTGTCCTTCAACCCTTCCTTTGCAAGTTATCTGGTATAGTGTTGGTGGGAGACAAAGTTACTTTTGCAGGCTGGCATGGCAGATTAGCGGAATGGCGCAGACGGCTGGCTAGCTTGGTGTTGGCGCGCTTTTGCAGCATGGTCCCCATCGTACCATCCTTTGTCTTCTAGCCTTTTGATATTATCCATTTTCTTTTTGCTCTTTTGCTTCTCAAGTAATTGCCACATTAGCCCTAATGACTTCCTCCTTCAATCCTCTGGACTCAATAATTGATTTGAGTTTATCAACTACTTTTCTCTCTTTTCTTCAGCTTCCCACTATGCTCCAGAATCTGTCTCGCAGGGTCACGACTCATCTTGCCATCAGCTGACTTCCTATTTAGACAAAACACCAAGAAAAACATAAAAGAAGCACCTATCGTGCTTAAGGCTAAAACATACTGAATTAAACTAAAATTACAATAGCTTAACAAAAACTTTAACTAAAATGCCACAGAAAATAGGGCGAAGTAACACACTAAAATAGTGTTATCACTCCCCCAAACTTGAATGATCACCTGTCCTCAGGTGATGTGACAGCGAATGACTCAAGGAAATGATTATTGGAAACAACACTAATTTGGTCAGCTTTAAAAGATAGCTCAGATTTTGTGGGATTCTGAGTAAGACTTCCTAAGCTTCACACTTATGTCAAAATGGTGTTTTAAGGGCAAGAGCAAACTGTGACATCTTGTCGCGACACCACTCTCCTGAAAAACAAGCTAAAAAAATTAATCTTTTCTTTGATCCCTTTTCTGTGTACTTTTGAGATTTGGGGTTTCTTTCCTTGGTTTCACTAGGGAATTCCTTTTCAGACTTTTTAACGATATTATTGATCTTCACTAAGAGGTTCACACTTTTCCACTTATTACATTTTTTTTGTTGGCAAAGCATCCTATCTCAAAAGGATCTCACTTGTCGTGTGTCCAACTGAAACTTACGACAAGATGCTTGTTGTTCCTCCAGTGTTGGCACAGGAACTTTTTTTATTGATGGTGGTCTTTGCCACTTGCACATTTTTATGTGTCTTTTTCTAGAATGTGGTTCTCTATTGTGTCGATCTCAATAGAAATTAAAGTCTTCCTTGCCCTTCTCTTTGTGATTCCTCTGATGTTAACCTTTATCTTTATTTCCACAAATTAGTTTTCTAAAAAAAATAAAAAAATTTAAGCTGGTTTGATAGATTAGTGGTGTCGCGACAGTGAACATCAGTTCTTCTACCATAACCCACTTATCTTAATTGCTACACTATGCTTGCTTACTACTAGAATTCTTTCCTTTTTATTTCTGAGCACTGAAATTTGAATTTTTCTGACTTCTTTTTATTGTTCACATCAATCATTCCCTTGTCATTTGCGAGTGCAACAACTAAAACATGCAAACTAAACAACTAAAACATGCAAATATGTAAACTAAAAACAACTACTAATTAATTGAAAATTGACATGCATAAAAGAACGAGTCATCAAGTTCTTGGGGCTTAGTAAAATGCCCCCCTAAATGATTCAGACCAAAATATGGCTCAAACACGACCATCCAAAAACATTATCCAGAATAGAGACAAAAGCATGAAACAAAAGCAGTTAAAATGTAATATCAGGGTAGAAGGGTGTACTAGGATCAAGCTTTGAGCGTCCTCCCCCAAACTTAAAGTAAGAACAGTGTCTTCACTATTAAGTGTCGAGGGAAGGCGTGACTAGGCTTGCCTTTCCACAATACCAAAGCAGGCTTTGAGCCTGGAGCTTTTCCTTGAATCAGGCACGTCGTGCCTCTTCTGTTTGCGCTTTACCTCCACTGCTGCTTTCCCAACTGCGTCCTTCATCTCTTTATCACCCTCAGTGTCCTCCTCAGTCGCGTCTCCAGATATCACTATCTCAGGTGCCTTTATTGGGCTTTCAGCCTTCTTCTTGGGCTCTTCAGACAGGTCCTTAGCAACAGGATTTCCTTGATTAGAAACAAGCTCTTTGACAGCTTCCGGTACTGGATTAACAACGTTTTCTTCACTATCACCCTCTTCTTCAACTTCAGTATTACCCTCTCTTTGTGTTGTCTTAGTGGAGGAGTAGTACCTCCTTAACTCTTCTCCTTCCTTATCAGCTTCAGATCCTTTCATCTGAGTGTTTTCTTCAGGGTCTTCTTCCTCAGTTTGTTTGCTTTCACCGCCTTCTCCAGTCACGACACCAGTTCCCTTTTCCAGCTCTTCAGCATCTTTTGCCACTTCTTCCAACATCTCCTCCAACACTTCATTCTTGCCCAGACTCCCTTCCTGTTCTGACTTGTTGAGGTCAATTGACTTTGTTGGACTGTTGGGAGGAGTAGGAGCTATTTGATACTCCTTCTTTTTCCATTCAGCCTTCATCTTCTTCTTCTTTGGAGGGCTTGCTGGTTCTGGTGGAGGTGATGGATAGGCTTTTCGTAACTTCTTTTTCTTCTTCACTGGCTCTGGTTGGTATTTGCTGACATGGCCTTGCTCGACTCTCCTTGTTCAACCTTCTTCTCTACCTTCTCCTTTTTCTTCTTCTTAGACTTCACACTTTTTCTGGTCTTCTCAACTTGAACATCATCAACAACAACATTCTCAGATTTTCCTAGAATGTGATCTGGGAACTTTGGGAGTTCCAACAATCCTGAAGGGAATTGCATTGCCCACATCTTTTGCTGCCAAATTGCCTTCTCATTTTCAAAAGCAAAAATTCCTTTTGGTCCTTCTGCATCTGCAGAAGGATTTCTAGAGATGGGTATTGCTGCTCGGATGCAAATGATGAGTCTTGAGTTATTCCCATTGGTCTCTTCCTTTAACCTTTTGGTTTCATCAATGTCATGATCAGGTTCTTATCTAGAGGCTGTTGTGGTGCCCCAAACATATCTGAGTCATATTCAGTCGCACCTTGTCTTCTACATAGAGTAGTAATCAAACAAGGGAAATACAACAACCCTTCTTGCTTCTTTGAACACGCTTGGATCTCTTGAACAATTACCTTTCCAATATTGACACCCCTCTTCTCGGTAATGCAGTGAAGCATCACAAGACTGACCCTTGAAATAGTTTCATTATAAGATGTAGGTTTGATTGAATATTTCACAAACTAGTACCAGACCTTAGCTTCAAGTCTCAAATCCATCCTCTTCACAGCTTTGTCCACCCATTTGGTTCCGGGCACACACAAGGATTGCATATAGGTGTCTTACTCATCCTCTTGAGATATAAGGACCAAATTTTGGTACTCATATTCAATACCTTCCAACTTGAAATAGAAGTTGATATTTGCTTCGTTATACACCACCTTAGTTCCTCTAACCTGTACCTCTAGTCTCTTATGCCCTGGATCAGTTAAGTTGGAATAAAATTCCTTAACCAATGTAGCATTGTAAGTACCAGGATGCTTGCACAAGGTTCTCCATTTCAGCGATGCTATCACTTCCCCCAAACTACTTGATAGTCAGAGATTGTCTTCCTCCAGGTCCATCACAAAACCTCTTTCAGCATAAACACCTAACTTGCTGAAATGCTCAGTGAATCTGTTTTTCGCATCCACACTGATAAAGGTGTCATCTTCGGCTTTATTGGAGAGGTCTACCACTCGAAAGACATTCTTTTTCGCCACAGTCTTGTTGCGGAGGCCGATCTTTGTGTCTCTAGTCATTTTGGAGAAAAAGGGATGGAAGAAAGGGGTTGATGAGAGGAAATTAGGGTTCCGGGAGAGATGGTATAAAGTGAAAATGAAACGTTTGTTTTGAGTATTTGGGAGAGAGAAACAAATGTGGGTAGTGGTTTGTGGAGGGAAGTTGAGAAGGTTGGTTTTGAAAATAGAGAGAGACAAATATTGTTTGGGAAAGGAGAGAGAGAAATACGGTTTTGTTTGTGGGAAGGTGGAGGGAAAAAAAGTTTCTCTTTTGGTGAAATAATTAGGGCTAGGAGTGAACAGTTTTTCTTGACTGACACGGATGAGACAAAAATAAGGCTTTTGCGTGTTGTTTGAGAGAAAACAGGCTGACGTGGCAGTCTGAGCCATCAATGCTCTAGACTCAACCTATAAACCTAGGCGCGTGTTTCTTAGCAAAGACTTTATTCTCTCTCCACCTTTACACCAAAACTCCTCGTTTTCTACTTTGTCTTCATAAGAATAATAATAAATGCCAAATAAGCATTAATTAATCTCTCTGTGACTCAGTAGAATCTTATCCTCGCTGTAGCGCGATTTTTGTGGTTTCGAAGCACTATCGCTTTGGTACTACAGTTCGATTCATTTTTTATGCTGTTAAGCTGATTGAGGAAGGGAAATAGATGTCTCCAATTAACCCTGCTTGCAAACTGAGGTTAAACAGTCAAAACTGTTGGTTTATAGATGCTATCAAAATAGGGGGTTCTCCCTTGGGGTTATTTTCTTAAAAAACAGTGTTTGGATCATTGGTAGGATGTTATGTCTGATGCTTTTCGATTGATGTATGAAGGTATGGGATTTTGGGTTTTTATTATTAGTATGCTCGCTAAGATTTTGCAATCTTATGCCTACGTATTCCCGAAACAGGGAAATCAGAGCGATCGTAGTTCCTCCTATTCTACGGGAGGAAAAAGGTTGTTTTGGTGTCTTGTTCAAAGCCCAAGACGTGAAGCTGAAGGGTCTATTTGTATCTTGTTCAAAGCCCAAGATGTGAAGCTGAATGGTTTTGACTTGAGAGAGAGTTTTTCATCTCTAAAGAGGAGTTGTTGATGTTTGTATGCTGTGAGAAAGGCACAACTTTTATGCTAAAAGGTTAATTAACTCAACCGGGGATTTCTTTATACAAAGCCTAAGAGGAGGCTAGAAGTTGTCTTTTCCGGGGAAATGTTCTTTCTGTCTTGTACAAATCCCATGATTGAGGCTAAAAGGGTTTGACTCAACAAGAGAGTCGGTTATACTCAACAAGAGAGTAATTTGGTGTCTCGTATGAAGCCCGAGACGGAGGCGAAAAGGAAGATGGACTCAACGAGAGAGTCTAGAAAGGTGATTGACTCAACAAGAGAGCTTTTTATACTCAACAAGAGAGTGATTTGATGTCTCGTATGAAGCCCGAGATAGAGGCTAAAAGGAGATTGACTCAACAAGAGAGTCTTTTATACTCAACGAGAGAGTGTTTTATATGTGTCTTGTATGAAGCCCAAGTTGGAGGCTAAAAGGAGATTGACTCAACAAGAGAGTCTTTTATACTCAACGAGAGAGTGTTTTATATGTGTCTTGTATGAAGCCCAAGACGGAGGCTAAAGGGAATTGACTCAACAAGAGAGTCTTTTATACTCAACGAGAGAGTGTTTTTGATGTGTCTTGTACAACGCACAAGACGGAGGCTAAAGGGGGTCGACTCAACAAGAGAGTCTAAAAAGGTTAGTTCCGCTGGGAGGAATCATTTGTACAAAGCCCAAGAGGAGGCTAAACTTACTGCTGAGGATTATTGAAATCTTTAGGTAGGTCCAAGTGTGGGGAACTGTCATGAGAGAGACCGGGGTTTCTTCCTATGTTTGAAAGGAACTTGAGAATGCCTTTGAGACTCAAGGGGTTTAGACTATCCAAGTCTATAGTTTTATCTATTGTACAATGCCCAAGAGGAGGCACGGGCATTAAGGGATGAGTATCAACCCTAAAATGGCCGGAGTTTCGACACTGGAAATACTGCTCTATCAAAGGATGACTAAGTTCTGTCTTATACCTTTAAGAGGTCGTCAGGGTCCTTGTATGAGGCCCAAGAGAAGGCATGAAAACTTCTAAGAAGCCGAAGGGTCCTTGTACAACGCCCAAGAGGAGGCGGGGATGCTTTTAGGAAGCCTGTGGGTCCCCAAACCCCGAGAAGTTCAAGACAGGCTATTCATAGAGAATAGATTAAGCCAAGAAAGTTCGATAATTTGGAAGAAACTCAAGAAATTCCATTCACGGAGAAAATATCATCTCTGGGGAGTTAGAGTTTCTTTGACAATTTCTAAGGCTGACAGTCTGAGAAAGGGTTCACCGAGAATGCTGCCTTTCAAGTCTACATATTGTTTAACTCCAAGAGGAGGGAAGACTGTATCTAGAATCCTACGCGGGATCTAGTTTTGTTTGTATTTAAGAGTGACCAACAAGGCTTTACCTAGTGCTAGACGTAGTTGCCCGGGAAAACTCTAAATAACTATACAAGTATTACACAGTGGATATGTGGCAACTATATAAAAGGATGTGAAAGAAGACTTACAGTGAAGCAGCCCCACAATACAGTTATATATATATATGAAAGTAGTAAATGAAAGCGGATAAACACTTACCCGTTGTAGAGCTTCCATGTTGTTTGGTTAGTTGTTCAACAAAGAAAGTTTTGATAACAACATATATTTGACTGCAAAATCAAAGGAGGAAGTGCTTTGAAAGGATTGATGGGTCTTACAGCTCAAGGAGAGGCCCAAAGATTAATTTTGTACAAGTGATGGGGTTTACAGCTCAATGAGAGGCCCATGGATTTTTGAAAAGGGCGACGATTGCGCCAGGGTTTTGAAAATATACAGAGGGACTTATACAATATGTGCGGCCCAAAATTGTTTATTTACAAAAATGGGTTGGGTCTTACACTCTATTAGAGGCCCAAAGAGTTTAAAGAAAAAGAAATGGGGCTTATAACACGAGGGTAGGCCCAGATGATTTGATTTTGAACTGGCGATCACGCCGAGATTTTTTTCTTTTAACACAGAGGGACTTATACAATATCTGAGGCCCAAAATGGTTTTGTTTAAAAGGGGATTGTGTCTTACACTCTATTAGAGGCCCATCAGTGTTGAAAAAGGTTTGATAGGGTGAAAATCAACAAAACCCTAATTTAAACATTTTTTAAAGTAATTATTTAAAGAAAATTAATTAAAATGATAAAAATACAAAACAAGTTTGAATAATCAACTTGTGATTTGTGGTTAAGGTTTGAAAAATGATGTTTTAATAACAAAATGAATTAAAGCTCATTTGGTTTTGATTTTTTCAAGATGAACATTTATTTTAAAATGTTTAAAAAATAATAAAAAATGAATTTATTCACAAAAATACTAATTATATTAAATAAATAATATAAATCTATTTTTTTTTTGTGGAATAAAATATTTCAATATTTTTGTGATTTTTATCAAAAAGAACCAATAAAAAATAATTAAAATTGAGGGAGTAATTAATTTTCCAAATCATTTAAAAATAATATGAAAAATGACAAAAAATAGGAAAAAGTGGTAAAAAGAGGATCTGGGGCGAGGGGGATTCGAACCTCATACCTCATGTGTGCAGTGTGCGCGTCCTACCAATGGGGTGGTGATACATCCGTGTATTGAAACACAACCACAAATATACAAGGCATGCCTTGTTTTTGGCCTGGCCCAAGGCAAGGCGCAAGATTTTGCTTAGAAACGTGAAGGCCATAACTTTCTCATTTCTCCATGGATTGGGACAAAATTTAGGTTTATCCTGCCTAGAATTTCACAAGGAATCCAATGGTGGTGGTGGTTTTTTCAGATCATGCTCCTATTGAAAAACCCGACAGTGGTTTTGAAATAGGCCATGATTTGCATTTTATGTGCTATCTCTTGGTACAGTCATGAATTACATGATGAATTGGTTCAAACATAACACATATAACATGTCTAAGATGTGCATGATCAGTGGACCTCAAAGCAATGCATATTTCAAAGAGTTCAAGTTTAGATGCTTACCTCTTTATGAGCTTTTTGGGTAATCTGTCAAGTGCTTTGTTCCAGAAATGATTTGATGCTTTGAACACTCTCAAATGATCCCTTGGAAGCTTTTAGGATGATTGGAATTAGCTGGAAACCTCAGGAAAGGAAACTGGCCCTTTCTTGCAAAAGGGGCAAAAGTGACCAAAATAGCAACTCCCTCAAATGGTGTTCCAGATGTGGGGAGTCATTTGGGACAGTTCAAGGATGATATTTGGAGTGTGTTTGAGGTTTTATCTGGTTTGGAAAGTGGCTGAATCAAGACATGGCTTGAAAAATGCAAAAAAAATCCAATTTTGAGGTTTTGAGAGGGGACTTTGTGATTTTGGTGTTACAGGTCACTTGTGAGAGTTTGGACAGCTTAGATATGACATATTGGATGTGTTTGGATCATGAGCTGTGATGGAAATGCTCCCTAACTCAAAAACTCAGAGTTACCTTGCTAAAGAAGGCATTTTTTCCTAGAGAAAGAGATTTTGAGGAAAGCAAGTGTTGTAGTGCTTTGGTGTACTTAAACTGAGCATAAATGAGCTCTATTTATAGTAGAGCAAGTTTTTTTTTTGCTGCAATAGTGAATGGCAATTACAGCAGAGGTTTGGCAAATGTTGACCAATGAGAATCCAAGTCTCCTATAGCCATTGACTAGAGGTTAGCGCACAGGCTGCTGGTCCCCTAGTTCAGGGATCATTCTTGACTGAATTCAATTGGAAGAGGCTCAGTCCATGCCACCTTGGTGCATCCATTAAATGCTCCAAACCAAAATTGGAGTCTTGTCCCTCTTTTAGGCATTTATAGGTTTGGCATGTTACTTTTGGTTCCAAGGACTTGGGAGGCTGATGGATCAGTGTTTGTCCCTCCTTGGTCTCCCCCTGTGGTGTTCAGATGGATAAACTTGTTTGTCATTTGCACAATTTGAGTAAATCGAGCAAAATGCCCAAATCTGCCTTGTTATGACAGTTACAGCAAGGCATCTTGCCACTGACATAACTTCTTGCTCTGATTGAGTTTGGTGAAGTTCTTGGTCATTTTCGAAAGCCCTCATATGATACAACATGTGTGTGATCATAGTTTGTTTTAATAATTTTTGGATCCAAGTGAAAAATGCCCCTACATTTTGTAAAAAGTGAAACAAATTCTTACTTAGTGAAAATTTCACTAAGTGTTGGAAAAAAGTGACATTTTCACTTTTCTTGATTTTGATCATTCCATAACTTAAAATCCATGAGGAATTGGAATGAGTAGTAGTTGAAGCTTTTGTAGAGTGCCATGAGAGCTACAAATCTAGCTTTGAATGGGAGAAAATGGCCTTGTGGTTTAAGAGATATGATCCTCCAAAGTTGGTACCCTAGCCACTTTGTTCCATAACTTAGAAAAATTCTAAGTTTTTTATGGTTACCCCTTTAGCAAGTTATCCCACTTTCTTTGATTTTTCTTGATGAATGATGATTCCAATCACACATTAACATCATTTTAGGGTTAAAGAACCATAATTATGAAAAATCTCAAAAAGTCAAACTTTGACTTTTGTGCACAGTTGACTTTTTATCAGATGAATTCCAAATTGTGCGATCTTCCATGAAATCAAGTCCTTGACCTAAATCAAACTTGATGTACATGTTCCATGGGTGTTATAGGGTGTATTGAATCATGTCCCAAGATTTGGGAGCATGCCTGGGTCAAAAGTCAAAGATACAGTTGACTTTTTCCTCAAAACCCTAATTGTGATTCTCATGAATTTGAAACTTGTTGATCAAGCTTCTGGGATCAATCCACTGTTGCAAATGGATCAATATGGTGTGTTAGAGACCCTCAAATCATGTCTTGAGGTCTTGGCTCATGTTTGGTCCCGAAAGTCAACTTAGGGGTGAATTAGGTCAAGAAACCCTAATTCCTTATTTTTTTATAAATGCATCCCCTGAGGCTAAATTGACTTGATGATTGGGTTCATGATGTCCCTTGGAGCATCTTGGGTTGTGCTTTGAAGCATTGGCTCATGCCTAGAGGAAAATTTTCATCTGGAGGCCCTAGTAAACCAAAACCCTAATTTGGTGACACTGTCGATCTTGAGGCTTGATCCACTTGGAATGTTGCCACTTTGGTGATTGATCCTTGATGTGGGAGTCCTCTTGATCCTTTGTGGAAGTTTGAGAGGTTTAGACAAGTTGAAGATCATGTCATTCCTTTATTGATCCTTTGTCTAAAAGCTCTGAGAGGGCTTGAAACCCTAAGTTTGATTGTAGTGGATGCTCAACAATTCCTTGAGGAGATTGATGAGGCATGACGGTTCATCCATATTGTGATGATGGTTTGCACAATGATGGGGAATCTTAGTGGTCATAATTTAGGGTATGACGGATGCCTCTATTTAATCTTCTTGGACCCGAAGGTGTGAATGGCGAAGGTATTCGGGCATTCGGGGTGCAAGAGGATTAAATATCAGAATACCCGAAATTTTGATGGTGGTTATGAATGGCAGTTTGCGCATCCATATTATTTTGCTAAGCAATGATGCTTAGAAAATGTAGAAACTTCCCCTCGATCCTGGTCTTCAGCCAAGGAACTGGTCTCAGTTTTTTTTGTAATAAACTTCCCCTCGATCCTGGTTTCCCACCAAGGAACTCGTCTTAGTTTCTGAAATAAACTTCCCCTCGATCCTGGTTTCCTACCAAGGATCTGGTTTCAGTTTTTAAAATAAACTTCCCCTCGATCCTGGTTTTCTACCAAGGAACTCGTCTTAGTTTCTGAAATAAACTTCCACTCGAAAATGGTTTCCTACCAAAGATCTGGTCTCAGTTTCTGAAATAAACTTCCCCTCGATCCTGGTTTCCTACCAAGGAACTGGTCTAAGTTTCTTTTGTCAATAAACCTTCTTGACAAGGGACGCTATTCGTTAGCGGTTTTCCTCAAACTTCTCGCTGAATTTTCCTAGGGAGACGCCATTTGATGGAAAAAGTTACAGTGTCAGACTTGCTGGGGAAACCCATCCGTCTGAGCTGTAGAGGTGGTCAAACTTCTCTGTTGGAGACACCATTTGTTGACTCTACCGGGGGACAATGAGTCTCTCGAGAGACTGCTTTCGTTTGGGGACATTACATCATACTTTTCCTCGAGGTCTTCTCGGGGAAATTCCATATGATGTACCCCAATTTTGAGGTGCCGATGACTTCATTAACACTGACTTTCTAGAGAGAAGAACCAATGTACTGTTGAAAGTCATTAGTTGTGAGGCTTTCTCTGGGGATTTTCCTTAATCCGGGAAAGCGAAGACATCATCTTCAATGGTGAAGAGTGACGTTGTTGAATTCCTCTGGCTTTTCAGAGGTTCAAGTTATCAAAGTGGTCAAGGGACCAACTCAAATCCAGAAATAACTGGAATAGAAATTGCTCAGATGTTTCACTTCTTAACAAGGAAATGATTGACAACTCGATTGACAAGAGGACTTTACCACTTGGGACAAGACCAACCATAGTGATAGTGATGTGATATGAATTTAAAATAATAATGCATGATGTATGTATGTATATGCTGACAAAACTGACGCGACATACAGACTAATAGATGAACATGACTGGATACTCGGTCACAGCGGGAGATGAAAAGTATCACGGGTTCACGATAGCAATTCTGCCTTGCTTAGGAGAGATAATCCCTGCGGGGAAAACCGTTGGTCGGGCTTAGGAGGTAAGAACTCTGCCGTAGGTGTCAGATGAAATATTCGTATATGACACAGCTGATCCTTCATTCAGGTGCACTGGTTTAGAAGGAGTACTTTGATTCTGCACTTTGAGGTTCGATTACTTCTGGAGAAGTGATCGATGTTCTTCTGATGTTCAACAGTCAAAAGAAATTTCCACCTTTATTTTAAAAGCGGAAAAAGTTGACAGGTAAATTCATTTTTGTTTTATTTCAAGAATCGTTAATCATATTAGAATGCCGTTCTGTAAAGGTAAAATAAATAAGAATTACAAACAAAAGCACTAGGGCTCAAATTTTATTGATGGGATGGAAATCAGCCAAACGCGTGATTCTGGGGAGTATTTACAAAGTTAGAAAATGGTAATTTAAGGGAAAAGGGCTATATTGAAACATAATGACCGTTATCCTTCTACCAACTTTGAATTCCGGGCATCCTGAGCTTCCGTCGAAGATGACCTTGACTGGATTTTTCCCGATGGAAAGTATGACTGCTGCTGAGGGACTTGCCCCTTGGTTGAGCATAGTTACTTGCCATTATCCCTAATTTTTCCCTGGATTGTACTGTTGAGATTTCCAATCCATCAGGATGATTTTTGATTATGTCTATAATTTTTGCCTGGACCGCCCTTTCGGGTTTTCAATCCACCGAGACGTTTTTTTTTAATATAGGCGAAGTATTTCTTGACTACATCAACATTCGTGGGGTAGGCAAATTCCTCTCCGTCCATGGTTGCGAGTCTCAAGGCGCCGCCTAAGAAGGCTTTTTTTGACCATATAGGGGCCTTCATAATTCAGAGTCCATTTGCCCCGGGAATCAGTGAGAAATGATTGTATCTTCTTGAGCACGAGGTATCCTTTTATGATGACGCGAGGTCGAACCTTTTTGTCAAACGCCTTCTTCATCCTTTGCTGATACAACCGACCGTGGCATAGAGCCGTTATTCGCTTTTCTTCGATCAGATTTAGTTCGTCGTGCCGACTTTGATACCATTCAGCCTCTGTTAGCTTAGCTTCCATCAATACCCGGATTGATGAGATCTCCACTTCTATGGGAAGCAATGCCTCCATGCCATATACTAGAGAGAAAAGGGTTGCCCCTGTTGAAGTACGGACAGATGTGCGATAACCATGAAGAGCAAATGGTAGCACCTCGTGCCAATCTTTGTAGGTTACAACCATCTTTTGAACAATCTTCTTGACGTTCTTGTTAGCCACTTCTACCGCTTCGTTCATCTTGGGTCGGTAGGGAGATGAGTTATGGTGTTTGATCTTATACTCAGCGTACAACTCATTTATCATCTTATTGTTCAAGTTTGATTCATTGTCAGTAATGATTTGGCTCGGAACACCATAATGGCAGATGATATTGTTTTTGATAAATCGGACCACCGCTTGTCGGGTTACATTGGCGTATGACGCTGCTTCGACCCACTTGGTGAAGTAATTAATGGCTACCAGGATGAACTGATGTCCGTTTGAAGCCTTGGGCTCAATCATGCCAATGATGTCGATTCCCGATATGGAAAAAGGCCACGGGGAAGAAAGAAATTTGAGATGTGTTGGCGGTACATGGATTTTGTCGGAGTATATCTGACACTTGTGACACCTCCTCATGTACTTGTAGCAATCGGATTCCATGGTCAACCAATAGTACCCTGCTCTTAGAATTTTCCTCGCCATTGTGTGTCTGTTGGCATGAGTGCCAAAGGATCCTTCATGAATTTCTTTTATCAGTATGTCTGCTTCTGGTCTGTCTACACATCGGAGCAAAACCATGTCAAAGTTTCTCTTATAGAGTGTAGCACCGCTTAGGAAGAAGCTTCCTGCCAGCCTTCTGAGTGTTTTTCTGTTCTTTCTAAATGCCCCAGGTGGGTACTCTTGTTTCTGAAGAAAGCATTTGATATCGTGATACCAAGGTTTGTAGTCTATGACTACTTCGATCGTGAAGATATAAGCAGGCCTTTCAAGGCGCATTATGTCGATCTTAGGTATGTCATTCCATTGACCTACACTAATCATGGAAGAGAGAGTGGCTAAGGCATCAGCCATGTGATTCTCCTCACGAGGGATATGGTGAAACTCGATTATGTTGAAGAAGGGTAACAACCTTCTCACGTAATATTTGTAAGGAATCAATCCTGATTGGTATGTGTTCCAATCTCCTTTGATCTGATTGATAACCAGGGCTGAGTCGCCATATACATCCAAGTTCTTGATCCTTAA
Organism: Lathyrus tuberosus; assembly: GCA_022829125.1. NCBI lineage: Eukaryota > Viridiplantae > Streptophyta > Magnoliopsida > Fabales > Fabaceae > Lathyrus > Lathyrus tuberosus. The sequence continues at coordinate 1,083,203 of JALAZF010000822.1, read as the reverse complement.
GTCGATCGCTTCTTCGAGACCCATGATACAAGCTTCGTATTCGGCCTCCTTGTTTGTACACTTGAATGTCAGTCTGGCAGTGAAAGGAATGTGGGTGCCCTGAGGGGTTATGATGATTGCCCCAATCCCGTTTCCGTAATGATTGACAACTCCGTCAAAGATAAGTCCCCATTGGGAATCTGGTTTTGGCCCTTCACTGGGTAACGGTTCATCGCAATCTTTCATTTTTAGATACATGACATCTTCGTCCGGGAAATCAAATCGACTGATTCTTGATCGTCAATCAGTTGGTGAGCCAAATGATCGGCTAAAATACTTCCCTTAACGGCTTTCTGAATGTGGTACTCGATGTCGTATTCTGATAACAACATCTGCCAACGGGCTATCCTTCCCGTGAGAGCATGCTTTTCAAAGACGTACTTGATCGGATCCATTTTGGAGATTAACCAAGTAGTGTGACGAATCATATACTAGCGAAGACGTTTGGCTGCCCAAGCCAGAGCACGACAAGTTTTCTCAAGCATAGTGTACCGAATCTCACAGTTGGTAAATATCTTGCTCAAATAGTAAATGGCAGACTCTTTCCTTTTGGTTTCGTCTTGTTGGCCAAGTACACAACCCATTGAGTCTTCCAAGACTGTTAGGTAGATGATCAGTGGTCTTCCCTCCACTGGTGGTGATAGAATCGGTGGATTCAACAGGTATTTTTTGATACTGTCGAAGGCGGTTTGACTGTCTTCTGTCCAAACGCAGTCCTGATTCTTTTTTAGTAGTTTGAAGATTGGCACGCATGTCGCGGTCATGAGGAATATAAATCTGGAAATGTAATTCAAACGTCCCAGGAATCCTCTGACTTGTTTTTCAGTATTTGGAGAAGGCATTTCTTGAATGACCTTAACTTTGTTAGGATCAACCTCAATTTCTTTTTGGCTGACGATGAACCCTAGAAGCTTCCCTGAGCGGACACCGAATGTGCATTTGTTGGGATTCAAGCGGAGTCTGTACTTTCTCAGACGCTTGAATCATTTTGACTGGTGGGTCACATGCTCCTCCTTAGTTTTTGATTTGGCAATCATATCATCGACATATACCTCGATTTCCTTGTGTATCATGTCATGAAAGAGAGTAGTCATGGCTCGTTGATAGGTTTCCCCGACATTTTTCAAACCGAACGGCATTACCTTGTAACAAAAGGTACCCCATGGGGTGATGAAGGATGTTTTCTCCATGTCTTTCGGAGCCATTTTAATCTGATTATAGCCCTAGAATCCATCCATGAAGGAGAAAACTTTGAACTTTGATGTACTGTCTACCAGCATGTCAATGTGTGGTAAGGGAAAGTCATCCTTTGGACTGGCGTTGTTCAGATCCCTGTAATCTACCCACATTCTAACTTTTCCGTCCTTTTTCGGAACTGGTACGATGTTGGCTAACCATTGAGGATATTCTGATGTGGTGAGGAAACTCGTGTTGATCTGTTTCTGTACTTCCTCTTTTATTTTGATGGTCATGTCTAGATGAGTCCGTCTCAACCTTTGTTTTACTGGCAGACATTCAGATCTTAACGGTAGATGATGTTCCACGATGCTGGTATCCAACCCTGGCATGTCCTGATAGGACCAAGCGAATACATCGAGAAATTCTTTGAGAAGCTTTATCAAACTTTCTTTGACAGTCGGACTGAGCAGTGCCCCAATCTTGATTTCTTTTCTCTCTTCTCCTGAACCTAAGTTGACCGTTTCCAACGGCTCCTTGTGAGGTTTAATGGACCTTTCCTCTTGTCTGAGTAATCGGGAGATCTCTTCTGGAATTTCGTCGTCATCTTCTTCTTCCGCCTCAAATACCGGGAATTCAAAGTTGGGAGAAGGCATTGGATCGTATGTTTAGAAGAGATAGAGAGAATGCAAGAGTGTGTGCAGTGTTTTTCTGAAAACTGCTTGTTTTTATTATTTGTTGTTTTTTAGGATTACCATTTTCTGAAAAAAAAAAAAGAAAAGAGAAAACAGCAAATAATGCAGAAATTACAGAACGACGTTTATTTATTTATATTTATGTCGATTCTTGAAAGTGATCCCTATCAAAACATCTGTTTCACCTGGGCAGGTGTCGCTCCCGAAAGATTCACATCCAACGGTACAAACGCGAGAGTGGCGCAGAAAACACAGAGTCGTCAGCAAAGTGTATTTATCCCAAGAGAGGGAAAGGAAACACTGCATAAACCTGAAGGAAAGGAAAGAACAAGGTCTCGCGATCAAGAGAACGGGTACGGGAGTCGGTTACGCGAAGGGAAGGTGCTAGCACCCAACACGTCCATCGTACTCGATGGGATCCACGCTTGTCGTCTGCATCAAAGGGTGTCGTCGTCTGGAGCTCCACTGCTACTGGAACGGGAACGGAAAGATCGGAGAAATGAAGAAGAAAAGAAAAAAAGAAGTGACTCGATAGGACGCTATCGTTGTCCTAGGCCTACGTACTCCCTCAGTGCAATGGGAAAGTCAGAGTCAACGTAGTTCGAACGGGAACTGGGGGAAGGTTGCTCGCCAAGACAATCGTTGTCTTGTGCCTACGTATCCTCAATCGGACGAGAGAGAGAAAGTCAGAGCAGTCGTAGTTCGACCAAATGAGGTCGGTAAGTGTTTTTTATGAGCGACGAGCTCTTTTCTGAAAATGAAGTTTTAAACCCAACAATCCCGAAGGACAAAAAGATTTGAATTTGTTTTGTGTTTTTTAGACAGAAGTGTCATTTAAGTTGTTTCGTAACTTGCATTGAACCAAAGTCTATGACATAGGAATGAATACTTCGCGTATCATCCCCAACAGGACGTACACTAGGTATCCTAGAAGAATGAGAGGAAGCCCCTCATTCCTCACTTCCCACGCTTAAGGCTCGAGCGCAATACACGTTAACTTTTATTACGTGTTTTGAAGAAGTTTTGAGATGAGAAGAGAGAAGACACAAAGGAAACCCTAAGGGAAACTAAGAGTCCTAATGTTGTCATGCATGGGCAACCTATGGTTAGTGAGGCTTAGGAGGGACGACTACCTAAAACCTAATGCTAATCCTACTCCAAGCTTAATCAAAAATTAAGTTGGACTAGGTAGTGTCATACCCCAAATTTTAACCACTTAGATTCCCATCATTGTGCAAATCATCATCACAATATGGGGGTACCTTTATGCTTCATCAGTCTCCCCAAAGATGGGTGAGCATTCACTACTATCAAAGTTAGGGTTTCAAGCCCTCTCTGAGCCTTAGACAAAGGATCAATCAAGGAATGACTTGATCTTCAACTTGTCTAACCTCTCAAACATCCTCAAAGGATCAAGAGGACTCCCACTTCAAGGATTAAGCACAAGGCTGCTTCCTTCTAGGTGGATCAAGCTTCAAGATCGACAGTGTCACCAAATTAGGGTTTTAGTCGACCAGGGCCTCCAGTTGGAATTTTTTCCTCTGGGCATGAGCCAATGATCCAAAACATAACCTAATATACTCCATGGAACCTCATGGGCCCAAGCACCAAGTCAATTTTGCCTCAGGGGATGCATACATCAAAAATCAGGAATTAGGGTTTCTTGACCTAATTCACCCCTAAGTTGACCTTTGGGACAAATCATGAACCAAGACCTCAAGACATGATTTGAGGATCTCTAATATACTATATTGATCCATTTGGGACAATTGATTGATCCAAGAATTGTGAGCAACAAGTCTCAATTTCATCTGCACCATAATTAGGGTTTTGCGGGAAAAGTCAACTGTAACTTTGACTTTTGACCAGGACATGCTCCCAAGCCCTAAGACATGATTCAATATACCCTATGACACCCATGGAACATGTCCATCAAGTTTGATTTAGGTTAAGGACATGATTTCCTGAAGAATTGCACAGTTTGGAATTCATCTGATAAAAAGTCAACTGTGCACAAAAGTCAACTTTGACTTTTTGAGATTTTTCACCAAAATGGATTTTTAACCCTAATATGATGTTAATGTATGATTTGAATCATCATTCATCAAGAAAAATCAAAGAAAGTGGGATAACTTGTAAAAGGGGTAACCATAAAACTTAGAAAAATTTCTAAGTTATGGAAAAAGTACCACTAATGCACCAACTTTGGAGGATCATAACTCTTAAACCACAAGGCCATTGTGCCCTATTCCAAGCTTGATTTGTAAATCTCATTGCCCTCTACAAAAGCTTCATACTGACCTATATCCAAATTCCTCATGGATTTTGAGTTATGGAGTGATCAAAATCAAGAAACCACACTTTGTTCCAACAGTTAGTGAAAATTTCACTAAGTCAGATTTTGCTTCACTTTTTTCCAAATGTAGAGAGATTTTTCACTTGGATTCAAAAGAGATCAAAACCAAATATGTTTAAACAGTTGTTGTATCATGTAAGGGCTTTCCAAAATGGCCAAGAACATTACCAAATTTAACTTACACCATGAGATATGACATTGTCAAGTTGCCTTGCTGAAATCAGTCAAAGGCAAGGCAGATTTTACATTTTGGCTCGATTTGCCAAAATCAGCCAATTTCAAATACTCCTATCCACTTGGACACCTCTGAGGATTGAATCTAAAGGGGACAAACACTGAGCCAAGTCTCCAAAGTCCATGGAACAAGAAATAGCATGTTGAACCTAGAATGGCCAAAATAGGGACAAGACTCCAAATTTGGATTGAAGGATTCAATGGAACCATCAAGGTGGCATGGACTGAGCCATTCTCATCTGAAATCAGCAAGACTTATCCAAGACCAAGGGAACCACAGCCCTGTGCCCTAACCTCTAGTCAATGGCTAGAGGAGACTTGCATTTCCATTGGCCAACATTGGACAAACACCTGCTGCAGTTGCCATTCACTGTGGATCCCAAAACAAATTTGCTCTACTATAAATAGAGCTCAATTGTGATCAGTTTGAGTACACCATAGCCATCAAACAGATGCTTTCCTCAAAATCTCTTCTTTCACTCCAATTTTGCCTTCCAAAGCAAGTCACTATCGGGTTTTTAGTTTGAGAGCTTTTCCAACCAAACTAATCAGTCACACACCTCATATACATCACATATGAGGTGATCAAACACTCAAATCACTTCTAAAACACCAATTTCACAAAATCACCAGCTGGTTGCTCACATTTTTAATCAAGTTGCAGATGAGGTGCCATGAAATGATCCAGCCATTTTCAATCAAGTCCAAGCGTTCAAACAGATTCCATAGGGTGTAGGGAAGCTGTTCAGATCATCACCATTCATCTGTAACACCTCCAACTCAAAAATCAACTTGCACTTGCTGTCACGGCCTAGAGGTAAGCACATACTTTGTCATCTCTCAATCTATGCATATTTCCTCGCACAATAATTTGGCCATATGTTCATAATCATGCATGGAATGTTTTCCCTCAAATAATTGCACTGTTTGAATCGTGTATCAAAAATCCTAGCCTTCATGCAGAAATTAGGGTTCTTGAGGTTTCTTCGTGATTTCATGTTTTATGTTTAATTTAAATGAAATTAAGTGTTATAGACATGATCGTGAGGTTGAGACGAGCATAATGATATGTGGATTGCATGATATGATTACGTATTCAGTGAGATTGGATGGAAAACGCAAATAAGCCAAACCCAGAAAAACGCGCGTGTTCTTGCTTGTGTTCTTGGCGCCTTTTTCACAAATTCAAATATTTGAATTTTGTGATTTTGTTTAATTGATTCAAAAATTAATTTCTCTCTGAGTTTTAATGATTTTGAGTTGATTCTTTTTTGGATAATTCACAAAAATGTTGAAATATTTTATTTTATCAAAAAATCCCAAAAATATTATTTATTTCATATAATTGATATTTTTGCAAAGAATTAATATTTTAATTGTTTTTGGCATTTTAAATATTTTTTCCATCTTGATTTTGCAACTTTTCATGCTTTCTAATTATTTTGTAGGTGAATACTTAATTTTTGAAGCATTAATCCAAGATCACAATTTGTTTTCCATATGCTAAACAATTTTGATAATTTTAATTGAATTTTTATTCAATTAAAACATATTTTGAAAACAAATTAGGGTTTTAGATTAATTCAACCCTCATAAATCATTTTTAAAAACATTCTGGGCCTCTAATAGAGTGTAAGACCCAATCCTTTTTGACCAAATCATTTTTGGGCCTCAGTGTATTGTATAAGTCCCGATACCGTCAAAAACAAACGGCGCGATCATCGCCTTTAAAAAAATATAATAACCTTGGGTCTCCCCTCTTGTTGTAAGCCCCATTTCTTTTCTAAAACCTTTTTGGGCCTCTTGAGAGAGTGTAAGACCCAACCCCCCTTGTACAAAAACTTTTGGGGCCTCACTTATTGTATAAGTCCCTCTGTACAAGTAAACGGTACGACCGTCGTCCGTTTAAAACATCTGGGCCTACCCTCGTGTAGTAAGACCCATTTCTTTTCTTAAACTCATTTGGGCCTCTATTAGAGTGTAAGACCCAATCCTCCTTTTAACCAAAAACATTTTGGGCCTCACTTATTGTATAAGTCCCTTTGCGTTAAAAGAAAACCTCGGCTCGATCGCCATTTTAAACGAAAAAACCATATGGGCCTACCCTCGTGTTATAAGCCCCACTCTTTTCCTTTAAAACTTTTTGGGCCTCTTGAGAGAGTGTAAGCCCCATCCCCTTTGTACAGAAAACCTTTCTTGGGCCACAGTCACTTGTATAAGTCCCCCTGTACAAATTCAACAGTAAAACCTTGGGCCTCTCCTTGAGCTGTAAGCCCCAAATCTTTCTTTTTCAAAGCACTTTCTCCTTTGATTTTGAATATACTGTTGTTTTCAATATTTCTTTGTTGAACAACTAACCAAACAGCATGGAAGCTCTACAACCGAGTAAGTGTTTATCGCTTTCATTTACTACTTTCATATACATATAACTGTAATGTGGGGCTGTTTCACTGTAAGTCTTCTTTCATAAACTCATATCGACTGTTTAATAATAGTATAGATATTTAGAGTTTTCCCGGCAACTACGTCTAGAACTAGGAAAAGTCGTTCCGTTTATTCGTAGAAATAGACAGCTAGATCCCCAATAGGATCACCAGATACAGTCTTCTCTTCGGCTTTCCTCATTAGGAATTGTCAAGAAACTCTACTCCCAAAGATGAATGTATTCTTCGTGAATGGCATCTTTGAGTTTCTTCCAAATTCTCGAACTTTCCTGACTTGATCTATTCCTTGTGAATAGCTTGCCTTGAATTTCTCGGGGTTTGGGGACCCACGGGCTTCTTAAAAGCATCGGCCTCCTCTTGGGCATTGTACAAGGAACCACAGGCTTCCTAAAAGCAACCCCGCCTCCTCTTGGGCTTAGTACAAGGACCCTACGGCTTCTTAGAAGTATTCACCGCCTCCTCTTAGGCTTCGTATAATGATCTCTTCCTCCGGGAATGATAGCATCCTCTTGGGCTTCATACAAGGACCAATCGGCTTCTTAAAAGTTTCCAGCATCCTCTTGGGCTTCGTACAAATTCTCCCGACGACCTCCTAGAGGTATAGGAACAGAAATTAGTAATCTTCATAGAACAGTCCTTTCCAAGAGTCTACTACTGTTTCTCAAAGCATAGTACAAAAGATGAAACTCTAGACAGGGACAGTCTATTTCCTTGAGTCTCAAAGACATTCTCAATCACCCTTCAAGATAGGAAGAAACCGCAGACTCGGACAATCTCGATACCCTTCGGATTTCCCCATTTCCTTAAAGAACAGGGAACAAACCCGGTCCTCAGATCAAAGTCCATGAGTACAGTGTTGCTCATATAAGAACTTATTTTCTCTTAATCAGTATACTGGACCTGTCATTCAACTAAAATAGTCACCAGCAGATAGCCTCCTCTTAGGCTTTGTATAATGATATCCCCAAAAGAGCCGGTCTCTTTTTAGCCTCCTCTTGGGCTTTGTACAAATGATTCCCCCCAGCGGAGCAAACGTTTCAGCCTCCATCTCGGGCTTCGTACGAGATACAAAAAACTCCCTCGTCGAGTCAAAAAACTTTTAGCCTCTCTCTCAGGCTTTGTATGAGACACATAAAAGACTCCCTCGTTGAGTCAATCACCCTTTCGCCTCCATCTCGGGCTTCGTACGAGATACAAATTCCCCTAAGCAGAGTCAAACTCTTTTTCAGCCTCCATCTCGGGCTTCATACGAGCTATAAAAGATTCTCCAGCTGAGTCAATTCTTTTCAGCCTCTCTCTCTCGGGCTTTGTACGAGACACATATTAGCCTCCTCTTAGGCTTTGTATAAGAAAACCACTGGTTAATCCAATTAACCATTTAGCATCAAACCTGTGCCTCGTTCACAGTACACAAACATCAGCAACTCCTTCCCTTTCATCTAATCGCTGTAAGCGGCAAGCCTCTGGATAATCTATATCCACGCCACTGTCCTTCTTTTAGCATGAGAAATTCCTAAGGAAAGATGGCATTGCTCTACACTGAGTTAAAGTCTTCTCCTCCAAGTTAAAACCCCTTCCTAGGAAATTATGGCATTGCCGGATTCACATATCCCGGTTAAAGTAATTCTCCTTTATCCCTCTTTAGAGATGACAAACACTCTCTAAAGCCGAGACCTTTTAGCTTCACATCGTGGGCTTTGAACAAGATACAAATCACCTTTAGCTTCACGTCTCGGGCTTTGAACAAGACACCAAAAACCATTTCCTCCCATAGAATAGGAGGAACTATGAACGCTCTAATTTCCCTGTTTCGGTAAACGGGAATACGTAGGCATAAGATCGAAAGAAAAGATCTTAGCGAGCACACTAAACAAAAACCCAAAATCCCATACTTTCACACATCAATAAAAAACGTCCGTCCTAAAACATCTCTTTGAACAAAATAACCTGAGACAATCCCCGAATCTTTGGAGCATCTGTAAACCAACAGTTTTGACGGTTTAACCTCAGTATGCAAGCAGGGTTAGTTGGAGACATCTATTTCCCTTCCTTCATCAGCTTTCAATAGGATAAAAAATGAATCGAGCTGTAGTACCGGAGTGGTTGTGCTTTGCAACCACGTCCAAAAATCGCTCGCTATAGAAAAGTGGCGACTCTACTGGGGAATTAACTCCTCAGACGTTTGTTCATTCTTGTCTCCTAGGTAGAAACCTTCACTAAGATGAGACTTGTTGACTCTATTAGGATCTTAGGTCAAAACCTTTACTTTGGAAAGAAACCACAGAGTGGTGACTTCGCCGGGAAGCCATTTCTGTCAGGGACATAGGATTCATAGCTTTAAAGTCTAGGACTTTAGGACAAATATATATATATATATATATATATATATATATTGCTTTTCCTAATTGAATATGTGTTTATTTTTCTGCTACTGGGAATGCGTGTGATGCCGCATGTGGTGAGATGGAGTATACACTTAGGAAAAGCCAACCCTTTTTGTAGTGCGGAAACTATCGGAAATAGTTGTCACGCGATACTACCCTCATTTGAGGCTGGTGATCTATTCTCGGTGAATAGCACTTACTCTAAGATTGCACATAACTCGCTGGCGATCCGCTTGTTGTCTGCCTTCCTGGGAGGAGCTAATGATAATGAGTACAAGTACAAAAATCACCCTAGTATAAACCTTTGGGGATGGGTAGAGCCTTGACTTCATGACAACGACCCTTTGACCCCATGTTTTTTCTATGTTTTTGTGTGCTGCATTCATGCATTCATTTAAAAAACATTAAAACATTCAAAAAACTTTTCTCTTCTAGTCTCTCTGTTTTTCAAATTAAACTAAGACTGTGATTGCAAATATCAGAGAAAAGGATTACGCTAATGGATTTCGGTAGAAGGAGAACTCATAAGTATACCTTCAAGGCTCCAAAACTAGAGGATCTGAGAGGTTTGGCGAGAATGATCACAAACCAGGAGGCCTTCAGAGCCAAGTTCGGAGGTCTGCTACCTCTGTTAAGAATCCATGTGATTGTGGGAATCATGGATGTACTCGTTCAGTTCTACGATCCGGTTTATCACTGTTTCACATTCCCGGATTACCAGCTAGCACCAACGCTGGAGGAGTACTCTCATCTGATCGATCTACACATTACTGATCGAGCTCCATTTTCTGGACTAGAAGAAATTCCAAAGGATCAGACCATTGCAAGAGCAATTCATTTGGATGAGTCAGAGGTCAAGACTCACATGACCACCAAGGGTGGCATCCAAGGTTTGCCAGCCCATTTCTTAACAAAGAAAGCTCTGTACTTTGCTAGTATAGGGAACGGGACTGCTTTTGAAAGCATATTTGTTTTACTCACCTACGGGTTATTTTTGTTTCCCAACATTAATAACTTCGTCAATATCAACGCTATTAAGGTTTTTCTCATTGGAAACCCTGTGCCAACTTTCCTCGCAGATGTGTATCATTCTGTACACTTAGGAAATTTGTACAGCAGAGGGGAGATCACGTGTTGTGTACCTTTGCTTTACAAATGGTTTATCTCTCATTTGCCTAAGTCTGCTGCTTTTTGGGATCATAAGAGTGCCTTACACTGGTCGCAGAAAATCATGTCTCTCACCAACTCTGACATTGATTGGTGTAATAGGATTTATGATGGAATGAGGATCATTGATCGTTGTGGAAACTTCCCTAACGTACCCCTCATAGAAACTAAAGGAGGAATCAACTATCACCCGATATTGGTTCGTCGTCAGTTTGGATACCCGATGAGGCTTGTTCCGCGCAACGCTCATCTGGAAGGTCTTTTCTTCAAAGAAGGAGAAAATGACAGAGCACTAAAAATGGAAACAGTGCACGCTTGGAAGCATGTTCATAAGAAAAGACGGGAGTCTCTAGGAAAACCGGACTGTGTCTCAGGGGAGCCTTATCTCCACTGGGTACAAACTAGAGCTCTCAAGCTAAAGGTGCCTTGTCCTCGTTACGGAATTCTCCCGCCGAGGGAATCTGTCATGTACTTCATGACGGAAACGGAAAAGCTTCAGGTTGTTCTCAACAAAGTTCAACGGGAGAGGAGGTCTTGGAAGAACAAGTACCGCACCCTCAACGTAGAGTGTATCCAAATACAACAATTACTGAAGAGAGAAAGATGCTCTGATCGAAATTTTAGAGAAACATGCTGTGGATAATCAGGATGACCAAAGGAATATGCTCGCTCCTTTCATCTGGCAAAGGAATGACAACCCGACAACGGCTCAAGAGCCCCGGTCAAAGAAAAGGAAGTACCAGAATCAGCACCCGAGTGCTCTCGGGACCCATTAGCTTAGGTTTCTATTTCTGCACCTTGTAATCTACTGTATTTCCATTTCTGTAATCCTTTGAATTTCAATAAAAAGGGGTTTCCCCACTGTTTGATATTTGTAATCTAATTGTCGAAGTTTATTTTGATTAAACCAAAAAACAATTAATATAACCATTGCATTTCATCATTCTCACGTCGCGTATTCTTCTTACCTACGAATCTCACGTTTGTGTCTCGGTTCTAGAGTCAAACTGTCTCATTCGTACAATACTCGGGCTAATCGTCAGAAAAAGATGGATGATCTTGAGGAAGAAAACAGAGAGTTGAAAGAAGAGATCGACGCTCTGAGAGAGGATATGAGAAAGCTTCGTAATGACATGCAAGCTATGGCAGAAGCTCAGCCACAAAGGACTGTGATCTCAGAGATCACCTCAGCGCCCATAGTGGAGAAGTATGATCCTAGGTATCAGATGCCGAAAGATCGTCCCTGGGGCATGCCTGCTAACTATATCCCGGAAGGATATGTTCCGCCGATCGTTGAAGATCAGGGAACTTCAGCAGGAGCCGCTGGTCCTGAAGGTTACAAACTACGGGAAAGCGAAGATGCCAGAGGCATATTGAGGACTCCTGAAGGTTACAAACTTCGGGAAGCGCCAAGATTTACTGCCGTAGTTACGGTACCACCCCCTGTGGTGCACACTGTCCCGGAAGGACAGATTCCACAGATACCTGCTGGTAAGAAGGAAACTATGTTTGACCGAATGGATGAATTCCAGGAACAGTTCTTGGAAATGCAGAAGGAACTGCAAGCCATTCGCGGTCAGGATCTATTTGGAAAGGACGCTGTAGACCTTTGTCTGGTCCCCAATGTGAAAGTTCCGCACAAGTTCCAAGTGCCCGACTTTGAAAAATAAAAGGGTAACTCTTGCCCTCAAAGTCACTTGACAATGTACGCTCGGCGAATGTCAGCTCCGACGGAGAATCAGACCTACTGATTCACTACTTTCAGGATAGTTTAACCGGTGCCGCCTTAAAATGGTACATGGGTTTAAACCGTGCCGCGATCAGCTCGTTCAGAGATCTTGGAACTGCCTTCGTCCAACAATACAAATACAATTTGGACATGGCACCCGACAGAGATCAACTCAGATCAATGTCACAAAAGGACAAGGAAACCTTTAAGGAGTACGCTCAAAGATGGCGTGAAATTGCCGCTCAAATTTGTCCACCTCTTGAGGAAAAAGAGATGACAAAGATCTTCTTAAAAACCTTGAGCTCATTTTACTACGACAGAATGGTTGCCAGTGCGCCCAGTGACTTCACCGAGATGGTGGGTATGGGAGTTCGTCTTGAGGAAGCCGTCCGAGAAGGACGTTTAGTAAAAGACGCTGGATCATCAAGTAGTACAAAATGATACGGTAGTGCTCTCCCTAAGAAAAAAGAACAGGATATTGGGAATATCTCTCTCAGAAAGCAAAGGCGACGTTATCAACCGGTAGCAGCTGTAACTCCTGCTATCAGTCCCGTGCCTATTCCTACGTATCAACCTCAGGTTGTGCAGAGCCAACCTAACCATGAAAGGACTCAACAGCCTCTTCAGCAGGCTCATCCTCCATATAACAACAACCGTACAACGCGGCCACCAGGATTTGATCCTATATCCGTATCGTACGCGGAACTATTTCCGTTACTACTGGATAAGGGGCACATCCAGACTAAGTCTCCTCTTACAGTACCGGAAAATCCGTCTTTTTGGTTTAAGGTGGATCAGACATGCCCATATCATCAAGGAAGATCTGGGCATAACATAGAGAATTGCCTCAATTTCAAATCTGACGTGCAAAAGCTTGTTATGAGAGGGCTCTTATCTTTCAAAGATACGAATCCTAATGTTCTCACGAACCCGCTGCCTCAACACGAGAAAGTTGCAGTCAACCTGATTGAGAAAGAGACTAACAATGTCTATCAAATTCACGATGTACTCTTGTTGAGGACCAACTTGGTCAAGATGCATTGTAGACAGAGTGGATATGGCCATGTGCCACCTCATAATTATCATCAATGTGATGTCTGCTCTAAAAGTAATCAAGGATGTTCGGTAGTGCAATCAGCTCTACAGGAACAGATGGATCTTGGATGGATCCAAGAGCACCGAGTTCGTGAAGTTAACATGGTCTCTACGAATTCAAACGTCATTCAAAACCACGACATCCGTGCGATGAATGTCAACTTGGTGGCTATGCACTCAAGGCAAAGCCAATACCATAATCTGCCGCGGCACGATTACAGTTCATGTCTGACTTGCTCGGTAAACAAACAGGGATGCTCTTTCATACAAGGGGCCCTCCAGTGTCAGATGGATCTTGGATGGATCCAAGACTACCATGATAGGAATCCCTATCAGATCAACATGGTTCAGATTTTTGATATTCGCGTGATGAATACCAACCTGGTAGAGTTACATGTTGAGCAGGTCCGACTCGGATTCTTAATATCACATGATTACCAAAGCTGTAAAGCGGGTTGCGAAAATGATCGAGGTTATACCCTTGTCCAGGAGGCACTTCAGCACTTGTTAAATCACTGGTGGATGTCAATCTATATGGATGAAGATACTCAGCAAATTAGTATCAATAACATGAATCCTACTCGGCGTCAGAGTCAAGATGTCCGATCTGTGGAGACTAACCTAGTGAGGTTACATTGTATTCAAAGTGGGCGTGGCCAGGTGCCACCACACAATTATGATCATTGTGGAGTCTGTTCAGAAAGTAACCAAGGATGCTACCTTGTGAGAGCAGCTCCTCAGGGTCAAGTGGATCGAGGAGAGATTCGTCCATATCTGGGTTCTGGACCCATCAACTGGACGCCGAATTACCTTGTTGATCAAATTGAGGACGTTATCGTCATCTCTGATCATCAGAGGACTAAAGATGTTTGTGCCATCATCTCCCTACTTGACGAATCAAAAGTTCCCAACCGGGAACGGATCGAGATTACTTATGATGGTCAGAAAAACCAGAAGGTTCCCATAGTCATCTATCTACTGAGACCACTACCATATGAATCAGCTATGGCGATCCCTTACAAATACGGTACAACAATAATCAAGAATGGAAAGGAAATTCCATTACCCTCCGTCGTGAATATTGCAGACATCAGTCGTGTAACACGGAGCGGTCGAATCTTCAACCGAGGAGTTGGAGAACTTAACAAAGAAAAGGAACCTCAGACAGAAGTTCCTAATCCACCAGTCAGTCAATCCAGTGATACTGACCTTTCAAAAAACAACGATGAGATGCTGAAGCTCATCCAAAGGAGTGAATAGAACATTGTTGATCAACTGTTACAGACTCCTTCAAAGATCTCGGTATTATCACTGTTACTCAGTTTAGAAGCCCACAGAGAGGCTCTACAGAAAGTATTGGAGCTAGCCCTTGTGGAACAGGATGTAACAATCAGACAGTTCGATAGCATTGTCTCTAACATCACTTCCTGCAATAATTTGGGATTTAGTGATGAAGAATTACCCGAAGAGGGTCGCCGTCATAACATGGCGCTCAATATCACAGTTAACTGCCAGGACGATGCTTTAGCCAGCGTACTGGTAGACACAGGGTCAGCCCTGAATGTTATGCCGAAGTCCACTTTGATGAAATTATCATTCAAAGGCCCTCCGATGAGAATCAGCGAGGTCGTCGTCAAAGCGTTCGACGGATCCAGAAAAGCGGTTATCGGCGAAGTTGATCTTCCCATAACTATCGGTCCTCACACTTTCCAAGTCACTTTCCAGGTCATGGACATCTGGGCAACGTAAAGTTGTTTATTAGGAAGACCTTGGATACATCAGGCTGGAGCGGTCACTTCGACTCTCCACCAAAAGCTAAAGTTCGTCCAGAACGGCCAACTTATCACAGTCTGTGGGGAATAGGCCTTGCTCGTGAGTAACTTATCATCATTTACTTGTGTAGAACCCGAGGAGGTTATTGGGACTCAGTTCCAAGCATTTTCGGTGAGCAAAGAGAATCAATCAAAAGGAGGAACATCGATTTCCTCATACAAAGATGCTATAAAAGCGGTCGAGAGTACCGATACCACAGGATGGGGACAACTTGTCATTCTTACTGACAATAAAACAAAGAAGGGTCTTGGTTTTTCTGCAACCTGCACCCAGACAGCTGTCAACGATGAAAGTCTTCATCCCATTCTGGATTTCTTCCATAGTGGAGGCTTCCTCCAACCAGTGACTCAAGCAGTCCATGCTATCAATGAAGAGGATCCCTCTGACACAGAGGAAGAATGGAAATCCTATCTTAACGAGGACGGTTATATGTCTCAGGACGAAACGCAAACTCCATTTTGCTTTCCCACAGAGAGTCCTAGATTTATACCCAGGTCAGATGTCGAAATGATATATGGAGGTTGTGATCTGGAAGGATGCCATGCTCCACCAAATTCATTAGAGGAAGACACTCCGATGAAAGACAATTTTGACTATAACTACTATGGCCCGATGGATGGTCTGCCAATGTGGCAAATTTAACCAGGAGACTTGGGGCCAGAAAGTCAGCCGAGTAATGACACTCAGCTGAGCATCATTGAACAGAATACCCGTGTCCCCACAATGTCATGGGATCAACACTCAAGTCATTCAGAAACTACTCAACACAACGATGAATACGCAGCAGTCGCAGGACTAGAATTCATCAACTATGCTTTTCCCGAGGTCAACTTCATCGAGAGAGATGACTCCTCCCGTTCCAAAGAAGTATGGGACACATTGGGACAACCAAGTGGAAAATTTTACTATATGGTCCAGTACACCGCTCCCGAAAGCTCTCGTATCAGACTCGAAGATATCCAGCCGACTGGATGGGGAGATACAACTGAGAGCACAAATTCTATGCAAAATGCAACTGAGGAATCCTCCTACGACAACTCTGCCTGGGAGACAGATTCCAATGATCCAGCTCCACCAGAAATCAGCGTTATTTCTGAAGACAAATCAAGGAAGGTGCCAGACTTTGTGATTCACCGAGGAGTTCGCCGCCAGTGGGTTGCTGTCGATGTTCCGAAGGTCGTTCGTAGTCAAAGTAATTGCCATCTTTAACCTTTCGCCCTGCCTAGGTGACACGGATGTTTTGATAGGGCTCGCTTTCTGTAAATTTTCCTTCTTCGCTTCGCCCAAAGTGACATAGTTTTGTTTGATAGGGCTGTAGTTTCAAGATTCGACTTGTTCATTAATAAAATAACGTAGTTCTGTAATTTCCGCATTTATTGCTATTTTCTCTTTTTGCTTTTTCCAGAAAATGGTAATCCTAAAAAACAAATCAATAAATAAAAACAAGCAGTAAAAGAAATACACTGCACACACTTTCACATTTTCTCTATCTCTTCTAAACACGAATCATACCGTCATGCAGATTGCTTGTTTTACACCCCGTTGAAACATACGATCTAATGCCTTCTCCCGACTTTGAGTTCCCGGTATTTGGGGCTGAAGAAGAAGTTGACGATGAAATTCCAGAAGAGATCTCCCGATTACTCAGTCAAGAGGAAAGGTCCATTGAACCTCACAAAGTGCCGTTGGAAACGGTAAACTTGGGTTCAGAAAAAGAGAGAAAAGAAATCAGGATTGGGGCACTACTCAGTCCAACTGCTAAAGAGCGTTTGATAACGCTTCTCAAAGAATTCCCCGATGTATTCGCTTGGTCCTATCAGGATATTCCAGGGTTGGATACCAGCATCGTGGAACATCACTTACCGTTGAGATCAGAATGTCCGCCAGTTAAGCAAAGGTTGAGACGAACTCACCCGGACATGGCCATCAAAATCAAAGAGGAGGTACGGAAACAGATTGACGCGGGTTTCCTCGCTACATCTGAATATCCTCAATGGTTAGCCAACATTGTACCTGTTCCCAAAAAGGACGGAAAGGTCAGAATGTGTGTCGACTACAGGGATCTAAACAAGGCAAGTCCAAAGGACGACTTTCCTTTACCACACATTGACATGCTGGTTGACAGTACAGCAAAGTTCAAAGTTTTCTCCTTTATGGATGGATTCTCGGGATATAATCAAATCAAAATGGCGCCGAAAGACATGGAGAAAGCTTCGTTCATTACCCCATGGGGTACCTTTTGTTACAGGGTAATGCCGTTCAGTTTGAAGAACGCCGGGGCAACCTATCAAAGGGCCATGACTACTCTGTTACATGACATGATACACAAAGAAATCGAGGTATATGTCGATGATATGATTGCAAAATCTAAGACAGAATAGGAGCATGTGACCCATCTGTCAAAACTATTCGAGCGTTTGAGAAAGTACAAACTCCGCTTGAATCCCAACAAGTGCACCTTCGGTGTCCGTTCAGGGAAACTCTTAGGGTTCATCGTCAGCCAGAAAGGAATTAAAGTTGATCCTAACAAGGTCAAGGCCATTCAAGAAATGCCTTCTCCGAAAACTGAAAAACAAGTCAGAGGATTCCTGGGACGTTTGAACTACATCTCCAGATTCATATTCCTTATGACCGCCACATGTGCGCCGATTTTCAAACTACTGAAAAAGAACCAGGAGTGCGTTTGGTCAGAAGACTGCCAAACGGCCTTCGACAGTATTAAGGAATATCTGTTGAATCCGCCGATTCTATCACCTCCAGTGGAAGGAAGACCACTGATCATTTACCTCACGGTCCTAGAGGACTCAATGGGATGTGTACTTGGCCTACAAGACGAAACCAAAAGGAAAGAGTCTGCCATTTACTATCTGAGCAAGAAATTCACCGACTGTGAAACTCGGTATACGATGCTCGAGAAAACTTGTTGCGCTTTGGCTTGGGCAGCCAAACGTCTTCGTCAGTATATGATTCGCCACACTACTTAGTTGGTCTCCGGGATGGATCCAATCAAGTACGTCTTTGAAAAGCCTGCTCTCACGGGAAGGATTTCCCGTTGGCAGATGTTACTATCAGAATATGACATAGAGTATCACGCTCAGAAGCCGTTAAAGGAAGTATTTTAGCCGATCATTTGGCTCATCAACCGATTGACGATCAGGAATCAATCGGGTTTGACTTCCCTGACGAAGATGTCATGTATCTAAAAATGAAAGATTGCGATGAACCGCTACCCAGTGAAGGGCCAGAACCAGGTTCCCAATCGGGACTAATCTTTGACGGAGCACTTAATCATTATGGAAACGGAATTGGGGCAATCATTGTTACCCCTCAGGGTACCCACATTCCTTTCACTGCCAGACTCATGTTCAAATGTACGAACAACGAGGCCGAATACGAAGCTTGTATTATGGGTCTCGAAGAAGCAATTGATCTAAGGATCAAGAACTTGGACGTATACGGCGATTCAGCCTTGGTTATCAATCGAATCACAGGAGATTGGAACACATACCAATCATGATTGATTCCTTACAAAAACTATGCAAGAAGGTTGCTACCCTTCTTCAACAGAGTTGAGTTTCATCATATCCCTCGTGGTGAGAATCACATGGCTGATGCTTTAGCCACTCTCTCTTCCATGATTAGCGTAGGTCGATGGAATGACCTACCTAAGATTGACGTTATGCGCCTTCAACGGCCCGCCTACATCTTCACGATTGAAGCAGTCATAGACGACAGACCTTGGTATCACGATATCAAATGCTTCCTTCAGAAACGAGATTACCTACCTGGGGCATCCAGGAAAGATAGAAAGACCCTCAGAAGACTAGCAGGCAGCTTCTTCCTAAGCGGTGATACTCTCTATAAGAGGAGTTTTGACATGGTCTTGCTCCGATGCATCGACAGACCAGAAGCAGACATAATGATAAAAGAAATTCATGAAGGATCCTTTGGCACTCATGCCAATGGACATACAATGGCGAGAAAAATTCTCAGAGCAGGGTACTACTGGTTAACCATGGAATCCAACTGCTACAAGTACATGAGAAGGTGTCACAAGTGTCAGATATACTCCGACAAAATTCATGTACCGCCAACGCATCTCAAAGTGCTCTCTTCCCCGTGGCCTTTTTCCATATGGGGAATCGACATAATTGGCTTTATTGAACCTAAGGCTTCGAACGGACATCGGTTTATCCTGGTGGCCATTGATTACTTCACCATGTGGGTCGAAGCAGCGTCGTACGCTAATGTAACTCGACAAGTGGTGATCCGATTTATCAAAAACAATATCATCTGCCGTTATGGTGTTCCAAGCCAGATCATTACTGATAATGGATCTAACTTGAACAATAAGATGATGAAAGAGTTCTGCGCAGAGTTCAAGATCGAACACCATAACTCATCTCCCTACCGACCCAAGATGAACGGAGCGGTAGAAGCGGCTAACAAGAACATCAAGAGGATTGTTTAAAAGATGGTTGTAACCTACAAAGATTGGCATGAAATGCTACCCTTTGCTCTTCATGGTTATCGAACATCTCTCCGCACTTCAACAGGGGCTACCCCTTTCTCTCTAGTATATGGCATGGAAGCAGTGCTCCCCATAGAAGTAGAGATCCGATCAATCCGGGTATTGATGGAAGCTAGGCTCACCGAAGCTGAATGGTGTTAAAGTCGACACGACGAACTGAATCTGATCGAAGAGAAACGAATTACGGCACTATGCCACGGTCAGTTGTATCAGCAAAGAACGAAGAAGGCGTTTGACAAAAAGGTCAGACCTTGCATCTTCAAGAAAGGAGACCTTGTGCTCAAGAAGATACAATCATTTCTCATTGATTCGCGGGGCAAGTGGACCCCGAATTATGATGGCCCCTATGTGGTCACGAAAGCTTTCTCAGGCGGCGCCTTGAGACTTGCAACCATGGACGGAGAGGAATTTTCCTACCCCACGAATGTTGATGTAGTCAAGAAATACTTCGCCTAAACTAAAAAAAAAAACGTCTCGGTGGATTGAAAACCCGAAAGGGCGGTCCAGGCAAAAGTTAGAGACATGAAAAAAAATCATCCTGGTGGATTGGAAATCTCAAAGTACAATCCAGGCAAAAGTTAGGGATAATGGCAAGTAACTACATTTAATTAGTTCAACTCCTCAGCAGTAATGCCATCCATCGGAGGAAAACTCCAGTCAAGGTCATCTTCGACAGAAGCTCAGGATGCCCCGAATTCAAAGTTGGTAGAAGGATAATGGTCGTTATGTTTCAACGTAGCCCTTTTCCCTGTAAATTACCATTTTCTAACTTTGTAAATACTCTTTGGAATCACGCGTTTGGCTGATCTCCATCTTATCAATAAAATTGGAGCCCTTGTGCTTTTGTTTGTAATTCTCAGTTGTTTTAGCTTTACAGAATGACGTTTTTTAACTTAATCAACGATTCTTGAAATAAAACAAAATGAATTTACTTGTTAAAACTTTTTCTGCTTTTAAAATAAAGATGGAAATTTCTTTTGACTGTTGAACATCAGAAGAACATCGATCGCTTCTCCAGAAGCAAGCGAGCTTCAAAGTGCAAAATCAAAGTACTCCTTCTAAGCCAGTGCACCTGAATGAAGGATCAGCTGTGTCAGATGCGATTTTCCCGTTTTATACCTTCGGCCGAGTTCTCATATCCTAAGCCCGACCAACATAGCTCCCAACAGGGACTATCTCTCCTAGGCAAGGTGGAATTACTATTTTGAACCAGCGATACTATTTCGTCCCCCGCAGTGGTCGAGTATCCAGTCGTGTTCATCTTTTAGTTTGTATGTCGCGTCTATTTTGTCAGCATATACATACATACATCATGCATTTTTTATATGCATTCACATTTCATATTGCATCACTATCACTTGAGTCGGTCTTATCGTGTCGTGATAACCGTCCTCTCGATCGAGTTTGTCAGTTCTTGATTCGTCAGGAAATGTTGTGTCCAAACGAACTCGTCTCTAGTGTATTTTTAGATCAGAGTCGGCAATTGGCCACTTTGATAACTTGAACCTCTGAAAGACCAGAGAACCTTTAACAGATGTCACTCTTTGCCGTTGAAGATGATATCCTTGCTTTCCCGGATTAAAGAAAATCCCCAGAGAGAGCCTCTTAAGCAAAGATTCGGCAGTACAGCAGTGTTTCTCCGAAAAACCACTGATGAAAAAGTCATCAGCACCTCAAAATTGGGTCGCGTCATATGGCATTTCTTCGGGAAGATCCCGAGAAAAGTATGATATAATATCCCCAAGCGGAAGCAGTTTCTCGAGAAACTCGCTTTCCCCAGTAGAAACAAATGGTGTCTCCAACAGAGAAGTTTGTACACCTCTACAACTCAGACGATTGGGTTCCCCAGCAAGTCTGACATCAAAACTTTTTTCCATCAAATGGCGTCTCCCCAGGAAAATTCGGCGAGAAGTTTGAGGAAAATCGCTACACGTAGCGTCTCTTGTCAAAAAAGTTTATTGACAAAAGAAACTGAGACCAGTTCCTTGGTTGGAAACCAGGATCGAGGGGAAGTTTATTTCAGAAACTGAGACCAGTTCCTTGGTAGGAAACCAAGAGCGAGGGGAAGTTTGCAGGAACTTAGACCAATTCCTTGGTGGGAAACCAGGATCGAGGGGAAGTTTATTTCAGAAACTGAGACCAGTTCCTTGGTGGGAAACCAGGATCGAGGGGAAGTTTATTTCAGAAATTGAGACTAGTTCCTTGGTTGGAAACCAATATGGAGGGAAAGTTTAAATCAGAACAGAGACCAGTTCCTTGGTAGGAAAACCAGGATCGAGGGGAAGTTTATTTAAGAAACTAAGACCAGTTCCTTGGTAGGAAACCAGGATCGAGGGGAAGTTCACCTTTTCTAAGCATCATTGCTTAGCAAAAGAAGATAAATGTATGAATTACCATTCATAGACGCCGTCAAAATTTTGGATATTCTGATATTTACACCTTCGTCATTCACACCTTCGTGTCCAAGAAGATTAAATAGGGGCATCTGTCATACCCCAAATTTTGACCACTTAGATTCCCATCATTGTGCAAATCATCATCACAATATGGGGGTACCTTTATGCTTCATCAGTCTCCCCAAAGATGGGTGAGCATTCACTACTATCAAAGTTAGGGTTTCAAGCCCTCTCTGAGCCTTAGACAAAGGATCAATCAAGGAATGACTTGATCTTCAACTTGTCTAACCTCTCAAACATCCTCAAAGGATCAAGAGGACTCCCACTTCAAGGATTAAGCACAAGGCTGCTCCCTTCTAGGTGGATCAAGCTTCAAGATCGACAGTGTCACCAAATTAGGGTTTTGGTCGACCAGGGCCTCCAATTGGAATTTTTTCCTCTGGGCATGAGCCAATGATCCAAAACATAACCTAATATACTCCATGTAACCTCATGGGCCCAAGCACCAAGTCAATTTTGCCTCAGGGGATGCATACATCAAAAATCAGGAATTAGGGTTTCTTGACCTAATTCACCCCTAAGTTGACCTTTGGGACAAATCATGAACCAAGACCTCAAGACATGATTTGAGGGTCTCTAATATACTATATTGATCCATTTGGGATAATGTATTGATCCAAGAAGTGTGAGCAACAAGTCTCAATTTCATCTGCACCATAATTAGGGTTTTGCTGGAAAAGTCAACTGTAACATTGACTTTTGACCAGGACATGCTCCCAAGCCCTAAGACGTGATTCAATATACCCTATGACACCCATGGAACATGTCCATCAAGTTTGATTTAGGTCAAGGACATGATTTCCTGAAGAATTGCACAGTTTGGAATTCATCTGATAAAAAGTCAACTGTGCACAAAAGTCAACTTTGACATTTTGAGATTTTTCACCAAAATGGATTTTTAACCCTAAAATGATGTTAATGTATGATTTGAATCATCATTCATCAAGAAAAATCAAATAAAGTGGGATAACTTGTAAAAGGGGTAACCATAAAACTTAGAAAAATTTCTAAGTTATGGAAAAAGTACCACTAATGCACCAACTTTGGAGGATCATAACTCCTAAACCACAAGGCCATTGTGCCCTATTCCAAGCTTGATTTGTAGATCTCATTTCCCTCTACAAAAGCTTCATACTGACCTATATCCAAATTCCTCATGGATTTTGAGTTATGGAGTGATCAAAATCAAGAAACCACACTTTGTTCCAACACTTAGTGAAAATTTCACTAAGTCAGATTTTGCTTCACTTTTTTCCAAATGTAGAGAGATTTTTCACTTGGATTCAAAAGAGATCAAAACCAAATATGTTCAAACAGTTGTTGTATCATGTAAGGGCTTTCCAAAATGGCCAAGAACATTACCAAATTCAACTTACACAGCCCTTCTCATCTGAAATCAGTCATGACTTATCCAAGACCAAGGGAACCACAGCCCTGTGCCCTAACCTCTAGTCAATGGCTAGAGGAGACTTGCATTTACATTGGCCAACACTGGACAAACACCTGCTGCAGTTGCCATTCACTGTGGATCCCAAAACAAATTTGCTCTACTATAAATAGAGCTCAATTGTGATCAGTTTAAGTACATCAAAGCCATCAAACAAATGCTTTCCTCAAAATCTCTTCTTTCACTCCAATTTTGCCTTCCAAAGCAAGTCACTATCGGGTTTTGAGTTTGAGAGCTTTTCCAACCAAACCAATCACTCACACACCTCATATACATCACATATGAGCTGATCAAACACTCAAATCACTTCTGAAACACCAATTTCACAAAATCACCAGCTGGTTGCTCACATTTTCAATCAAGTTGCAGCTGAGGTGCCATGAAATGATCCAACCATTTTCAATCAAGTCCAAGCATTCAAACACATTCCATAGGGTGTAGGGAAGCTGTTCAGATCATCACCATTCATCTGTAACACCTCCAAATCAAAAATCAACTTGCACTTGCTGTCACGGCCTAGAGGTAAGCACATACTTGGTCATCTCTCAATCTATGCATATTTCCTCGCACAATAATTTGGCCATATGTTCATAATCATGCATGGCATGTTTTCCCTCAAATAATTGCATTGTTTGAATCGTGTATAAAAAATCCTAGCCTTCATGCAAAAATTAGGGTTCTTGAGGTTTCTTCGTGATTTCATGTTTTATGTTTAATTTAAATGAAATTAAGTGTTATAGACATGATCGTGAGGTTGAGACGAGCATAATGATATGTGGATTGAATGATATGATTACGTATTCAGTGAGATTGGATGGAAAACGCAAATCAGCCAAACCCAGAAAAACGCGCGTGTTCTTGCTTGTGTTCTTGGCGCCTCTTTCACAAATTCAAATATTTGAATTTTGTGATTTTGTTTAATTGATTCAAAAATTAATTTCTCTCTGAGTTTTAATGATTTTGAGTTGATTCTTTTTTTGATAATTCACAAAAATGTTGAAATATTTTATTTTATCAAAAAATCCCAAAAATATTATTTATTTCATATAATTGATATTTTTGCAAAGAATTAATATTTTAATTGTTTTTGGCATTTTAAATATTTTTTCCATCTTTATTTTGCAACTATTCATGCTTTCTAATTATTTTGTAGGTGAATACTTAATTTTTGAAGCATTAATCCAAGATCACAATTTGTTTTCCATATGCTAAACAATTTTGATCATTTTAATTGAATTTTTATTCAATTAAAACATATTTTGAAAACAAATTAGGGTTTTGGATTAATTCAACCCTCATAAATCATTTTCAAAAAGATTCTAGGCCTCTAATAGAGTGTAAGACCCAATCCTTTTTTACCAAATCATTTTTGGGCCTCAGTGTATTGTATAAGTCCCGATACCGTCAAAAACAAACGGCGCGATCGTCGCCTTTTAAAAAATATAATAACCTTGGGCCTCCCCTCGTGTTGTAAGCCCCATTTCTTTTCTAAAACCTTTTTGGGCCTCTTGAGAGAGTGTAAGACCCAACCCCCCTTGTACAAAAACTTTTGGGGCCTTACTTATTGTATAAGTCCCTCTGTACAAGTAAACGGTACGACCGTCGTCCGTTTAAAACATCTGGGCCTACCCTCGTGTAGTAAGACCCATTTCTTTTCTTAAACTCATTTGGGCCTCTATTAGAGTGTAAGACCCAATCCTCCTTTTAACCAAAAACATTTTGGGCCTCACTTATTGTATAAGTCCCTTTGCGTTAAAAGAAAACCTTGGCGCGATCGCCATTTTAAACGAAAAAACCATCTGGGCCTACCCTCGTGTTATAAGCCCCACTCTTTTCCTTTAAAACTTTTTGGGCCTCTTGAGAGAGTGTAAGCCCCATCCCCTTTGTAAAGAAAACCTTTTTTGGCCCACAGTCACTTGTATAAGTCCCCCTGTACAAATTCAACAGTAAAACCTTGGGCCTCTCATTGAGCTGTAAGCCCCAAATCTTTCTTTTTCAAAGCACTTTCTCCTTTGATTTTGAATATACTGTTGTTTTCAATCTTTCTTTGTTGAACAACTAACCAAACAGCATGGAAGCTCTACAACCAAGTAAGTGTTTATCGCTTTCATTTACTGCTTTCATATACATATAACTGTATTGTGGGGCTGTTTCAGTGTAAGTCTTCTTTCATAAACTCATATCGACTGTTTAATAATAGTATTGATATTTAGAGTTTTCCCGGCAACTACGTCTAGAACTAGGAAAATCCGTTCCGTTTATTCGTAGAAATAGACAGCTAGATCCCCAATAGGATCACCAGATACAGTCTTCTCTTCGGCTGTCCTCATTAGGAATTGTAAAGAAACTCTACTCCCAAAGATAAATGATTTCTCCGTGAATGGCATCTTTGAGTTTCTTCCAAAATCTCGAACTTTCCTGACTTGATATATTCCTTGTGAATAGCTTGCGTTGAATTTCTCGGGGTTTGGGGACCCACAGGCTTCTTAAAAGCATCGGCCTCCTCTTGGGCATTGTACAAGGACCCACGGGTTTCCTAAAAGCAACCCCGCCTCCTCTTGGGCTTAGTACAAGGACCCTACGGCTTCTTAGAAGTATTCACCGCCTCCTCTTAGGCTTCGTATAATGATCTCTTCCTCCGGGAATGATAGCCTCCTCTTGGGCTTCATACAAGGACCAATCAGCTTCTTAAAAGTTTCCAGCCTCCTCTTGGGCTTCGTACAAATTGTCCCGACGACCTCCTAGAGGTATAGGAACAGAAATTAGTAATCTTCATAGAACAGTCCTTTCCAAGAGTCTACTACTGTTTCTCAAAGCATAGTACAAAAGATGAAACTCTAGACAGGGACAGTCTATTTTCCTTGAGTCTCAAAGACATTCTCAATCACCCTTCAAGATAGGAAGAAACCGCAGACTCGGACAATCTCGATACCCTTCGGATTTCCCCGTTTCCTTAAAGAACAGGGAACAAACTCGATCCTCAGATCAAAATCCATGAGTACAGTGTTGCTCATATAAGGACTGATTTTCTCTTAATCAATATACTGGACCTGTCACTCAACTAAAACAGTCACCAGCAGATAGCCTCCTCTTAGGCTTTGTATAATGATATCCCCAAAAGAGTCGGTCTCTTTTTGGCCTCCTCTTGGGCTTTGTACAAATGATTCCCCCCAGCGGAGCAAACCTTTCAGCCTCCATCTCGGGGTTCGTACGAGATACAAAAAACTCCCTCGTCGAGTCAAAAAACTTTTAGCCTCTCTCTCAGGCTTTGTATGAGACACCTAAAAGACTCCCTCGTTGAGTCAATCACCCTTTCGCCTTCATCTCGGGCTTCGTACGAGATACAAATTCCCCTAAGCAGAATCAAACTCTTTTTCAGCCTCCATCTCGGGCTTCATACGAGCTATAAAAGATTCTCCAGCTGAGTCAATTCTTTTCAGCCTCTCTCTCTCGGGCTTTGTACGAGACACATATTAGCCTCCTCTTAGGCTTTGTATAAGAAAACCACTGGTTAATCCAATTAACCTTTTAGCATCAAACCTGTGCCTCGTTCACAGTACACAAACATCAACAACTCCTTCCCTTTCATCTAATCGCTGTAAGCGGAAAGCCTCTGGATCATCTATATCCACGCCACTGTCCTTCTTTTAGCATGAGAAATTCCTAAGGAAAGATGGCATTGCTCTACACTGAGTTAAAGTCTTCTCCTCCAGGTTAAAACCCCTTCCTAGGAAATTATGGCATTGTCGGATTCACATATCCCGGTTAAAGTAATTCTCCTTTATCCCTCTTTAGAGATGACAAACTCTCTCTAAAGTCGAGACCTTTTAGCTTCACATATTGGGCTTTGAACAAGATACAAATCACCTTTAGCTTCACGTCTTGGGCTTTGAACAAGACACCAAAAACCATTTCTTCCCATAGAATAGGAGGAACTACGAACGCTCTGATTTCCCTGTTTCGGTAAACGGGAATACGTAGGCATAAGATCGAAAGAAAAGATCTTAGCGAGCACACTAAACAAAAACCCAAAATCCCATACTTTCACACATCAATAAAAAACGTCCGTCCTAAAACATCTCTTTGAACAAAATAACCTGAGACAATCCCCGAATCTTTGGAGCATATGTAAACCAACAGTTTTGACTGTTTAACCTCAGTATGCAAGCAGGGTTAGTTGGAGACATCTATTTCCCTTCCTTCATCAGCTTTCAATAGGATAAAAAATGAATCAAACTGTAGTACCGGAGCGGTTGTACATTGCAACCACGTCCAAAAATCGCTCGCTACAGGTAGCTCTAAGGGGAAAGGAATCCAAGACTTAAGCAAGTCTTGAGATTCAAGGGAAGAAAAGAGTGAAAAGAGAAGATACAACACCTACAAATGCACACTTGCTTCAGAACAGCAATGATATCATGCACATACACCAAACAACAATCAACAGCAAGAAACTCAGCATGAAAATAGGTGTAAAAATCCACAAACAACATGTGTATACAAGGCAACACATATAACAACATGTATGTACATAAACAGCCATGGAAAGGGCAGGGCAGCATGCATCACAACTTGATTCAACATGGCAAAACGATCATGCATCAAACATCACGCGTATCAAACAATTGATCACGACCACAAACACATTAGAACTCACATGAAAGAGATTTGCAAGCATTGTGGAATAATGCATCACATTATGAAAGAATGCATAACATTAAGCATATGATCAAGTTTAATCAAGTATGCACCTCATAAAATCGAAAGCAAATGAATATGCACATAATTATCATCATCAATCATCATCATCAATTAACAATCAACAAGCTCAAAGTGTGTGCATTACATGATCATCACAACAATTAATCAACAACACAAGCATTAATGTTCAATGAAAAAAACAAAAGAACGCATGGCGAAAAATCATGTTCATATAGTGGTGTGTGTTGAAATAGCTCAAGAACAATCCACAAATCATCAATGCTTTAATCCATGAAGTTTAAACATGTTATGGAAGTCAAACAAGCAAGAAAATGCACAAAAATACCATTCTACTTCAGTGGTAACCGGTTACAGCATAACTGATAACCGGTTACGCAGTTAAAAAATGCACAAACACGCTGAAAAATACACAGTGTAACCGGTTAACAGATATGCTGTAACCGGTTACACAGCAGCAGAATTCAAAAATAAGTGTTAAGAATCACTTTTCAGCAGCTTATCACTCATGCAATCATATCCAATGATCATGTAATCAACAATGCACGAAAATTACATGAAATATCAGTAATCAAACATCAATTTCATCAATCAAACAACAAGATTACAAATCAAATCAAGCAAATGGATTAAATCACATCACAAACCAAAGATCTACAATGCATAAGTTGAAATTAAGCTAAATCAAGCATAGATCTAAGGAAAACCAACCTATAAGGCTGAGATTTGCCTTGGTGATTGCCAAGCAAGAAAACCAAAGATCTATGTGATGAATTTCAAGATCCAAGCAAGAACAATCAAGATCCAAACTAGAACACTCCAAATAATCAAAAGCTGCTCCAAAAGTGATTCCACACTCCAAAACAGTAGCAAATCCAAGATTCTTTCAAGAATTGATGAATGGATGGTGGTTTAGTTTCAAGATCAACAAAATCCAAGGTGAAATTTGATGAACTTTGATGGTGAAACTTTGAGTGAGGGTTTTGGGAAATGAGAGAAAAAAGTTTGAGAGAATTGGAGAGAGATGTGTAGAAAATTCAGAAAAATGGATCAAAGTTATGTGAGGTTTGGAATGAATTGATTTAAATAGAAGCTAGGTTAGGAATTCAAATGTGGTTTGGAGTGAGGTTTAGTGGGTGGAAATTGGGGTGAAAAGTGGATTAGGAAAGGAAATGAGGAATTAGAGTGGAAAATATTGGGAGGCATTTGAATTTTGGGTGGAAAATGATGAAAATATCAATTCTAGATCCTTCCCCCACGTGCACATGCCAAGCACATGATCACCAATGATGCAATCTGAATTTTTTCAAATTTTGCCCAGAGTAACCGGTTACTCAATTCAAAAACTTAGAAAATGCGCAGAAAAACCAAAGGGTAACCGATTATCAGATATGCTGTAACCGGTTACACAGTGTAAATTTTGAATTTTGGCGCCTTTTGGAGGGAAACTTGGAAAAGTAACTTCTGACAGTTGTTCTGAACCCGTTAAACCTCTGAAACTCAAAATTTGATATTTACACTGAGTAACACTGAAACACACTTGAAATATGCTGTGAATTCCATTTTGTGCTCGGAATACTGCTGAAAATAATCGTCTAGTGCGGAATCGCTGATAAAAAAAATAACTGCCAGAGCCTCTGATTGAAAAAATGTCTAATGAGCAAAATAAATGCTTGAAAAGACTTTGAAAGCTATCTGCTTGGCTCTGAACATTGTTGGAAATGATACTGGCACTGATGACGCCATGAGCTGCTGAAAGATACCTCGATCCCATGCTCAAAAGAACTATTCAAATGCAGAAATGCTAATCCAAGAGATGCAAAGAAACATAAGCCAGTTAGCTAAAAGGAGAGGGCAAATTTTGGGGTGTTACAACTGCCCCTATTCAATCAACTTGATCCTGAAGGTATGATAGGGACGGTGTAACACCCCAAAATTTGCCTTGTTGTTTTTAGCTAACTGGCTTATGTTTATTTTCATTTCTTACATTTTTGCATTGTGCATGGCATTGGTTCTTAGCATGGGATCAAGGTACTTGGTCCATATTCTCAAGTCTCCGGCTTCAAGGTGGTTCATGGAGCTCATTATATCTTCATAAGATCAAGATTGGCAAAGGATTTCAAGTGATTCCTTCCCCCCTAATCAGGGGGACCAGTTAGGGTTTTTGAGATCAAGAGGACTTCTTGGAAGGCTTGGTATGTTCAAGCATGTTCTTGTGGTGTTCTTTATGCTCACAAGTGTTCCTGGATGAGGGTTTGGCTATTGATTCATGCTGAAAGCTGTTCAGTGGATCAGTTGTTTGTGAACTAAGCAAAAGTCAACTGTGAAGGAGAAAGTCAACGGTAAAGGAGAAAGTCAACTGTGGAATTTTGAGGTTCTTTTCGTGGTTTTCAAGGTCTCACATCCTCATATGGTCTCCAATTGTCAAGATTTGTCCCATTTACCAAGAATCAAGAGGTTGTACAAAGGTTACTAAATTTGGAAAATGACCCATAATTGAAACTTTCCATTTTTGGCAATTTTTCTTTCACATTCAACTCGACTTTTCATCATCAAGGAAGCTCCAAATGACTTTTCCTCCAACATGAAAGTTGAAGATCTTTCTCTCCCATTTCCAAAAAGTACTAGACCATTTCCATATCATTTATGGAACTCTAGTTATGGCCAAAATAATGCAAGGTGCTTTTCATGGATTCCTTATATGTCAAATTTTCCACTTTTTGTATTTTAGCACAAATGGACTTGTAATGTTCCCAATTGCTTCATGTCACATTATAATATCAAAATACAAGTCAAGAAGATCATTTGTGGCTTTTGATTCAATTCATGTCATGTCATTTTTCTCATTATTCTCACAAAGTACAAAAATGCCAAATTAATTCAAAGCTTGCAAACCAAGGAAGTGCAAGGCCCAAAATCAATCCAGAAGTGGTATGGGAGTAAATTGGAGGTGAATTATGCTGAGAACAAAGACTTCCCACGTGCAAATTGGTGGTGGTGGTGTAAAATGCATTTTTGCAATTTCACTCAAATCTCATTAACAAGAGTTCTAATCACTTCCTAATCTCAATCAGTGAACTAATCAAGAGTATATAACCTTACTCATGCTCTCACAGCTAGGGTAGAGACTCCCATTTGCTCAGTTTCCATTTTTCACTCTCCACTTTCTCATTTTCGTTTCTCCTTCTCCATAAGGTGTTTTTGAGAAATTCTTTCATATTTGGAATCAGTGAAGAGAGTAGAACCAGAATCAACCATCATCTGAAGCTCATACTGAGGTTTTCACCAAGCTCCATTCAAGAGGGTTCAAGTTCAAAACTCAAGATCTAGCACGATTCCAAGCTCTAGTTGCATTTATTTTGCAATTAGAGGTTTCAAGGACTTGATCTGCAGCTTTTGGAAGGCGTTCTTGTGATATTTTAAGTTCTTCAAGATCTCAGGTTAGTGATTCTTTCACCATCACAGAACTTGAATTTTTGATATGCAAAATGATCTATGATGTGCACTGAACATGCTGATATATTTTATTTGAAGTTTGGACGTGTAATTTGTGAGATATGTGGATTTAAAGTTTTAGATCTAAACTTGTTTTCGTTCGATTCTCTTTATGTGTTTGTTGTTTGGTAAAATGGATTGCATATTTGAGATCCTGGCGTTTTTCTGGTCAAAATAGTGTACCTATTTGTATTTTCTGGAAAATTTCGCGTTACAGCTCACCGGAGAGGGTGGCCGGAGCCCTAGCTCCGGTGGCCGGAAGTTCAGTCCGGCGAATGGATTCAAACGAAGAAGAAGCCAGCTGGTCGTCCGATTGTGTGATCAAAGGGTTAT
This sequence comes from Lathyrus tuberosus, assembly GCA_022829125.1. Lineage (NCBI taxonomy): Eukaryota > Viridiplantae > Streptophyta > Magnoliopsida > Fabales > Fabaceae > Lathyrus > Lathyrus tuberosus. The sequence goes on along the minus strand of JALAZF010000822.1, from coordinate 1,051,073 downwards.
CCTCGCGCCACGTCATTTAATTTTTTGTGTTATTTTTATTACTTGTGTGTATGCTGCTCCATGAGTATTATTGTGAGACTTCAATCGTGGCCATTGTGTTTTATTTCGTATTTGATCACACGGCTGGAGTGGGGACAACACATTAATGAGTCACATGCTGGGCATGTGGCTGGTCCATGGTGGAACCGGCTACTTGTGCGTGTGCGTGTCTATTTGAAGTATGGTGTACCTTTGAATCTGGATCGTTGTTCTTGATTACCATTGGATCGTATGGACTTGGTGTGATGTATTGAGGCGCGTGGGATTAAACGATAGGCTGGATTTCGTTGCTGATCTTTGACCGTTACCATGCTCCACCTTTGACTCCGTTTGGACCCTTTCCTTGGGCTTTTTATTTTCGCACCCCACTCCCTTGGGCCTCTTTCATTTCCAACGTTTTCTCTTTACTGTTGGTACCCCCTCCTAGTTTATTTCCTTTTATTTTTATTACTTGTTTGCTTTGCATTTATATTTTTTAAAATTACTTTTATGCATCTAAAAATCATACAAAAAATCATAGAACTTATTTTTTAGTTTGCTCAAATTTTCACATATTTTATTTTCGCATTTTTATTTTATTTTGGCATCTGTTTTAATTAATTGTTTTATTTCCTTTTCTTATTTGTTTCACTTGCACACACCAACTTGTGAAATTTCTTTCTCCTCATCTATAATTCATTTTTAATCCATTCTTTTTGCATCTGTTAGGTGACATATTAAATTGCATAAAAACATTTTTGTTTCATTTTTAAAACTTTTCCATATTGCATTTTGGTCCTTTTCTTTTTCATGTTGAAACATTGTTCTTAAGTGATCTTTGTCCATTTGTTTGGGATACTTAGTTTGTGAGTTTTGGTTTGATATTTTTGCACTTGTTACTTGACTGAATTAGCTTCTGTTTGAATATTTTTTGGGATTTTATTAATCCACTTTGCTATTTTTGGTTGAGTTTTGTTTGTGATGCAAGTTTGAATGAGGCATACTTTGATACTTGACCAAGTTTGTGTACATTTGCTTACTTATGATTGAGTGATGCTTGAGATGGTTATATGGTGTGATCATGTTCTGTTTGTGCTTACTTGTGGCTTTGGAATCATCTCTTTTCACGCATTTTTCTATTTGTTCTTGATTTTACAAAGTGTTGTTATTTTGACTTGAGTTTTGTGGATGTCTTTCTCACTTTTGGTGCATGCTTTGAATGTGTTGCTTGATGATTAATCTTGTATGACTTGAGTTTGGGTTTGATATGACATTGATGTATATGCTACTGCCTCTTGAGTTCTATATTTGATTTTCATGTTACTTGAGCATTGTTGGATGCATTTGGTTTGAATTATGTGATGCATATCATCCCTTTTGCTTTGTAACTTCTTTGGTGCATCGTGTTGCATAATGTGAACCTAGTTTGCATATGTGGATTGTTAATGATGATATGATGTGAGTTCTAGTCTTGTTTCATTTTCATCTTGTCTCTTTCATTTCACTTTGGTATGAGATCCATGTGTGTTTAATTGTGCATTTAATTCGAGTGTGCTTGCATCCTTCCATGTTTACCTTTGCATGATTACTTGAAGTGATTTGCATTAATCTTTGAAATATGTTGATTGACTTGAGTTGGACATTTATGATATGATGTACTTGCTGCCCTATCTTGTATCTTATCTTCTCCTTCTCTTTCTCCTTCTTCTCTTTCACTCTTTTCATTCCTCGAGTCTCGAGACTTGTTTAAGTCTTGGACTCTCTCCCGTTAGAAGCTACCTAGTCCAACTTAATTTTTGATTAAGCTTGGAGTAGGATTAGCATTAGGTTAGGTAGTCGTCTCTCCTAAACCTCACTAACCATAGGACATCCGTGCATGATAACATTAGGACTCTTAGTTCCCCTTTAGAGTTTCCTTTGTGTCGTCCCTCTTCTCATCTCAAAACTTCTTCAAGACACGTAATAAAAGTTAACGTGTATTGCGCTTGAGCCTTCTATGTGGGAAGTGGGGATTGAGGGGCTTCCTCTCATTCTTCTAGGATACCTAGTGTACGTCCTGTTGGGGACGATGCGCGAAGTATTCGTTCCTATATTCAAGACTTGGGTTCAATGCAAGTTGCGAAACAACTTAAAAGACACTTCTGTCTAAAAAACCCCAAACAAATTCAAATCTTTTTTTGATCCTTCGGGATTGTTGGGTTTCAAATTTCTTTTTCGGGAAAGAGCTCGTCGCTCAAATAAAAAAAAACTTACCCATCCGTGGTCGTACCCACGAACTACGTCAGCTCTGATTCCTCTCTCTCGTCCGATTGAGGATACGTAGGCACAAGACAGCGATTGTCTTGGCGAGCAACCTTCTCCCTACAGTTCCCGTCCGAACTACGTTGACTCTGACTTTCCCATTGCACTGAGGGAGTACGTAGGCCTAGGACAACGATACCGTCCTATCGAGTCACTTCCTTTTCTTTTCTTCTTCGTTTCTCCGTTCTCTCCGTTCTCGTTTCTTCTCCGGTCCAGTAGCAGTGGAGCTCCAGATGATGACACCCTTGGATGCAGACAGCAAGCGTGGATCCCATCGAGTACGATGGACGTGTTGGGTGCTAACACCTTCCCTTCGCGTAACCGACTCCCGTACCCGTTCTCTTGGTCGTGAGACCATGCTCTTTCCCTTCTTTCAGGTTTACGCAGTGTTTCCTTTCCCTCCCTTGGGATAAATACACTTTGCTGGCGACTCAGTGTTCTTTTGCGCCACTCTCACGTTTGTACCGTTGGATGCGAATCTTTCGGGAGCGACAGACGGCTATCAGACATTCAAGGTACACAGAGATTGAATACCAAAAGAAACCTGAAATTTGCAATCCTCAAAGGAGGGACGACTCCACCGGGGAACAAGCAATAAATGCTACACTGTCACTACACGTACGAGTGTTAGAAACCAAAACGACAATATGTTGAAAAGTATTTAAATAAACACAAACGAGTGTTAGCTATGCTGGGAATAAACACGGACGGGTGTCAAGGGATCCAGGATATCAAATACGGACTGGTATCGAAAAGGTACACGGACGAGTGTAAAGAGTTTCAAGGCGACCTCTCTGGGGATTGAAATGCAACACGAACGGGTGTCGAACATTCAATACGGACGGGTATTGAAAAGGTACACGGACGGGTGTAAAAAAGGTTCAATACGAACGGGTACTGAAAAGGTACACGGACGGGTGTAAGAAGGATTCAATACGGACGGGTACTGAAGAGGTACACGGACGGGTGTAAAAAGGATTCAATACGGACGGGTACTGAAAAGGTACACAGACGGGTGCAAAAAGGATTCAATACGGACGGGTACTGAAAAGGTACACAGACGGGTGTAAAAGGGACTTTACTGGGGATTAAGATGTTGAACTGGACACAGACGGGCGTTATCAACGAGTCAATACGAACGGGAATCGAAATCAAAGGTTCAAACACGGACGGGTGCCGAAGGAAACACGGACGAGTGTAAAAAGGTTTCAATACGGACGGGTATCGAAAAGGTACACGGACGGGTGTAAAAGGGTTCAATACGGACGGGTATCGAAAAGTTACACGGACGGGTGTAAAAAGAATCAATACGGACGGGTATCGAAAGGGTACACGGACGGGTGTAAAAGGTTGTAAAGCAGCTTTATCGGGAATTGATCTCGCTGGGGAATGGAAGGCAACACGGACGAGTGTCATCAAAAGGTCAATACGAACGAGTATTGAGATCAAATTTCAAACACGGACGGGTGCTGAAGGAAACACGAACGAGTGTCTGACGGTAAAAACCTTGCGGGGATAAACCAAAGGACCACCTGGACGAAGGGGTAAAAAAAAATGAAATCAAGGATAAGCAATCCTGGAAAAACACTCTGCCGGGGAACTCTCAAAAATTGCTCTGAATGACTAAACCCATCACCTGTGGAGTAGAGTCAAAGGATATCTTCCTGAAATCCGACCTTCCTGACGAAGGAAAACCCCAAACCTGGCTTATGCTTCGGATGCATATGTTTGAATTTTGCCGTAATGCTCCACACGAAGTGGGAATGCTACGCTTTTGGGAGGATGCCATGCAAAACAAATGCTTATGCAATGCAAAAGAGGCGCCTCAACAAAATAAATGCTGAAGGCGAAGGCAAACTCCATTGGGGGTGACAAAACAAATTGTCATCAAGCCAAAGAAACCCGAGGAAAACTTCACCCTGCTAGGGAAGATCACAATCACCAACACTGCTGGAGATGGACGAAACTCCGATAGAAAATACCTACTCTGTTGGGGAATATCAAGATCGACAACTCAGCTGGAGATGGACGAAACTCCGAGAGAATATCCACTCAGCCGGGGAGGGAGGTGAATACTGACGATGGAAATTCCTCCGCTGGGGATCACCAACTATTTCAGAACTTGGATTCGACGCTTGCCAAGATGATTGGACTTAAGACCTGCTGGGGATACCACTCACCGTCAGACTCTGCTTGGGGATATGAGCTTAATCTGCTCCTAGGGAAATAACTTTACCTTCACCCTACTGGGGATTAGATCAAACCATTGTCGACGAGACTATACTTTCTGACCAACTGAGGAAAGTAGACATCAGGACTCTGTGGGGATAATAACACCTTTGTCCATAAATCTCCTGCGGGAAATACAATGACATCCACCTTGGAGCAATCATTCCCTGAATACTTGATGGGGAATAGTAATCCAAACACAACTTCGGCTGAGTATACCGCTCTCTGTACTCTGCTGAGAAAGACGATCCTCAACGACTCTGCTTGGGAGAGGAAGTAATTGCCAACATCCACCCTGCTAGTGGATAACACATGCTTCCTGGCTAGCTGGGGAAAAACGACTGCCCCATACTCTATGGGTAAACACCACCTGCTGAAGAAAGAGGAGCCAAATCAAAACTTTGGCTGGGGTAACCTCTTACATCCTGCTGAAGAAGACGATCTTCAACGACTCCGCGTAGGGAATTACTTCTTTATACTCTGGATGAGGAAGACGACCCTCAATACTCTGATGGGGAAGAGTAATAAACTGCTGAGGACGATCAGACTTCCAAGTTGGGGATAGCTCTACTCTACTGGGAAGAGCAGCAAACTACTGAGGAAAACAATGCTTCAAAGTTGGAGAGAGCAACTCTGGGGAGGTACACCTGTCATCCTGCAAAACCAACAGAACGGTCTATGCACAGATATGATTACATTAATTATCATCATAGTGACTATCGCCTAAGCAATTGCCACTGTTTTCCAACTTGTGTCATAAAGCTCGACATTTTAGCATGTAATGTTTTTATCAAAAATATCGGACATTTTCACAAACAAAACAGGTAAAACAAAAACAAAAGCTCTTTGACTGAAATGCAAGTTTTATTGAATGAATTGGCCTGTAAATAGGCATTTACATTTGGAAGAAATTCCTGAAAAGAGGTAATTGCGCAAAAAGAAGAAGAAAATACACATGTCGGCAATGTGGGGAACATACATCCACCATGACTCGACTCAGCTATAACCCATATGACTTGTTTATCCGCAGATACTTTAGCCTTTGAAGATGACTGACTGGACTGATCCCTTTCCTTCGAATCTTCCAAGTGTGAGTAGCAATCACAGATCGAACCCGGATCGTAGTCTTTGCTTTTAAATCCCTAACTTTTGCCTGGATCGCCCTTTGCGGGTTTTCAATCCACCGGGATACCCATTTTTGCCAAAGTTGCCTTTTCAGGTTTTCAACTTTGTGGGTTTATTCTTTTTTTCTTTTTATCCCTAATTTTTGCCCGAACCTTTTCTTTTTATGGTTCGCCAGGATGCCCCATTTTTGCCTGAACCTTCTTTTTATGTTCAGCGGGTCTCTTTTATGCAAAGTATTTTTTGACTACATCCGCGTTCACAGGGGACGTAAAATCTTCACCATCCATAGTTAAGAGTAATAAGGCTCCACCATAGAAAACCTGTCTTACTACATCTGGCCCTTCTTAATTCGGAGTCCACTTGCCCCTGTGATCTGTTTGAGGAGGAGTGATCATTTTCAGAACTGACTCACCAGCTTGAAAACACCGAGGACACACTTTCTGATCAAAGGCTTTCTTCATCCTACTCTGATACAACCAGCCATGCGCAATGGCTCTCAATCTCTTCTCTTCAATGAGGTTCAATTCATTCAGCCAGGAACGCACCCACTCAGCTTCATCAAGCTTCACGTCTATCAGAATTCTCAAAGAAGGAATCTCAACCTCTAATGGCAGGACTGCCTCCATACCATACACCAGTGAGAAAGGAGTTGCCCCAGTCGATGTGCGTACCAAAGTACGATAACCGTGCAAAGCGTAAGGCAACATCTCATGCCAGTCTTTGTATGTCACTACCATCTTCTGCAGAATCTTCTTTATGTTCTTATTAGCCGCTTCAATAGCCCCATTCATCTTCGGACAATAGGGAGAAGAATTGTGATGTTCAATTTTAAAGCTCTGGCATAGCTCCTTCATCATCTTATTGTTCAAATTTGAACCATTATCAGTAATGATTCTCTCCGGCAATCCATACCGGCAGATGATGTCCTTCTTAATAAACCGGGCTACCACTTGTCTGGTGACGTTGGCATACGAGGCTGCTTCCACCCACTTTGTGAAATAATCAATAGCCACCAGGATAAAATGATGTCCATTCGAAGCAGTCGGCTCGATCTTCCCAATCATGTCAATGCCCCACATAGCAAAGGGCCAAGGTGATGATAAGACATTCAGAGGAGTAGGCGGTACGTGCACCTTATCAGCATAAATCTGGCATTTATGGCATTTCCGGGTGTACTTAAAACAGTCAGACTCCATAGTCATCCAATAATACCCCGCTCTCAACAATTTTCTTGCCATAGAATGCCCATTGGCATGAGTACCAAAGGAACCTTCGTGAACCTCTTCCATTAACAGGCCTGCCTCGTGTTCATCAACACAACGTAGCAAGACCATGTCAAATTTTCTCTTGTACAACACATCGTCCTTGTTCAAAAAGAAGTTTCCTGATAACCTCCTCAATGTCTTCTTGTCTTTGGATGATGCCCCAGCTGGGTATTCCTGACTCTTCAAGAAGACTTTGATGTCATGATACCAAGGCTTGCCATCTGATACCCCTTCAACTGCAAATACAAAAGTAGGCCTGTCCAAGCGTATGATTCTGATTGAAGGAGTTTCATTCCAACGATTCACTTGATACATTGATGACAATGTTGCCAACGCATCAGCCATCTAATTCTCAGCCCTGGGGATGTGATGGAAGTCCACTCAATCAAAGAAAGGTAACAACCTTCTGGCATAGTTGTTATATGGAACAAGATTCGCTTGACGAGTCTCCCATTCACCTGTAATCTGATTTACCACCAACGTAGAATCACCATAAACATCAAGGTTCTTGATTCTCAAATCAATTGCTTCTTCTAACCCCATGATGCATGCTTCATACTCTGCCTCATTGTTGGTGCATATGAACGCTAATCGGGCAGTAAAGGGTATATGAGAACCCTGTGGAGTTGTAATGCTTGCCCCGATTCCGTTACCGTATGAATTAACAGCTCCATCAAAAACCATCTTCCACTGAGATCCAATCTCAGGTCCTTCATCAGGAAAAGGTTCATCACAATCTTTCATCTTCAGATACATGATGTATTCATCTGGAAATTCAAACTTCATCGGTTGATAATCCTCAATTGGCTGCTCGGCAAGATATTCTGACAAAACACTTCCCTTAATGGCTTTTTGGGAAACATACTAAATATCGTATTCTGTCAGAATCATCTGCCAACGGGCTATTCTGCCAGAGAGTGCTTGCTTCTCAAACACATACTTGATTGGATCCATCTTCGAAATCAACAGGGTTGTATGGTTTAACATATATTGCCTCAAACGCTTAGCAGCCCAAGCGAGTGCACAACATGTTTTCTCCAGCATCGAGTACCTTGACTCACAATCAGTAAACTTTTTACTCAAGTAGTAGATGGCGTGCTCCTTCCTACCTGACTCGTCTTGTTGACCGAGCACACAACCCATTTAATTCTCAAGAACCATGAGATACTTAATCAAAGGTCGCCCTGGCACTGGTGTCATAAGGACCGGAGGTTCCTGCAAGTATTCTTTAATCTTTTCAAACGCCTTTTGACAATTTTCATTCCACCTGACCGCTTGATCTTTCTTTAACAATTTGAAGATTGGTTCACACGTGGCTGTGAGATGCGAGATGAACCTGGCAATGTAGTTTAATTTTCCCAAGAAACCACGAACCTTTTTTTTTGTTTTCGGTACAGGCATTTCTTGTATGGCTTTTACCTTTGCAGGATCAACCTCGAAACCCTTTTCACTAACAATGAAACCCAGCAATTTTCCTGATCTCACCCCGAAGGTGCATTTGTTTGGATTCAACCTCAGTCTGAATTTTCTCGACCTTTCGAATAGCTTCTGAAGATTCACCAGATGTTCTTCCTCAGTCTGTGACTTTGCAATCATGTCATCAACATAGACCTCAATCTCTTTGTGAATCATATCATGAAAGAGAGTCACCATCGCCCGCTGATAAGTTGCCCCTGAAATTTTCAATCCAAAGGGCATCACTTTATAGCAGAAAGTTCCCCACGGTGTTATGAATGTTGTCTTCTCCATGTCATCTGCGGCCATCTTGATTTGGTTATACCCAGAGAAGCCATCCATGAAGGAAAACACAGAATACTGCGCAGTATTATCAACTAACACGCCAATGTGAGGGAGCGGGAAATCGTCCTTTGGGCTTGCTCTGTTCAAATCCCTGTAATCAACACACATCCTGACCTTTCCATCCTTCTTAGGTACAGGCACGATGTTAGCAACCCATGGAGGATAATTTGTCACGGAAAGAAAACCGACATCTAGCTGTTTCTGAACCTCTTCCTTGATCTTGATAGACATCTCCGGTTTAGTTCTTCTCAACTTTTGCTTGACCAGAGCACAACCTTCTTTGAGTGGTAGCTGGTGTACAACAATATCAGTATCGAGCCCAGGCATGTCTTGGTAAGACCAGGCGAAGATGTCCACATACTCGCGGAGCATTTCAATCAATCTTCCCTTGACACTGTCTTCCAATGGAGCCCCTATCCTTACTTCCTTTCTGGCGTCCTCGGTCCCCAGATTCACAATCTCAATTTCCTCCTGATGAGGTAGGATGACTCTCTCCTCTTGCTTCAATAATCTGGCCAACTCTTCGGGCAGTTCACAATCTTCGTCAGTCTCTTCTTCAGCCTGATAGATTGGATTGTCAAAGTCATACCGAGCTATAGTTGAGTCATGATCGGTGTCATCTGAACAAAAAGACCTGCATGATTGATGAGGTATGTTTTATTATGATGCAAAAAAAGAAACACATTGCCATTTTGATGTGGGTTTTTAATGCATAAAAAAAATAAAACAGAAAGACAGAGATCAAAATATTTGAGTGTGAAAAGTCCTTTATTGATGATAAATCAAAATATGCAACAGTTAAAAGCCCTACAAATAAAATCACTACGCCTTGGGCAGAACGCAGGATTAACATAGCAGGAAAACAAAGCAATTACTTGAAGCTAGTCACTGAAATGACTTTCTCGGAAGACCAGTTGCACAGACTTTCTCCTGGGACGCAAGGGCGGATCCAGCTATCCATATCACAATCACTGTCCCCTTCTTCCTCAATAGCATTAACTCTGTCGAAGAAAACCCCGGCACTAGTGAAACGGACTGGGCCATAGAATTTGGGAGGATCCCTGTCTCTCCTGGATGGCTTGTATCCCAATCCGTAAGTATCCCTCTTCTCCTGGACTTCAACCACCTGGCCCCACCTCTGTGAGCTACCAGCTTCAACCACAACTTTGGCATCTCTAAATGAAGTCATAGAAACCTCAGGTTGATTTGCTACTGCAGGCTGCTCTGTAGTCTCAGACTGGATATCTTCTTCAGAAACCTTCACTTTTTCAAACCCCTGACACAAAGTCTCATGGATTTCACTGCCACTTCAACATACTTAAAAGTTGACAACTGACTAATCATGATGTCTTCTTCTCCACACACCGTCACTACGTGACCATCAACCATGTACTTTAGCTTTTGATGCAAAGTGGAGGTTACAGCGCCTGCCCCATGGATCCAAGGACGACCCAACAAACAGCTGTATGCTGGCTGAATATCCATGATATAGAACGTTGCATCAAAAACCTCAGGTCCAACCTTGATCGGAACCACAATCTCACCAAAGACAGATCTCTTTGAGCCATCAAAAGCTCGCACCACCAAGTCACTTGGTGTATAAATAAGTCCCTGGTATCCAACTTCATTAATGCCTTCTTGGGCAATACATTCAACGATGATCCAGTATCCACCAAAACATGTGACATCAGTGAGCCACGGCACTCAATCAAAATATGCAGGGCATGGTTATGATTCCTGCCAGCGGTAGTCAAGTCAAGATCTGTGAAACCCAAGCCATTGCGGGCGTTCACGTGCGCTACAACCCCTTCCAGTTGGTTAACAAAAATCTCTTGAGGAACGTAGGCTGCATTCAAAACTTTCAGAAGAGCATTCCTGTGAGCCTCAGAGCATAACAACAATGATAGAATAGAGATCTTGGACGGGGTGTGATGTAACTAGTCCAAAATCTTGTAATCACTTTTCCTGATAAGCCTCATAAATTCCTCAACATTTTCATAAAAAGCATCATTAGCCGGCTTCACTGCAGAATCAATAACCACTGGAGTCTGAACAGAACCATCCACTATCCATTTTCCCTTATCTTGGCCAGAATTACTGGGTTGATCATTAACAGGAGTAAGCACTCTGCCACTTCTGGTTATAGCATCAGTCTCAATTTTAACCTCTGAACTAGAACCCACTGGTGAAGTATTCATTAATTCCTGCTTTTGTCCATTGACAAACACCTCTGCGCCGTAATTCCACGGAATAGCCTTAGAACTCTCGTACGGAATGGGTCCAGCCCTTGTAATGATGACTGGAGATGGCCTTGCAGGACCAGAAATAGTAATGGTTTTGAACGGAATGGTGATGGTAGCAACCTTTTCACTAGCAACCTCTTGCTGATTACCTCTGTCAAACTGTAAGCAGCCCTCCTCAATCATACTCTGAAGACCCATCTTCAACGAATCACAACCATTAACCTTTGTCAAACAGTCTGAGCAATTCTCATCACAACCCGGATAAACACCACCCTTCAATAGCCTGTTCTTAACCACAGCCAACGGAGTCTTCAATTCCTCAACATCCATGATCAAATTCAAAGCTTCACCTTCCTCAATTATCGCATTCACCTTCGGCCCATTATGATCAGGCATAGGGTTTTGAATAACATTAGGCCCAGCATTTGAGAAATTGATAGCTTTGGAATCTACAAGGTCCTGCACCTTGTGATGAAACACCCTACACTTCTCCACAGTGTGCCCCGGAGCACCAGAATGAAAATTGCAGTGTGCGTTAGCATCGTAGCCTCGTGGGAGTTCTCCTGTTGGCGGAGCCAGGGTACGGAGCTCAACTAGACGAAACTGCAGCAAATGTTGCAACAACTGTGCATATGACATTGGGGGTTGATCAAAATGCCACTCTGCATTTCTTTGTCTGTTCTGATACTGGCCCTGCTGCCTATTCTGATTAGCATTATTTCTCTGTTGCTGTGGTGGAGGTACTGTTGTTGGGATGGTTACCGATGCTACCTATTGATTATTGCCCTGGCGTGTTTCCCTTTTCCCCTGTGAGATGATACAGGGTTGGCCTCTCCTTTCTTCTTATAACCATCAAATGGCTTCTTGCCATGCCCGGATGATGACCCATCGCCACTAGAAATCTTTCCAGCCTTAATTCCAACCTCTACCTTTTGTCCGATAGCAATCACATTTGCAAATTTTCCTAGAGAACAAGTCAAAAGCTTCTCATAATAGTGCTTAGGTAGTGTGTCCATAAACATATCCAACATCTCTTTCTCCAGCATTGGTGGCTGCACCCTAGCCGCCAATTCGCGCCACCTTTGCGCGTATTCTTTGAAACTTTCATCATTTTTCTGGGACATGCTCAATAGCTGGGTTCTGTTGGGAGCCATGTCTGTGTTGTACTGGTAATGCTTGATAAAAGCTGCAGCTAGATCTCTCCAAGTACAAACATCTCTACTTTCCAGCCCCATGTACCATTCCAAAGACGCGCCAGATAGGCTGTCTTGGAAAAAGTGCATCATTAACTTTTCATCTTTGGCGTGAGCAGCCATCTTCCTGGTATAAGCCTTGATATGAGTTATCGGGCAGGTAGAACCATTATACTTCTCCAGTGTAGGAATCTGAATCTTGTGTGGAATGACGATATCAGGGACCAACCCTAGGTCGTCCAAATCTATTCCCAGATCATCCTGTTTCACAACCCCTTTCAATTGAGCCTCAATTAAATGGATCCTTTCATCACTGACCACAGGAAGGGCAGCATCTAAACTTCTGACTGAGAAGACATCATCCTGTTGATCATCAATACGAGGGCCATGGAAAGCTCGAACAGTACTTCCCTCTCCAACCAGTGTAGGAATCCCACCCTGTCCACCAGCACCAGGAATAGGAATGTTGATACCAGCACCACCTCCGCCCGGAGGAATAACACGATTAAGAAACCACCGTGTAAGATACCATTTTCATCCACCTGTGACACCAAAGGCTGAACCAGAGTTCTGAATTCATTCTGACTTTGCACCACACCTTGCATCATCTCCATAAATTGATCGATGCGAGCTTGCATAGCTGCCATGTCTGCCTAAACTTTGTCCATCACTCTACTCTGATTAAGCCTGGTAGAATACCGATGAGTTGGTTGATCAATCCTGACTGACAAAAAGAGAGAGCATAAGAAATCCAGAGAAACCGAGAAAACCTGCAATGCAAAAATGAGTATGATTATGTAAATGCAAATGCAAACAAACATATTTGAACATTTCCAGGGCATATCCGCTTGGATTCCATTCCACGAAACTGGGCAAAGGATCAGACACACTAACGGAAAATAAATCCGATCCCAGAAATACCACCGGATCAAACCACAAGAACAAATACTCTCTGAAAACCCAGAACTGCCAGAGCACAGATAATTAAACCAAATATTCCATTACTGAAAACAAAGTAGTTCTAACAGACAAACTCAAGCATAATCAAAGGTGATTCCATCAACAAACCTGATGGTAATCCCAAAAAGATAAACAACAAAAATCATCTACAAATCAATTCCAAACAAACTAGCTTCAACTTCTTCGAGAAGATCCACAGTGTCAGGATGTGCAGGTTGCTTTATCAGCCCTTTGATCAGTTTATTCCTCTTTGCAATCTCTTGGTTCAATTTAACAATCTGCTCTTCAGCGTTGTTGTCCTCACGCTTCGACTTCTTGATCTCGTCTTGCAGCTTGAGTTCTTCAATTTCCTTCTGTGCTTCTTTCCACTTGGAAAAGTAACGATCCTTCCTTGCTTTCACTGCCTGCAGTTCTTCTTTCAGCTCTTCATTCTCAATCTGAACCTCCTCCCACATATCCTGGTACGTGGCAAGCTTGTCTTTCGCTTTAGTCAAAAGCCTCTGGTTTTTCCTTTTAGCTTTGCCTGACGATTCAGCAGCCATACTGACCTTTTTGAAGTGTTGAGCTCTGTCAGCAAAATTCTTCTCTTTCTTCTCTAGATGCGCAGTCATGTCTTGAACTTTCCACTTCAACTCCAAGTTGTCATGTAGAGCGTTATGTAGCTGACTACTCATGTCAGAGTTTTCCGCCCTCAGATCAGATACCAACTTACGCTGCTTGTCAAATTCTTCGAATGGTACAGTGAGCCTTTCTTCCACAATCTCTGGATACAAGGGAGGCGCCAGATCGAAAGGCAAATAGAACTCTTTTACCCTCTTTTTCAGCCAATCAACATACGGAGCGAAGGCTTGATTATTGGGTTTCCCCAAAACAGTTTTACCTATCTTCTTTCTGCCGAGCCAGGCTTGAGAAGCTTCTTGTGCAATAGCCACACCATCAGTCATATGAAAATACAAAGATTCTTCTAAATCTTTCTCAGCTGGAGGATCCTTCAAGGCGTATGCAAACTGCCTGATAGCCAAGTCGGGTTGTAGTTAATACCCCCTTTCCTTCCGATCAATGGTACATTAGGATACTTGCCACAGCTATGCAAAATATCAGCCCCCACTAATCCCTTATCCACCCAGAGAACATCCTTAGCAGCTATCCCATCAGTCGCTTACTCCACTCTAAAGAAGTCTTTAAATCCACAAAAGCACCAGATTGGGGTAAACGTTTGGCAAACCACTTGTAAAAAAGAGATGCGCAACAACAAACCACCCCACCTCGCCTTTTCTCATTCCTGTTGTACAAAGCGTAGTGGAGATCACCTAACAAAGTCGATACCAGATTCTGAGCTGTAAATATCTGAATAGCGTCCGTATCGACGAAATCAGACTCATTAGGGAATAACACAATGCCATATATACACAGAGCCAATATTGCATTGAAAGCCATCCACCTCTTTTCCTTAGCTTCTTCTCGAGCCCTTTTCACCAAGTACTCCAAGTGATAGCCCCGGGATTTTCCCTTCTTAGAAAAGTCAGCCTCCACCGTAGATCTGCTCAAATAAAGAGCCTCAGCCACTGCTTGGAAATCACAATCTCCTTAGGAACCACAGAAAGGGACACCTTCCTTGACAGGAATCCTCAAGATATTAGAGTACTCCTCCAGGGTAGGAACCAACACGTAATCTGGCATCACAAAGCACCTCAAGGAAGGATCATAAAACTGCATCAAGGTGTGCAACCCATTGTATTCATATTCACTGATGCTCCGAACCAGGGATAATATCCACCCATACTTCTCTCCAAAAGCTCCCAAAACTTTTGGACCAGCCATACTCTGTAAACTGTTCAACGGACCAAGAGTGATCTGTGGGAACTTATAGACGATGATGTGCTTCTTACCCCTCTTAGTGTCCATCCCTAAGAACGCCCTCTGACTGGAATCAAAGACTAGATACTACCTGAAAATGTACAAACATGAATGTCAGAAAAAAAGATGGAATGCAATCCAAAGCATGGGATCAAGGCAACACTGCCAGCTGTGCTGGACTGTTGACTGAACGAGAACCACAACCCAGAAAACCAGAATTCCAGAATAACAAACCTCTGAGACAACCAGAAACCCAGATAATCCAACACTGACGAGAAATCCAAGAAAACCGGGTAGGTTGAAGGTTGAAGGTTTCCTGCAAACTTGCAAACACCCATCCCTCTCACATGTGGGTACTAGGATGTTCAGTATCCCGGGCTCTCAGGTTGAGAAATGATGATACGTTCACCATTTCTGGTTTGGCATCATCATCAATCGAGGAGGCCTCAACTGATTCTCCAAAACAAAGGATCCTCAGCTTCAGAGGTTTGAGAAGTAATAGCACATTCAGCCCGAAGGATACAATGCTACCGCCAATCAAAGAGGTCGTCTGCTGATTCACCTCAAAGGGAAAACCTATAGCAAGTTCCCAGCATTGGGTCCTCGGATCGAGAGTGTGCAATGGGTTTGCCACAGAATGTGGTCTGCCACTGTCACAGCCCGGGAGGAGTGCCGCAACTGAGTTATCGGGAATGGTCATCAGAGTCGACAATTCCTCCAGAGAATAACTACTGGCCTGTATCAACATACAGTAGCAGATAGCTCCGGATAGAACCTTGTCTGATTGTAGGAATCGTGATCACCCGCACGTGGCCAACACCACGGGAGTGTCACGCCTGCCCACGCTAAAACCTAGGTGTATGCTCAAGCCTGGGTAGCGGGCTCATCTCTCAGAACAACCCAACCCGCCAAACAGAAAACCAGCCAGCACAGCACAACAATATCCAGTATAACAATGATGAAATGCAATAAAATGCAGTAGAAATACAGTAATACAGTAAAATACAGCACAACAGTAAAATACAACAAGATAAAGCACAACAGTAAACACCCAATGAAAACAGACAAACAAGCGCTAGGATCGACTCGCTAAAGGGGATGGACCAGCAAGAGGTCAACCAGAGTCCCCAGCAGAGTCGCCAGCTGTCGCTCCCGAAAGATTCGCATCCAACGGTACAAACGCGAGAGTGGCGCAGAAAACACAGAGTCGCCAGCAAAGTGTATTTATCCCAAGAGAGGGAAAGGAAACACTGCATAAACCTGAAGGAAAGGAAAGAACAAGGTCTCGCGACCAAGAGACTGGGTACCTGAGTCGGTTACGCGAAGGGAAGGTGCTAGCACCCAACACGTCCATCGTACTCGATGGGATCCATGCTTGTCGTCTGCATCAAAGGGTGTCGTCGTCTGGAGCTCCACTGCTACTGGAACGGGAACAGAAAGAACGGAGAAACGAAGAAGAAAAGAAAAAAAGAAGTGACTAGATAGGACGGTATCGTTGTCCTAGGCCTACGTACTCTCTCAGTGCAATGGGAAAGTCAGAGTCAACGTAGTTCGGACGGGAACTGGGGGAAGGTTACTCGCCAAGACAATCGCTGTCTTGTGCCTACGTATCCTCAATCCGACGAGAGAGAGAAAGTCAGAGCAGTCGTAGTTCGACCAAACGAGGTCGGTAAGTGTTTTTTATGAGCGACGAGCTCTTTTCTGAAAATGAAGTTTGAAACCCAACAATCCCGAAGGACAAAAAGATTTGAATTTGTTTTGTGTTTTTTAGACAGAAGTGTCTTTTAAGTTGTTTCGTAACTTGCATTGAACCAAAGTGTATGACATAGGAACGAATACTTCGCGTATCGTCCCCAACAGGACGTACACTAGGTATCCTAGATGAATGAGAGGAAGCCCCCCATTCCTCACTTCCCACGCTTAAGGCTCAAGCGCAATACACGTTAACTTTTATTACGTGTTTTGAAGAAGTTTTGAGATGAGAAGAGAGAAGACACAAAGGAAACTCTAAGGGAAACTAAGAGTCCTAATGTTGTCATGCATGGGCAACCTATGGTTAGTGAGGCTTAGGAGGGACGACTACCTAAAACCTAATGCTAATCCTACTCCAAGCTTAATCAAAAATTAAGTTGGACTAGGTAGCTCTAAGGGGAAAGGAATCCAAGACTTAAGTAAGTCTTGAGATTCAAGGGAAGAAAAGAGTGAAAAGAGAAGATACAACACCTACAACAGCACACTTGCTTCAGAACAACAATGATATCATGCACATACACCAAACAGCAATCAACAGCATGAAACTCAGCATGAAAATAGGTGTAAAAAGCCACAAACAACATGTGTATACAAGGCAACACATATAACAGCATGTATGTACATAAACAACCATGGAAAGGGCCGGGCAGCATGCATCACAACTTGATTCGACATGGCAAAATGATCATGCATCAAACATCACGCATATCAAACAATTGATCACGACCACGAACACATTAGAACTCACATGAAAGAGATTTGCAAGCATTGTGGAATAATGCATCACATTATGAAAGAATGCATAACATTAAGCATATGATCAAGTTTAATCAAGTATGCACCTCATGAAATCGAAAGCAAATGAATATGCATATAATTATCATCATCATCAATTAACAATCAACAAGCTCAAAGTGTGTACATTACATGATCATCACAACAATTAATCAACAACGCAAGCATTAACGTTCAATGAAAAAAACAAAAGAACGCGTGTCGAAAAATCATGTTCATACAGTGGTGTGTGTTGAAATAGCTCAAGAACAATCCACCAATCATCAATGCATTAATCCATGAAGTTTAAACATGTTATGGAAGTCAAACAAGCAAGAAAATGCACAAAAATATCATTCTTCTTCAGTGGTAACCAGTTACAACATAACTGATAACCGGTTACGCAGTTCAAAAATGCACAAACACGCTGAAAAATACACAGTGTAACCGGTTAGCAGATATGCTGTAACCGGTTACATAGCAGCAGAATTCAAAAATAAGTGTTCAGAATCACTTTTCAGCAGCTTATCACTCATGCAATCATATCCAATGATCATGTAATCAACAATGCACGAAAATTACATGAAATATCAGTAATCAAACATCAATTTCATCAATCAAACAACAAGATTACAAATCAAATCAAGCAAATGGATCAAATCACATCACAAACCAAAGATCTACAATGCATAAGTTGAAATTAAGCTAAATCAAGCATAGATCTAAGGAAAACCAACCTACAAGGCTGAGATTTGCCTTGGTGATTGTTGAGCACGAAAATTGGTGAATCCAAGCAAGAAAACCAAAGATCTATGTGATGAATTTCAAGATCCAAGCAAGAACAATCAAGATCCAAACTAGAACACTCCAAATAATCAAAAGCTGCTCCAAAAGTGTTTCCACACTCCAAAACAGTAGCAAATCCAAGATTCTTTCAAGAATTGATGAATGGATGGTGGTTTAGTTTCAAGATCAACAAATTCCAAGGTGAAATTTGATGAACTTTGATGGTGAAACTTTGAGTGAGGGTTTTGGGAAATGAGAGAAAAAAGTTTGAGAGAATTGGAGAGAGATGTGTAGAAAATTCAGAAAAATGGATCAAAGTTATGTGAGGTTTGGAATGAATTGATTTAAATAGAAGCTAGCTTAGGAATTCAAATGTGGTTTGGAGTGAGGTTTAGTGGGTGGAAATTGGGGTGAAAAGTGGATTAGGAAAGGAAATGAGGAATTAGAGTGGAAAATATTGGGAGGCATTTGAATTTTGGGTGGAAAATGATGAAAATATCAATTCTAGATCCTTCCCCCACGTGCACATGCCAAGCACATGATCACCAATGATGCAATCTGAATTTTTTCAAATTTTGCCCAGAGTAACCGGTTACAGCATATCTGCTAACCGGTTACTCAGTTCAAAAACTGAGAAAATGCGCAGAAAAACCAAAGGGTAACCGGTTATCAGATACGCTGTAACCGGTTACACAGTGCAAATTTTGAATTTTGGCACCTTTTGGAGGGAAACTTGGAAAAGTAACTTCTGACAGTTGTTCTGAACCCGTTAAACCTCTATAACTCGAAATTTGATATTTCCACTGAGTAACACTGAAACACACTTGAAATATGCTGTGAATTCCGTTTTGTGCTCGGAATACTGCTGAAAATAATCGTCTGGTGCGGAATCGCTGATAAAAAAAATAACTGCCAGAGCCTCTGATTGAAAAAATGTCTAATGAGCAAAATAAATGCTTAAAAAGACTTTGAAAGATATCTGCTTGGCTCTGAACATTGTTGGAAATGATACTGGCATTGATGACGCCATGAGCTGCTGAAAGATACCTCGATCCCGTGCTCAAAAGAACTATGCAAATGCAGAAATGCTAATGCAAGAGATGCAAAGAAACATAAGCCAGTTAGCTAAAAGGAGAGGGAAATTTTTGGGGTGTTACAGTAGGGTGAAAGGTTAAGAGAAAGACGACAATTACTTAGACTTATGAACAACTTTCGGAAGGTTGACAGCGACCCATTGGCGGCCAACTCCTTGGTGAATCACAAAGTCTGGTACCTTCCTTGATTTTTCTTCAGAAATAACACTGATTTCTGGTGGAGCAGGATCATTGGAATCTGTCTCCCAGGCATAGTTGTCGTAGAAGGATTCCTCAGTTGTATTTTGCATAGTACATGTGCTCTCAGGCAAATCTCCCCACCCAGTTGGCTGGATGTCTTTGAGCCTGATACGAGAGCTTTCAGGAGCGGTGTATTTGACCATGAAGTCGTATTTTCCACTCGGTTGTCCCAAGGTGTCCCATACTTCTTTGGAACTGGAGGAGTCATCCCTTTCGATGACGTTGACCTCGGGAAAAGCATATTTAATGAATTCTAGTCCTGCAAACTTTGTGAATTCATCGTCGTGCTGGATGTTTTCCAAATGCCCTGAGTATTGATCCCATGATTCGGTGGCGACGCAGGTATTTGTTTCAATGATGCTAAGCTGATTTTCATTATTCGGCTGACTTTCTTGCCCTGAGTTTCCTGGGTAAGGCTGCCAGATAGGAAGGCCATCCATCGGGCCATAATAGTCATGGTCAAAGTCGTATTTCATCAGAGTGTCCTCCTCCAATGAGTTTGGCAGAACACGACATCCTTCCGGATCACAATCTCCGTATATCATTTCGACGTCTGACCTTGGTATATATCTCGAACTCTGTGCGGGATAGTAAAATAGCGTAGGCACCTCTTCCTGAGACATATAACCGTCTTTATTAAGATAGGATTCCCATTCTTCCTCTGTATCGGAGGAATCTCCCTCGTTGATAGTATGTACCTCTTGGGATACTGGGTGAACTCCACTGTGGAAGAAATTCTGAATGGGATGAAGACTTTCATTGTTAGCAGCAGTCAGGGTACAGGTTGAAGAAAAACCAAGACCTTTCTTTGCTTTGTTATCAATAGGAATGACAAGCCGTCCCCATCCTTTTGCGTTGTTAATCCCGATTACTTTGAGAGCATCTTTGTATGAGGAAATCGATGTTCCTTTTTCTGACTGATTGTCATTGCTCACCGAAAGCGCTTGGAACTGGGTTCTGATAACCTCCTCGGGTTCTACACAAGTGGACAATGAAAGGTTACTCACGATCAAGGCCTGTTCTCCACAGACTGTGACGAGTTGGTCATTCTTGACAAACTTCAGCTTCTGGTGAAGTGTCGAAGTGACTCCCCCAACCTGGTGTATCTAAGGTCTTCCTAATAAGCAACTGTATATTGCCCGGATGTCCATGACCTAGATAGTGACTAGGAAAGTGTGAGGACCGATAGTTATGAGAAGATCGACTTTGCAAATAACTGTTTTTCTGGACCCTTCAAATGCTTTGACGACGACCTCACTGCCTCTTATCGGAGATCCTTTGAATGATAGTCGCATTAGAGTGGACTTCGGCATGACATTGAGAGCCGATCTGGTATCTACCAGTACGCTGGCTAAAGCATCGTTTTGGCAGTTGACTGTAATATTGAGCGCCATGTTGTGGCTTTTGCCTTCTTTCGGCAATTCCTCATCACTAAATCCCAAGTTGTTGCAGGAAGTGATGTTAGAGACAATGATGTCAAACTGTCATATTGACACGTCCTCTTCCACTAAGGCATGTTCTAAGACTTTCTGTAGAGCCTCTCTGTGGGCTTCGGAACTGAGCAAATATGATAACACTGAGATCTTTGAAGGAGTTTGTAACAGCTGATCAACAATGTTGTATCACTCCTTTGGATGAGATTCAGCATCTAATCCTCGTTCTTTGAAAGGGCGGGATCACCAGATTGACCGACTGGTTGATCAGGAACTTTGGTTTGAGGTTCCTTTTCTTTGTTGGGTTCTCCAACTCCTCGGTTGAAGATCCGACAGCTCCGTGTTACTCGACTGATGTCTGCAATATTCACGATGGAGGGTAATGGAATTTCCCTTCCATTTTCAATTATTGTTGCACCGTATTTGGAAGGGATAGCCTTAGATGATTCATACCGTAGTGGTCCCGGTAGATAGATAACTACAGGAGCCTTCTGATTTTTCTGACTGTCGTAAGTAACTTCAATCAGTTCCTGGTTAAGAAATTTTGATTTGTTGAGTAGAGGAATGATGGCGCAAACATCCTTGGTCCTCTTGTGGTTAGAGATTACGATAACATCTTTGATTTGATCGGCGAAATAGTCTGGCGTCCAGTTGATGGACCTAGAACTTGGACCTGGTTGAATCTCTTTGCGGTCCAACTGACTTTGAAGGGCTGCTCGCACGAGGTAACATCCTTGATTATTTTCCGAGCAGACCCTACAGCGCTGATAGTTATGTGGTGGCACCTGGCCACGTCCGCTTTGAAATAGTGTAACCTTCTAGGTCTGTTTCCATTGATTGAACATCCTGACTTTGATTCTGAATAGGGTTCCCGTTAACCACACTGATTTGTTGCGTGTCCTCATCCATATAGATCAGAAGCCACCAGTGGTTCAACAAGTTGTGCAAAGTTCTTTGCACGAGAGCGTACCCTTGGTTACTCTCACAACATACTTTACAGCTCAGATAATCATGTGAAGTGAGAAAACCGAGTTGGACTTGCTTGGCGTAAATCCACAAAGCTGGTATTCATCAAACAAATATCGAAGATTTGAACCATGTTGATCTGATAAGGATTTTTATCATGGTAGTCCTGGATCCACCCAAGATCCATCTGACGCTGGAGGGCCTCTTGTACCAAAGAGCATCCCTGTTTGTTTAACGAGCAAGTCAGACAGGAATTGTAATCATGCCGTGGCAGGTTATGATACTGGCTTTACCTTGAGTGTATTTCCACCAAGTTGACATTCATTGCACGGATGTCGTGGTTCTGTATGATGTTGGAATTTCTGTAAGTCATGTTGACACCACGAATTCGGTGTTCCTGGATCCATCCGAGATCCAATTGTTCCTGTAGAACTGATTGCACCACAGAACATCCTTGATTGTTCTTAGAGCAGATATCACACTGGTGATAATTATGAGGTGGCACATGGCCGTATCCACTCTATCTACAATGCATCTTGACCAGGTTGGCCCTGAATAAGAGTACATCATGAATTTGATAGCTGTTGTTAGACTCTCCCTCTATCAAACTTACCATAGCTTTCTCATGTTGATGCAGCGTGTTCGTGAGAACATCAGGATTCGTATCTTTGAAAGATAAGACCCCTCTCCTAACAAGCTTCTGCACATCAGATTTGAAACTGAGATAGTTTTCTATGTTTTGCCCTGATCCTCCTTGATGGTAAGGGCAAGTCTGATCCGCTTTGAACCAAAAAGGCGGATTCTCCGGTACTGTAAGAGGAGACCTGGTTTGGATATGCCCCTTGACCAGTAGTAATGGGAACAGCTCTGTGTACAACATAGGTATAGGATCGAACCCTAGAGGTCGAGTTGTACGGTTGTTGTTATATGAAGGACGAGCCTGCTGAAGAGGCTGTTGTGTCCTTTCCTGAAATTGTTGCTGAATAGGTTGTCTCTGAGAAACCTGAGGTTAATACGTAGGAACAGGCGCAGGGTTGATAGCAGGAATTACAGCTGTTACTGGTTGATATAGTCGCCTTTGCTTTCCGAGAGAGATATTCCCAATATCCTGCTCTTTTTTCTTAGGGAGAGCACTACCGTATCGTTTTGTACTACTTGATGATCCAGCGTCTTTAACTAGACGTCCTTCTTGAATAGCTTCCTCAAGACGAACTCCCATGCCCACCATCTCGGTGAAGTCACTGGGCGCATTGGCTACCATTCGGTCGTAGTAGAATGAGCTTAAGGTTTTTAAGAAGATCTTTGTCATCTCCTTTTCACCCCATCTCTGAGCGTACTCCTTAAAGGTTTCCTTGTCCTTTTATGACATTGATCTGAGTTGATCTCTGTCTGGTGCAATGTCCAGGTTATACTTGTACTGTTGAATGAAGGAAGTGCCAAGATCCCTGTAAGTGGTGATCTTAGTGCGGTTTAAACCCATGTACTATTTTAATGTAGCACCTGTTAAACTATCTTGAAAATAGTGAATTAGCAGCTCTTGGTTCTTTGTCTGGGCTGACATTCGTCGAGCGTACATCACCATATGGCTTTGAGGGAAAGAGTTACCCTTGTACTTTTCAAAATCAGGAACTTAGAACTTGTGCGGAACTTTCAAATTGGGGACCAAACAAAGGTCTGCGGCGTCCTTTCCAAATAAATCCTGACCGCGAAGGGCTTGCAGTTCTTTCTGCATCTCCAGGAATTGTTCCTGGAACTCATTCATTCTGTCGAACATACTTTCGTTTCCACCAGAAAGTATCTATGGAATCTGTCCTTCCGGAACAGTGTGTACCACGGGTGGTGGTACAGTCAGTATGGAAATGACTCTTGGTGCCTCCCGAAGTTTGTAACCTTCAGGAGTTGCGGGCATGCCCCTGGAATCTCTGCTTTCCTGAAGTTTGTAACCTTCAGGCCCAGCGACTCCTGCTGAAGTTTCTGGATCTTTAGTGATTGGCGGAATATATCCTTCCGGGATATAGTTAATAGGCATGCCAGAGGGAAGATCTTTCGGCATTTTATACCTAGGATCATACTTCTCCACTATGGGCGTTGATATGATCTTTGAGATCACAGTCCTTTGTTGTTGCATCTGAGCTTCTGCCAGAGCTTGTATGTCATTATGAAGTTTTCTCAGATCCTCTTTTAGAGCGTCGATCACTTCCCTCAACTCTCTGCTCTCTTCCACGAGATTATCCATCTTTTTCTGACGATTGGCCCGAGTATTGTACGAATGAGACAATTTGACTCTAGAATCGAGACACAAATGTGAGATTCGTAGGTAAGGAGATTGCGTTACGTGAGAATGATGAATGATATGCAATGATTATTTTAATTGTATATTTTTTTTGTTTATTTAAAGTAAACTTCGACAATTAGATTGCAAACATCAAACAGTGGGGAGAACCCCGTTTTATTGAATTCAAAGATTGCGTAAATGGAAGTACAGTAGATTACAAATTGCTGAAAAAGGAAATCTAAACTTATGGATCCTGAGTCCTCTCTGAGGGAAGGTCAGGTGCTGGTTCTGGTACTTTCCTTTTCTTTGACCGGGGCTCTTGAGCCTTTGTCAGGTTGTCATTCCTTTTCCAAGTGAAAGGAGTAAGCATATTCCTCTGGTCATCCTAGTTTTCTACAACATGTTGCTCTAAAATCTCAATCAGAGCATCTTTCTCTTTTAACAGTTGCTGTAGTTTCTTACATTCCACATTGAGAATACGGTACTTGTTCCTCCAAGACCTCCTCTCCTGCTGAACTTTGTTGAGAGTAACCTGGAGTTTTTCCATCTCAAACATAAAGTAAAGGACCGAGTCCCTTAATGGAAGAACTTCCTGATGAGGGTAAGGCATCCTCAGCTTAAGAGCTCTAGTTTGTACCCAGTGGAGATAAGGCTCCACCGAGACACAGTATGGTTTTCCTAGAGACTCTCATCCTTTTCTATGAACGTGTTTCCAAGCATGCACTATTTCCGTCTTTAGTGCCCTGTCGTTTTCTCCTTCCTTGAAGAAAAGACCTTCCAGATGAGCACTTCGCAGGACATGCCTCATCTGGTATCCAAATTGACGACGAACTAAAACTGGATGATAGTTGATTCCTCCCTTAGTTCTTATAAGGGGTACATTTGGGAAATTTTCACAACGGTCAATGATTTTGATCCCGTCATAGACTCGATTGTACCAATCGATGTCAGAGTTGGTAAGAGACATCATTCTATGCGACCAACGTAAAGTATTCTTTTGATCCCAAAATACAACAGACTTGGGTATGTGGGAAGTGAACCATTTATATAGCAGGGGTACACAACATGTGATCATTCCTCCGCTATACCAATTCCTTAGGTGTATCAAATGATAAGCATCTGCGAGCAAGGTCGGCACAGAGTTTCTAATCAGAAATATCTTAATGGCATTGATATCTACGAAGTTATCAATGTTGGGAAACAAAAATAACCCGTAGGTGAGCAAAACAAAGATGCTATCGAAAGCGGCCATATTCCCTATACTAGCAAAGTATAGAGCTTTCTTTGTCAAGAACTGGGCTAGAAAACCCTGGATTCCACCCTTAGTGGTCATGTGAGTCCTGACTTCTGACTCGTCCAAATAAATTGCTCTTGTAATGGTTTGATCCTTTGGAATTTCTTCCAGTCCAGAATATGGAGCCTGATCAGTAATGTGCAAATCAGTCAGGTGAGAGTATTTCTCCAGCGTTGATGCCAGTTGATAATCCGGGAATGTGAAACAGTGATAGACTGGATCATAGAACTGGATTAGTGTGGACAGGATTCCTTCGATTACATGGACCCTTAACAGAGACAACAATCCTCCATACTTAGCTCTGAAAGTCTCAGGGTTGGTTATCATCCTTGCCAACCCTCTTAAATCCTCTAATTTTGGAACCTTGAAGGTGTACTTGTGAGTTTTCCTTCTACCTAAATCCATTAGCGCAATCTTTTTCTCTGACATTTGCAATCATTATCTTAGTTTAATTTGAAAAAGAGAGACTAGAAGAGAAGATTTTTTCTTTGTTTTTTAATGCTTTTTAATGAAATGAATGCATGAATGCAACACATAAAAACATAGAAAAAACATGGGGTCAAAGGGTCGGTGTCATGAAGTCAAGGCTCTACCCATCCCCCAAAGGTTTTATACTGGTGATTTTTTGTACCTGTCCGCAAAACCATTGACCCCTCTTGGGATAACAACAACAAGCGGATCGCCAGCGAGCTGATGTATCCTAGAGTGATCTTAAATGAAGGTAGTATCGCGTGACAGTTATTTCTGATAGCTTCCGCTCTACAAAATGGTTTAAGTCTACTAAAAACCTCAGCTTCTCAGATAAACCAGTCGACCACACTACTTTCAACAACCGAAGTCGTATAGGCAATGTATCTGCAAAGGGAGTCTCCACTGAGTTTGATGGTCGACCGGGGACTCTTAACTGGGATTCACTCCCCGCAAGATTACCCGCATTGTCATCACCTATCTTAGGTGTATACTCAATCTTTCCACATGCGGCATCACATGCATTCCCATTAGCAGAAAAATAAACACATATATCAATTAGGAAAAGCAGTATATATATTTGTCTTAATCATCCTAGACCTCTAGTCTTATGATCCTATACAGACAATGACTCCCCAGTAGAGTCGCCATTTCTATGAACTTGATTTAGGGTTTCATCCCTTGGGAAAGCAAGAAAGCATGCCTCCCACTGTGGTCGCCATTTTTCTATAGCGCGATTTTTGTGGTTTCGAAGCACTATCATTTTGGTACTACAGTTCGATTCATTTTTTATCCTGTTAAGCTGATTAAGGAAGGGAAATAGATGTCTCCAATTAACCCTGCTTGCAAACTGAGGTTAAACAGTCAAAACTGTTGGTTTACAGATGCTATCAAAATAGGCGGGTTCTCCCTTAGGGTTATTTTCTTAAAAAACAGTGTTTGGATCATTGGTAGGATGTTAGGTCTGATGCTTTTCGATTAATGTATGAAGGTATGGGATTTTGGGTTTTTTTTATTAGTATGCTCGCTAAGATTTTGCAATCTTATGCCTACGAATTCCCAAAACAGGGAATTCAGAGCGATCGTAGTTCCTCCTATTCTACGGGAGGAAAAAGGTTGTTTTGGTGTCTTGTTCAAAGCCCAAGACGTGAAGCTGAAGGGTCTATTTGTATCTTGTTCAAAGCCCAGGATGTGAAACTGAATGGTTTTGACTTGAGAGAGAGTTTGTCATCTCTAAAGAGGAGTTGTTGATGTTTGTATGCTGTGAGCAAGGCACAACTTTGATGCTAAAAGGTTGATTGACTCAACCGGGGTTTTCTTTATACAAAGCCTAAGTGGAGGCTAGAAGTTGTCTTTTCCGGGGAAAATGTTCTTTCTGTCTTGTACAAAGCCCAAGATTGAGGCTAAAAGGGTTTGACTAAACAAAAGAGTCTGTTATACTCAACAAGAGAGTAATTTGGTGTCTCGTATGAAGCCCGAGACGGAGGCGAAAAGGAAGATGGACTCAACGAGAGAGTCTAAAAAGGTGATTGACTTAACAAGAGAGCCTTTTATACTCAACAAGAGAGTGATTTTTTGTCTCGTACGAAGCCCGAGATAGAGGCTAAAAGCAGATTGACTAAACAAGAGAGTCTTTTATACTCAATGAGAGAGTGTTTTATATGTGTCTTGTATGAAGCCCAAGACGGAGGCTAAAAGGAGATTTACTCAACAAGAGAGTCTTCTATACTCAACGAGAGAGTGTTTTATATGTGTCTTGTATGAAGCCCAAGACGGGGGCTAAAGGGGATTGACTCAACAAGAGAGTCTTTTATACTCAACGAGATAGTGTTTTTTATGTGTCTTGTACAACGCCCAAGACGGAGGCTAAAGGGGGTCGACTCAACAAGAGAGTCTGAAAAGGTTAGTTCCGCTGGGGAGAAATCATTTGTACAAAGCCCAAGAGGAGGCTAAACTTACTGTTGAGGATTATTGAAATCCTTAGGCAGGTCCAAGTGTGGGTAACTCTCATGAGAGAGACCGGGGTTTCTTCCTATGTTTGAAAGGAACTTGAGAATGCCTTTGAGACTCAAGGGGTTTAGATTGTCCAAGTCTAGAGTTTTATCTATTGTACAATGCCCAAGAGGAGGCACGGGCATTAAGGGATGAGTATCAACCCTAAAATGGTCGGAGTTTCGACACTGGAAATACTGCTCTATCAATGGATGACTAATTTCTGTCTTATACCTTTAAGAGGTCATCAGGGTCCTTGTATGAAGCCCAAGAGAAGGCATGATAACTTCTAAAAAGCCGAAGGGTCCTTGTACAACGCCCAAGAGGAGGCGGGGATGCTTTTAGGAAGCCTGTGGGTCCCCAAACCCCGAGAAGTTCGAGATAGGCTATTCATAGAGAATAGATCAAGCCAGGAAAGTTCGAGAATTTGGAAGAAACTCAAGAGATTCCATTCACGGAGAAAAGATCATCTTTGGGGAGTTAGAGTTTCTTTGACAATTTCTAAGGGTGACAGTCTGAGAAAGGGTTCACAGAGAATGCTGCCTTTCACGTCTCCATATTGTTTAACCCCAAGAGGAGGGAAAACTGTATCTGGAATCCTACGGGGGATCTATTTTTGTTTGTATTTAAGAGTGACCAACAAGGCTTTACCTAGAGCTAGACGTAGTTGCCGGCGAAAACACTAAATATACTAGTATTACACAATGGATATGTGACAAGTATATAAAAGGATGTGAAAGAAGACTTATAGTGAAGCAGCCCCACAATACAGTTATATATATATGAAAGCAGTAAATGAAAGCGGATAAACACTTACCCGTTGTAGAGCTTCCATGCTGTTTGGTTAGTTGTTCAACAAAGAAAGTTTTGATAACAACATATATTCGATTGCAAAATCAAAGGAGGAAGTGCTTTGAAAGGATTGCTGGGGCTTACAGCTCAAGGAGAGGCCCAAAGATTATTTTTATACAAGTGATGAGGCTTACAGCTCAATGAGAGGCCCATGGATTTTTGAAAAGGGCGACGATCGCTCCGGGGTTTTGAAAATATAAAGAGGGACTTATACAATATATGAGGCCCAAAATTGTTTATTTACAAAAAGGGGTTGGGTCTTACACTCTATTAGAGGCCCAAAGAGTTTAAAGAAAAAGATATGGGGCTTATAACACGAGGGTAGGCCTAGATGATTTGATTTTGAAATGGCGATCGCGCCGAGATATTTTTCTTTTAACACAGAGGGACTTATACAATATCTGAGGCCCAAAATGGTTTTGGTTAAAAGGGGATTGGGTCTTACACTCTATTAGAGGCCCATGAGTGTTTAAAAAGGTTTCTTAGGGTGAAAATCAACAAAACCCTAATTTCATCATTTTTTAAAGTAATTATTCAAAGAAAATTAATTAAAATGATAAAAATACCAAATAAGTTTGAATAATCAACTTGTGATATGTGGATATGGTTTGAAAAATGATGTTTTAATCACAAGATGAATTAAAGCTCATTTGGTTTTGATTTTTTCAAGATGAACATTCATTTTAAAATGTTTAAAAAACAATAAAAAATGAATTTATTCGCAAAAATACTAATTATATTAAATAAATAATATAAATCTAATTTTTTTGTGGAATAAAATATTTCAATATTTTTCTGATTTTTTGCAAAAAGAACCAATCAAAAATAAATAAAATTGAGGGAGTTATTAATTTTCCAAGTCATTTAAAAATAATATGAAAAATGACAAAAAATAGGAAAAAGTGCTAAAAAGAGGATCTGGGGCGAGGGGGATTCGAACCTCAGACCTCTTGTGTTCAGTGCACGCGTCCTACCACTGGGGTGGTGATACATCCATGTATTGAAACACAACCACAAATATACAAGGCTTGCCTTGTTTTTGGCCTGGCCCAAGGCAATGCAATGCAAGATTTTGGTTAGAAACGTGAAGGCCATAACTTTCTCATTTCTCCATGGATTGGGACAAAATTTTGGTCTATCCTGCCTAGAATTTCACAAGGAATCCAATGGTGGTGGTGGTTTTTTCAGATCATGCTCCTATTGAAAAACCCGATAGTGGTTTTGAAATAGGCCATGATTTGCATTTTCTGTGCTATCTCTTGGTACATCCATGAATTACATGATGAATTGGTTCAAACGCAACACATATAACATGTATAAGATGTGCATGATCAGTGGACCTCAAAGCAATGCATATTTCAAAGAGTTCAAGTTGAGATGCTTACCTCTTTAGGAGGTTTTTAGGCAATCTGTCTAGTGCTTTGTTCTCGAAATGATTTGATGCTTTGAACACTCTCAAATGATCCCTTGGAAGCTTTTAGGATGATTGGAATCAGCTGGAAACCTCAGGAATGGAAACTGGCCCTTTCTTGCAAAAGGGGCAAAAGTGACCAAAATAACAACTCCCTTAAATGGTGTTCCAGATGTGGGGAGTCATTTGGGACAGTTCAAGGATGATATTTGGAGTGTGTTTGAGGTTTTATCTGGTTTGGAAAGTGACTGAATCAAGACATGGCTTGAAAAATGCAAAAAAAAACCAATTCTGAGGTTTTGAGAGGGGACTTTGTGATTTTGGTGTTACAGGTCACTTGTGAGAGTTTGGACAGCTTAGATATGACATATTGGATATGTTTGGATCATGAGCTGTGATGGAAATGCTCCCTAACTCAAAAACTCAGAGTTACCTTGCTAAAGAAGGCATTTTTGCCTAGAGAAAGAGATTTTGAGGAAAGCAAGTGTTGTAGTGCTTTGGTGTACTTAAACTAAGCACAAATGAGCTCTATTTATAGTAGAGCAAGTTTTTTTTGGCTGCAATAGTGAATGGCAACTACAGCTGAGGTTTGGCAAATGTTGAGCAATGAGAATCCAAGTCTCCTCTAGCCATTGACTAGAGGTTAGGGCACAGGCTGCTGGTCCCCTAGTTCAGAGATCAGTCTTGATTGAATTCAGTTAGAAGAGGCTCAGTCCATCCCATCTTGGTGCATCCATTAAATGCTCCAAACCAAAATTGGAGTCTTGTCCCTCTTTTAGGCATTTCTAGGTTTGGCATGCTACTTTTGGTTCCAAGAACTTGGGAGGCTGATGGATCAGTGTTTGTCCCTCCTTGGTCTCCCCCTGAGGTGTTCAGATGGATAAACTTGTTTGTCATTTGTAAAATTTGAGCAAATCGAGCAAAATGCCCAAATCTTCCTTGTTATGACAGTTGCAGCAAGGCATCTTGCCACTGTCATAACTTCTTGCTCAAATTAAGTTTGGTGAAGTTCTTGGTCATTTTGGAAAGCCCTCATATGATACAACATGTGTGTGATCATAGTTTATTTTGATACTTTTTGGATCCAAGTGAAAAATTCCCCTACATTTTGGAAAAAGTGAAACAGATTCTGACTTAGTGAAAATTTCACTAAGGGTTGGAAAAAAGTGACATTTTCACTTTTCTTGATTTTGATCATTCCATAACTTGAAATTAATGAGGAATTGGAATGAGTGGTAGTTGAAGCTTTTGTAAAGTGCCATGAGAGCTACAAATCCAGCTTTGAATGGGAGAAAATGGCCTTGTGGTTTAGGAGATATGATCCTCCAAAGTTGGTACCCTAGCCACTTTGTTCCATAACTTAGAAAATTTCTAAGTTTTTTATGGTTACCCCTTTTGCAAGTTATCCCACTTTCTTTGATTTTTCTTGATAAATGATGATTCCAATCACACATTAACATCATTTTAGGGTTAAAGAACCATAATTATGAAAAATCTCAAAAAGTTAAACTTTGACTTTTGTGCACAGTTGACTTTTTATCAGATGAATTCCAAACTGTGTGATCCTCCATGAAATCAAGTCCTTGACCTAAATTAAACTTGATGGACATGTTCCATGGGTGTTATAGGGTGTATTGAATCATGTCCCAAGATTTGGGAGCATGCCTGGGTCAAAAGTCAAAGATACAGTTGACTTTTTCCTCAAAACCCTAATTGTGATTCTGATGAATTTGAAACTTGTTGATCAAGCTTCTGGGATCAATCCATTGTTGCAAATGGATCAATATGGTGTGTTAGAGACCCTCAAATCATGTCTTGAGGTCTTGGCTCATGTTTGGTCCCAAAAGTCAACTTAGGGGTGAATTAGGTCAAGAAACCCTAATTCCTGATTTTTGGATAAATGCATCCCCTGAGGCTAAATTGACTTGATGATTGGGTTCATGATGTACCTTGGAGCATCTTGGGTTGTGCTTTGAAGTATTGGCTCATGCCCAAAGGAAAATTTCCATCTGGAGGCCCTGGTAAACCAAAACCCTAATTTGGTGACACTGTCGATCTTGAGGCTTGATCCACTTGGATTGTTGCCACTTTGGTGCTTAATCCTTGATGTGGGAGTCCTCTTGATCCTTTGTGGATGTTTGAGAGGTTTAGACATGTTGAAGATCATGCATTCCTTGATTGATCCTTTGTCTAAAAGCTCTGAGAGGGCTTGAAACCCTAAGTTTGATTGTAGTGGATGCTCAACAATTCCTTGAGGAGATTGATGAGGCATGATGGTTCATCCCTATTGTGATGATGGTTTGCACAATGATGGGGAATCTTAGTGGTCAAAATTTGGGGTAATAGACTCGCATCTTTCCATGATTCTCCATTGTTTCTCCTACAGTCCTCAGACATGACATGACTTGACGTAGTCTGACACCACCAAAAAACTTTAGATGAACCTGTACAAAATAAAATAAAAAGAAATTGCATAAAGTTGGGCTGCCTCCCAGTAGCATTATTTTAAGGTCTTATCGCCTGACCAAAACAAGTAACTGTTTAATCAATGAAATGGAGGGAACCCCTAATGTTGCTTGAGGTTTCTCCATAATAAGACTTAACCCTTTGGCCATTAACCTTAAATCTTTGTCCATTTTTCTCATTCAACAACTCTACAGCTCCATGGGGGTAAATTTCTTCCAAAATAAAAGGTCCAGACCACCTTGATTTTAATTTTCCAAGAAATAATTTAAGCCTTGAGTTAAAAAGTAAAACGTTTTGGCCTTTAATCAATTCCCACTTCTGGCATCTCCTGCCGTGCCACTTCTTGGTCCTTTCCTTATACAATTCAACATTTTCATATGAGAACAACCTATGTTCATCCAACTCATTCAATTGGAGCATCCTAGCTTGGCCAACACTTTTAATGTTAAAATTTAATTGCTTAACATCCCAAAATGCCTTGTGTTCCAATTCAATGGGTAGGTGTAGCGCCGGTTTTGTGGTTTCGAATCACTACTGTTTGTGCCTGCAGTTCGATTCATTTTTTATCCTATTGTGAGCTGATTAAGGAAAGGAAATAGATGTCTCCAATTAACCTTGCTTGCAAACTGAGTTTAAACAGTCAAAATTGTTGGTTTACAGATGCTATCATGAGAGTCGTGGGTCACCTTTAGGTTATTTTTTAGTTTTCTGTTCGTATAATATCAGTGATGGTTTGGGAGTTGGGATTTGGGTATGAGTTGAGATTTGGTAAGATAAATGATATTTCTATTTTTGGTGTTTTGGAGGATTTTCTGATGTTTTTGGTTAGTTCTTTTGACCTGATTATTGTTTTTTTTTTGGTGTGCTCGCAAAGATCTTACGATCTTCTGCCTACATAGCCCCAAAAAGAGAATTAAGGGATCAGAGCTCCGTAGTCCCTCCTAAGGCTAGGGCTAGGAGGAAAAGAAGGTTGGTCTCTTAGTTATAGTCTAAGTATATGACTCTCTTAGTTATAGTCCAAGTATATGATTGCAATTGATGGATTCTCTTAGTTATAGTCCAAGTATATGACTGGTGGAAGGTGATCTGAGTTATAGTCCAAGTGTATGACTGTTCTCTTAGTTATAGTCCCTGTATAAGACTCTCTTAGTTATAGTCCAAGTATAAGATTGTATTGTTTGATTCTCTTATTTATAGTCCAAGTATAAGACTCTCTTAGTTATAGTCCAAGTATAAGACTGTAGTTGTTCTCTTAGTTATAGTCCAAGTATAAGACTCTCTTAGTTATAGTCCAAGTATATGACTAGGATTGATTAAATTGACTGTCTTAGTTAAAGTCCAAGATTATGACTGTATTGATTGAGAGATGTGAGAATTTTTCATCTCTAAAGTGTTTGATAGGAAAGTGTTTGGGGACTTTCTCTGCCTTGATTGAAGCCCAAGGTTGACGCTCAACAAAGAAAACTGACTCTTATAAGAAAAGTTTTTCTGTATCCTAATTTGGAAGCCCAGGATGGTGAAGCTTATTTGTGAGAGACTGACTCTTGATTATCTGTATCTTGAATGAAGCCCAAGATGGGAGGCTAAAGGTTTGTGAAGACTGACTCTTGAGTAAGAGGTTTTGTCTGTTTGTTTGGAAAGGATGTGGTTATCAGATTTTCCATTGTATGTTGGAAATGATAGGATTATCAGACTTTCCATTGTCTGTCTTGCATGAAGATCAATATGGAGACTAGTTCACTGTGATAAGGCCAGAGGTTCATTCCTGCTGTCTACAGTGTGGTTTTCTGTATGAAGCCCCAATGGAGGCTAGTTGAGACTTTCCAAAGTCTGGTGGGATTCTATTGCACAAAGCCCAAGAGGAGGCTATCTTGGTCATCCATCGAGGAGAGGGAGACTACTGTATGCTTTGGCTATTCTACTGTTTGTAGATGCTAAGCTTTGTTCCTATGCTTTTAGGAAGCCGAAGCGGGTCCTTGCCCGAAGCCCAAGCGGAGGCTATGTTACCTTTAAGAGGCCAAAGGGTCCTTGAACTAAGCCCAAGTGGAGGCTGGGGATACCTTTAGGAGGCCCATGGGTCCTTGCACTAAGCCCAAGTGGAGGCTGGGTTAGACTTCCCAAGTCTTGGGTTTCTATTGAGTAAAGCCCAAGAGGAGCCTATCTTTGGTCGTCCATTTGAGGAGGGTTTCTGTTGTACTAAGCCCAAGAAGAGGCTGGTGAACAGTTCCAGAAGGGGTTTCCTCGGAACAATGGCCTTCTGTATTTTGAACTGTTCAAGGGGAAATTTCCTAGATCTAGTTGTCTAGTTTGATTTCATGAGAATTCTAAGCTGTATTTAGTAGGTTTGCCTGATTGGATTTTGACGATAACCTAGCTACTTAGAGATTCTAGTAATGATGCAAATATATACAGTAAATGTAAAGATGCATGAAGACTGTAAATGTGTTAGTGAATGTGTTATACATTTTTTAAAGTCTTTGGCTATGGTTTGATATTCTTAAATGATTTTTAAGAATGATGTTGCGAGTTACACTAGGAGGTAGAGGCCCAACATCCCGGGGGAGAGAGATTACAGATAGATTTTACAGACTGTATCTTCTTTGATGATTAATAAATCTTTTATTATCTTTGCTTTAGTATGAGATGAAGAAAGATAATTTTATTATAACCCTAATGCTAACACTCGGACGATAGTTTTGAAAACAGTGGAGTTTTAAAACAGAGGGAGAGTTTGGTTTAGAAACCAGAGAATGGCTCGAAAGCCAATAATAGGGCTTAAACATAAGGATGCCTATAGAAATATTGTGTGTTTTATTATCTGGTGATTTCATACACAGGGTAGGACTTTGGTGCTGAAAAGCTGCCTACCGGCTAGAAAGCAGTACCACCTGGGTGTGGTAGTCAGTCTAGTTGCGGGTGTATTAGATCTTTAGTCATAAAGATGAAAATAGAAAAAGGGATGGGACTTGTAAACAAGTGCCCATGAATCTCTGTTTAGGAGATTGGAAAACTGTTTGTGAAAACAGTCGGAGGAATCAGGACTTATACGGAAGCCTTTGCGGAGTTTTAAAATAGTCGGAGAAAGTTTAAAACAAAGAATGGGTCCTAAACACAAAGGATTCCCCATGACACATTTTGAAAATTCATTTTTGAAATTCATTTGTGTAAATACAAAGAAAGAAATACAGAGGAGGTATTTACAGTTCAGTTGAAAAAGGCGATTGCACCGAGTTTTTGAAAATAGCTGGTATAAACCCTAATGGTATATATTTCAAAAAGGGATGGGACTTACAGTCTAATAGAGGCCCAAGTGAGTGTGTGATTTCAAATTGAGGGTGAAAATAATCAAAACCCTAATTTTCAACCTAAAACATTTTTATTTTTGAATAAAAATGATTAAATGATTAAAAATTTCAAACAATAATGAAAAACAAGTTATAAACTTGGAACAAGGTTTGAAAATTCATGTTTTATACATGAGATAACTTGAGATTCATTTTTATTTTAAGAATCAAGTGAAAGAAATATTTTTAAAATGTTTGAAAACAATTAAAAATTAATTATTTATAAAAATACAAAATATATTAAAAAATTAATATTTTTGTGATTTTTTCATGGAATAAAAAATTTAAACATTTTTGTGAATTATTGAAAAAAAAATCAATAAAAAATGATTAAAATTCAGAGAGAAATTATATTTCAAATCAATTAATAAAAATGATAAAAATTCAAATATTTGAATTTTCAAAAAAAGGGCGCCAAGAACACCTTGTTCTTGCCCGCGTGCCCATAATTTTAGATTTTTACAAAATCCATGCTATCTCACTGAATATGCAATGAAATTGAATGAAGTAAAGACCAAACTAGTGTGATTTTACCTCACGAACATGATGGTGGTGATTAATTTCATTTATTTTAAGTGTGGAGTGAAAAATCAGTGATGAACACTGAAGAACCCTAATTTGCAAAACTTACCATGAAATTTCATACAAGGTGTTTCTGATGCAATTGATTGAGGGAAAAATCTTAATATATGATTATAAACATTTGGCAAAAGTTTTGTGCGAGAAATATGCATGAATTATGAGATGACCAAGTTTAGGCTTACTTGAGTGTCGTGGCAGCAAGAGCAACTTGATTTTTGAGTTGGAGGTGTTACAGAGATGTTGTGATGATCTGAACAGCTTCCCTACACCATATGGAGTGTGTTTGAACACTTGGACTTGATTGGAAATGGCTGGACCAGTTTATGGTAGCTCAACTGCAAATAGACCTCAAATGGATTTTGAGGTCTATGATTTTTGTGTTACAGAAGAGTTGCAAGTGTTTAATCAGCTTCTATATGTTGTGATCGCGTCCGAGAGATCAAAATGAGTGATGGCCGACAAAGTTGTCTTCGCGTCCTCGGTAGAGATGAGAGGAGAGGAGAAAATGGGTTGTACCTGCAAGGCACTCTGACGCTCAAGTAAGTAAAGGTCAGAGAAAAGGGCAAGTACAGAGAGTATTCTAAGGTTTGAATTTTAATACCTGACCCTCTCGAATGAGAGGGTTTATATAATGTCTGAAGTGAGAGATGATTGGCTTCTAGATTTAAGGCGCGAATCTTGGGATTCCTCAAGAATAGGTAACCGCCAAAACTAGCCATTGGGATGGGCACGCATGCTCGGATCTAGCCGTTGTACCGATCAGGATGTAGCTCCGGGCAAGGACTTTCGGCCAAGTTCTGGATGTCTGTCTGGGCATGGCGGACAGGGGAAATACGTAGGGCAGGGATGGATCGTGCCTCTGGAGAGGGTACGACCATATCTCCTCGGTATGGGGAGCAGAGGAAGCTGGTTCCTTTATGGCCTTAATGGACTGGATCGAGTCTGTTGGGCCGTCCCTGATGGGGAGTGGATTGGGCCAAACTTAACCATTTGGCCAGTCTAGAACAGGAGTCCCCCAAGTCGTTAATCCAGGTTGTAGGAGTGATGACTTAAGGGTGATCTGCGAACTAGGGAAGAGATGCATATAATGGTACGCTGTCCGTGAGGTATGCTCGTAAGGAGGTGCTCGGAGGACCCTTCGTCGGCTGTCTTTTCACCTGCCCGTATCGTAAGAATTTCAACGGTAGGTGTGAGTTGAAGGGACGGGATGTCACGTCTGCCTTGAGCCTTGTGCAACATTAAATGCATAATGATGGGTAGGTTAGGGTAATAATGACGCCCGTTCGTGTTCCGAGGTGACACGTGCTCGGGAACTTAAGGTTAGCGCCCTCACAGCTTCATCCGGACTCGTTCGCCTTTATCAGGGTGTTTGAGTTCACCTGCGATCATCTGAGGATTGGAGCCACCGTGGACTTGTTCTTCCATGTGTTCTACCCGTCCCACAGCATCGTCGGGCAACAGTTCGGTTGGGTGACCTTAGAACAGGGCCCGAAGAAGATATTTAGTGCTTTTTCTGGATCTTCTCAAAACTGGAAACAACTGTATCTGACTGTGAGGCCCCTGAGTTCGGCGGCTTGGAAGTCACTGTTCTTTTGGGAGAAGGTCAGAGACGAGGACATCGTTCCCGTCATTGGTAATGATGGTGAGCCGGAAGAATGACAATTCTTGAAGTTTCATACTGACTGGAGCCCGGTGCACTTTGACCAGGCCCTTGAAAGATATGTCTATGGACCGGGGACGCTGAGTCTTGATGATGAGTCCGCTTACGAGGCGCTGGTGTCTTTTGTCGACGATTTTTCCCCAATTCTGTGGGTGAACCAAGCCGGGGAATCGATGCTGGGTCGCAACGGGCTGGTCCGGTCGGATCCTCGTTATATTGATACGGAAGCTATTTTGGCGTGTGTTACCTATGGTGAGGCAATGGAGCTCCTCGGTAGTTATTCGTGCCTTCTTTATATCGGTTTATATTTGTTGCTCGGTTGTTATGCCACTGACTTATTCTTGGTCTTTTTTGTAGGGAGGATGCCTGCTACCCAAAAACGAATGGTAAAAAGAGCTACGGCCCTAGTAGGGAGGCAAGCTACGCAAGCTCGTGTTGAAGGTCGGGCAGGGCCGACGATTTCGGGCTCAGGGGTTCCTCCTCGCGTGCCTCCTCAGGGTCAGCTGCATCCTTCTCCTCTCAGCAACGGTTCTAAGAGGATTCGCACGACAGAGGGTACGAGCCTGACTGGGGGTGCAAACCAGGCTGGAGGTCCTGGTGTAGATAAGTATTTCCAGCCTCCCTGCTTCACTCAATGTGACTTCTTCAGGGCGGCTTCTCTTCGGGTTATGAAAGCGGAGTCCCTTCATATGGGTGGTTTGGATCGTTCATCCAAGAGGGCGGTTCTGGCCGGAGATGTCGCTGCTATGATGCGGGTTCTTGAGCTGGTCGTGGTGCACACCGAGGAAGAGACGTCCTTTGAAGCGGAGATCAAGAAGCTCTGAGAAGAGATGGCCGCCCTTGAGGCGAAGCTAACGAAGGACGCCAAACAGATGGAAGCTGATAGGAAGAGGTTCTGAGAGCTAGCTGAGTCGAAGAAGGCCCTGGCTAGGGAGAGGGATGCTCTCAAGGAGCGGGTTGCCCGACTGGAGGCAGAGGATGTTCTTGCGGAGGATGAGTTCGACGAGTTCAAACTGCTGAAGACACGCAAGGAACTTATTGCCCGCATAATTCAGTCGGATGATGACTGTCTGGCCACTGCCGAGGAGTCCTTCAACAACGCTATTCAGCGGATTTCATTTGTTATCCCCGGGGTTGAGTTGTCCATCGAGGGAATTGGGTACCTGAATAGCGTTGTTGACGGCTGTCGTAACCCAAAATTTGACCTCCCTTTTTTACCTTTTGCATGAGCATAAGCATTCGCATCGGTAGCATACGCATTCGCACTTTTCTTTGTGTGTTTCTTGTTGCAGGACATTCAGGTTTTCTAAGCCCGATTAATATCATCCTCTCAAGATTATTTCATCACCAAAACAAGCTCAAAATAAAGGTTTCCATGTTTATTTATCAAGACAAGAGGTGGAAAATCAATAACGGGACTTCAGCATCATTTTCCAAGCAAATTTGGGGAAGTTCAGCTGAAGTAACCGGTTACAGTATAACTGATAACCGGTTACATAGTGTATTTTTCACCAGAAACACATTTTTCAAGCCAGTAACCGGTTACTCTGTACAAAGTTGCAGATTCTGCTGTATTTTTGGGACAGCAGCTATACACTCACTTTGTTCTTGGATTCTACATAGTTCTAGCAGCATGTGGAACATTCTAGACAATTCAAGACATTTCCCTTTCATTTATTCAATGCATCACTCTAATTTAAGTGCACCATGTTACTTAATTTACAAGCATGTCAACCTTTGGATGTGGAAGCTCTGATTCTGCATTCTTTTAAATGTCAGATACGTAAACACGAGACGCAATGTCTTGTCGAGCACACTTCCACCCTTCTTTCCTTCCACCCTTCCTTCCTTCTCCCTTTCTTCATTCCTTTCTGTCCCTGGTTCCATGAACTACGGCGCTCTGATTTTCTCATTGCACTATGAGGGTGTAATACCCCAAAATTTGCTCTCTCTTTTGTCATCATAGCATAGCATTATCATATATTATATCATATCCATTTCATTAGCATTGCATTACATCTTTAACATAGAAAAATGAAGCATAGCATCCCTCTTACCATCATGGCATGTGATCAGGGGAAAGATGGACAATCAAGGAATCATTCAAAGCACAAAAGGTCAAACAAGTTGCCTCAAGGCAAGCCAAGAGGTCTTTCATGTCTCATACTATCTCAATTGATCATCCAAAACCTCAAGAAAGTAAGATTCAATAGGAGATTGAAGCATTACATCCTTCACTATGCAAGAGGTCCAAAAAACTGAAGGAAAACCCTCAAAAGAGATAGTTCATTTGTTCAAAATCACCTTCAAGTGGCATATCTCATCATCCATTAAGAGGATACACAACATACTCTGAGGAATTTGAAATTGAAGACTGTACTTTTTCCTCCTAACCAGAGGTGGGTATCAAAACAAGGGTTTCCAATTAAATCAGGGTATCTCTGATTTTTTGGACAAAACTTGATGTCATGGTATTCTACATGTCCTTAAGTGTATGTGTGTGGAGAATTGCCTCTCAATTTGTTTTAGAAGTGGCTCAATTGGAAGAAAGATCAAGAATCAGGGAAATTGGGGCTAAGTCAAATAATTAGAAGAAAAAGTCAACTCTTGACTTTTTGAGGCCAAATTCATGAAATTCATGTTATATGTGACCAATGCACTAAATTTGATCAAGAAACTCCAAAAGGATCATGAAAAAATCAAGATTTGAAGAGTTGCCATTTTTGGAAGAGGTAGGGTTTCCAAAAATAGTAATTTTGGGCCATTTTGCACCAAACTTTGAACCAAGGCCATTCAAAATTGAGACATCAAATGAAAATTCCACTCGGCCACAACAAAAGATCTTGTTTTAAGCTTCAAATCCATGTGTAGAACACTTCCATTGGATAAAAATTGAGTGAGATATGATTGATCAAAGTTGGAGCAAAGTAGGTCCAAAACCAGGTCATGACCAAGTCTTGCCAGGCCCACGCGCAGTCTGTAACACCACCTTTCTATAACCCCAAATAATCATTTAGGCACATATTCAAAATTTCGTCAGAGTATAATTGCAAACATGGTATAAAAGAGGTATGTCACATCAATTATGAAATTAAAACATACAACACCTGCTCAACAAAATGATATGCAACAGTGGGGTAACTTGCAACAGAGGAACTTAGTCCTTACACCCACATTTCAATATTTAGAATAAAAGCGGAAAATCTAAACATTGAATAACAACCAGCATATATACATAGACATATATACATCGCCAAGTATTAACCACCAATACAATTCATGTTTGCATAAACATTTATCAACAAGATACATATACTATGTATCACAAAAGAATTATAGCCCTCCTAGCTACCCGGTGCTACATATCAGAGCCAACCGACCAAAAGGATGAAGACACGCTCCACAAAAAGACCACCAGCATACCTACTCTGCAATGCCTCATAGAGCATCATAAAACAGCAGAAGGGTGAGAAATATTATCATAATAACAATGCATAAAATTATGTATACTATCATAAAAACGCACATCTCACACATTCTCA
Source organism: Lathyrus tuberosus (assembly GCA_022829125.1). NCBI lineage: Eukaryota > Viridiplantae > Streptophyta > Magnoliopsida > Fabales > Fabaceae > Lathyrus > Lathyrus tuberosus. Next base: position 1,009,151 of record JALAZF010000822.1, on the reverse strand, counting down.
CCACAATTCATCGCAACTCACTCATATACATTACAATGTATATATATTCACAACCAAGCATATCCATCATGTATACTTTCACCATTCTTATCATTCCACATAAACATACACATATATGTTTATTCATCAACACATCATTATAAAGATGATAAATGCAAATCATAGAGACCGACTCACGACTCTATGCAAATGCAATGCGGTACCAACTCAATCATCTCAAGTTCACTCAGGAACTTCTGCTGGAACCATCGCTCGTTACCAAAGTAACTCCCCGTCGGGCCTACGATGTTCACCCACCGCTCACACCTCCACCAAGAGAGGTTCACGATGTTTATGGATCACTCACACCTCCACCGAGAGAGGCTCACGACCCGATCGCTCACACCTCCGCCAAGAGAGGCTCACGATCGTCTATAACCATTGCTCACACCTCCACCAAGAGAGGCTCACAACCCGATCGCTCACACCTCCACCAAGAGAGGCTCACGATGTTATAGCGGATTCTCATTAGAATCCCTCCACACAAGAATGTACATCATTACTCTACACATGATAATGACTCAAGACATTCTTGAAATGCATACATATTCACAATATATACATGCATTCATCTCATACAATCACATACAATCCTTATACATTCACATCAATGCACTATTGTATGATTCACAGTCAAACACACATGCCAAACGGCAAAAGTCGCTAAATAGCACTATTCCCGACTTTTCCGACTAATTTAATCGGCTAACAATTTCCAAATCATCATAATCATATAGTACAGCTCAATAGCTTCACAACGATACCAAGAACACAAAAATCGGATAATAGGAACAAAAGTTACGGACGGAAACGAAAAACACATTTTTAAAAATCACATTTTTACCATTTCTCTGGCCATACGCGTACGGGCACATGTCATACGCGTACGGGCAGAAGCTCATTTTTCCCAATTTCACGTTGAAAAACCCATACGCGTAATGACCTCTCCCATACGCGTAATGACCTAAAGCTCTACGCGTATCATACGCAAATGGGCAGATGGCCGAGTGAAAAGAAAAACCATACGCGTATTGGCCCATGGCTCGCCCACCATACGCGTATTGCCATGGTCCATACGCGTATGAACATGCCCCATACGCGTATGACCTGGAAAAACCAAAAAAATTTCTGCAGAATTTTGTTCTGCGTTTTCCATCCCCAATCCACCAATTCATCACCTAAAACTCAGAAAAACAACATTTTGATGTATAACAATACATACCCAACATATACACACAATCAAGAACACAATCATCAAGGTTTTAAACACTTTTGGATCAATTTCTCAAATATGGGTTATACCCAAAACTCATAAAAATTCATCAACAACAACAACAACCCATACATAATCACATACATTGATAAGATAATAATGTTTCACACCCTTACCCGGATTCCAAACTTGCTATTGATTGTTCTTGGTGATTTTCCTAGCTTTCCCAACTTTTCTCCTCTTTTCTCTTCTTCCTTTTTCTTTCTCCTCTTTTTCTTTCTATCTTTCTCTATTTCTCTCTATTTCTCTTTTTCTATCTATTTTCTTTCTTTTCTATTTCTTTTCTTTCTTTTTCCACTAAACTCAATTAATTCATTATTCTCACAAAATTCTATTCCCTCTAAATTATAACTTATCATAAATTGTGAAAAGTCTAAAATACCCTCCATTCTAATTTCCCCGAAAACTCTCAAAACGGTAAAATAACATTTAACACACCAAATTCACAATTAAAAAAATTTATCACTCAATTTAAATAAAATACTCAACAAAATGGGAATAATTGGGATCGGGGCGTTACAACTCTCCCCCACTTTAGAAATTTTCGTCCTCGAAAATATTACCTGATTCAAACAACTCCGGATACGACTCTCGCATCCTACTCTCTAGTTCCCAAGTCATATCACCTTCCGCAGCGCCTCCCCACGCTACCTTCACCAGTGCAATATCCTTGCCTCTTAACTTCTTAACTTCATGGTCCAAAATCCTATTCGGTAAAGTTTCAACCGTAAGGTTATCTCTCACCTCAACCTCATCCATAGGAATAACATGTGACGGATCCGGAACATACTTCCGAAGTTGCGAAACATGGAATACATCATGCAAATTCGAAAGATTCGGAGGCAACGCCACACGGTAAGCCACAACACCAACTCGTGCAGAAATCTGATACGGACCAATAAAACGTGAAGTCAACTTCTTTGACTTAAAAGCACGACCCACACCCGTAACCGGCGTAACTCTTAAAAACACGTGGTCGCCTTCTTGAAATTCAAGATCTTTCCTTCTCTTGTCATGATAACTCTTTTGTCTACTTTGAGAAGCTTTCATCTTCTCGCGGATAAACTTCACTTTCTCCGTCTTTTGTTGTACCATCTCCGATCCAACTATCGCTCTCTCACCCGTTTCATGCCAACACAAAGGTGTTCGACATCTCCGACCATACAAAGCCTCAAACGGTGCCATACTTATACTCGAGTGGAAACTATTATTGTAAGTGAACTCAATCAATGCCAAATAACTATCCCAAGCACCACCTTGCTCGAGCACACAAGCACGCAATAAATCCTCCAACGATTGAATTGTCCTCTCGGTTTGACCATCCGTTTGTGGATGATAAGCCGAACTCAATCTTAGCTTAGAACCCAAAGCCTTTTGCAAACTCTCCCAAAACCTCGATGTGAATCTAGGATCTCTATCCGATACAATACTTTTAGGAACTCCATGTAACTTCACAACCGCAAGAATATAAATCTCGACTAACCTCTCCAAAGGATAACTAATATCAATTGGAATGAAGTGAGCAGATTTAGTAAGCCTATCCACAATTACCCAAACAACATTATGACCTCTTTGCGTATTCGGCAATCCCGTAACAAAATCCATCGATATACTATCCCATTTCCATTCCGGAATATCCAACGGTTGCAAAAATCCACTAGGTTTTTGATGTTCCACCTTATACTTTTGACAAATTAAACATGCATACACAAATCGCGCCACGTCTCTCTTTAACCCGGACCACCAAAAGATTTTCTTCAAATCCTGATACATTTTATTCGCTCCCGGATGAATACTTAAGTTACTTCGGTGTCCCTCTTCCAATATCATCTTTTTCAACTCTGCATCATCGGGAATACAAATACGACCACAGAATCTCAAAACTCCAAAATTATCAACCTTAAAATCCTCATTCTCCTTCATCATCAAATCAACGAATTTCAAATCCAACTTTTGCTTTTCACCTACCGTTGCAAGAAAATCATTCGTAACATGTAGCATACCAAGTCTCACACTTCTCGGCATCATTTCACAAACCAAACTCAAGTCTCTAAAACTCTCCAAAAGTTCCCATTCTCTCATCATCAATGTGGACATATGTAACGACTTCCGACTCAAAGCATCGGCCACTACATTTGCCTTACCCGGATGGTAATTCAAACCAAAATCATAATCTTTCAAAAGTTCCAGCCACCTTCATTGTCTCATGTTCAATTCTTTCTGATCAAATAAATACTTCAGGCTTTTGTGATCACTAAAAACTTCAAATCTCGCACCATAAAGATAATGCCCCCATATTTTCAAAACAAACACCACGGCCGCTAACTCCAAGTCATGTGTAGGATAATTCTTTTCATGTACTCTCAATTGTCTAGAAGCATACGCCACAACTTTTCCATCTTGCATCAAGACACCACCTAAACCTGTCAATGAAGCATCACAATACACAACAAATGGTTCATTAGGATTAGGCAAAATCAAGATCGGAGCCGTTGTCAACCTTATTTTCAGCTCATTGAAACTCTCTTCACAATGAATATCCCAAATGAAAGCCTTTCCTTTACAAGTCAATTGCGTTAACGGAAGTGCCAACTTCGAAAATCCTTCAATAAACCTCCGATAATACCCCGCCAAGCCTAAAAAGCTTCGAATCTCCGTAACCGATCTAGGAGTCTCCCATTGCATCACCGCATCAATCTTGGATGGATCAACGCTAACACCACTACCGGAGATAATATGTCCAAGAAAACTTACTTCCGACAACCAAAATTCACATTTTGACAACTTAGCATACAATTGTTTCTCTTTCAAAATGTGCAACACAATTCTCAAATGCTCTTCATGCTCCTCCTGAGACTTAGAGTAAATCAAAATATCGTCGATGAACACAACCACAAAACGATCCAACTGCTCATGAAAGATACGATTCATGTATTCCATAAACACACCCGGTGCATTAGAAACCCCGAATGGCATCACAGAATATTCGTAATGGCCATACCGTGTCCTAAAGGCCGTCTTTTGAATATCCTCTTCTTTCACACGAATCTGGTGATATCCCGATCTCAAATCAATCTTGCTAAAAACACGCGCACCAACCAATTGGTCCAACAAATCATCGATCCTTGGAAGCGGATACTTGTTCTTAATTGTCACCTTGTTCAATTGTCGATAATCGATGCATAACCGCATACTTCCATCCTTCTTTTTAACCAACAATACCGGAGCACCCCAAGGAGAAACACTTGGTCTTACAAATTTCTTGTCCAACAAGTCATTCAATTGCTTTTTCAATTCTACCAACTCCGATGTCGACATACGATACGGTGCCATCGAAATCGGTCTAGTAACCAGAACTAGATCAATAGAAAACTCAACTTCTCTTTCCGGCGGTACATCCTTAATATCCTCAGGAAACACTCCAGGAAAATCACAAACAACCGGAACCACATCAATTGACACCTGATTATCCACAGACAAAGATGCAAACAAACCAAACAATTGAGCTTCGTCCGCTAAAAGTTTTTTCAACTCTTTAGTGGATAAGAAACTCTTAAGTTCATCCTCTTCCAGAGAAGGAAACCTCACTAACTTATGATAACAATCTATATGAACTCGGTTAAATTGCAACCAATTCATACCCAAGACCACATCCAATCCTTCCAACGGCAAACACACTAGATCCATCTCGAAGTCTTTACCATAAATGGTCAAAGGACACATCAAACAAACCAAAGAAGTAGTTACTGACCCCATTGCTGGAGTATCAATAACCATCTTACCATCCATCAGAGACAACACAAGATTTAAATGCTTTGCGCACTCAGACGAAATAAACGAATGAGTCGCTCCCGTATCAATAATGGCAACTAAAGGTGTACTATTAATAAAGCAAGTACCTTTAATCAGACGGTCGTCACTGGAAGTCTGAGTTCCTGCCAGAGAAAATACCTTCCCACCGGATGGTGCTTTTTTCGGATTCGGACACTTTGGGCTAATGTGACCAATTTCCCCACAGTTATAGCACTTCACCACATTCCTTCTACAATCTGTAGTAGCATGCCCAAGGCCTCCACAGTTAGAACATTTCACCACAGTCTTCCCACACTCAAATGATTTATGACCCATTTCACCACACTTGTAACACTTAATGGGACCAGAACCTCCTCCTCCAGATCTCTTCTCGAAGTTTCCCCTATGTTTGCCCTTATCAGCGGGTGTCACATAAGGTCCACTTCTAGCTTGTTGTTTTCCCTTCCTCTCATTCAAACTTTTATAATGTGTAGAACGAGCCTTGCTATCTTCCTCGAAGATTCTACAACATTCCGTCAAATCCGAAAACCTTCTTATCCTTTGATATCCCACAGCTTGTTTAATTTCAGGACGTAAACCATTCTCATACTTAATGCACTTGGAGAACTCAGCAGTAATCGCAGCATAGTGAGGATGGTATTGAACCAACTCCACAAACTTAGCAGTATAGTCCACCACCGACATACTACCTTGTTTCAGTTCAAGAAACTCCATCTCCTTCTTTCCTTTCACACTTTCAGGGTAATACTTCCTTAAGAACTCAGTACGAAATAAATCCCAAGTTACTTCTTCATCATCCACCTCAAGAACTTCACGCATACCGACCCACCAATCGTCGGCGTCTTCCTTCAGCATGTGAGACCCAAGCCTCACCTTATTCTCTTCTGCACAGTCCATGACTCTGAATATCCGTTCAATCTCTTTTAACCAAAGTTGAGCACCATCGGGATCAAATCTTCCTTTGAAGACCGGTGGTTGATTCTTCCTGAATTCGTCATTAGCATTCACGTTCGGCGCACCTTGCACCGCCTTAGCCATTGCTTCCAAAGCAGCAACCATCGCATTGTCGTTCCTACCAGCCATATTCTGATTATTCCCAAAAATGACAACAAAGTTAAACAACAGTTCAACCAACACAACAACAAGACAGACACAACTGACTCAACTCTGGCTCTGATACCACTTAATGTAACACCCCCTTTCTATAACCCCAAATAATCATTTAGGCACATATTCAAAATTTCGTCAGAGTATAATTGCAAACATGGTATAAAAGAGGTATGTCACATCAATTATGAAATTAAAACATACAACACCTGCTCAACAAAATTATATGCAATAGTGGGGTAACTTGCAACAGAGGAACTTAGTCTTTACACCCACATTTCAATATTTAGAATAAAAGCGGAAAATCTAAACATTGAATAACAACCAACATATATACATGCACATATATACATCGCCAAGTATTAACCACCAATACAATTCATGTTTGCATAAACATTTATCAACAAGATACATATACTATGTATCACAAAAGAATTATAGCCCTCCTAGCTACCCGGTGCTACATATCAGAGCCAACCGACCAAAAGGATGAAGACACGCTCCACAAAAAGACCACCAGCATACCTACTCTGCAATGCCTCATAGAGCATCATAAAACAGCAGAAGGGTGAGAAATATTATCATAATAACAATGCATAATATTATGTATACTATCATAAAAACGCACATCTCACACATTCTCACCACAATTCATCGCAACTCACTCATATACATTACAATGTATATATATTCACAACCAAGCATATCCATCATGTATACTTTCACCATTCTTATCATTCCACATAAACATACACATATATGTTTATTCATCAACACATCATTATAAAGATGATAAATGCAAATCATAGAGACCGACTCACGACTCTATGCAAATGCAATACGGTACCGACTCAATCATCTCAAGTTCACTCAGGAACTTCTGCTGGAACCATTGCTCGTTACCAAAGTAACTCCCCGTCGGGCCTACGATGTTCACCCACCGCTCACACCTCCACCAAGAGAGGCTCACGATGTTTATGGATCGCTCACACCTCCACCGAGAGAGGCTCACGACCCGATCGCTCACACCTCCGCCAAGAGAGGCTCACGGTCGTCTATAACCATTGCTCACACCTCCACCAAGAGAGGCTCACAACCCGATCGCTCACACCTCCACTAAGAGAGGCTCACGATGTTATAGCGGATTCTCATTAGAATCCCTCCACACAAGAATGTACATCATTACTCTACACATGATAATGACTCAAGACATTCTTGAAATGCATACATATTCACAATATATACATGCATTCATCTCATACAATCACATACAATCCTTATACATTCACATCAATGCACTATTGTATGATTCACAGTCAAACACACATGCCAAACGGTAAAAGTCGCTAAATAGCACTATTCCTGACTTTTCTGATTAATTTAATCGGCTAACAATTTCCAAATCATCATAATCATATAGTACAGCTCAATAGCTTCACAACGATACCAAGAACACAAAAATCGGATAATCGGAACAAAAGTTACGGACGGAAACGAAAAACACATTTTTAAAAATCACATTTTTACCATTTCTCTGGCCATACGCGTACGGGCACATGTCATACGCGTACGGGCAGAAGCTCATTTTTCCCAATTTCACGTTGAAAAACCCATACGCGTAATGACCTCTCCCATATGCGTAATGACCTAAAGCTCTACGCGTATCATACGCAAATGGGCAGATGGCCGAGTGAAAAGAAAAACCATACGCGTATTGGCCCATGGCTCGCCCACCATACGCGTATTGCCAAGGTCCATACGCGTATGAACATGCCCCATACGCGTATGACCTGGAAAAACCAGAAAAATTTCTACAGAATTTTGTTCTGCGTTTTCCATCCCCAATCCACCAATTCATCACCTAAAACTCAGAAAAACAACATTTTGATGTATAACAATACATACCCAACATATACACACAATCAAGAACACAATCATCAAGGTTTTAAACACTTTTGGATCAATTTCTCAAATATGGGTTATACCCAAAACTCATAAAAATTCATCAACAACAACAACAACCCATACATAATCGCATACATTGACAAGATAATAATGTTTCACACCCTTACCCGGATTCCAAACTTGCTATTGATTGTTCTTGGTGATTTTCCTAGCTTTCCCAACTTTTCTCCTCTTTTCTCTTCTTCCTTTTTCTTTCTCCTCTTTTTCTTTCTATCTTTCTCTATTTCTCTCTATTTCTCTTTTTCTATCTATTTTCTTTCTTTGCTATTTCTTTTCTTTCTTTTTCCACTAAACTCAATTAATTCATTTTTCTCACAAAATTCTATTCCCTCTAAATTATAACTTATCATAAATTGTGAAAAGTCTAAAATACCCTCCATTCTAATTTCCCCGAAAACTCTCAAAACGGTAAAATAACATTTAACACACCAAATTCACAATTAAAATAATTTATCACTCAATTTAAATAAAAGACTCAACAAAATGGGAATAATTGGAATCGGGGCGTTACACAGTCATTTCTACAAACATGTGGTGAACCAAATGTTTTGATCAATTACTCATGGTTAGATGCCTCAAATGAAAAATCTTTCAACATGAAAGTTGTTCCTCTATGTGAGATCTTCAAAGTTGGTGTTCATGATTTATTCATTTGATCAAAGGATAAGGAGTTATGTTGGCCTCAAGATAGGGTGATTATGCTGAAAATCCATGCACTACATTGCCATGCCATGACTTGTTTCCACACACCCATAACCCGTTCCAAACTTGGATATTCTAAGCCATTTTCCAACCTCTTCCAAGTCTCATTTCAATCCAAGATCCATACCAAATTTGTTCTATAATCCACTCTCTTTCCAATGACTCCAAAACTTCATCCAACCATCCACAATGCATGGAGAATTTTATCTTCAAACACCCACTGATGCATCAAGTGTGTTGCTGCTACAAGAGCATGAAAACTCATGGTTAATGTTGAAAATCCACAGCAGCTTGCACGTGCATTAATCACACCCTCCAACCATTTCTTCATTTAACCAAACACATATCCCATTCACCATACCACGTGCCACACATGAGAATGGAAAAAAACAACTTGCTGAACAAGTTTTGTGCTACACCAGCAGTGCCATTTCACTTTCTCTTCATCTCCACCATAACCCACCATGAACCATCTACACCATATCATTTCTCTCCCTAACTAACTTGACTCAGTTAGTTAGGGATGACTCACCTAAACCATCATGACTCGGTTAACCAACTCATGTTAACCATAGTTAAGCCAACTTATAAATAGAAACCTCATTCTCAAAATTCAGGGACAACTTCATTTTCTCATTTCCACTCCAAGAATTCTCCTTGTTTTCTCTCTGATTTCATTCCATTTCCACCATCTTCTATCACATTTCGCCTCCATCATCATCATTGTTTCATTCTGGATCAAGAATAAGAGCATACACATCCAAGTAATCAAGTTCAGTTTCAAGATATTGGAATTTTTAGTGTGATTCTCTGCACGATTTCAAGATTCTCAAGCCTTTATTTGGCCAAGTGAAGCTCAAGGAAGAAGCTCATTCCTCTGGTATTCTTGTTTGCTCAAAGTCTCAGCAGTTTCAGGTTTGATCTCTTGAACTTTGATTGCACGTTTTCTGTTCATCATCACTTGTTTCTTGTTGATTTTAGCTTGCTAGAACCTCTTTCGTCTTCGGCTAGTTGATAGGCCTCTTAGAGGCGTAGATTCAAAAGTTAGGGCATGTTTTAACCTCCTCTGTTCTTTATGTACGTGCGTACTATGTGAAAAATAAGTGTGTATTCGTGCTCTCCATTACTTCCTCTTCATTTTGGTATAATATTTGTGAAATTCTGGGAAACTTGAAGTTGCAGACGGTGGTGAGTGACCGGAGAAGGTGACCGGAGGTCCTTCTCCGGCCGGTGGCTGTAAATGCTAGGGTTTGTGTTTCTTTTAATCATGATCGTTGATTCATGCCCATCGTGTGGTTAAGGACTTTCCAGCGCATTAAAATACACATGCATCTCACGTGTTCCATTTTTTATTTCATTTAAGCAATGTGTAGTGCAGTGCATGGTAGTGAGTGTAGTCCTTCACGCGTGTGCCTTGATTTTGGTTACTTTGACTATTGTGTTGACTGGACTTGATCCATTGGTGCTCATTATTTTGACTTTATTTTGACTGAGAATGTACAATAATACCATGTGCCACGCGCATATGGACCTGAATCAATTTGCTTTTTGCACCTCACATTTTTAAAGCCCAAACCATTTGAACATGGAAATTTACTATGCATGCACCTCCTCTCTTATTTCCATTTCCAAACCAAACCATTCATGAGTATTATCAAGACATTTAGGAAATTTTTGATATTTTTATTTCATGATTTTATTACATTTTTGCCACTGTTTCATAATTTTCTTTGAATTTCCATTTGTATGCATTCCAAGTAGGATACATAAATTTGTAGAATTTTGTTCTTGCTCATTACAAACTGTTTTGACCTGATTCTTTTTGTATTGATTCATTAATACATTGAAGCATGTTAGATGATTTTTTATTTATTTTTTAGGCCACTTTATGACACATTTTAATGCTTATCTTTGTACCATTTTGCATGATGTTTCAACTTGACCTAATGCATTGTTTGAAGTCATTTTACTTTGAATTTTGACATGCCATTTTGATGTATTATTTACTTCTAAATTAGGCATTCAAATACTATGATTGCATAATTTTCATAAGTCCATTTGATTTTTTTTTATGCATTACATTTGAAGCATAATACATGTCATATCATTCTTACTTTAGTGCATGTTTTACATGAATTCTTTTGTGCATATTTGTATGAGCATTTGCATGTTTTATGAGCCATTCAAGTGATATTATAGGTCCTTGGTACACATTATAGGTCATCTTTACATGTGCATTTCAATTTGAACTTTGTGCATCTTTAACATGTATTGTTTGAACTTTCTTTTTGAATTTTCTTTTCACTTCTTCTTCTATTACTTCTTGAATGTCTTGAATGTTGATTCGTGAATACTTTTGAGATGTTTGTAGACCATTTTCCATTTAGTTTCAATTATGATTATTGGATTACATGTTCCATTTATGCATGTTCTTTTCATTTCTTTTCATCTTTCATCTATCCTTTCTTATGATAACATGTTTGAATGCTATGGATGATGATTGTTGCTTATTCATTTGAACTTGCATGATGATATTCACTTGTTGTTAATATGATTCACATTCTGGTTGTGATATTAAAATTTGATTCTTCATCTTATTCTTTTGAACTTTAATGTGCATTAAGTGTTTTTTTACTTCTTATACATGTTTCCATGTTTGCTAACCACGTAGGGGCTTTGGTAAGTTGAAATTGAGTGTGGATAAGGAATCCACATTCTAACTTCTTTCCTTTCATGTTTTACAATTCAATCTTGTGTTTTGTTAAGTACTTATGTGCTTTCTTTGATTAACTCATTACTTTCCCTTTTGAGTTACAATTCATCTTCTATTTTAGAAGTGAATTGTTTAACTCATTCCTTCTTTAGACTTTAGGTTTTGCAACCTCACAAACCATTAGGATCACTCCCTTAACTAATCAATTAGGATTAAGTCTTAGTTCACATAGATTCTTACCTTTCTCCTCACTTGAGTCTTTCATCTTCTCATCTCAAAGAAAATTCAAAATATCTAATAAAGGTAAGCACTTATTGCATTTAGGCCTTTCATATAAAGAAAGGATTATAAGGGGTCTTCTCTTATAATCTTTAAATGTGTAGCATATGGCCCATCTTGGGTCAATGTGTTAAACATTTGATCTTGTATGAGGGACTTAAATGCAATACTTGTTGAAGATAGAAATAAATAAAAAAACACTTCTTCATTTCATAATCAACAAAAACACTTAATAAATACAAGTATGCTAGTGTGTTTGAACCTTGATAATTGGAACTAAGTGTGAGGGTCTTCTTCACCCTTAGTGTACTTTCTTACTCATTCCATCTTGGAGTGTGAGAATGTATACACTCCAATGACTAAGATTTAGATACACTATCATATGCAAACAAATAACAAAACTTTTAAAACACTTCAAACAAACAAACAATTCTTTTTTCATCTCTTTCATTGCAGTCTTAAGGACTCGTCACGTCTGTCCTACCGCAAACAGGTAACGCCTAAGTCTCCATACAGCGAGCCGCAACACCTAAACTGCTGGGATGCGCACTCTGACGTTTCCACTAAAAAACACAAACAAACCATCCCTAGTGAGGGGAACTACGTCGCTCTAATTCTCATGCTCCCGATGAGATACGTAGGCAGTGGGGTAGGGCCCATTCGAGCACTTCTTTTATTTTCCCTACATTTGTTTCTTCTTTCCTTTCCGTTCTCATTCTTTATCTTTTCTAGTAGCAGCGGAGCTCCGGACGACGACACCCTTTGATCGAAACAAGCAAGCGTGGATCCCATTGGGTACGATGGACGCGAGGGGGTGCTAGTACCTTCCTCTCGCGTAACCGACTCCCGAACCTAGTTCTCTTGGTAGCAAAACCATGCTCTTTCCTTTTCTTCAGGTTTATGCGGTGTTTCCTTTCCCTCTCATGGGATAAATACACATTGCTGGTGACTCTGTTCGGTGCCACTTTCGCGTTTGTACTTGGATGAAAATCCCGGGAGCGACAGCTGGCGACTCTGTTGGGGACAGGTTGACCTATTGCTGGTCCATCCTAAGCGAGTCAATCATAGCGCTTGTTTGCTTTTCTTTCATTGGGTGTTTACTGTTGTATTGTATTTGCTGTTTACTGTATTTTATTACTTGTACCATATTTACAGCACGTTAGCATTTACATTATATATATTATACTGTGTTGCACTGTTCTGTCTGTTTGGCGGGATGGGATTTTTGAGAGATGAGCCCATTACCAAGGCTCGAGTGCACACTTAGATTTAGAGTGGAGAGTAGTGGGACCTACGTACCATCTGTGTACGTTGGGTAATCACGAAATTCACAACTAGACGAGGCTATCTTAGGACCCATCATGGCGTGCGCATCTTGCGTATTCCAGGATGTCGATCTAGAGAGTTGTCGACTCTAGTGACCGATCATGAGGATCTTAGTGGAAACATCTCTCTTTAGTGGTGACAGTGGCAGACCACATTCTGTGGCAAACCCACTCGCACCCGAGGGCCCACTTTGGAACTTGCATAGGATGACCTTTATTTTCTAAGGTGAGTCAGTGGACGACCTCTTTGATTGGCATAGCATTGTATCCTACGGGCTGAATGTGCTATCGCTTCTCAAACCTCCGAAGCTGACAAACCTTGTTTTCTAGGAACCACATGTGAGTATGGGTGGGATGTTTACAGGTTTGCAGGAAACCCAGCCGTCTACCTACCTTACTTGTGATTCTATGATTGTTACAGACAGGGTATCCTATGACAGTGGTTTGAGTATTCATCTCAGATATATTGCCAGATTCAGTACAGAGGCACAGTGTACACAGTTCAACACAGACACAGACACCTGAATACTTGATCACATGCCTTTTGCATTTGCATACTCACATCATAATAGGTTATGTTTGTCATTTTCAGGTACCTACCATATTGTCTGATTCCAATCATGAGTTTCCAAGAAGTTGAGGTTAAAAGGAAGAATAATGTGTCATATAAATTCCCTGATCCTAAGCTGGATTCGTTGAACAAGATGATAGACATGGCTGGTTCTGGTGTTCTCAGCACTTTTCAGAAGGAATATGGAGAGCTGATTAAAATGGTATGTGCATTCACAAAGTATGAGAAGGATGGGTTGCACACTTTCTTACAGTTCTATGAACCATCAATGAGATGTTTCATGTTCCCTGATTACATTCTGATGTCCACTTTGGAGGAATTCTCATTTATTTTGGGAATTCCAGTCACTTCTTCTATACCGTATTTTTCTGAAGATGCTCTTACCCCCAAAGTAATTGCTGCTGCTCTACATCTGGACCTGTCTGTTGTAAAAAGAGGCCTGAGTAAACTTAAAGAAGATGAAGGATTTCATTTGGAATTTCTTTTCCAACTAGCTCAGGAAGCTGCCAAGGCTAAAAACTGGACTACTTACAATGCTGTGTTAGCTCTTTGTATCTATGGTTTGGTGCTTTTCCCCGGTCAACCTAACTTTGTTGATATGCAGGCGATGAAAGTGTTCGTTTCGAAGAATCCGGTTCCTACCCTGCTAGGGGATTTTTATTACTCAGTACACTACAAAAATGAGAAGGGAAGAGGAAGTTTGGTTAGTTGCTGTACCCAATTGTTATGTCACTGGCTTTTCAAACATTTACCTCGCACTGGTGCTTTCGTAGAAACTATTGAGATAATGAAATGGTCCAAGAGATTGTTAGGTTTGACTGCCAATAACATCATTTGGTTTGATCCCAAATTATTGACAATAGAGCTTACTGTTAAATGTGGAAGTTTTCCAAATGTGCCTCTACTTGGAAGAAGAGGTGGGATTAATTACAACCCGGTGTTGGCTGTTAGACAATTTGGTTACGCTTCGAGAAATCCTCTTGCTGATGAGGAGATTAGTGCTTCTCTGTTTTTCGTAGGAATCCAGAATGAAAGTGTGTCAGAAGTAGTAAATGCCTGGAAATTTAGGCAAAAAGAGGGAAAGTAAACTTTTGGCAAAGGAGACTGTAGATCATACCCTGACTATGATGCTTGGATTGAGATGAAGGTCAAAGAGCTGTTGCTACCCTTCTCAAGAGAGATTCTCTTATGTCCAAATCAACACTCCATGGTACCAGCTGAAGAGTGCGAGAAATGGAAGAAAATGGTTAGAGAGTTGCAGATAGAGAACTCTGGAATGAGCAGATGTCTTCAGAAAGCTTTGGCTGACAACAAAGAGTTGGAGAAGAGAGCATTGAAAGCGGAGAAAATCTTGGCAGACAAAGAAGAAGATTTTGATGATAGAGCTCGGTACTTCCGGAAGCTTACTTTGGGAGCAGATGATACTAGTCAGGCTCAAAAGACTACAAAACAGGCTTTAGCCCGAAGCAGGGATTCATTAGCTAAACTTCGTCAAGCTTGGGATGAGGTCAGAATTGAAAACTCTGAATTGCTGACCCAGTTAAGAGATAAAGATGAAGAGCTGAAGAAAGCACATGAAGCAAGAAGAAAATATCGAGAGGACCTTGACAAAAGTCAAGAACAGGTAAGGAACGCTGAAGATAAGCTGAAAATTGCCAACAAAAAGCTTGAAGATGTCACGGCAGATCTGAAGCTGGTTAAAATTCAAGCTGGAATTAAGAGGCGCAAAGGAGCCAATGAAGATGAAGCCTTGATGATGCACATGGGTTCATTAGCTGATGCCTTGAAAAAAAGGGACGTCGTAATCAATGAGCTGATTGAGAAGCCACATCATTAGCGTACCCACATCCTGTTCGAAGAGATTAAGTATTCCAGCCAGAAGCTGAAGGACGTAGAGCTATCAGATTAATGATTTTTGTCATTTCTTTGTAATTTGCAATGGTTACCATCATAATTGTTGATGGATCCATTTGACTGCTTGTTCCGTATTCTGTTGCTGAAACTATGACAAATGTGCTTGAAAACTTTTGGGAATTTGTATGAAATGAGCTATTTCTGTTCACAATTTCTGGTCTTCAGATATATGTGATGTGATAGGTTATCTGCACACTGGCACACTACAAAATCACTATTTCTGGTCATCAGATATTTGTGGTTGGCGTATATGAATATCTCTTCAAGGAAAAACTCAATAATCATGATTTCTAGTCGTCAGGAATTCGTGGTTACGATTGGAATCAGGATATGAAAAGTATCTCGAAATGACAAACATAACTGTGCATTTGCATTTGCATAGCATATCATTTTTGCATTGCAGGTTTTCTTTTTTTTGCAGGCGCCTGCTAACCTTTATTTGGTTTACAGGCACGATTGCTGGTACCCCAGTTCACCGATATTCTACCCGACGTAATCAAGCCAGAGTAATGGAACAAGTTCAAACTGAATTAGCTGATTTGAGGGGGAGAATGGAGCAGTTCATGAACCTTATGCAGGGGATTGCTCAAGGTCAGCAGGAGCTGAGGGCCGGCCAGGAAACCATGAGGGTTGGTCAGGAAACCATGAGGGTTGGTCAAGATGCCATGAGAGCCACTATTCAGAGGCTGGAGACTGAACTCCCAAATCATAATGTGCGCACTCCCCCTGTTGGCAACATCCCCACTGGTGGGGTACATCTGGGGTTTGATGATAATAGTTTGGAGGATGGTCCGGAGGACCAATTTACCACATTTAACAACGACAGGGGTTTCTACCATGACGACCGGAAGTATGAAGGGTTAGATGAAAGACTCAAGGCTATTGAGAGCCAAAATCCTCTAGGGATTGACGTAGAGGACATGGGTCTCGTGCAAGGTGTGAGAATCCCTCCCAAGTTCAAGCTTCCTACCTTGGATAAGTACAACGGCAATACCTATCCCAAAACATATTTGCAAGCTTACAATTGCAAGATTGCCGCTTATACTGAAGACCAAAAGCTCTGGATGTATTTTTTCCAGGACAGCCTGTCAGGCGCTTCCCTGATATGGTACATTAAGCTGGACAGGGTTCATATTAAGAGCTGGAAAGATTTGTGCGCTGCATTTCTGAAGCAGTATCAATATAATTTGGACATGGCACCCAATCGTACTCAATTGCAAAGTATGACTCAGGATCACAAGGAGGGCTTTAAGCAGTACGCACAGAGATGGAGAGAATTAGCTGCTCGAGTTCAACTGCCTTTGGCTGATCGTGAGATGGCTGATATGTTCATGAGCACACTCCAAGGGCCGTATTTGGATAGATTGGTTGCGTGTCCTTCAACAGGGTTTTCCGATATTGTTATTGCTGGGGAACGAGTGGAGAGTCTGCTGAAGTTGGGTAAGATTCAAGACGTCAGTGGGACTGGTCCTTCGAGTTCGAGGAAACCCTTTGCTAATGGACCAAGGAAAAGAAAAGGAGAGTCCAGTGCTGTGCATAGAGGAACGGGCAGAGGTAGGACTCAACCCTATCATCAGGTGGACGTTGTAACCATTCCGGTTCCAGCGGGACAGCAAGCTCCAGATCAGCAAGCTAGACGCCGATTCCAGACTAATAGACCAAGGGACCGTAAGTTTGATCCGTTGCCTATGACATATGATGCTTTGTTACCACAATTGCTCAAAGAAAAGCTGGTTGAACTTAGGACTATGAGGCCGTCAGATACTGGAAGATTGCCTCAAAATTATGATGCTAATGCTCGATGTGAATTTCATTCTGGTGCGCCAGGTCACTCGACAGAAAAGTGCTGGGCCTTTCAACATAAGGTTCAGGACCTGATTGACGCAAAAGCTATTAATTTCTCTAAGTCGCCGAATGTTCGCGATAATCCAATGCCTCATCATGGAGATGCAGGCGTGCATGCTATTTCTGATGGCGAGAAATTGAATTTGATTACCGATGTTAATTTGGTAAAGACTCCGCTGTTGATTGTAAAAGAGCGTTTGTTAAAAGGAAAGGTATTTCCTGGATGTGGCTCTGATTGTGAGGATTGTTTGAGACAGATTAATGGCTGCAGTAAGTTGAAAGTTGGACTGCAGGATCTTATGGACGAAGGAAGCCTTCAGTTTGATAAGGTAGAGAAGGAAAAAGATGTTTCTGCCGATACCATTTATTATAATCCAGTTGAAATACAGGTTCCCGTTGAAGATCCTGTTGCTATCATCATGCCTGAGAGGCCGAGACAAGTTACGATTATAGTTCCTGAATCTGCTTCTTATGTGTCTAATCGGGCAGTTCCATGGCAATATGGGACTAACACCCATCAAGGAGGAAGTCAACAAAAAGTAGAGGCTGTTGTTGGTACCAGTGTTGAGAATGTCAGTGGACCAAGTGGTTTCACCAGAAGTGGTCGACTGTTTGTTCCCCAGACTCTAAGGAGTGATAAAGAAGCTGAAGCCGCTGTAAGAGCGAAAGGAAAACAGGTTGTTGATGACAAGGTGCCTGTTCAGGAAGAGGGCCCTAAAGTCAATTTTGATAGTGATGTTGAGGAATTTATGAGGATCATCAAAAAGAGCGATTATAAGATCATTGAGCAGCTCAATCAGACACCCTCTAAAATCTCAATATTATCCCTGTTAATGAGTTCAGATGCACACCGGGCTGCTTTGTTGAAGGTTTTAAATATGG
This sequence comes from Lathyrus tuberosus, assembly GCA_022829125.1. Lineage (NCBI taxonomy): Eukaryota > Viridiplantae > Streptophyta > Magnoliopsida > Fabales > Fabaceae > Lathyrus > Lathyrus tuberosus. The sequence continues at coordinate 990,723 of JALAZF010000822.1, read as the reverse complement.
CATATGTTCCCCAAGAAATTACCGTGAATCAGTTGGAGGGAGTAATTTCTAATGTCAATGTGAGCCACAGGTTAGGGTTTATGAATCGGGATTTGACTCCAGATGGACGTAATCACAACAAAGCGTTGCACATCACACTTGAATGCAAAGGAGCTGTTTTGTCGCATGTGCTGGTTGACACAGGTTCTTCCTTGAATGTATTACCCAAAAAGGCCCTGATGAAAATTAAAGTAGATGGATTGATTCTTAGACCCAGCGGTCTGATTGTGAGAGCTTTCGATGGATCCCAAAGATCGGTGTTCGGGGAGGTAGAATTACCAATACAGGTTGGGCCACAGATATTCAAGACAATCTTTCACGTTATGGACATTCAGCCTGCTTACAGCTGTTTGTTGGGCCGACCGTGGATTCACGCAGCAAGCGCAGTGACCTCCACACTACACCAGAAGCTCAAATACGTGTTCGAGGGTCAAGTGGTTACCGTTTGCGGTGAGGAAGATATATTTGTGAGTCATCTATCCACTTTCAAATATGTGGAAATGGATGGAGAGATTCATGAGACCCTGTGCCAGTCTTTTGAAGCCCTGAATATCAACAAATTCCCAGAATCTACTTCAGCATCAGTGGTGTCAAATGTGCCAGTTGGGCCGAGTGCATCAATTGTGTCCTACAAGCAGGCCAGAGAAGTGGTTGAAAGCGGAAATACCCAAGGTTGGGGTAAAGCTATTGACGTGTTCGTGAAAGAAGATAAGTTCGGCATTGGATACCAACCGGGCCAGACGCCAGTTCCCCGATTCCGTGGGCCAATCAATTTCAACAGTGGGGGAATTGTAAATCCTAATCAGTCCTGCTCAGCAATAGAAGATGACGCCGAAAGCTCAGGTTATCTGGACAGATGGGTGTATCCACTGGCTCCAGGCGAGGCATTGCAAAACTGGTCTAGTGAAGAAGTCATTCATGTTGTACACCATTCAGAGTAATAATTCTTGTCTTTCATAATGCATAAAATCCCACGCTCTGCCCAAGGCGTGTGGATCCATTTGCAGGGCCACCATATTTTCTCATATAATGTCCAAATATCAATAAAAAGGACGTTTTTGTTTACAAATTTGTGTTCCTTTGTTCCTTATTTATTTTTATTTTTGCACAAAGAAAATAAAAAATGACAATGCACTTTCTTTTCTTTTGTTTTCAAGCAAAAAAAAAATAATCTAAAATAAAGAATCAATCCAATCATCCAGACTTGATTTTGTGGATTCCTCTGAAAATGATTCTGTTATGCCCACGTATGATTTCGACAATCCGATCTATCAAGCTGAGGAGGAAAGTGATGAAGACTATGAACTCCCGGAAGAGTTGGCTAGATTGTTGAAACAGGAAGAAAAAACCATTCAGCCTCATCAGAAAGCTCTTGAGGTTATCAATATTGGTTCAGAGGAAAGCAAGAAAGAGATCAAGATCGGTGCAAGTCTGCGGGCTAATGTAAAGCAAGAGCTGATAGTCATGCTACGTGAATATGTTGACATCTTTGCTTGGTCATATCAAGATATGCCAGGTTTAAATACGGACATAGTTGTGCATAGACTACCGTTGAAAGAGGACTGTCCACCGGTCAAGCAGAAGTTGCGCAGAACAAAACCAGAAATGGCTTTGAAGATCAAGGAAGAGGTACAGAAACAGTTGGATGCAGGTTTTCTGGCAGTAACCAACTATCCTCCCTGGGTGGCCAACATAGTACCGGTGCCGAAGAAAGATGGCAAAGTCAGAATGTGTGTGGATTACAGAGATCTCAACAGGGAGAGCCCTAAAGATGACTTTCCACTCCCTCATATTGATGTGCTAGTTGACAACACTGCTCAGTTTTCGGTGTTCTTATTTATGGATGGATTCTCCGGGTACAATCAGATAAAGATGGCACCTGAAGACATGGAGAAGACGACATTCATTACCCCGTGGGGTACCTTCTGTTACAAAGTAATGCCTTTTGGGTTGAAAAACGCAGGGGCGACTTATCAAAGAGCAATGGTGACGTTATTCCACGATCTAATTCATAAAGAGATCGAGTACTAAGTGGATGACATGATTGCTAAATCAAAAACAGAAGAGGAACATCTGATCAACTTGAAGAAGTTGTTTGAGAGGTTGAGGAAATTCAGGTTGAGACTGAATCCTAACAAGTGTACTTTTGGCGTGCGGTCCGGAAAATTGCTTGGTTTCATTGTCAGTGAAAAAGGAATAGAGGTTGATCCTGCTAAAGTGAAAGCTATACAAGATATGCCTGTACCGAGAATCGAGAAAGAAGTTCGCGGCTTTCTAGACCTAACTGCCACCTGCGAGCCGATATTCAAAGTGCTAAGAAAAGATCTAACGGTCAGGTGGAATGATGATTGTCAAAATGCATTCGATAAAATAAAAAGATATTTGCAGGAACCTCCGATTCTGATACCTCCAGTTCAAGGGAGACCACTGATTATGTACTTGACAGTGCTCGAAGGATCCATGGGTTGTGTTCTCGGTCAACACGACGAGACAGGTAGGAAAGAACATGCTATCTACTACCTGAGCAAGATGTTTACAGATTGTGAATCACGTTATTCAATGCTTGAGAAGACATGCTGTGCACTCGCATGGGCCGCAAAGCGATTGAGATAATATATGCTCACACACACAACCTTGTTGATCTCAAAAATGGATCCGGTCAAGTATATTTTTGAGAAACCAGCGCTTACATGCAGAGTTGCAAGGTGGCAGATGGTACTGACAGAGTACGAGATTCAATTTACTTCGCAAAAAGTAATCAAAGGAAGTATACTGTCAGATTATCTTGCACAACAGCCTCTTGATGATTACCAACCCATGAAGTTTGATTTCCCTGATGAGGACATCATGTTTCTCAAAGCAAAAGACAGCGAGGAACCACTTCTGGAGGAGGGGCCGGACCCTGAATCCAAATGGAGTTTGATGTTTGACGGGGCAGTTAATATGAATGGGTGCGGAGTTGGTGTAGTTCTCATTACGCCAGAAGGAGTTCACATGCCCTTCACTGCCCGAGTAACTTTCGGGTGTACCAACAATGAAGCAGAATACGAAGCTTGCATACTAGGGATTGAAGAGGCTATTGATTTACGAATCAAGACTCTCGATATCTTTGGTGATTCAGCACTGGTAATCAATCAAGTAAAGGGAACTTGGCACATACATCAGTAGAATTTAATTCCGTATAGAGATTATACGAGGAGATTGCTGACATTCTTTACATTTGTAAGGTTATACCATGTTCCTAGAGAGGAAAATAAGTTTGCAGACGCCTTGGCCACTATATCTTCAATGATCAAAGTGCATGGTTGGAACTTTGTACCCAGGATTGATGTATCTCGTCTTGATAGACCTGCTTTTGTGTTTGATGTTGATGCAGTGTCTGACGACAAGCCTTGGTACCATGACATTAAATGCTTCTTGAAAAATCAAGAATACCCGCCTGGGGCATCTTCCAAAGACAAGAAGACATTAAGAAGGCTAGCCGGTAGTTTCTTCTTGAACAAAGATGGCGTGCTGTATAAAAGAAATTTTGACATGGTTCTGCTCAGATGCGTGGATAGACACGAAGCAGACCTGTTGATGATTGAAGTGCACGAAGGCTCTTTCGGTACCCATGCCGGAGGACATGCGATGGCTAAGAAATTATTGAGATCGGGGTATTATTGGTTGACAATGGAGTCAGATTGCTGCAAGTATGCCCGCAAGTGTCACAAATGCCAGATCTATGCAGATAAAGTGCATGTGCCTCCAAATCCGTTGAGTATCATGTCTTCACCCTGGCCGTTTGCCATGTGGGGCATTGATATGATCGGGAAAATTGAGCCTACTGCTTCAAACGACCATCGTTTCATCTTGGTCGCCATTGATTACTTCACTAAATGGGTTGAAGCAGCATCTTATGCCAATGTCACTAAGCAAGTGGTAGCTCGTTTCTTGAAGCAAGATATCATTTGTCGATATGGAGTTCCCGAAAGAATCATTATTGATAATGGTTCTAATTTAAACAACAAGATGATGGCTGAGCTATGCCGGGACTTCAAAATCGAACATCACAATTCTTCTCCGTACCGCCCAAAGATGAATGGCGCGGTTGAAGCGGCCAACAAAAATATCAAGAAGATTGTGCAAAAGATGGTTGTCACGTACAAAGATTGGCATGAGATTTTACCATTTACTTTGCATGGGTATCGAACATCAGTCCGCACATCCACTTGGGCAACACCATACTCACTTGTATATGGTATGGAGGCAGTTTTACCAATTGAAGTTAAGATTCCCTCTCTCCGAGTATTGATGGACGTTAAACTAGATGAAGCTGAATGGGTACGAGCCAGATTTGATTAGCTGAGCCTTATTGAGGAGAAGCGATTAGCAGCAGTATGTCATGGCCAGCTATACCAGCGCAGAATGAAGAGGGCATTCGATCAAAAGGTTCGACCTCAAGTTTACAAGGTCGGAGATGTGGTAATCAAGAGAATACTCCTCCGAGTACAGATCACAGGGGCAAATGTCCATTCGTGGTTAAAAAGGTTTTCTTAGGTGAAGTCTTATTGTTGACAACCATGGATGGGGAAGACTTTTCATCCCCTGTTAATTCAGATGCAGTTAAAAAATACTTCGTATAAATAGACCCGCTGGATAAAAAAAAAAAGAAAAAATCCAAGCAAAAAAGGGCATCCTGGCGAACCAAAAACAGAATAAAGGTTCGGGCAAAAATTAGGGATATAATTGAAAAGAATTGTACACCTAGTAAGTTGAAAACCCGAAAGGGCGACTTAGGCAAAAATGGGTATCCCGGTGTATTGAAAACCTGAAAAGGCGATCCACGCAAAAGAGGGATTTAAGCGAATGACTACAGTCTGAATTAATCTGTACGTTCTCTACTCTTCAGCAAAATAGCCAAGCTTCCGAAGGGGGAATTGTTCTGACCACGAACTTCCGAAGGCGAAGATAATCAAGAGAGTTGGAATACATACTGGCTATAACAGAATCAGAAATCAGTTGGAATCCAATTTCCGCATTGTCATTAGGATAGATTTCTTTTCTCAATTTTATGGCAATCAACTCTTTCAGGGGTTTGCTTCAGATTGTAAATTCGCCGATTTTGGCATTTCATCAATAAAATTAAATATTTCGTCACAAGCTTTTATTTTCATTTTACTGTTTTCTTTGCAAAAACGTCCGATTTTTGATAATGAAACATTGCTTTGAAAATATTATGGCCTTGCAAAAACATGCACAAAAAAAAAGACAATTAAAATTACTTTGATTGTTGGACAACCTTGGATGGTGGACTCAAAAAACCACGCGATATCCTAGGGCATGTGCATATACTTTTTTCTGTTGCAGGTAATTGTCGCTCCCGGGATTTTCATCCTAGTACAAACGCGAAAGTGGCACCGAAACAGAGTCGCCAGCAATGTGTATTTATCCCAAGAGAGGGAAAGGAAACACCGCGTAAACCTGAGAGAAAGGAAAAGCATGGTCTTACGACCAAGAGAAATGGGTTCGGGAGTCGGTTACGCGAGAGGAAGGTATTAGCACCCCCTCGCGTCCATCGTACCCGATGGGATCCACGCTTGCTTGTCTCGATCAAAGGGTGTAAAGAAAGGAATACTGAGAAAGAACTGAAAAAGGAAAGGAGAAAGAGAAACAAATGTAGGGAAAATAAAAGAAGTGCTCGCATGGGCCCTACCCCACTGCCTACGTATCTCATCGGGAGCATGAGAATCAGAGCGACGTAGTTCCCCTCACTAGGGAAAGATTGTTTGTGTTTTTTAGAGAACGGCTGACATTCTAGCTCAGGTGTTGCAGGCTCGCTGGTCCGAGTGCGTTACCATCTTGCAAGAGAACGAGTAGAAGCGCGTTCGTGCGTTGAGAGTGAATGAGGTGAGAAAAGAATTCCCGAAGGAAAGACGTTATTGTTTGTTTTTGTCTTTTAAGAGTCTTTTCATTTGTTTGCATATGACAGTGTATCTGAATCTTAGTCATTGGAATGTGTACCTTCTCACATTCCAAGATGGAATGGGTAAGAAAGCACACTAAGGGTGAAGAAGACCCTCACACTTAGTTCCAATTATCAAGGTTCAAACACACTAGCATACTTGTGTTTATTAAGTGTTTTGTTGATTATGAAGTGAAGAAGTGTTTTTTATTATTTGCACCTTCAACAAGTATTGCATTTAAGTCCCTCATACAAGATCAAATGTTTAACACATTGACCCAAGATGGGCTATATGCTACACATTCTAAGATTACAAGAGAAGACCCCTTATAATCTTTTCTTTATATGAAAGGCCTAAATGCAATAAATGCCTACCTTTATTATATGTTTTGAATTTTCTTTGAGATGAGAAGATGAAAGACTCAAGAGAAGGTAAAGGTAAAATCTATATGGACTAAGACTCAATCCTAATTGATTAGTTAAGGGAGTGATCCTAAAGTTTGTGAGGTTTCAACCTAAAGTCTAAAGAAAGAATGAATTAAACAATTCACTTCTAAAGTAGAAGATGAATTGTAATTCACAAAGGGAAAGTGATGAGTTATTAAAAGAAAGCACATAAGTGCTTAACAAAACACAAAATGGAATTGTAAAAGAGAAAGGATAGAAGTTGAATGTGGATTCCTTATCCACACTCAATTGAAACTTACCAAAGCCCCTACATGGTTAGTAAACATGTATAAGAAGTATAAGAAGTAAAAGAACATGTAATGCATCATAAAACTCAAAAGAATTAAATGAGAAAACAAATCCTAGAACCACAACCAGAATGGGCATCATATGGACAACAAATGAATATCATCATACAAGTGCAAGTGAATAGGCAACAAACATCATCCATTAGCATTTAAACATGTTACAAGAAGAAAGGGTAGATGAAAGATGGAAAGAAATGAAGAGGACATGCATAAATGGAACATGTAAATCAACAACCAGAATTGAAAATAAATGAAAAATGGTTTATAAACATCTCAAAAGTATTTATGAATCAACCATCAAGACTTTCAAGAAGTAATAGAAGAAGAAGAGAGATGAAAACTCAAAAAGAAGGTGCAAACAATACATGTTAATGATGCACAAAGTTCAAATTGAAATGAACATGTAAAGATGACCTATAATGTGTATCAAAGACCTATAATATCATATGAATGGCTCACACAACTATGCAAATGCTCATACAAATATGCACAAAAGAACTCATGCAAACATGCACTAAAGATTACAATGATATAACATGTTATAATGCTTTAAATGAAATGCATCAAACAAAAATCACATGGCCTCATGAAAATTATGAAAACATGGTATTGGAGTTCACTAATCAGAGATGAATCACATACCAAAATAGCATATCAAAATTCAAAGCAAAATGACTTCAAACAAAGCAATTAGGTCAAGTTGAAATGTCATGCAAAGTGGTACAAATATAGGCCTCAAGACATGTCATAAAGTGACCTAAAAAATCAAGCAAAAATCATCTAACATGCTTCAATGTATTAGTGAATCAATGCAAAAAGAACCATGCCAAAACAGTTTATAATGAGCAAGAACAAAATTAAACAAATTCAAGTATCATGCTTAGGATGCATCTAAATGGAAATTCAAAGAAAATTATGGACCAGGGGTAAAAAGGTCATAAAATCAGAAAATAAAATCATGACAAATTTCCTAAATGTTTTAAGAATACACATGAATTTTTGTGGAATTTTATGATGATGTTTGATATTTTTAAAAATTAAAAAGTAAACGTGCATAAAATGAAGAAAATAAGAGAAAATAGAAAACAAGAGTGGGGTGCAAATATAGTAAACCAACAGTTCAAAGTGTTTGGGCTTTTTAAAAAGGAGGTGTGGATAGCAAAATAGTCTAGGTCCATTAAGCGCGTATAACACAATAACTACCATGCTCCTCAGTCAACACAAGTCAGAGCAACTACAACCATCAGATTAGGTCAAGTCAACACAAAGGTCAAAGTAAACAAAATCAATGATCACGCGTGGAGGAACACAACAACTAACATGCACTGCACCATAAAACGTTTAAGTGAAATCAGAAATAATGCACGTGATTTGCACGTGAATTTTAATGTGCTGTCAACTTTTGGACCACACGATCACACACATCCAACGGCCATGATTTAAACTGCAACCAAAACCCTAACCAAAAACCACCGGCCGGAGAGGGACCTCCGGTCACCTTCTCCGGTCACACGCCACCGTCTGCAACTTCACATGTCTCAGAAATGCCCAACTATTATACCAAAATGAAGCTGAGCTCACGTAGATTAAGAATTCACAATTGTTTTTCACATACCAAGCACGCACATAGAGAACAGAGGAGATTAAATCATGCCCTAAGTTTTGGATCTAGGCTTCTAAGAAGCTCTATCAACTAGCCGGAGTAAGCAGAGCTTCTATCAAGCTTAAATTAACAAAAACAAGCTAAAATTAATGAAAATCAACTGAAGCAAAGTTGAATGATGAAACCTGAAAATGTGGAGCAATTGGAGATGCTGAGAAAACCAGAGATTCTTGCTTCCTTTTTGAGCTTCACTTGGCCAAATAAAGGCGTTCAAACTCTGAAGAGTGATAATGGAGATGGATTTGCAGTGTGCTTACTTCAACAATCCAAAGCTGCTTCAAGTTCAGAGACGATTGAAGATGAAACTTGAAGGTGGAATTTGAAGAGAATGATGAACTCGTGCAATGGAGAGATTTGATGAAAAAGAGTGGGAGAATCAGAGAGAAAATTAGAGAGTATTTGGCAGTGAAATGAGAAGAATGAAGCTCAAATGAAAATGTGAAGTGAGGTTTTGTTTTATACTATGAGTTAACCATGGTTTAGTGAGTTGGTTAATTGAATTAAGGTGGTTAAAGTGAGTCCACCCTAACTAACTGAGTCAAGTTAGTTAGGGGGCGAGTTAGATTGGCAATGATAAGGTGATGGCAACTTATGGTAAGCTATGGTGAAGGTGAAAGTGAAATGAATGGCATGGTTGTGTATTAGAAACTTTCTCAGCAAGTTTTCTCTTTCCATTTTCATGCAAGGCACGCGCTATAGCAGTGTATGTGATGTTCATGGTGTGCTCAAATAAGGGAAAGAATTGTTTGATGGATGTCTGAACCAAGTTATGCAGCAAAGCCATCAATGTATCAGTGAAACATAGGGAGGTTTGGTGATGTTTTTCTCTCTACTCAATGAATAGTTTGGTGAGTTTTTGGGTTCATTGGAAAGAGGGAGTATAATGCAACAAGTTTGGTTTGAGATTGGAATTGATATGATACTTCAAACATGCTCCAAAATGACTATAAACTTAAGCACACAAGACTGGATGATGGGCGCATCAGGTGGTCGGTTGGCAAGGCTGGCATGGCACAAAATTTCAGCATAACCACCCTAACTTGAGGCCACTATTTCTCCATCATACCTTGATCAGATGAAATTTTGTCCAACATGAAACTTGAAGAAGACATTACAAGGAACATTTTTGATGTTGACAAGTTTTTCATTTGAGGCCTTTAACCATGAGAAAAATGAGTGGACATTTGGCACACCAGGTGTTTGTAGAAATGACATGCGCGTGACCTGAAACTTGCCCAAGCTGACTTGCATTTTGCCCAAGTTTCCCTCAACTTTGATCATCTATAACTCTCTCAATTTTTATCCAATGGAGATGTTCTACACATGGATTTGAAGCTTAAAACAAGATCTTTCATTGAGGCAGAGTGGATTTTTCATTTGGTGCTCCAAATTTGAATGGCCTTGGTTCAAACTCTGATGCAAAATGGCCAAAACTTGCTATTTTTAGTAACCCTTCTTCATCCAAAAATGGCAACTTTCCACATCTTGATTTTTTCATGATTCCTTTGGAGTTTCTTGATCAAATTTTGTACATTGGACATATGTAACATGAATTTCATGAATTTGGCCTTAAAAAGTCAAGGGTTGACTTTTTCCTCTGATTATTTGACTTGGCCCCAAATTCCTTGATTTTTTATCTTTCTTCCAATTGAATCACTTCTAAAACCAATTGAGATGCAATCTTCCACATCCATATACCTAGGGACATATAGGAAACCATGACATCAAGTCTTGCCCAAAAAAGCAAAGATTCCCTGATTTAAATGGAAACCCTAATTTTGGCCCCCTTTGGTTAGGAGGTAAAAGTGCAGTCTTCAATTTCAAATTCCTCAGAGTATGCTGTGTGTCCCCTTAAAGGATGATGAGAAATGCCACTTGAGAATGATTTTGGATCAATGAGCTATCTCTTTTGAGGGTTTTCCTTCAATTTTTGAACCTCTTGCATGATGAAAGATGTATTGCTTCAATCTCCCATTGGATTTCACTTTCTTGAGATTTTGGAAGATCAATTGAGATAGTATGAGACATGAGAGACCTCTTGGCTTGCCTAGAGCCAACTTGATTGACCTTTTTGTGCTTTGAATGATTCCTTGATTATCCACCTTCCACCTGATCACATGCCCTGATGGTAAGAAGGATGCCATGCTTCATTTTTCTATGTTAAATGCAATGTAATGTTAATGAGGTGGATATGATATGATAAATGATAATGCCATGCTATGATGACAAAGAGGGAGAGCAAATTTTGGGGTATTACAGCTGCCCCTATTCAAGCGCTGTAGACCTGAATGCCTGAAAGCAAATGCTTTCGGACTTTCAAGGTATATAGTGATTGAATACCAAAAATAACCAAAAATTTGCTCTGGATGATGAAAAAGAAAAGGGATATAAACCCAATGAGACTGCTGGATTGAATCCTCGATGAAACGTCGGAGAGATCTGTCTTTTGAACGATGCCAGACGACTACTGGCTTGCCACACTACTGGTGGACTTTAACAATGTCTTTTATGCAATTCCAGACGACTACTGGCCTGCCACACTACTGGTGGACTTTGATAACGTCTTTTGAACGACGCCAGACGACTACTGGCTTGCCACACTGCTGGTGGACTTTAATAATGTCTTTTATGCAACTCCAGACGACTACTGGCCTGCCACGCTACTGGTGGACTTTGAAAACGTCTTTTGAACGACGCCAGACGACTACTGGCTTGCCACACTACTGGTGGACTTTAATAATGTCTTTTATGCAATTCCAGACGACTACTGGCCTGCCACGCTACTGGTGGACTTTGAAATATGCCACCCTTAGATGGACTTTTCGCCAATCCACTGTTGGACTTTTGCCACCCGAAGACGGACTTTTGCCAATCCGCTGTTGGACTTTTGCCACCCGAAGACGGACTTTTGCCAATCCGCTGTTGGACTTTTGCCACCCGAAGACGGACTTTTGCCAATCCACTATTGGACTTTTGCCACCCGAAGACGGACTTTTGCCACCCGAAGACGGACTTTTGCCAATCCACTGTTGGACTTTTGCCACCCGAAGACGGACTTTTGCCAATCCACTGTTGGACTTTTGCCACCCGAAGACGGACTTTTGCCAATCCACTGTTGGACTTTTAGAATTTTAAAATCGAATTACTCTCTGCCTCTGCGCCAGACATCTCTGCCGACTCTGCTGAGGAACCACAATCCATGATTTAATCTCGGAGACTCCTAAAAGGATAATATCTCTGCTGGCGAATGGATGAACAATCCGTCTGCTTCGAATTGTCAAGCTTGCCAAAAATAAATTGGACTTTAAGATATGAGGGAATGACGACTCTGCCAGGAATTATTCCATCTGTTTGGGGGAACGAATTCTGGCCACAGCGATTCCGCTGGGGATGAGAATTTTTAAATGACGTCCTGCTGGGGAAATGAGCCATTAAAACTCTGCTTGGGGATTTATTCAACCCAAGATCCTTTATAGGGATTATCAACCTTCTGACCCGGCTGGGGAAAGGCTGTACCATCCTTGTTGAGGAATAGATTCTGTCGATCTGATAAACCTCTGCGGAGAGAACAACAACTCAGCTGGAAGTTGCTGACAAGATTCGATGCTGACCTCTGTGAGGATACCATGACCAGAGATACGATCTTGCTGGGTATCAGGGCTACTCTGCCAGGGATATGCAAATCCTGGTTAGAACATTCTACTGCAACTTGCTAGAAAGAGTCCTTAGAGATCTGTTGGGGAAACCCAAAGCAAATCCACAGTAGTCTGCTGAAGAATATGACTGTCAAGCTTAGGATGAGTACCACAATGCCCCATGTTAGGCGAGCTTTCCCTTTGGACAATTCCGTTGGGGATGACGAGTTTATAACAAACTCTGCTGGAGAAAACTGCTTTAAAGCGTCTCATGTTGGGGAATGCCTTTCGAGAGGATTTTACAGAAGACCAACTGTCCTCAAACTCTACTGGGGGTGACCAACACTTCATGCTGGGGAAACAATCATGCCCCATGCTTGGACAACACAACAATTCGTCCCCGCAGAGGATGTCATCAGAAGATCTAGCCTCTTCAAACTCTTGTGACTTCGCTGGGGATAATGACCATCAGTTTCGGTGTCGACGAGACCACTCTTTTGGGGAACCTGTGACCGTTATCGACATAGAAAAGCTTGTAGCTGTTGGAAATACTGTATGAGAGAATCGACTTAATAAGATGCAACGGTACCCAGTTGAACTTAATTCACTGATATCGACCCGTTATGAACAATCGTCGACCGAACGATGAACGCCGATCTCCTTACCCATAATTGCCCCAGTCTTTTGCGTGGGGTGGTTTATTACTAGTCTTGTGCTTAAAATCATCTGCACCTGCTACCTGCAACAAAAGAATATGCCCACATGCCCCGCATATTGCGTGGCTAGAATCCACCATCCGGGAGTATTCAACATTCGAAGTAATTTCAAATGTTTTTTCTGCGCATGTTATTGCAAGGCTGCCATGTTTTCAAATGCAATGTTTTATCAAAAATTAGGACGTTTTTGCAAACAAAGCAATAAAACAAAAATAGAAAGCTTTTTATTGAAATTCAATTTATTGACTGAGAGCCCAGAATAGGCAATTACATCTGGAAGCAATCCCTGGAAAGAGGTGATCGCTGAAAAATTGAGAAAAGAAACTATCCTAATGGCAATGTGAAAACGGAATTCCACTGAGTTTCCATTCTGTTATGACCAGTATGTCTTCAAAACTCCCCGACCTTGCCTTCTGAGGAATGATCAGACCGATTCCTATTCTTCAGAACGTCAGTTGTTCAAACGGTGACAGGGTACAGATAACTCAAACCGTAGTCATTCGCTTAAATCCCTCTTTTGTGTGGACCGCCCTTTCAGGTTTTCGATCCACCAGGATACCCTTTTTTGCCTAAGTTGCCCTTTCGGGTTTTCAACTTACCGGGTGTACAATTTTTTTCAATTATATCCCTAATTTTTGCCCGAACCTTATTCTGTTTTTGGTTCGCCGGGATGCCCTTTTTTGCCTGGATTTTTTTTATTTTTATTATCCAGCGGGTCTATTCATGCGAAGTATTTTTTGACTACGTCCGAGTTGACAGGGGATGAAAAGTCTTCGCCATCCATGGTTGTAAGCAATAAAGCTCCGCCCGAAAAAACCTTTTTAACCACGAATGGACCTTCATAATTAGGAGTCCATTTGCCCCTGTGATCTGTATTGGGAGGAAGGATCCTTTTGAGTACCACATCTCCGACTTTATAAACCCGAGGACGCACCTTTTGGTCAAATGCCTGCTTCATTCTGCGCTGGTATAGTTGCCCATGACATACAGCCGCCAATCGCTTTTCCTCAATAAGGCTCAACTGATCAAATCTGGCTCGTACCCATTCAGCTTCATCTAGCTTAACATCCATCATGACTCTGAGGGACGGAATCTCTACTTCAACCGGTAGCACTGCCTCCATACCATATACAAGTGAGAATGGGGTTGCCCCAGTGGACGTGCGTACCGACGTTCGATACCCATGCAAAGCAAATGGTAACATCTCATGCCAATCTTTGTACGTGACAACCATCTTCTGCACAATCTTCTTGATATTTTTGTTGGCCGCTTCGACCGCGCCATTCATCTTTGGGCGGTACGGAGAAGAATTGTGGTGTTCGATTTTGAAGTCCCGGCATAACTCAGCCATCATTTTATTGTTCAAATTAGAACCATTATCAGTAATGATTCTTTCGGGAACTCCATATCGGCAAATGATATCCCGTTTTAAGAAACGAGCGACCACTTGTTTTGTAACATTGGCATAGGATGCGGCTTCAACCCATTTGGTGAAGTAATCAATTGCCACCAAGATGAAACGATGACCATTGGAAGCTGTAGGCTCAATCTTTCCGATCATATCAATGCCCCACATGGCAAACGGCCAAGGCGACGACATGATACTCAACGGATTTGGAGGCACATGCACCTTGTCTGCATAGATCTGGCATTTATGGCATTTGCGGGCATATTTGCAACAATCTGACTCCATAGTCAACCAATAATATCCCGACCTTAACAACTTTTTAGCCATTGCCTGCCCTCCGGCATGAGTACCGAAAGAGCCTTCGTGCACTTCAATCATCAACAGGTCTGCTTCATGTCTATCCACACATCTAAGCAGGACCGTGTCAAAATTTCTTTTATACAGCACGCCATCTTTGTTCAAGAAGAAACTACCAGCTAACCTTCTCAACGTCTTCCTGTCTTTGGACGATGCCCCTGACGGGTACTCTTGACTTTTCAAGAAACACTTAATGTCATGAAACCATGGCTTGTCATCAGACGTTGCATCGACCGCAAACACAAATGCTGGTCTGTCAAGGCGGGATACCTCAATCTTAGGTACATGGTTCCATCCTTGCACTTTGATCATGGAAGACAAAGTGGCCAAGGCATCAGCGAACCTATTCTCATCTCGAGGAATATGGTACAGTTTCACTGTTGTGAAAAATGTCAGCAATCTCCTCGTATAATCTCTATACGGCATTAGATTTGCTTGGTGCGTGTACCAGCTCCCTTTCACTTGATTGATTACCAAAGCTGAATCACCGAATATATCAAGGGTCTTAATCCGTAGATTAATCGCCTCCTCGATCCCCATTATACAAGCTTCGTACTCTGCTTCATTGTTGGTGCATCCGAAAGTTATTCGGGCAGTGAAAGGCATATGAACACCTTCCGGCGTGATAAGAACTGCTCCAACTCCGCACCCATTCATATTGACAGCCCCATCAAACATCAGACTCCATTTGGATTCAGGGTCTGGCCCCTCCTCCGGAAGTGGTTCCTCGCAGTCTTTAGCTTTGAGAAACATGATGTCTTCATCAGGGAAGTCAAACTTCATGGGTTGGTAATCATCAATCGGCTGTTGCGCAAGATAGTCGGACAAGATACTTCCTTTGATGGCCTTTTGTGAAGTGTACTGAATGTCATACTCTGTCAAGACCATTTGCCACCGTGCAACTCTGCCTGTCAATGCTGGTTTCTCGAAAATGTACTTGATAGGATCCATTTTTGAAATCAACAAGGTTGTGTGCCTAACCATATATTGCCTCAATCGCTTAGCGGCCCATGCAAGTGCACAGCATGTCTTTTCAAGCATTGAGTATCGGGACTCACAATCATTGAACTTTTTGCTCAGGTAGTAAATAGCATGCTCCTTCCTACCTGTCTCGTCATGTTGACCGAGAACACAACCCATGGAACCTTCAAGCACTGTCAGATACATTATCAGCGGTCTCCCTTCAACTGGAGGCATTAAAATCGGAGGTTCCTGCAAGTATTCTTTTATCTTATCGAATGCCAATTGGCAATCGTCATTCCACCTGACCGTTTGATCTTTCCTCAACAATTTAAATATTGGTTCACACGTGGCTGTTAGGTGAGATATGAACCTCGCAATGTAGTTCAATCTACCCAAGAAACCACGAACCTCTTTTTCTGTTCTCGGTTCAGGCATTTCTTGTATTGCTTTCACCTTGGCAGGATCAACCTCGATTCCTCTTTCGCTCACAATGAAGCCCAGTAACTTTCCAGAACGCACCCCAAACGTGCACTTGTTTGGATTTAATCTCAGACGGAACTTTCTCAACCTTTCAAACAGCTTTTTCAGATTAACCAGATGTTCCTCTTCTGTCCTCGACTTGGCAATCATATCATCTACATAACATTCGATCTCCTTATGAATCAAGTCATGAAACAATGTCACCATCGCCCGCTGGTACGTTGCCCCTGCGTTTTTCAACCCAAAAGGCATTACTTTATAACAATATGTACCCCACGGAGTAATGAACGTGGTCTTCTCCATATCTTCAGGTGCCATCTTGATCTGGTTGTACCCGGAGAACCCGTCCATAAATGAGAACACTGAAAATTGAGCTGTATTATCGACCAGCACATCAATATGAGGTAGTGGAAAATCATCTTTCGGGCTAGCTTTATTAAGATCTCGATAATCCACACACATTCTCACTTTTCCATCTTTCTTCGGTACTGGCACGATGTTGGCTACCCATGGAGGATACTTTGTCACAGCAAGAAAACCAGCGTCCCACTGCTTCTGGACTTCCTCCTTAATCTTTAAGGCCATGTCGGGGTGAGTCCGACGAAGTTTCTGCTTGACTGGCGGACATTCTTCTCTCAATGGTAGCCTGTGCACGACAATATCCGTATCCAACCCCGGCATGTCTTGATACGACCAGGCGAAGATGTCAACATACTCGCGCAACATTTCCGTCAAAGTTTGCTTCACATCTGCTTGCAAGCTGGCACCAATCCTGATCTCTTTCTTGGCGTCCTTGGTACCAATATTGATGATTTCTACAGTCTCCTGATGAGGCTGGATGACCCTTTCCTCTTGTTTCAACAATCTGGCCAGTTCTTCAGAAAGTTCACAATCTTTCCCATCCCCTTCTTCGGCTTGATAAATCGGATTGTCAAAGTCATACATGGCCATATCAAAATCGTTATCAGTGGTATCCGGAGGATCAAGTCTGCATGAACGGGTTCATGCCTTATTTTAGAATTTATTTTTAAGCAAAACAAAAGAAAATGAAACATTGCCATTTTATATTTTTTGTGCAAAAATAAAAACTGAAAGACAGAGAACAAAATTTGATTGCAAAACGTCCTTTATTAATGATTAAACATTGCAAATGCAACCATGGTGGCCCTACAAATGAATCTATACGCCTTGGGCAGAGCGCAAGATTTTGTCATGCATTATGGTTAGAAAAAACAAAGAAAAATTACTCTGTCTGAAGAGTAACCCGGATGACTTCTTCAACGAACCAGTTTTGCACTTGTTGTCCCGGAACATGAGGGCGTACCCAGTTGTCCAGGTCACAATCACTGTCAACACTATCCTCCGTGGCTGCACAAGACTGGTCCATGTAGATAATTCCTCCACTATTGAAAGTAATGGGTCCCCTGCTCCCCGCATCTGAAGTTGTAGAGGGATGATAACCAATACCAAATTTGTCTTCCTTCATTGGGGTCTCTATCAACCTGCCCCAACCTTGGGCGTTGCCTGCCCTGACGACTTCGACAGCTTGTTTGTAAGATGAAATGGAGGTACCAGCCCCAACTGGTACAGAAGAAGACTCAGGTGCATCGTCAATATTGACTGCTTCAAACGATTGGCACAGCATCTCATGAATTTCCCCATCCATTTCAATGTACTTGAACGTGGACAAGTGACTCACAAAGATGCCTTCCTCCCCACACACTGTCACAACCTGCCCTTCAAACTCATACTTCAGCTTTTGATGTAGAGTAGAAGTAACAGCCCCGGCTCCGTGAATCCAAGGGCGCCCCAATAGGCAACTATATGCAGGTTGTATGTCCATTACATGGAACGTGGATTTGAATACCTGTGGTCCAATTTGTACGGGCAATTCCACCTCACCAAACACAGATCGTCTGGTCCCATCGAATGCTCTGACCACCAATTCACTAGGCCTTAAGATCAAACCATCAACTTCCAGCTTCATTAATGCCTTCTTGGGCAAGACATTGAGTGACGAACCAGTGTCTACCAGTACATGAGATAACACTGCGCCCTTACACTCCATCGTGATATGCAAAGCCTTATTATGGTTTCTTCCTTCAACAGTCAAATCTCTACTTGTAAAGCCCAAGCCATGGCTGACATTAACATTGGAGATTACGCCCTCGAGCTGATTAACAGTAATTTCTTGCGGCACGTACGCACTCTTCAACACTTTCAACAACGCCTGTCGGTGCGCATCAGAGCACATCAATAATGACAAGATTGAAATCTTTGAAGGGGTCTGATTCAGTTGGTCCACAATCTTATAATCGCTTTTCTTGATTATCTTCATAAATTCTTCCATTTCCTTATCAAAAGTAATCTTTGTCTCTGCTTCAGGTGTAGGCGCACTTTCAATCACCTGTTTACCCTTAGCCTTTGCTGCAGCTTCTACCTCCTTATCACTTCTCAAGGTTTGGGGAGCGAACAACCTTCCACTCCTTGTAAAGCCTCCTACACCCCCTACGTTATCAACATTTGGGCTGACTGATGACTCAACTTCCTGTTTCTTACCTTCGTAATATACATCTGCCCCATAGTGCCATGGGATAGCCTTCGTAGACGTGAACGGAATTGGTCCTGGCACCGTGATGGTGACAGGACTGGGCCCTTCTGGCGCAACACTCGCCACGGGAACTGCATTGACCGGCATTTGAATCTCAGCGGGAGTGTAATAGATGGTCACGGTTGATATCTCATCAGTGTCTTTCACGACTCTGTCGAACTGTAGACATCCTTCATCGATCAGATTCTGTAAACCCATCTTCAACTTATCACAGCCGTTCTCCTGATTCATACACTCAAAGCAATCTTGATTACAGCCCGGGAACACCTGTCCCTTCAATAAACGATCTTTTACAACCAACAAAGAAGTTTTCACTTGACGGATATCTGTCACCAGATTCAATCTCCTCCCATCTTCAATAGCATACACATTTGCTGCGCTATGATCAGGCATGGGATGCTGAGTAATATTAGGAGCGGGAGAGAAATTGATGGCTTTAGCATCAATCAAATCTTGTACTTTATGATGGAAAGCCCAGCATTTTTCAATGGAGTGCCCCTGAGCACCTGAGTGGAACTCACAACGAGCATTAGCATCGAAGTTAGGTGGCAGGTTTCCAGCAACCGGAGCTTTCATAGTACGGAGTTCTACCAACTTTAACTCGAGTAGCCGGGGCAACAGCGCGGCATAAGTCATAGGGAGAGGATCCATCTTACGATCCCTCTGTCTAGACCTTTGCTGGAAAAAAGGTTGTTGCTGTCGAACTTGTTGTTGGGGTTGTTGTTTCTGAACAGACGGTGTGGGGATTGTTACAGCATCTACCTGATAATAAGCTCGAGAACGCCCTCTGCCTCGTCCTCTAAACACAGCATTCGTATCACCTTCTCTTCTTTTCTGGTTACTAGCAAACGGTTTCTTCGTCCCCGAAGAGCCAGCCCCACTCACATCCTGGATCTTTCCAAGCTTTAACAGACTTTCTATTCTTTCTCCCGCAATCACAATATCAGCAAATCCAGTCGACGGACAAGCAGCTAATCTATCCAGATAGGCCCCTTGCAAGGTGCCCATGAACATATCTGCCATTTCTCTGTCTGACAAGGGAGGTTGGACCTGGGCAGCCATTTCCCTCCACCTCTGTGCATATTCTTTGAAACTCTCCTTGGCATTTTGTGACAACCCCTGCAATTGAGTGCGGTTGGGCGCCATGTCAATATTATATTGGTATTGCTTCAGGAACGCTTCTGCCAGATCCTTCCAATTCTTCACAGCAGCTCTACTCAACTTCATGTACCAGGTCAAAGATGCCCCCGCCAGACTGTCCTGAAAATAGTGCATCCATAGCTTCTCGTCATCCGTATGGGCTGAAATCTTCCCAAAGTAAGCTTGAAGATGCGTTTGGGGACACGCATTGCCGTGATACTTATCAAAAGTGGGAGGCTTGAATTTAGGGGGAATTCTGACTCCTGAGACCAGCCCCAAGCTGGTAACATCAATACCCATAGAGTTCTTGCATTCTATGGCCCTGATCTTCTCGGCTAACTCATCATACCTTCGATCACCTTGATTACCCACATCAGCATCCAGCAGAGTAAATTGGTCTTCCAGAGTATCTTCAAGAGTAACACCAGCCTGCCTACCATTTCCATTACCCCGATTGTTACCACCAGGAGGAGGGTTGCCACCGGGGGGAGGAATGCCATGTCCCTGTGAATTGTCATGATGATCACCTTCGGGCCCATTGTCGGGACGCTCTACCAGAAGCCTCAGTCTCTCCTGATTTTGCGCCATGCCAGTCATGAGGGTCATGAACTGGTCCATACGCGCCCTCATTTCCGCCAAATCACTTTGCACTTGATCCATGATTCTTACTTGATTCCTTCGCGTCGAATATCGGTGAATATGACTCTCCGCTATACTGCCTGAAACCAAATAAAGGTTAGAGACCCCGCAACGAGTACCTGAAAAGCAAGTAACAAAAAATGCAAAATGATATGCAATGCCATGCAATGCCATGTTTGTCATTTCCGAGGTGCTTTATACCCTGATTCCAATCCCACCACAGAAATCTGAAGACCAGAAATTGTGATATAAAGAGACGTGTCGTGGTCATGTGCTTGTGTGCAGCTATCTGATAAGGAATAATTCTGAATAAAACTGCTCATACTCATTCAACGAAGTATTCAAGTACATTTAAGAAAGGTTCAACCGCAAATGCAATACAAGGAAAAATGGATCCATCAACAAGCCTGATGGTAACCATTAACAACAACATATAAGGAAAAGAACATCAGTCTGACAATTCCACACCCTTCAGCTTATCACTTGAGTATTTGATCTCCTCAAAAAGTATACGGGTACGCTGGTGATTCGGCCTTTCAATCATTTCTTTGATCAAGACATCCCTTTTCTCAAGAGCTTCAGTTAAAGAACCCATGTGCAGCATCAGAGCCTCGTCATCACACACTCCTTTGTGTCTCTTTATGCCGGCTTGCGTCTTGAGTATCTCCCTTTCTATCATGACTTCTTCAAGCTCTTTCTTGGTATTCCTTAGCTCACCTCTAGCTTCTTCTAGCTGTTCCTGACTCTTACCGAGGCTTTCCCGATACTTTCTCCTCTGCTCATGCGCCTTTTCAAGCTCTTCGTCCTTAATCTGCAACTGTTCCTGTAATTCGGCATTCTCTATCCTAACTTCGTCCCAAGCGTGCTGAAACTTTGTTAACTTTTCTTTGGTCTGTGCTAACGTCTGTTTGGTTTGCTTGTGGGCTTGAGTAGCATCATCAGCACCTTTACTAATCTTCCGGAAATGTTGGGCTCTTCCAGCAAAGTCTTTTTCTTTTGCAGTTAGGATTTGTTCAGCATCTTGGGCTTTCCGCTCCAGCTCTTTGTTGGCATGTAGAGCATTCTGAAGACAGATACTCAACTCGGAATTCTCTCCTTGGAGCTTTTTCACCAAGGCTTGCAACTTGTCAACTTCTTCCACAGTAGCAGTGCTTCTTGCTTTCTCATTCTCCGGATACAAAAGGGGTGCCTTACCAAAAGGCAAGAGGAAATCTTCAACTCTTTTCTTCACCCACTCTTCATATGCTGGATAAACCCGGTTGTTAGGCTTTCCTAGAGTAACTTTCCCCTTTTTCAGTATGCTACCCCAGCTTTCAGAAGCTTTCTGTGCTGCTTCCCAACCATCTGATGTATGAAAATAGAGGGACTCCTCCACATCTCTCTTGATAGGCGGACCTGTCAGGGCATATCCAAATTGCCGAATGGCCAGAGAAGGATTGTAGTTAATCCCACCCAGTCTTCCTATCAGTGGAACGTTAGGGAACTTACCACAGCTGTGGATAATATTCTTGCCAATCAGCCCATGATCTACCCATACGATGTCCTTGGCCACCAATCCCATTAAACGCTGTTTCCACTCTAGAGAATCTTTGGAATCCACAAAAGCCCCTGATTGTGGTAAACGGCCCGCAAACCACTTATAGAACAAGGGTGCACAACAACGAATTATCCCTCCTCTTTTCTTTTCGTTTCGGTTGTACAATGAGTAGTGAAGATCTCCCAGTAGCGTTGGCACCGGGTTCTTCATCATGAATATTCGTATAGCGTCCGTATCAATAAAATCCGGCTCGTTGGGAAACAACACTATGCCGTATATACAAAGGGCTAACAGAGCATTAAAAACAAGCCAATTCTCGCCTTTAGCTGCTTCCTGGGCCTTCTTAATCAGATATTCCAGCTTGTAACCACGAATCTTTCCTTTGTTGGAGACATTGTCACTTAACTCTGATTTGCTCAAATAAAGAGCACCAGCCAACTTCCCAAAGTCAAGATCCCCCACCGATCCAAAGAAAGGGGGCTCCTCCTTGATAGCAATCCCCAACATGTTGGAATACTCCTCCAGGGTAGGAACCAACACATAGTCTGGAAATACAAAACATCTCAGAGGCGGATCATAGAACTGCATCAACGTATGGAGACCTCTGGCTTCATAATCACTGACATTACGGACCACCGATAAAATCCACCCATATTTCTCTTCAAAAGCTTCTCGTGCTGCCGGGCTCGCCATTCCCTTCAGCACAACAATAGGGCCCAAAGTAGGCGTAAGGAACTTATAGCTGATGATATTCTTCCTCTCTTTAGCGTTCATCTTTGCAGGGACCTGATGACTGGAATCAAGGGTAATATATGCACCTGGAAATGAATAAACATGTATGTTAGGATATGATAATGCAATGCAAAGGGCAATGTGATCAGGTAATCAGGTGTCTGTGCTGAACTGTGAGCGGTGTCAGTGTAGCTCTGAGACTAATATAGAACCATAGATAAGAACCATCTGAATACAATAGGATGAAACTTCCTTTTTGTGCAATGATGATAGAAAACCGGGTATGTAGGAGGTCATGGTTACCTGCAAACCTGTAAACAACCCGCCCTTCTCACATGTGGGTACTAGGATGTTCAGTATCCCGGGCTCTCAGGTCGAGAAATGATGATACGTTCACCATTTCTGGTTTGGCATCATCATCAATCGAGGAGGCCTCAACTGATTCTCCAAAACAAAAAGGTCCTCAGCTTCTGGCACTGAGGTCGAGAAGCAATAGTACATTCATCCCTCAGGGTACAGTACTACCGCCAATCGAGGAGTGCCTCCGCTGATTCTCTTTCAAAAAGGGATGTCCTATAGCAAGTTCCCAGCATTGGGTCCTCGGATCGAGAATGTGCAATGGGTTTGCCACGGAATGTGGTCTGCCACTGTCACAACTCGGGAGGAGTGCCGCAACTGAGTCCTCGGGAATGGTCACCAGAGTCGACAGTTCCTCAAGAGAATAACCACTGGCCTGCATAACATGCAGTAGCAGAAAGCTCCTGATAGAACCTCGTCTGGTTGTGGGTCTCATGAACAACAATACGTGGTCACCACCACGCAAGCGTCATGACTATCCACTCTAATACCTATGTATGTACTCAAGCCTTGGTAGTGGGCTTATCTCTCAGAACACCCATCCCGCCAAACAGACAAAACAGTGCAACACAATATAATATATGATATGTAATGCTAAAATGCGGTAAATACAGTAATGTACAGTAAAACAGTAAATAACCATACAATAAAACAGTAAATACAGCACAACAGTAAACACCCAACGAAAGAAAAACAAACAAGCGCTAGGATTGACTCGCTAAGGAAACCAGAGATTCTGGGTTCGTTCCCCAGCAGAGTCGCCAGCTGTCGCTCCCGGGATTTTCATCCTAGTACAAACGCGAAAGTGGCACCGAAACAGAGTCGCCAGCAATGTGTATTTATCCCAAGAGAGGGAAAGGAAACACCGCGTAAACCTGAGAGAAAGGAAAAGCATGGTCTTACGACCAAGAGAAATGGGTTCGGGAGTCGGTTACGCGAGAGGAAGGTATTAGCACCCCCTCGCGTCCATCGTACCCGATGGGATCCACGCTTGCTTGTCTCGATCAAAGGGTGTAAAGAAAGGAATACTGAGAAAGAACTGAAAAAGGAAAGGAGAAAGAGAAACAAATGTAGGGAAAATAAAAGAAGTGCTCGCATGGGCCCTACCCCACTGCCTACGTATCTCATCGGGAGCATGAGAATCAGAGCGACGTAGTTCCCCTCACTAGGGAAAGATTGTTTGTGTTTTTTAGAGAACGGCTGACATTCTAGCTCAGGTGTTGCAGGCTCGCTGGTCCGAGTGCGTTACCATCTTGCAAGAGAACGAGTAGAAGCGCGTTCGTGCGTTGAGAGTGAATGAGGTGAGAAAAGAATTCCCGAAGGAAAGACGTTATTGTTTGTTTTTGTCTTTTAAGAGTCTTTTCATTTGTTTGCATATGACAGTGTATCTGAATCTTAGTCATTGGAATGTGTACCTTCTCACATTCCAAGATGGAATGGGTAAGAAAGCACACTAAGGGTGAAGAAGACCCTCACACTTAGTTCCAATTATCAAGGTTCAAACACACTAGCATACTTGTGTTTATTAAGTGTTTTGTTGATTATGAAGTGAAGAAGTGTTTTTTATTATTTGCACCTTCAACAAGTATTGCATTTAAGTCCCTCATACAAGATCAAATGTTTAACACATTGACCCAAGATGGGCTATATGCTACACATTCTAAGATTACAAGAGAAGACCCCTTATAATCTTTTCTTTATATGAAAGGCCTAAATGCAATAAATGCCTACCTTTATTATATGTTTTGAATTTTCTTTGAGATGAGAAGATGAAAGACTCAAGAGAAGGTAAAGGTAAAATCTATATGGACTAAGACTCAATCCTAATTGATTAGTTAAGGGAGTGATCCTAAAGTTTGTGAGGTTTCAACCTAAAGTCTAAAGAAAGAATGAATTAAACAATTCACTTCTAAAGTAGAAGATGAATTGTAATTCACAAAGGGAAAGTGATGAGTTATTAAAAGAAAGCACATAAGTGCTTAACAAAACACAAAATGGAATTGTAAAAGAGAAAGGATAGAAGTTGAATGTGGATTCCTTATCCACACTCAATTGAAACTTACCAAAGCCCCTACATGGTTAGTAAACATGTATAAGAAGTATAAGAAGTAAAAGAACATGTAATGCATCATAAAACTCAAAAGAATTAAATGAGAAAACAAATCCTAGAACCACAACCAGAATGGGCATCATATGGACAACAAATGAATATCATCATACAAGTGCAAGTGAATAGGCAACAAACATCATCCATTAGCATTTAAACATGTTACAAGAAGAAAGGGTAGATGAAAGATGGAAAGAAATGAAGAGGACATGCATAAATGGAACATGTAAATCAACAACCAGAATTGAAAATAAATGAAAAATGGTTTATAAACATCTCAAAAGTATTTATGAATCAACCATCAAGACTTTCAAGAAGTAATAGAAGAAGAAGAGAGATGAAAACTCAAAAAGAAGGTGCAAACAATACATGTTAATGATGCACAAAGTTCAAATTGAAATGAACATGTAAAGATGACCTATAATGTGTATCAAAGACCTATAATATCATATGAATGGCTCACACAACTATGCAAATGCTCATACAAATATGCACAAAAGAACTCATGCAAACATGCACTAAAGATTACAATGATATAACATGTTATAATGCTTTAAATGAAATGCATCAAACAAAAATCACATGGCCTCATGAAAATTATGAAAACATGGTATTGGAGTTCACTAATCAGAGATGAATCACATACCAAAATAGCATATCAAAATTCAAAGCAAAATGACTTCAAACAAAGCAATTAGGTCAAGTTGAAATGTCATGCAAAGTGGTACAAATATAGGCCTCAAGACATGTCATAAAGTGACCTAAAAAATCAAGCAAAAATCATCTAACATGCTTCAATGTATTAGTGAATCAATGCAAAAAGAACCATGCCAAAACAGTTTATAATGAGCAAGAACAAAATTAAACAAATTCAAGTATCATGCTTAGGATGCATCTAAATGGAAATTCAAAGAAAATTATGGACCAGGGGTAAAAAGGTCATAAAATCAGAAAATAAAATCATGACAAATTTCCTAAATGTTTTAAGAATACACATGAATTTTTGTGGAATTTTATGATGATGTTTGATATTTTTAAAAATTAAAAAGTAAACGTGCATAAAATGAAGAAAATAAGAGAAAATAGAAAACAAGAGTGGGGTGCAAATATAGTAAACCAACAGTTCAAAGTGTTTGGGCTTTTTAAAAAGGAGGTGTGGATAGCAAAATAGTCTAGGTCCATTAAGCGCGTATAACACAATAACTACCATGCTCCTCAGTCAACACAAGTCAGAGCAACTACAACCATCAGATTAGGTCAAGTCAACACAAAGGTCAAAGTAAACAAAATCAATGATCACGCGTGGAGGAACACAACAACTAACATGCACTGCACCATAAAACGTTTAAGTGAAATCAGAAATAATGCACGTGATTTGCACGTGAATTTTAATGTGCTGTCAACTTTTGGACCACACGATCACACACATCCAACGGCCATGATTTAAACTGCAACCAAAACCCTAACCAAAAACCACCGGCCGGAGAGGGACCTCCGGTCACCTTCTCCGGTCACACGCCACCGTCTGCAACTTCACATGTCTCAGAAATGCCCAACTATTATACCAAAATGAAGCTGAGCTCACGTAGATTAAGAATTCACAATTGTTTTTCACATACCAAGCACGCACATAGAGAACAGAGGAGATTAAATCATGCCCTAAGTTTTGGATCTAGGCTTCTAAGAAGCTCTATCAACTAGCCGGAGTAAGCAGAGCTTCTATCAAGCTTAAATTAACAAAAACAAGCTAAAATTAATGAAAATCAACTGAAGCAAAGTTGAATGATGAAACCTGAAAATGTGGAGCAATTGGAGATGCTGAGAAAACCAGAGATTCTTGCTTCCTTTTTGAGCTTCACTTGGCCAAATAAAGGCGTTCAAACTCTGAAGAGTGATAATGGAGATGGATTTGCAGTGTGCTTACTTCAACAATCCAAAGCTGCTTCAAGTTCAGAGACGATTGAAGATGAAACTTGAAGGTGGAATTTGAAGAGAATGATGAACTCGTGCAATGGAGAGATTTGATGAAAAAGAGTGGGAGAATCAGAGAGAAAATTAGAGAGTATTTGGCAGTGAAATGAGAAGAATGAAGCTCAAATGAAAATGTGAAGTGAGGTTTTGTTTTATACTATGAGTTAACCATGGTTTAGTGAGTTGGTTAATTGAATTAAGGTGGTTAAAGTGAGTCCACCCTAACTAACTGAGTCAAGTTAGTTAGGGGGCGAGTTAGATTGGCAATGATAAGGTGATGGCAACTTATGGTAAGCTATGGTGAAGGTGAAAGTGAAATGAATGGCATGGTTGTGTATTAGAAACTTTCTCAGCAAGTTTTCTCTTTCCATTTTCATGCAAGGCACGCGCTATAGCAGTGTATGTGATGTTCATGGTGTGCTCAAATAAGGGAAAGAATTGTTTGATGGATGTCTGAACCAAGTTATGCAGCAAAGCCATCAATGTATCAGTGAAACATAGGGAGGTTTGGTGATGTTTTTCTCTCTACTCAATGAATAGTTTGGTGA
The DNA here is from genome assembly GCA_022829125.1 of Lathyrus tuberosus. NCBI lineage: Eukaryota > Viridiplantae > Streptophyta > Magnoliopsida > Fabales > Fabaceae > Lathyrus > Lathyrus tuberosus. Next base: position 963,121 of record JALAZF010000822.1, on the reverse strand, counting down.
GTTTTTGGGTTCATTGGAAAGAGGGAGTATAATGCAACAAGTTTGGTTTGAGATTGGAATTGATATGATACTTCAAACATGCTCCAAAATGACTATAAACTTAAGCACACAAGACTGGATGATGGGCGCATCAGGTGGTCGGTTGGCAAGGCTGGCATGGCACAAAATTTCAGCATAACCACCCTAACTTGAGGCCACTATTTCTCCATCATACCTTGATCAGATGAAATTTTGTCCAACATGAAACTTGAAGAAGACATTATAAGGAACATTTTTGATGTTGACAAGTTTTTCATTTGAGGCCTTTAACCATGAGAAAAATGAGTGGACATTTGGCACACCAGGTGTTTGTAGAAATGACATGCGCGTGACCTGAAACTTGCCCAAGCTGACTTGCATTTTGCCCAAGTTTCCCTCAACTTTGATCATCTATAACTCTCTCAATTTTTATCCAATGGAGATGTTCTACACATGGATTTGAAGCTTAAAACAAGATCTTTCATTGAGGCAGAGTGGATTTTTCATTTGGTGCTCCAAATTTGAATGGCCTTGGTTCAAACTCTGATGCAAAATGGCCAAAACTTGCTATTTTTAGTAACCCTTCTTCATCCAAAAATGGCAACTTTCCACATCTTGATTTTTTCATGATTCCTTTGGAGTTTCTTGATCAAATTTTGTACATTGGACATATGTAACATGAATTTCATGAATTTGGCCTTAAAAAGTCAAGGGTTGACTTTTTCCTCTGATTATTTGACTTGGCCCCAAATTCCTTGATTTTTTATCTTTCTTCCAATTGAATCACTTCTAAAACCAATTGAGATGCAATCTTCCACATCCATATACCTAGGGACATATAGGAAACCATGACATCAAGTCTTGCCCAAAAAAGCAAAGATTCCCTGATTTAAATGGAAACCCTAATTTTGGCCCCCTTTGGTTAGGAGGTAAAAGTGCAGTCTTCAATTTCAAATTCCTCAGAGTATGCTGTGTGTCCCCTTAAAGGATGATGAGAAATGCCACTTGAAAATGATTTTGGATCAATGAGCTATCTCTTTTGAGGGTTTTCCTTCAATTTTTGAACCTCTTGCATGATGAAAGATGTATTGCTTCAATCTCCCATTGGATTTCACTTTCTTGAGATTTTGGAAGATCAATTGAGATAGTATGAGACATGAGAGACCTCTTGGCTTGCCTAGAGCCAACTTGATTGACCTTTTTGTGCTTTGAATGATTCCTTGATTATCCACCTTCCACCTGATCACATGCCCTGATGGTAAGAAGGATGCCATGCTTCATTTTTCTATGTTAAATGCAATGTAATGTTAATGAGGTGGATATGATATGATAAATGATAATGCCATGCTATGATGACAAAGAGGGAGAGCAAATTTTGGGGTATTACAGTAATGAGTACGATCGATCCAAGCAACATGAAAGTTATCTCTCAGCACCAACAGATATTTGCTATGACTTGATACTGTTGTATCTTATTAAGTCGATTCTTCCATTCAAGATTTCCCACCAGGTTTTGTGACGACAACGGTTGTCGAAGATTGAATTATTCTGTGTTGATAACGGCTATTAATACAGTGAGCATTCCATGTCAACAACGAGTGCAAATCCTCCGGTACCCCGCAGACGATGTGAAGGGTAGTGCACTAGCGAATGTTCGGAAGTTGAAGACCGTGTGTTCGTCTAAGAGTTTGAAAACCCTTGGTTTTCTATAAAATCCTCTTAAGAGACGAAGCTTCTCGCAGTAACATCCCTTGTGGAGTTTATTCTCAGCAGGATTTACCAGCAACTGGTAGTGTCAACAAGGCATATTTCCCGCAGGTTTCAGCATGTGAAATCCGTCAAAGAATAATTCCCAGCTGAGTTGTTTTCTCCCCAGTGAAGTCCCCACAGAGTTCAACATCTTGACAGTAATTTCCCCTGCAGGGTCAAATAGATCAAGGGAATCTCTTCTTCAGCAAAGTGTCAGCATTTACAACTCAAAGTCCCATTTATTTTGGGCATGCAAATAGTTTGTTCGTATTATTCCAGCAGGTGGGATAGTATTGCAGATGGTTTTTCCAGCAGGTGGAATGATCATACAAACAGTAGTTTATATTGTTCCAGCAGGTGGGATGATGATAAACAACTATATTCTCAGTAAAGTCCAACATTGGTTTGGAAAAGCTTCCAAAGCCGGTTTGGTAAGCATCGAAGTCCAATATTAGTTTGGTAAAGCTGCAAAAGTCCATCTGAGGACGGCAAGTTTGAGATTCCAAAGCCGGTTTGGTAATCATTGAATTCCAACGACGAATTGGCAAAAATCCAGCACGAACTTGTAAAAGTCCATTGTTTAGAATGGCAGAGTAGCTAAAGTCCACCCACAGTGTGGCCAGCCAGTAGTCGTCTGGCGTCGTTCCAAAAGACATTATTAAAGTCCACCCGCAGTGTGGCCAGCCAGTAGTCGTCTGGCGTCGTACAAAAGACGTTATTAAAGTCCACCCACAGTGTGGCAAGCCAGTAGTCGTCTGGCTTCGTTCAAAAGACAGATCTCTCCGACAACGTTTCATTGAAGATTCAATCCAGCGGTTTCGTTGGGTTTATATCCCTTTTGTTCTTCGTCATCCAGAGCAAATTTTTGGTTATATTTGGTATTCAATCACTATATACCTCGAAAGTCTGAAAGCAATCGCTTTCAGGCATTCAGGTCTACAGTGTTTGAATAGGGGCAGCTGTAATATCCCAAAATTTGCTCTCTCTTTTGTCATCATAGCATAGCATTATCATATATCATATCATATCCATTTCATTAGCATTGCATTGCATCTTTAACATAGAAAAATGAAGCATAGCATCCCTCTTACCATCAAGGCATGTGATCAGGGGAAAGATGGACAATCAAGGAATCATTCAAAGCACAAAAGGTCAAACAAGTTGCCTCAAGGCAAGCCAAGAGGTCTTTCATGTCTCATACTATCTCAATTGATCATCCAAAACCTCAAGAAAGTGAGATTCAATAGGAGATTGAAGCATTACATCCTTCACTATGCAAGAGGTCCAAAAAACTGAAGGAAAACCCTCAAAAGAGATAGTTCATTTGTTCAAAATCACCTTCAAGTGGCATATCTCATCATCCTTTAAGAGGATACACAACATACTCTGAGGAATTTGAAATTGAAGACTGCACTTTTTCCTCCTAACCAGAGGTGGGTATCAAAACTAGGGTTTCCAATTAAATCAGGGTATCTCTGATTTTTTGGACAAAACTTGATGTCATGGTATTCTACATGTCCTTAAGTGTATGTTGTGGAGAATTGCCTCTCAATTGGTTTTAGAAGTGGTTCAATTGGAAGAAAGATCAAGAATCAGGGAAATTGGGGCTAAGTCAAATAATCAGAAGAAAAGTCAACTCTTGACTTTTTGAGGCCAAATTCATGAAATTCATGTTATATGTGACCAATGCACAAAATTTGATCAAGAAACTCCAAAAGGATCATGAAAAAATCAAGATTTGAAGAGTTGCCATTTTTGGAAGAGGTAGGGTTTCCAAAAATAGTAATTTTGGGACATTTTGCACCAAATTTTGAACCAAGGCCATTCAAAATTGAGACATCAAATGAAAATTCCACTCGTCCACAACAAAAGATCTTGTTTTAAGCTTCAAATCCATGTGTAGAACACTTCCATTGGATAAAAATTGAGTGAGATATGATTGATCAAAGTTGGAGCAAAGTAGGTCCAAAACCAGGTCATGACCAAGTCTTGCCAGGCCCACGCGTAGTCATTTCTACAAACATGTGGTGGACCAAATGTTTTGATCAATTACTCATGGTTAGAGGCCTCAAATGAAAAATCTTTCAACATGAAAGTTGTTCCTCTATGTGTGATCTTCAAAGTTGGTGTTCTTGTTCATTTGATCAAAGGATAAGGAGTTATGTTGGCCTCAAGATAGGGTGATTATGCTGAAAATCCATGCACTACTTTGCCATGCCATGACTTGTTTCCACACACCCATAACCCGTTCCAAACTTGGATTTTCTAAGCCATTTTCCAACCTCTTCCAAGTCTCATTTCAATCCAAGATCCATACCAAACTTGTTCTATGATCCACTCTCTTTTGAATGACTCCAAAACTTCATCCAACCATCCACAATGCATGGAGAATTTCATCTTCAAACACCCACTGATGCATCAAGTGTGTAACTGCTACAAGAGCATGAAAACTCATGGTTAATGTTGAAAATCCACAGCAGCTTGCACGTGCATTGATCACACCCTCCAACCATTTCTTCATTTAACCAAACACATATCCCATTCACCATACCACGGGCCACACATGAGAATGGAAAAAAAAACTTGCTGAACAAGTTTTGTGCTACACCAGCCGTGCCATTTCACTTTCTCTTCATCTCCACCATAACCCACCATGAACCATCTACACCATATCATTGCTCTCCCTAACTAACTTGACTCAGTTAGTTAGGGATGACTCACCTAAACCATCATGACTCGGTTAACCAACTCATGTTAACCATAGTTAAGCCAACTTATAAATTGAAACCTCATTCTCAAAATTCAGGGACAACTTCATTTTCTCATTTCCACTCCAAGAATTCTCCTTGTTTTCTCTCTGATTTCATTCCATTTCCACCATCTTCTATCACATTTCGCCTCCATCATCATCATTGTTTCATTCTGGATCAAGAATAAGAGCATACACATCCAAGTAATCAAGTTCAGTTTCAAGATATTGGAATTTTCAGTGTGATTCTCTGCACGATTTCAAGATTCTCAAGCCTTTATTTGGCCAAGTGAAGCTCAAGGAAGAAGCTCATTCCTCTGGTATTCTTGTTTGCTCAAAGTCTCAGCAGTTTCAGGTTTGATCTCTTGAACTTTGATTGCACGTTTTCTGTTCATCATCACTTGTTTCTTGTTGATTTTAGCTTGCTAGAAGCTCTTTCGTCTCCGGCTAGTTGATAGGCCTCTTAGAGGCGTAGATTCAAAAGTTATGGCATGTTTTAACCTCCTCTGTTCTTTATGTACGTGCGTGCTATGTGAAAAATAAGCGTGTATTCGTGCTCTCCATTACTTCATCTTCATTTTGGTATAATATTTGTGAAATTCTGGGAAACTTGAAGTTGCAGACGGTGGTGAGTGACCGGAGAAGGTGACCGGAGGTCCTTCTCCGGCCGGTGGCTGTAAATGCTAGGGTTTGTGTTTCTTTTAATCGTGATCGTTGATTCATGCCCATCGTGTGGTTAAGGACTTGCCAGCGCTTTAAAATACACATGCATCTCACGTGTTCCATTTTTGATTTCATTTAAGCAATGTGTAGTGCAGTGCATGGTAGTGAGTGTAGTCCTTCACGCGTGTGCCTTGATTTTGGTTACTTTGACTATTGTGTTGACTGGACTTGATCCAATGGTGCTCATTATTTTGACTTTATTTTGACTGAGAGTGTACAATAATACCATGTGCCACGCGCAAATGGACCTGAATCAATTTGCTTTTTTCACCTCACATTTTTAAAGCCCAAACCATTTGAACATGGAAATTTACTATGCATGCACCTCCTCTCTTATTTCCATTTCATTTTATGTTTTCTTTTATATACACGTTTCCCTTTTTAATTTTTAAAATTACAAAATAACATTAGAAAATTCTGGAAAAATTCATGAGTATTATCAAGACATTTAGGAAATTTTTGATATTTTTATTTCATGATTTTATTACATTTTTTTCCAGTGTTTCATAATTTTCTTTGAATTTCCATTTGTATGCATTCCAAGTAGGATACATAAATTTGTAGAATTTATTTCTTGCTCATTACAAACTGTTTTGACCTGATTCTTTTTGCATTGATTCATTAATACATTGAAGCATGTTAGATGATTTTTGTTTGATTTTTTAGGCCATTTATGACACATTTTGATGCTTATCTTTGCACCATTTTGCATGATGTTTCAACTTGACCTAATGCATTGTTTGAAGTCATTTTGCTTTGAATTTTGACATGCCATTTTGATGTATGATTTACTTCTGAATTAGGCATTCAAATACCATGCTTGTATAATTTTCATAAGTCCATTTGATTTTTGTTTGATGCATTACATTTGAAGCATAATACATGTCATATCATTCTTACTTTAGTGCATGTTTTACATGAATTCTTTTGTGCATATTTGTATGAGCATTTGCATGTTTTATGAGCCATTCAAGTGATATTATAGGTCCTTGGTACACATTATAGGACATCTTTACATGTGCATTTCAATTTGAACTTTGTGCATCTTTAACATGTATTGTTTGCACTTTCTTTTTGAATTTTCTTTTCACTTCTTCTTCTATTACTTCTTGAATGTCTTGAATGTTGATTCATGAATACTTTTGAGATGTTTGTAGACCATTTTCCATTTAGTTTCAATTCTGATTGTTGGATTACATGTTCCATTTATGCATGTTCTTTTCATTTCTTTTCATCTTTCATCTATCCTTTCTTATGATAACATGTTTGAATGCTATGGATGATGATTGTTGCTTATTCATTTGAACTTGCATGATGATATTCACTTGTTGTTAATATGATTCAAATTCTGGTTGTGATATTAAAATTTGATTCTTCATCTTATTCTTTTGAACTTTAATGTGCATTAAGTGTTTTTTTTACTTCTTATACATGTTTCCATGTTTGCTAACCATGTAGGGGCTTTGGTAAGTTGAAATTGAGTGTGGATAAGGAATCCACATTCTAACTTCTTTCCTTTCATCTTTTACAATTCAATCTTGTGTTTTGTTAAGTACTTATGTGCTTTCTTTGATTAACTCATTACTTTCCCTTTTGAGTTACAATTCATCTTCTATTTTAGAAGTGAATTGTTTAACTCATTCCTTCTTTAGACTTTAGGTTTTGCAACCTCACAAACCATTAGGATCACTCCCTTAACTATTCAATTAGGATTGAGTCTTAGTTCACATAGATTCTTACCTTTCTCCTCACTTGAGTCTTTCATCTTCTCATCTCAAAGAAAATAGAAAATATCTAATAAAGGTAGGCACTTATTGCATTTAGGCCTTTCTTATAAAGAAAGGATTATAAGGGGTCTTCTCTTATAATCTTTAAATGTGTAGCATATGGCCCATCTTGGGTCAATGTGTTAAACATTTGATCTTGTATGAGGGACTTAAATGCAATACTTGTTGAAGATACAAATAAATAAAAAAACACTTCTTCAATTCATAATCAACAAAAACACTTAATTAATACAAGTATGCTAGTGTGTTTGAACCTTGATAATTGGAACTAAGTGTGAGGGTCTTCTTCACCCTTAGTGTACTTTCTTACTCATTCCATCTTGGAGTGTGAGAATGTATACACTCCAATGACTAAGATTTAGATACACTATCATATGGAAACAAATAACAAAACTTTTAAAACACTTCAAACAAATAAACAATTCTTTTCTCATCACTTTCATTCCAGTCTTAAGGACTCGTCACGTCCGTCCTACCGCAAACAGGTAACGCCTAAGTCTCCATACAGCGAGCCGCAACACCTAAACTGCTAGGACGCGCACTCTGACGTTTCCACTAAAAAACACAAACAAACCATCCCTAGTGAGGGGAACTACGTCGCTCTGATTCTCATGCTCCCGATGAGATACGTAGGCAGTGGGGTAGGGCCCATTCGAGCACTTCTTTTATTTTCCCTACATTTGTTTCTTCTTTCCTTTCCGTTCTCATTCTTTATCTTTTCCAGTAGCAGCGGAGCTCCGGACGACGACACCCTTTGATCGAAACAAGCAAGCGTGGATCCCATCGGGTACGATGGACGCGAGGGGGTGCTAGTACCTTCCTCTCGTGTAACCGACTCTCGAACCCAGTTCTCTTGGTCGCAAGACCATGATCTTTCCTTTTCTTCAGGTTTATGCGGTGTTTCCTTTCCCTCTCATGGGATAAATACACATTGCTGACGACTCTATTCGTTGCCACTTTCGCGTTTGTACTTGGACGAAATTCCCGGGAGCGACAGAGGGTACGTAAGCACGAGGGCCATAATCCTCCGTGAGCACCTTCTTTCTTTCATTTCTTTTTCCCTTATTTCTCTCTCCCCTTTCTTTTAGCTGGAAGCCTTTCGATAGATAACCCATCCAAGCCTAGAAGCAAGCGAAATGGTTCCTGTCGAGTACGACGGATGCGTTAGGTGCTAGTACCTTCCTTTCGCATAACCGACCCCCCGTTCCCGTTTCTCTTCCCCTTGGGTTTTATCGATATTTTCCCTGTCCTTTGGGACAAAATAAAGTTCGGTGGCGACTCTGTTGTATCTTTGAGTGTGCGATTCACTCAGGTAGATTAACAACCATCTTCAGCTGGCGATTTAGCTGGGGAGAGATTGACCTCTTGCTGGTCTATCCCTTGAGGGTTCTCGCCTAGTTTTGTTTGCTTTTCTTGCTTGCTTGGGTGTTTATCTTTAGCGCTTTACTAGCTTTATCTTTACGCTTTAGCTTTATGTTTATTTATCGCATTTCTTTACTGCTTTCAATATTCATATGCTGCATTCTCTGGATATCTGTTGTTTTCTGTTGTTGATGGGATAGGTAGATATTATTGGAGAGAAAGGTCCTAACACCGGGCCTAGTATACACATAGGCTAGAACGTGGATAGTCGTGAGGCCTGCGTTTTGCGCGTTGGGATATCATGAGACCCACATCCCAGATCGTGATTCGTTTGAGAATACTTTTGTCCTGTGAGAATTCACTACGGCGGGGGATTTTCATCCTGAGTCCTATGGTTTGGGCGACCTTTCTAGGGACCACCTTGTTGTGTCTAGATCACACCTGTGAGGGGGATGGATTTTTGCAGGAAAACAAGCCACTTCATACCCTTGTTCTCACACACGCCAGATTGCTTCACCGACACATCAGATTATGTTGCACTGACACAGATTATATGCAGATATCCGGATTGTTCAGATTTGATTATTCGGGCAGCGTTGGCTTCTTGTTGTTGTGTTGCATATCATTTCATCATGTAAATTAATTTTTGCATGTGCATTTCCAGGTTTTCGAAGGCTTATCTTTTGTTGACATTATCATAGAGATGAGTAGTGGTTGTCGTGGCATCGTCAGTTACAAGTTTGTGGAGCCTAAGCTGGGTATTCTGAGAGGTTTGGAATCTTTGTTGGTTGGAGATCACATAGGGGTTTTTATAGGTACTTATGGTAATCTGTTGACCATCCTCAACACTGAAGTCAACATCACTGCTATTCATACTCTGGTTCAGTTATATGACCCGCCCTACATGTGTTTTACATTTCTGGATTATCAGCTAGCACCTACGCTTGAGGAGTATGCTTATATTCTAGGGGTTGAGATCAAGAAGCAGGTTCCTTATGTTTACACTAGTGGTTGTCCGAAGTTTCATCTTATTGCTGATGCGCTTTGCATTAGTAAGAAAGATGTGGAGGTTAATCTCAAGACCAAAGGGAAAGGTATTCGAGGGTTTACTTCGAAGTTCTTGGTTGACAATGCCATTACTTTTGCTAAGGATGGAAACTGGAAGGCTTTCAACGCCATTCTCGCTTTGCTGGTATATGGGATTGTCTTGTTTCCGAACATGGAGGATTTCATAGATCAGGCTGCCATCAGCATTTTCTTGTCCAAGAACCCTGTTTCGACGCTTCTTACTGAAACCTACCATTCTATTCATTCTAGGAATGAAAAGAAAAAGGGAACCATTGTCTGTTGTGCTCCTTTGTTGTACCGATGTTTCATGTCTCACCTTCCACATAAAGGTCCCTTTGTTGAGAATAAGGATAATCTTAAGTGGTCTTAACGAATCATGTCTCTTACCGCTGATGATATTTCTTGGTATTCTCGAGTCTACGACGACATTCCGATCATTCTTCATTGTGGGAAATTCTCCAATATACCTCTCTTGGGCACAAAGGGTGGAATTAACTACAATCCGAGAATGGCTTTCAGACAGTTGGGATATCCTATGGTTGCCAAGCCTGATCTTGAGGTAGTGGAAGAGTTCATCTTTCATGAAGGGGTTGATGATATGGGTTTGCTGAAGAGGTTTAGTGCTGCTTGGACTCAGATTCATCTCGAAGGTAGAGCCAATTTGGGTAAGAATAATTGCGTAGCCAAGGAAGCTTACACACTTTGGGTCAAAGAGCGCGTCAAGAGATCTTGTTGCTATTCTCTCCTGAGCCTTCCATGAATGCCAAGCTTCCCGAACTTGCCCTGGTTTCTCCATCTGAGGCCGATCAACTCAAGCTGATTGTTGAGAAGTTGAAGAAGGAGAATGCTGATCTTCGTCTCAACCTTGATAGAGTCACTTCCGAGAAGGATAGCCTACAGATTGAGCTCCATCAGAAGCGTGAGCGCATGCTCAAAGAGATGGAGGTTGAACAGAACAAGCGTAGGAAGTTGGGTGATGCTTTGAAGAGCACCTATGAGGGATTTGCTTCAAAGAAGAGACAACTCGCCGATGCTCATTATCAAGCCTACAAAGAGGAGCTGAGCTACAACAAGCAACTTGAAGAACTTCGAGGGAAATTATCCGAGTTCAAGGCAAAGTGGCAAAGTGATCAAGACTGCACTAATCAGTTAGCCAAGGACTTTTCTCAATGTCAAGCCCAGCTAGACAAAGTCTTCAGTGAGATTCAGAAGCTGTAGGATCAAGCGCATCAGAGCAAAGAGTAGATTAGTCAGCTCAACACAGAGAGCACTCATTGGGAGCATCAAAGTCGTCATCTACAGAACCTCCTAGATCAGAAAGAGGCCTTTCTTTAGTACATGCTTCAGGGACCTTATCATTCGTTGCTGCGCAACCTCATGAAGGATGCGAAGTACTGGAGTGAGAAGCACGACCGTCTAGTCCGATTTGCTGAGCATGCATTGGAAGACCTACCTGGGTTGTTGAGGGATGCATATGCTAATGCATTGCCACACCAACTTCCTTGGGCTGTTTTTCATTTCTTGTCTGTGTGTAGGGTGGTATTTAATAGGGTCCACGCGGATTTTGTTGTAGCCCTAAAGGCAGATATTTGACTTGTATTCGACTTGTACTTCTTTCCTTTATTGCTGAATGAATGAAGAACTTGCTCGCTCTATATTTTATGCCTTTACTTGTATGCTTTATGATTATTGTCAACAAAGATAAGTTTAAGAATTCATGGAATTTAAAACTTTATTTTCGCATGCATATCATACATTCATTTGCACACATATGCACGTCCCTTCATCCGAAACCGTTGCTCATCCTTGTCCGCCTTCCTTGTAGAAAGGCGACGACTCGACATCGGTATTTTACTCGCTCAAGAAAATCCAGAATCATGTCTGACTTCGAAGCTGAGAACGCTGCTTACAAGGAAATTTTGGCACAATTTCAAGGTCAGATGGATCAATTCTAGACGAACATGGATGTCATTATGGAGCTCCTTCGTGCTCAGAGGGATGTTGTTGATGCTGCCACTATTGTTGCAACCACTGCTGATGCAACCGTTGTTACTCCTGTTGTGACTGCTCCTCCTATTGTTATGGCTATTCCTGCTGTTGGTGTTCCTCCTCCTGTTAGAGTTGAAGTACCGGTTGAGCCTGTGAATCAGCTTGTTGTTCAGCCTAGTTTGAACCAGATGCCCGCTGGTTTCCCTTGGGGCATTCCTCCGAATTACACTCCTCAGATTGCAAATAATGGTAGTTCCTTCATGCCCTATCAACCTTTTGTTGCACCCAAGCCTAATGGGAATGATGCCGCTTATCCATGGGTCATGCCTACTCCAGTCCCGCCTCTAGTGGTGAATGATGATCCTGAGAATCTTCAGGCTCAAACTCATCAAACTGCCGAATTGGTGGACACTGAAACTCCTGATGATGAAGAGCATGTGTATAGAGTTCCTCCTATTCATGTTCCGGTTTCATCTCCAGTTACCCAAACTGCTGTTCTGAATGCTCCTCCTGGGATGTTCTATCCTGGGGCATCTTCCTCAGCCACTGGGGTACCTCCTCCGAATTATCTGTATGGTGTTCTGATGGGTCAGAATGTTGGTCAGATGGTTAATCCGGGTTTGGTGTATCCTCCTCAGTTTGCTACTCCGCAAGTGAATGCTCCTGCCGCTTCTCAGCTGCCAAATCCTCAGATTCTTGTTAGGCCCACCAATCAGAATAAATCTGTTGACTACAAGTTGTTGGAAGACCGTATCAGGGCTATCGAAGAGTTCTCTGCTTTTGGCATGGAGGCCAAAGATCTATGTTTGGTTCCAAATGTTGTGTTGCCGCAGAAATTCAAGATACCCGATTTGCCAAAGTATAAAGGTTTGAGTTGCCCGTGTAGTCACATCACTATGTACTGCCGGAAGATGGCATCCCATATTGATAATGATGAATTGCTTGTTCATTATTTTCAAGATAGTTTGTCTGGTGCTTCATTGGATTGGTACATGGGTCTGGAGCGCAGCAAAATCCGTACTTGGAGGGATTTGTCTGAAGCGTTTGTGAGACAATACAAGTATAACCTTGATCTGGCGCCAACTAGATTTGCAGAATCAGTCCCAGTGCTCAGCTGAAACTTTCAAGGAGTATGCACAAAGATGGCGTGAGATGGCATCTCGTGTGCGACCTGCTCTTTCTGACAATGAGTTGGTTGACATCTTTATGGGTACATTGTAGGGATCTTACTATGAGAAAATGGTGGGTAGTTCTTCATCAAACTTTGCTGATGTTGTAACGATTGGTGAACGTATTGAGAACGGGTTGAAGACTGGAAATATTTCTGGAGCTACTTCTCAGCAGCCGGCCACTAAAAAATCTCAGAATAGTCATTCCAAGAAAAAGGAAGGTGAAGCTAATGTTGTGACCACTCAAGTTTCTCCTCAATATCAAGCTCCCATGGCTCCTATGTCGTACTATCTGTATCCGTACATTACTGCTGCACAGTATCAATAACCTCAGTATCAGTATCATCCGCAGCAACCAGCTCAGAATGCTCAGACTCAACAAAACAACAAAGATCAGCAGAATCAAAATCGTCAGAACAACAACAGTCAAGGAAACCGCAAGCGTCCGAATTCTGACAAGATTCCGGTGTCGTACACCGAGTTGTTTCCTTACTTGGTTCACCAAGGGGGAATTGTCCCCAAATAGACCGCACCCGCAATTCCTTCATTTGGGCCAAAGCACAACCCAAATGCGTCATGCGCCTATCATGCTGGATACATAGGACATGCAACAGAGGATTGTTTTGTTTTCAAAACCAAAGTTCAGGAACTCATTGATAAGAAGGTTCTGACTTTTGCTGAGGCAGGACCTAACATTCAGAATAATCCATTGCCGAATCACGGTGGGCCTGCAGTTAATATGATTGAGGATAATTACATGGCCGAATTGATTATAGGTCAGACTCCTTCGAGGATCTCAATTTTGTCCTTACTCATGAGTTCGCCTACGCACAGAGCAGCTTTGTTGAAAGTGTTGAACAACGCCCACGTTATTCAAGATGTATCCGTCGTCGAATTCGATGATGTAGTGGCCAACATAACTGCAAGTCGATATTTGGGTTTCAATGAATCAGAATTGCCTCCTGAAGGATCTGCCCACAACAAAGCATTGTACATATCTGTAACCTGCACATACATCCTGTTATCTCGTGTTCTAGTGGATACCGGTTCTTCTCTCAATGTGATGCCTAAGGGCACATTGAGTTAATTACCAGTGGAAGGAATCGAGATGAGACCAAGTGCCTTAGTTGTCAGAGCCTTCGACGGTTCTAGAAGGCAAGTTATGGGGGAAGTGGATTTACCCATCAATGTTGGGCCGCATTTGTTCACCATTACCTTCCAGGTGATGGATATCAATTCGGCGTACAGTTGCCTATTGGGTCGTCCGTGGATCCACGCCGCAGGGGCAGTTACCTCTACTTTGCATCAGAAATTGAAATTCATTTTTGATGATCAGCTTGTCATCGTCTATGGTGAAAAGGATTTGATTGTAAGCGAGTTATCTTCCTTTTGATATGTTGAGACCGAAAAAGGCGTAACTGAGGTGCCATTGCAGTGTCTCGAATTCGAGGATGTCAGCTCTGCTTCGACTAGTCAAAGTAGATCCCCACATTTGACTTTAGCATCTGCTAAGAGTGCTAAGGAGACTATCCAGAAAGGTTCCTTGCCAGGCTAGGGGCAGGTGATTGATGTGGTTGAGAAGCATAATCGTTTTGGATTGGGTTATCATCCTGGTCAATAATCTAGTTCCTCGGGTCAGAAGCAAAGTAACTTTGTCAAGTTCCACAATGCGGGTTTCCAGCAGGGTGACATCGTGGCAGCTGCTGATGATGTCGGTCCCAGTAATCAGATTTCAAACTTTGTGCGCAAGTGTCCGCCGGGTTTCAAGCTCAACAATTGGACGTCTACCGTGATTCCTGTGGTTTTCCCATATAACATGTAATGCATTTTGCTTTCTCATTCCCTCGTCCTCGCCCGAGACGAGTGGATAGCTTATAAGGGCCTCACGCTTTTGCAATATTATGTGATCAATAAATAAAAGTTTTTTGCATTCAAAATCATGCTCTATTTTCTTTCTTTATTTTACTTTTCACAAATAAATGGCAAAAGTTTCTTTTCTTTTTCACTTTTTAAAATAGCTCATTCTATCCATAAACATGCAGAACTAATAAAAGCATTTATAACAACATGGCAAACATCCATTATAATTCTGGAATTCCAATTAACCTAGCCGAAGAAGATGGTAAGGAAGATTGTGAATTACCGGCTGAGCTGGCAAGGCTCCTTGAGCACAAGCGTAGAGAGATTCAGCCACACAAAGAGCCAGTGGAAGTTGTCAATCTTGGTACTGATGAGATCAGAAGAGAAGTCAAGGTTGGCGCATCCCTCGCAGAGCATGTACACGCCGAGTTGGTCAAGTTATTAAAAGAGTATGTTGATATCTTCGCCTGGTCCTATCAAGATATGCCTGGGTTGGATACCAACATCGTTGAACATCACTTGCCACTCAAGCTCGGATGTCCTCCTGTCAAGCAGAAACTCAGAAGGACTAGACCCGACATGGCACTTTAAGTTAGAGAAGGGGTAAAGAAGCAGCTTGATGCTGGGTTCCTAGCCACTTCCGAATATCCTGAATGGATTGCCAACATTGTCCTGGTTCCCAAGAAGGACGGTAAAGTCAGAATGTGTGTGGACTATCGAGATCTCAACAAGGCAAGCCCGAAGGATGATTTTCCTTTGCCTCATATTGATGTCTTGGTAGACAACACTGCGCAGTTCTCTGTCTTTTCATTTATGGACGGTCTCTCAGGACATAATCAGATCAAGATGTCCCCAACTGATATGGAGAAGACTACTTTCATCACGCTATGGGGTACATATTGCTACAAAGTCATGCCATTCGGTCTAAAGAATGCAGGGCCAACATACCAGCGTGCCATGACAACCCTCTTTCACGATATGATTCATAAAGAGATTGAGGTTTACATGGACGATATGATTGCCAAGTCCAAAACTGAGGATGACCACTTGGTTCATCTGAAGAAGCTTTTTGACAGACTCCGGAAGTTTAGACTGCGGTTGAATCCTGCGAAGTGCACCTTTGGAGTTCGATCTGGTAAACTGTTGGGCTTTATTGTAAGTCAGAAGGGCATTGAAGTTGATCTTGATAAGGTTCGGGCAATCCAGAACATGTCGCCTCCCAAAACAGAAAAAGAAGTCCGTGGCTTTCTGGGCAGACTCAATTACATTTCAAGGTTCATTTCCCATTTGACGGCTACCTGTGAACCAATGTTCAAATTACTAAGAAAAAATTAATCGGTTGAATGGAATAATGATTGTCAGGAAGCATTTGACAAAATAAAACAATACTTGCAAGAACCACCGATCTTAGTACCACCGGTTCCTGGTAAGCCTTTAATCATGTATTTCACCGTTCTCGATGAATCAATGGGATGTGTATTAGGTCAGCATGATGACACTGGCAGAAAAGAACATGCAATATACTATCTGAGCAAGAAGTTCACTGATTGTGAGACCAGATACTCACTCTTAGAGAAAACTTGTTGTGCTCTAGTCTGGGCTGCTCGACGCCTACGACAATACATGATTTTCCATACTACTTTGTTGATATCCAAAATGGATCCAATAAAGTACATATTTGAAAAGCCTGCTGTCTCTGGAAGGATTGCTCGGTGGCAAATGATGTTAACCGAGTATGATATCCAACATGTTAACCAGAAAGCAATAAAAGGGAGTGTCTTGTCTGACTACCTTGCTCATCAACCTGTAGAGGGTTATCAACAGATGAAGTCTGACTTTCCCGATGAGGATGTTCTATTTATCAGAGATTATGAGACTCCAGACCCTGATATAGGACCCGAACCAGGGGCGCGATGGACGCTCGTGTTCGACGGTGCCTCCAATGGTAAAGATCGTGGAATTGGTGTTATCCTCATCTCTCCAACAGCTTTTCACCTTCCCTTCACTGCCAGGTTATGCTTTGCATGCACCAACAATATGGCTGAATACGAAGCATGTATCTACGGTATTGAAGCCGCTATAGACATGGGAATCAAGATTCTTGAGGTCTATGGAGATTCTGCCTTGGTCATCGGTCAAGTTAGAGGGAATTTTGTGACTCGGGATTCCAAGCTGGTTCCGTACCAACAACACATAGCGAAGTTGATTCCTTACTTTGATGAGATCACTTTTCATCATATCCCCAGAGAGGAAAATCAACTAGCTGATGCTCTTGCCACTCTAGCATCCATGTTCAAGGTCAAGTGGAAGAATGAAGCTCCTCATATCCTCATTGATCACTTGAACGAACCAGCACACTGTTTAGCAATCGAGGATGAGTCTGATGACAAGCCTTGGTTCTACGACATTAAAAGATATCTGGAAAAACAGGAGTATCCCGAGGGTATCACTATCACTGACAAGAAAGCTCTTAGGTGGCTTTGCGCCAAATTCTTCTTAAGTGGTGGTGTACTGTACAAGAGGAATTATGATTCCGTGTTGCTCAGATGTGTGGATAGACACGAAGCAAACACGATCATAAGGTCCATACATGAGGGCTGCAAGGGTGTACATGCTAAAGGTCCTGCTATGGCCAAAAAGATCCTTCGGCTGGGTATTACTAGACAACAATGGAGGTAGATTGTTATAACTTTGCCAAAAGGTGTCACAAGTGCCAAATCTACGAAGACAAGATCCATGTGCCTCCAACTCCCTTGAACGTGTTGACTGTACCTTGGCCATTCTCCATGTGGGGTATAGATATGATTGGAATGATCGAGCCGAAGGCTTCCAATGGTCACCGATTCATTCTAGTTGCTATCGACTACTTCACCAAGTGGGTTGAAGCTGCTTCTTATGCAAACGTTACAAGACAAGTGGTTGTCATATTTATCAAGAAAGAGATAATCTGTCGTTATGGCATTCCTACCAACATTATCACGGACAATGCAAGCAACCTGAACAACAATATGATGAAGGAGTTGTGTCAAGAATTTAAGATCGAGCACCACAACTCTTCACCATATCGGCCCAAGATGAATGGCGTCGTCGAAGCAGCAAACAAGAAAATCAAGAGGATTGTCAAGAAAATGGTCAAGACTTATAAGGATTGGCATGAAATGCTTCCCTTTGCACTGCATGGCTACAGAACTTCAGTTCGCACTTCTACTGGGGCAACTCAGTATTCGCTTGTGTATGGTATGGAGGCGGTTCTGCCCATTGAAGTTGAGATTCCTTCGCTCAGAGTCATCATGGAAGCAGGTCTTGATGAAGCTAAATGGGTTCAATCCAGACACGACCAGCCGAACCTCATCGAAGAGAAGCGCCTTACAGCTGTTTGTCATGGTCAATTATATCAGAGACGCCTCAAGCGAGCTTTTGACAAGAAGGTTGTTCCTCGAACATTCTGTGAAGGCGAACTCGTGCTCAAGAGATATTCACCTGTTCACTCGGATCCACGAGGCAAGTGGACTCCCAACTATGAAGGACCCTTTGTTGTCAATAAGGCCTTCTCAGACGGAGCCCTGATCCTCACCACAATGGATGGGGAGGAGTTTCCATCGCCTGTGAACTCCGATACAGTCAAAATATATTATGCCTGAAAAAAAATGGATAAAAGTCCGCTAGATTGACATCCGCAAGGACAATCTAGGCAAAAATGGACGTCCCGATGGACCAAAAAAAGAAACGTCCATGCAAAAGTTAGGGACAATGAAAAAAAAAAATAATAGCCCACTAAGTTGAAAACCCAAAAGGGCGACTTAGGCAAAAATGGGCATCCCGGTGGACGAAAAAAATGTAAAAACATGTCCAGGCAAAAATTATGGATAAAGGCATTGACTGTGAACACTTGAGCCTCTTTTCCTTACGGCTAGATCTCAGACGGTAACAAAGCAGTCCAATCATCATCAACTGGGGCAAGGCGTTAGAACCTAGACTTACAGTGGATGGTGGTCAATGTTGTAATCAATGCAATGCATGATTTCCCTTTGCCATTTACACTTGTTTTTCAATTTTATTGCAAATTTCCTCATCAAGGATTTTGCATCCTTGTACACACTTTATGTACAAAAATTTTACATTAAATAAAATGCATTCTTGGTTATCCCAATTTGTTCATTCCAGTATTTTGTTTGCAAAATAAATAATTATTTGCGATCACATAATACTAAAAAACGGTGAGAACAATAAAAAGCTAAATCCACCGAGAAAGCATTGTGCATTGCATGTGTTACTGGTAACTCCTGCAGGATAATCGGTAATATCCATTGGTAAGCCTACCGCCTGGCCGGCAATGTTATGGTTCAGTGAAGAAATTGTTGTTTCCACAGCAGTTCATCAGTAGGGTCATCATTCTTCCCAGCAGGTTGCCAAGGTGTTCCCCAGCAAAGACGCTTTGCTCACTTTTCCCCGGCAAGGGTTGTGCATCTTCTCCAAATGATTAGGAATTATCTGTCACCAGCAGCAGTGGTTTCTCCTCAGCTGAGTCATCACGATTCGGGAATCTCCTTTCCCCACACAGAGCCAGTCTTGGTAGAAAAGATTGACTTGGTTCTTTCATCCCCAACAAGGACAGCCATGGTGATTTAGAAACCTGAGATGTTCTCAGTTTCTTTCCCCAGCGAAATCATCATCCTTTGTGAACTTTCTTCTCCAGCAGAGATTGTCTTTATCTACGGGTCCCCTCCCCGACAGAGGGTGTTGAAGTCATTTTTCTACGATTTTTGCCTAATCACTTCACATTGTGCCTTATCTTGAACCTCTGCATTGCATGATATCAAGCATCATGTAGAAACGCATACATAGCATATGCATTAGTCATACTCCCTCTCTTTTTTCCTGACCTATCTCCTAGTAGATTTTTCAACCCTTTTCACACTTGGTTGTTCAAACGCTTTCAACTCTTCTTTTGTCGCCGTCAGCCAAATTCTTGAGCTACTCTTTTATTTAATCCCCTTTTACCTCGAATCATCGAAAAGCTGGCGCAATTCGTACATTCAGGTCCAAGAGGATTAAATAGGGGCAGCTGTCGTAACCCAAAATTTGACCTCACTGTTTTACCTTTTGCATGAGCATAAGCATTCGCATTGGTAGCATACGCATTCGCACTTTTCTTTGTGTGTTTCTTGTTGCAGGACATTCAGGTTTTCCAAGCCCGATTAATCACATCCTCTCAAGATTATTTCATCACCAAAACAAGCTCAAAATAAAGCTTTCCATGTTCATTTATCAAGACAAGAGGTGGGAAATCAATAACGGGACTTCAGCATCATTTTCCAAGCAAATTTGGGGAAGTTCAGCTGAAGTAACCGGTTACTGCATAACTGATAACCGGTTACATAGTGTATTTTTCACCAGAAACTCATTTTTCAAGCCAGTAACCGGTTAGCAGATATGTTGTAACCGGTTACTCTGTACAAAGTTGCAGATTCTGCTGCATTTTTGGGACAACAACTGTACACTCACTTTGTTCTTGGATTCTACATAGTTCTAGCAGCATGTGGAACATTCTAGACAATTCAAGACCATTCAAGAGATTTCCCTTTCATTTATTTAATGCATCACTCTAATTTAAGTGCGCCATGTTACTTAATTTACAAGCATGTCAACCTTTGGATGTGGAAGCTCACCTTGGGATTGTTACCGAGTTGATCTTAACTAACCGAGTTAACCGCCTTGACTCGGTGAGTCAAGTGTAACTAACTCCAACCCTAACTCCAAACCTCCCAAAGCTAAGTCCAAACCAAAGTCCAAAGCTCTCACACTCCAAACATAAAATCTATATAAACTCACCTTCACTCACTTTTCACTCTCTCCATCATTTTCCCACATTTCTCCACAATCACTCACACAAATTCACACCTTCTTCACTCTCTATTCTCTCATTCTCCTCTACATTTTTCTGCAACTTCTACACATTCTTCTACATCTTCATCTCAATTCACATTCCAAAACCTCACCAAAAACTCTTATTCTTGAACGAACATCTCATTCTACTTCAATCCAAGAGTTTCACACCATTTGGCATTATTTGGTTGGATTTCTGGAATTACATCATTTGGAATTATTTGGTTGGATTTCTGGAATTACATCTCATTCTCCTTCAATCCAAGAGTTTCACACCATTTATTTTGGTGTAAGTTCGATTTCGGTGCATTTTCGCGTTTTTGATCGGTTTCGACGCATTTTGTCTACAAATCAAGGATCCTCTGGTTTTCTTTGATTCTCTGCATCAAGATCTCTTTGCGACATTTATCAAGCCAAATCTCCGGCTTGTAGGTTGGTGGATCTAATTAATTTTATCGTTTCGCGCATTTTCGTATCGCTCGCAATGTAGTCGATAATTGTTGTGTGTGATTTGGTTTTGTATTTGTTTGATCCATGATCCTAATGTGTTAGTTGATTTTATCACTGTTTATTTGCTGTTTTCAAGTTCAATTTTCGTGCACAATTTCAGTTCCAAACATGTGGTGGTTGGCATAAGTGATTATGTGTTGAAAACTACTTTTGAAAAGCTGTTTTTACTGTTATTTTTGCCTCTGTTACAATGGTAACCGGTTAGCAGTTATGCTGTAACCGGTAACACGTGCAATTTTCCCCAAAAACACGTGTTTTCAAGCATGTAACCGGTTAGCACATATGCTGTAACCGGTTACCACTGTACAGAATGCCATTTTCTTGCATTTTCAAGTGTGTTTGCCATGTTTTCTTCATTTTAACTTCCATTGATTGCCATGCTTGATTTTATGGATGTTTTAATGTCATTTCACTTCTAGTTGAAGCATGTTCATGAACTTTTGATGCACATTTTCGATTATTCATTTGTTCCATGTTCTTAGGATTGTATGAACATAGCAATTGTTGCACTATTTTTGTTCACATGATACATGATTTTGTGTGGCATTTTGGTGATCATTTGGCACTGTTTTGCACCTTCCATTTTAGTTTGCATTAAGTTTATTCTTCATGGATAAACTTAATCTTGTATAATCAATAATTCACTCCTTTTTGCTTTAATGACTTTTCATCCTCTTTGGAAAGTTGTTAGCATGTTTCGCCCTTGATTAATTGATCGAAACTTTGTTTCGATTAGTTAATCTTCCTCTTTCCTCTCTTTAGGCCTCGTTTAGAGCTGTTTCTCTCGATCCCCTCTTAGAGTTGGAGTTCGTGCTACGCCTCGCACCGGAGCACTGTACAAATTGACACTGTTATGCTGTCCGTTTCTCCGCGCAGGAGTACTGTACAACTCAGAGCCGTTGTGCTATCTGTTTCAACTTCCGCATTACACCCTGTGTGTTAGAGAAGGGATGAGAAGGGAGAATTCCTACTCTCATTCTGACTACTCCAGGTAGGGGACGAATGACCCTGTGCTTGGCTTATTCACCTCTATCTCCAGGCGGTAATGTGCTCTCTTTTCCCCAGTCGAGTCGATCCTTGATCACTCTTTGCTCTTTGCAATCTCTTTCGATCCTTGGTCACTCCTATCTCCATCTATCTCTCGATCAATCACCTTCCTGGTTACGATCCTTCGTTCATTGGGTTAGCAAGCTTTCTTCGTT
Organism: Lathyrus tuberosus; assembly: GCA_022829125.1. Taxonomy (NCBI): domain Eukaryota; kingdom Viridiplantae; phylum Streptophyta; class Magnoliopsida; order Fabales; family Fabaceae; genus Lathyrus; species Lathyrus tuberosus. The sequence continues at coordinate 941,049 of JALAZF010000822.1, read as the reverse complement.
TCAATACCCTATTCTTTTCTTGCGGTCAATCTTTGCTTCTTGATTCCCCTGAAGAGTCTCAATTCTCTTTCTTTGGTCCAACACAGTTTTCCTGTCATGACCATTTTTCCCCAGGAGTTCGCAACCTTCTCTTGGTTCTTCTCCCTTGATTGGTTAATCACTGTCTGTCAATTAAAACACCAATTTTTGCCTTCCTTCTTAGTTTACCACAGTCCGTCTATTATAACGCTGAGTTTCCTCTTCGATTAATCACCCTATGCTTCAGTTAACCACAGTCTGTCTATTAAAATACTGAACCCTTTCGAGTTAATCACCTTCTCTTGGTTAATCACTCGTTTTTCTCTTCGATTGATCACAGTCCGTCTGTAAACACCGAACCCCCAGTAGTTGGCAACCTCCTCTTGATTCGAATACTTGCACCCTTGGGTTAGTAACCTGTATTTGGTTCAAATACCCTTTCTTCGGTTGAGTACTGTTTGTTCAGTTAGTTTACCGAACCCTTTTGGGTTACGACCTTCGCTCGGTCCTACACCCGTCTTTCTGGTTAATCACAGTTTTCTCGGTTAAAACCAATGCTTCTCTATTCCCACAAAGTTGCAGTCTTTCTTTCTTTGGTTAACCACTGCCAGCCAGTTAATATACCGATTCTCCCTTTTCTCTTGGTTATGACATCATTCCTTTATTTGGATCCTCAGCAGATTCCCTCCTATTCCCTTCGCTCTACTTTCTTGGTTTCGACACCGATCCTCTTTGTTATTCCCAGTAGAGCTTTTCTCTCTTGCTCCTTTATTCTCTTGGTTTGAACACCATTTCCCCTTTATTCCTATATTCTCTTGGTTTCGACACCATTCTCGCACTTTATTCTCAGTACAGTTACCAGTCCCTTTCCTTTGTACTCCTTTCTTGGTTTTGACACCATTTCCTTGGAATCCTCAGTGGAATTTCCTTCTTTCTTTTGTTCTTAGTTTTGACACCGCTTTCCTTTCCTTTTACTTTTCCGTCCAGTTCCCCGAACTACGGAAGCTCTGATTCTGCATTCTTTTGAATGTCAGATACGTAGGCACGAGACGCAATGTCTTGTCGAGCACACTTCCACCCTTCTTTCCTTCCACCTTTCCTCCATCTCCCTTTCTTCATTCCTTTCTGTCCCCTGGTTCCATGAACTTCGGCGCTCTGATTTCCTCATTGCACTATGAGGGTGCGTAAGCACGAGGGCCATAATCCTCCGCGAGCACCTTCTTTCTTTCTTTTCTTTTTCCCCTTTTTCTCTCTCCCCTTTATTTTAGCTAGAAGCCTTTAGATAGATAACCCATCCAAGCCTAGAAGCAAGCGAAATGGTTCTCTTCGAGTACGACGGATGCGTTAGGTACTAGTACCTTCCTTTCGTATAACTTACCCCCCGTTCCCGTTTCTCTTCCCCTTGGGTTTTATCGATATTTTCCCTGTCCTTAGGGACTAAATAAAGTTCGGTGGCGACTCTGTTGTATCTTTGAGTGTGCGATTCACTCAGGTAGATTTCCAGCCATCTTCAACGGCCAGATGATCATTCCGGACCTGAGCAGAGTTTAAGAAAAGGGTCCTTGCTTGGATGCGGGCAGTCAGGCTGATCATGGCAAAGCTCCGACGAACCAGTGATCTGTTCATACTGGCCTGCGTGCCGTGTATTTATCATATAATTTGTTGGGTTAGGGGTGTGGCCCCCTTTTTATGTAATTCAGAATAAGTCGGCCCTTGTGGCCACATTTTCTTTAAGTATTTTTCCGACCTTGGTGGTCGTCTATTTTATTTGTGTGTGCATGTTTATTTATGCCCGTCCTTCGGAGGACTACTTTTCCTTTACTTTACTAAGTTGTGCATGGTGCTCGTGTATCTTTTGCATATTTTAAAATGTTACGCTTCCCCTACCGGGGACGCTCGTCGGGAGCTTATTTGTAATTTATTCGATAAGTGGGGGTTTTTACTCGGTAGTTAGTTAGTGTGCTCGAACAGTTTGGGGAACAGGTACGAGGAGCGTCCTGAATGTTTTTGGGCATGTGGACGGTGCCCAAGTCACGTTGGTGACCTGGGCTCCGCGGCGTGAACGTCCCATCGTGAGCCGGGGTTCTGCCTGGTCGTGGTACGATGACGACGTCAGACTCGTTTGAGTATCCGATGTGTGACAGGGGGACTCTTCATTGTAGAGTTGGGTCTCACCCTGCTTATGGTTTTTTAGGATGCAATGCTTGTACCTAGGCATGCATGTATGGTCGGTTCATTGAGCGTCGTTGTATATTCGAGCACACCGACAGTGTTAGCCTTAGTTGTAGTATTGTTTCAGCTTCTCGGCGTTCCATGGTCGAGCAAGTTGGTCCCCATTTAGACGGTCTAGGTAGTAGGCTCCACTTCCCGTTTTTGAACGGGCGCGATATGGGCCTTTACAGTTTGCAGCTAGCTTGCCTTCTCGGGAATCTTTCTGATTTCTCCGGAGGACGAGACTGCTGACTTCGAAGTCTCTTTGAATGACTTTGGCGTCATACCTTAGACGAGGTCGAGCTGCTCCTGACCGAATCTCTTCGACGAGGTCGAGCTCTTCTCGTAGCGCGTTGTTGTTGTTGTTGTCCTCGTCCATGGGAGCTTCTGTCCGCCTAGAAGGGATATGCATTTCGATGGGGATGAACGCCTCAGTTCCATAAGTTAATCGGAAGGGGGTCTCCTCAGTTGTGGAGTGAGGAGTAGTTCGGTAAGCCCAGAGCACGCTGGCCAGCTCCTCGACCCAATGTTTCTTGGTTTGGTCCAGTCTTCGCTTAAGACGACGTAGGATGACCCTGTTGGCAGCGTTAGCCTGCCCGTTTGTCTGAGGTTGTTCGACGGAGGCGAAGCGTTGTTTGGTTCTTGTGCTCGCGACGAAGTCCTGGAAGTGTTTGTCCGTGAACTGAGTCTCGTTGTCGGTGACAATTGCCTGGGGGACACCAAAACGGGCAAGAATGTTTCGCTTATAGAATTTGAGGATGTTTTGTGTTGTTATTTTGGCTAAGGATCCTGCTTCTATCCATTTTGTGAATTAATCGACGACCACGATGAGGTACTTGTTCTTGGCGGTGTAGCACCCCAAAATTTGCCCTACCTTTTTTTGGCTTGTGTTTCGCGATCATCTGCATTTTCCATTAGGCCATAACTCATAATCATATCATCGCATTGGTTTTCTGAGACATAGGATCGAAGAGTTTTTCATGCTATTGGTATTTTCCTATCCAGCGGTTCATCAAGATCCATGGTTGTTGTATCCAGAGGTTCATCAAGATCCAGGGTTGTATTCAGAGGTTCGCCAGGTTTCAGGGTGTACATCAACAAGGGTCATGGTTTCTCCTTCTCGGTGGAGTTGGTGGACAACCATCAATTAAAGATCAGGAGATTAGGGTTGTGTGTTGAGGAAATCAATGGTTATCCGAACAGAGCAGTTGTGAATGGATTTGAAGAGCATTGGGTCACAATCTAATGAGCTTACTGATTGATATTTTGGAATTCATTGAGGAAAGAAGTTTGGTAATTTGATTGGAATGAGACATGGCAAGGTTAGTCGTGTGGGCAATTTGTAAATGGAGATACAAGCCATTTTAAACCATATCCAAACTCATTATTTTCTATATCCATATCTTTTTCTTCTTGTCCGCATTTTTACTAAATTCCATATCAAAACCAATTCATTTTAAATCCATTCATTAAATCATATACAAACCTCTATCCATATCCATTTCTAAACAAAATTCATAATCCATATTAAATCACTTTCTACACATATCCATTTAAATAACCATTAACTCTCCTTTTAATAACCATTTATCTTTCTAAACCAATTTCTAAACCTTTTTTTTTATCTTACCCACATTTTTTTAATCCAATTTCCAATTTACCCATATTTTATATTTCCAAACAACTGTCAAGATCATAGTCCATGAGTCTAGTCCAAATAACCTTGTCTTTATAGTATCCATTTATTTCAAAAGCAATGTCCAAGCTTTTTACCAAGCTCCTATCCAGGTCACGCATACTACACATCATAGCAGCAAAATGTAACAAAAAAGGGAATAATAATAACGGTGGAAAAGAAAAGCAGTGCAGTAGAAATAGAAAAGATACATTGCACATATCGGCATTTCATTTCAAAACACGTACAAAATATCGTTTCACAATTCCAACCAAAGTTCCCATAACAGAACTCCAACAAACTCTAACCGAATTCTAAGTGTGATACCTATTCTACCCTCCTTGAATCCTCTATAAAATCTCAGATTCAATTGAATGAGGGGAGTTCTTCATTTTCTGCAAAATTACCATCATCTTCATTCTTCAAGATTTGGACTCTCTCTGCAATTTCCTCATTCTCTTCTCATCTTCATCAACCATCCAGGAATTCTCTGTCGTCTTAATTCAACTCTAATCTTCATCAATTCACAGCCTCCTGCAGAGAGTGAAGAATAATTTCAATAATCTTCTGTATCGTAATCTGCAAGTTGAGAATCAATATTCGACATCACAACACGCGCAGAACAAGTTGAAGAGTAAATAGGAAAATTCAACATCAACGATTAAAAGCATCAACAGAAGATTCGAAGAAGAATCGGAAGCAAAGTGAATTTAAAGTTACCTCTGGTTTTCTCTTCGTATTCTCTGATCGGAAGACGCACCGGACGGTTCTCCTGTAGGTAAGCCACTTTGAATCTCTCCTTTTTCTTGTTTTTTTGATGTGATTCGATTAGTGAGGTTTTTAAAGTCTTCGCCGCCGCCAGCGCGATGCCACGACACGGCGGAGCAATTGCTTTGTGGCGGAGAGAAGCCGTTGAGAGTTTGAGAGTGAGGAGTTTTCGATATAGTTTTTGATGTTAACTCCGTTGTCGCCGGCGCGAGGCCATGGCGCGACGGAGCCGTTGGTGTGGATCGTTTTCGATTTGAAAGTGAAAGGCTAGGTGTTGCGCTGCGGAGAAGAAGACGACGAGTGAGGTTCAGATGGAGCCACGTGCGAAGGAGGTTGAGGTCGCGACGGAGAGAGGAATCGCGGCTGGGAGAGCGATTTCCAGTGAAGTGTTGTTGTCTCCGATGACGGTTCTGAACGGAGAAGGAAGTTGAGATGGAGGGAGTTAAAGAACAGATATGGAAGGAGAAGGGAGAAAGAGATTTTAAGAAGGAGATGAACGACGGAGGGAGTTTGATTTGAGGAACCTGTTGCGGTGACGTGAATTATGGCCGGAGATGAGGGAGGGATAGGATTTTTTTTCCGGTGGCGGTTGTAAGGTTGAGATGGAGAAGAAGTGAAAGCTGAAGAAGGCTGCTGAGGATATTTCACGTTAGAGGAATCTAGGGTTTTTTCTCCAGCCTTTAGCAGTTTCGGGCCGGGTTCATTGAGCCCACGCATTTGTTTTTTTCCTATCCACACCTCCTATTTTTTGCACATACTCCCTCTCTCTTGTCTGAGCTAAGCTCTTTTGGGCCTTAGGCCCTTTGTTTTCTGCACCTTAATTCACTAACACACCTCCCTTGGCTTTCTTGGGGAGACCTTGGGCTTGACAGTAAGAGTCCATCCGCTGGATTTGATTCTTGCACTCTTTAACTACTGACCGCATCCCCTCTGGTATAATGAGTTCTTTGGGCCATCGAGACCGCACGCATGAGTTTATACTCACACCCCCAGTTTCCTGCTGCACCCTTCTGTTTTATTTTGTTTTTACTTTCAAATTAACTTCTTTTTTTTAATTAAGGATTAAATAATAATTTTGGATTTATATTTTAGAAATTAGATTTGTGATTAGAGAATTAGACTTTAATCTTGGTTTTGATTGTAATTCTTAATCCTAATTTTGGGTTAACTCACTTTTAGTAGTTATATTTAACTTTAGAATTTGACTAGTTAGAATTATATTTTTAATTAGAAATTAATTGGAATTAATTTTAGGATTAATATTAGTTTTAATTCTAGATTTAACTTTAGGATTAATATTTTTTAGATTTAGTTTAGAATTGCCTTGAACTAATTTTAGGATTAATTTTAGAATTTGACAAATTAACTTTTCTTGTTAGAATTTAATCTTGATTTTTACTTCGCATTTTAACTCTAACTTGGTTATTGCTGATTAATTGATGCCATAATTTCAATTGCTCCTTGTCGATTAATTTCTGATTTCTCTTTTATGAAAAGCATGATATAATGCTATGTTTAGAATTTTCTCACATCCCTTTGGGATCCTAGCTCAACTTTAATCTTTGATTAAAGTGAGGTAGGATAAGCATTAGGTAGTGCTATCCCTCTTTCTCTTTTAGTTTAAGAGTTCTCATACCACACTTGACATTAGGTACATCTATGCATGATAACTCTTAGGATTATTAGTCTCCCTTATTAGATTTTACCTTTCTTAATCTTTGAGTCTCTCTTCTTCTCATCTCAGAATAAAAAGCAAAAACACTTAATAAAGGCATAACCCATAATGCATGTGAGCCTTTCATGTGAGAATAAGATAGTCAGGGGTCTTCTCTCTCTTTCTTAGAATGTTTAGCATACGTCCCGTCTTGGGTCGATATGCGAGGCATTTGATCCTACATGAAAGACTTAAATACAATATGCGTTATAAACAGAAAATATCAAAACACTTCTTCTAAAAGACAAAAACAAACAATTCTCTTCTTATCTCCTTCATTCTATTCCTTAAGGACTCATCATGTCCGTTCTACCGCAAACAGGTAACGCCTAAGTCTCCCTACAGCGAGTTGCAACACCTAACTTTTGGGATACGCACTCTGATGTTTCCACTAAAAAACACAAACAAAGCAACCCTTGTTGAGCCGAACTACGTTTGCTCTGAGTCTTCTTTCTCGTCTGATTGAAGATACGTAGGCACAAGATGCGATATCTCGACGAGTAACCTTTCCCCGTAGTCCGTCTAACTACGGTTACTCTAACTTTCCCATTGCACTGAGGGAATACGTAGGCCTAGGACAACGATGACGTCCTATCGAGTCACTCCTTTTTCTTTTCTTCTTCGTTTCTTCGTTTTTTCCCGTACCTATTCCTTTTCCTTTCCAGTAGCAGTTGATATCCAGTTTCTTATACCCTTTGATCGAAACAGCATGCGTGGATCCCATCGAGTACGATGGACGCGTGGGGGTGCTAATACCTTCCCCTCGCGTAACTGACTCCCTTACCCATTTTTCTTGGTCGCGAGACCTCGTTCTTTCCTTCCCTCAGGTTTACGCAGTGTTTCCTTTCCCTCTCTTGGGATAAATACACATTGCTGGCGACTCTGTGTTGATGCCACTTTTGCGTTTGTACTAGGATGAAAATCCCAGGAGCGACAGGCAGTTCCGACGACGAAGGGTCCCAGGATATCCATCCCCCACTAGGAGAAGGGCCATGGGGAGGACATAGAATTGAGTTTGTTCGGCGGTGCCAGGTGCATGTCCCCGTGGCGTTGACATTTATCGCACTTTTTTACGTGTTACTTAGCATCGTGCTGCATGGTTGGCCAGTAATATCCTGCTTGCAGAGCTTTTCTGGCGAGGGATCTTCCTCCCATGTGTTGGGAGTTGATTCCTTCGTGAATTTCGCGTTGGACGTGGACGACCGTTTGTTCGTCGACGCATTTAAGGAGGGGAATAGAAAGTCCTCGCCTGTATAGTTTGTTGTCGAGTAGGACGTACGAGTATGCTCTTTGCCTGATTATGCTTGCCGCTTTGGGATCCGGAGGTAGCTCATCCTTCTTTAGGTAGTTGTATACCGGGGTCAACCAACAGTTGTTGTCGCCGATGACGTTTATGTTGAGGGTGGAGGTAGGCTTATCTATGCTTGGTCTGGGGATTAACTCTTGGATAACAGATTTATTCCCGCCCTTTTTCATCGTGCTTGCTAGTTTGGACAGCACGTCTGCTTATGCTCCCGAGGAACGTGTTTCACTTCCACAGACTTGAATGTGGTTATCCTTTCTTTCACGAGGGTTAAGTATTCGGATAGGTTATCATTCTTCGCTTGGTATTCTCCTCGGACTTGTGATGCCATGAGTTGGGAATTCGTGCAGATTACTATCTCCTCTGCTCCTAGATCCTCTGCCAAACGTAGTTCGACGAGGAAGGTCTTGTACTCAGCCTGGTTATTGGAGGTCGGAAAGGATAGTGCTACAGAGACTTCGACGAGGATTCCTTCTTCATTTTCGAGGAGGATGCCTGCCCCACTACCGGAGGAGCTAGAGGCCTGTCGCTCCCAGGATTTTCATCCAGGTACAAACGCGAGAGTGGCGCGGAAAAACAGAGTCGCCAGCCGTGTAAATTTATCCCAAGAGAGGGAAAGGGAACACCGCATAAACCTGAGGAAGAGGGAAAGGAATGGTCATCGCAACCATAGCCTGGGTTCGGGAGTCGGTTACGCGAGGGGAAGGTGTTACCACCCCACGCGTCCATCGTACTCGATGGGATCCACGCTTGTTGTCTAATCTAAGGGTGAGTTATCCTAAAATCTATGGCTGCACTAGAACGGGGAAGGGAAAAAATAAGATAGACTCGGTAGGACGTCGACGTCCTAGGCCTACGTACCCCCTATGTGCAATGGGGAATTCAGAGTCAACGTAGTTCGGACCAAGTTCTGTTTGTGTTTTTTATGAGCGACGTTAAGTTCGCGTCCGGCAGTTAGGGTCGATGCCTGTTTGCGACTCAGACGGAAAGTAACGTGCCCTTTTTGAAAATAGCCTTTAGTTTTAACGATCCCGAAGGACAAAAAGGTTTGAAGTTTGTTTGTATTTTTTTAAGACAGAAGTGACTTGAGTTAGTTCATAACTTGCATTGCACCAAAGTCTAGGGCACAAGGACGAATACTTAACGCATCGTCCCAAGACAGGACGCTCGCTAAGTACCCTAGAAAGATGAGAGGAAGCCCCTCATTTCTCATTCCCCACGCTTAAGGCTCGTGCGCAATACACTTTATCTTTATTAAGTGTTTTCAAGAAGTTTTGAGATGAGAAGAGAGAAGACACAAAGGAAACTCTAAAGGGAAACTAAAAAGTCCTAATGTTATCATGCATGGGTGACCTACGGTTAGTGAGGTTTGACGACAATCTAAGCCTAAAGAAAAGGAAAGATGAGAGATAGAAAGAGTGAGAGTGAATATGGATGACTATCCACACCCTCAAATAACTTACCTCAGCCCCTGCATAAAAGGTTAGTGCAAAACAGATATACGTGAAAGGAATGAGACAAATGAAACAACTCACACCAAAGAGAGAGGGTTATAAACCAAGTGAAATTCAACCCAGACAGAATAAGGATGACCTAAACATGAATTATGAAGTCAAAGAAGCAAACCCACATGATGGCACAAATGCCTCTTCAAACAAGTGATCAGACATGGTCAGAGATGTGCACACAAGAATATCTCAAACAAGGAGCAATCACATAATTAGTAAAACACCTTCTAAAATTACCAAATTATTTATTCAAATAGCTCAACCAGAAACAACCAACATAATATAAACTCATGCCAAAATTCAAAATAAAAGTCACTCAAACAATTATGCAAAGTCAGATGAGAAACATGGTTCAATATGCAAAAGGGAAGGACTGAAATGCAATATGAGATGATTTTAAAAATGAGAGAAAAATATTTTAATTCATTTCAGTGTGTTGGTGAAATAATGCAAAAGGAATGAGTTCAAAATGTTTTATGGATGCAAAGAAATAAAATAAACAAATTAGAGTATGCATGTATGGAATAAATCCAAAAGAAAATAAACAAATAAATAATTCAGATAATGAACATAAAATAAAATAATAAAATAAAATGTTTGAAAATTTTATAAAATGATAAACATGATGCATGAATTTTTTTAGTAATTTTTAAATGCATATAACTATTTTTAAAATTTAAAAATGAAATGTAATAAATTAAATAAAATAAATAAATTGAAATATGCAAGGGGGGCGCGTTCAGTAATAAAACAATGTTGGAATATTGGAATGGGCTGAAGGGGGTGTGCGAGTAGCAAGGCCCAACATTTAATCCATCAGAAAAAAAAAAAAAAAAAGAGTCCACGTGTGGACTTTAGTCAATGGTTGACTGCATACTTGCCCTTGGATTGATCCTGCGCTCGTCAATAAGTCAACAAAATTAACAAGTATTTATGATTAATGGCCATGATTTACACGCACACCACAACTATGATACGCACGCACACACGCGATTATTCAGAGCACCATACATTCCCACGTGACGTGCACCCTCCTATTTTAATGTGTTGTCACATTTTCATTCACACGATCCATCCAACGAACGTGATTAAGTCAATGAAATAAAAAGTAAATAAAATGGGAGGACCTGATTGGGTGCCCACGATAACATCTGTGGGGTAACACACACATAATTAAAAAAAATAAAAACATAATTAACAAAACATGGCACAATGACAGCCACACGATGAAAGGGATCAACAGCCAAAAACTCATCACCTACCTCCAGCCCCCTTCGCCGGACTGAATCGACCGCCGCCGCCGGAGCTAGGGTTCCGGCCCCCTTCTCCGGTCACCTGCAACCAAAATTTTCCAGAAAATGCAAAGGGGTACACCTTTCTGACCAGAATTTCGTCAGGATCTCAAATATGCAATCAAAATTCACAAACAATGCATAGATAAGGAGATTCGAAAGCAAAAAGGTTAGGGTTCAAAACTTTAAACTCACGTAGCAACCATATTACACGTCCACATTCAAAACAAAACATACCAGAATGATCAGTACACACCACAAATCACTATGCATATTTAAAAATAGAGTTTTATGATCATGAAAATCATCACCAACCTGAGATGGTGCAACACGTATCTCCACTGTTATCTTCAAAGGGTGGTTAGCTCGTGCTCTAGGGATCCTAAGGGTTCTGATGGTGAATGAATTTTGTGAAAACTCCTTGTAGATTGTGAGATTCGAAGAGATGAATTTTTAGGGCTCACACTTGAATTCTCCTCCCAAAGCACGTGTAATCCTTTTAACCCTAGCATGAATAATCTTAAATAGGCTATGTTAAATCACTGATCAACAATTGGGCCTTGGTAATTCTTTGTTTAATGAGTTTTGGGAAAATTTGGAAATTTGAATAATGTGGAATACACCCTCCTCCATGCATGGATATCCAAATATTTCATGATGGATCACTTAAGTTTCCATTGCTAATCACACCTGAATTTGATTTGGGCCTTGAGATGCTTTGGTTCATGAGTTTTCAATAATTTGGCAATTTTGAATAATAAAAAATTAATAATGAATAAACCATGGATCCTCTTGATTTAAAGGCCAACAATGCTCCTTGGGGATTGTACTTTGAGGTTAGAATATGCCATGAAGCAATGGAATCAATTATCGGTCCATATGTCCCAAAGTGCAAAAGTTGTGAAAATGGAACCCTAAAAACCACTTTGCCTTCTTTTGATCATAACTTGAGTTTCACAAATGATATGGAGACCCGCTAGTACTTGTTGGAAAGAGGAGAAGAAGATCTTAAACTTTGATGTTTAAGGAAAATTCATCTGAAGCTTCCTTGATGGTGTAAAGTCAGGTTGAAGGTAGTGTAGAAACTTGCCAAAAATGGAAACTCTTTATTATAAGTCACTTTCCAAATTTAGAAACTTTTGTACAAACTCCTGATTCTTGATAAGTAGTATGAAGCTTGACCCTTGAAGACCCTGTGAGGATGTGAGACCTTGAAAACCTTGAAAAGAACCTCAAAATCCCACAGTTGACTTCCCCTCTCATTGTTGACTTTTCTCCTGATTCTCCTGATTCCCAATCCATTGGCCAATTGAACTTCTCATGAACCAAACTGATGGACAATCTTCCATTCCTAGATACTTAGGGACCCAAGGAATACCATGGAATCAAGTCCTGCCCAAAAAATCAGAAATAAACTGACTTTATAGCAAACCCTAATTTTGGTACCCTCAGTCTAGGAGGAAATAACACAGTCTCCAAATCCAAATTCCTCTGACTATGATGTGTATCCTCTCTAACAAAGATAAGATATGCCATTTGGTGATGATAAAAAACCCAAGGAGCTTGCCTATTGGAGCAATAAACCCAAGAATCTCAAAACCCTAATTCCTGCACTGGTTAGGAGAGAGTGATCCACTTGAACTTTCTTGCTTGACCCATTGAAGCACATCTTCTCCGCTTGAACTTGCCTCATGCACCTTGACCCCATGCTAAGAACCAATGATATGCACACATGATAATGCAAAAATGAAATGAAATATAAGCCAGTTCATACTAAAGTAAGGAGGGAAAATTTTGGGGTGCAACAGCTGCCCCTATTCAATCAACTTGGTCCTGAGGGTATGATAGCGACGGCTTTCAAACCATCGGCATGCACGGAGATTGAATACCGAAGAACCCGAAAATTTGCAATCCTCCACTGGAGAATTAGCCATAAACGCTGTACTGTCACAACACGGATAAATCTTCAAAAGATTGGTATCCCTGCTGACAAAGAGAACTAGCGAAACTATCTCTGCTGATAAAGGGAACTGACAAAGAAAATCTTCAAAAGATTTTTATCTCTGCTGATAAAGAGAACTAGCAAAGCAAATGCCATCCCTACTGATAAAGGGAACTGACGAAGAACATCTTCAAAGGATTGCTATCTCTGCTGATAAAGAGAACTAGCAAAATAAATGCCATCCCTGCTGATAAAGGGCACTGACGAAGAACATCTTCAAAGGATTGCTATCTCTGCTGATAAAGAGAACTAGCAAAATAAATGCCATCCCTGCTGATAAAGGGAACTGACGAAAGAAAATCTCCAAAAGATTGTTATCTCTGCTGATAAAGAGAAACTAGCAAAATAAAGGCCATCCCTGCTGATAAAGGGAACTGACGAAGAACATCTCCAAAGGATTGATATCTCTGTTGATAAAGAGAACTAGCAAAATAAATGCCATCCCTGCTGATAAAGGGAACTGACGAAGAAAATCTTCAAAAGATTGTTATCTTTGCTGATAAAGAGAACTAGCAAAATGAATGCCATCCCTGCTGATAAAGGGAACTGACGAAGAACACCTTCAAAGGATTGTTATCTCTGCTGATAAAGAGAAACTAGCAAAATAAATACCATCCCTGCTGATAAAGGGAACTGACGAAGAACATCTTCGAAGGATCGCTATCTCTGCTGATAAAGAGAACTAGCAAAATAAATGCCATCCCTGCTGATAAAGGGAACTGACGAAAGAAAATATTCAAAAGATTGCTATCTCTGCTGATAAAGAGAAACTAGCAAAATAAATGCCATCCCTGCTGATAAAGGGAACTGGGTTTCACGAAATAAGTCAGACGAGAACTAACTACCAGACGAGAACTGGGTTTTACCAAATAAGTTAGACGAGAACTAACTACCAGACGAGAACTGGGTTTCACACAAGAGAATGGCCAAATAAAGGCAAACTCCCAACCGACTCAAAATCCATAGGCAAGATGACTCCGCTGAGGAAGGAGAAGTCTAAAAGACTCTGCCGGGGAGCGCAAGTATGAGGAACGCGACCCTTCAGGATCTCCTGAGTCATGCCATCTCTACTGAGAAAGAGAACTAGCAAAGAACTTATCAAACCTGGCTTATGCTTTGAATGCAAATGTTTGAATTGTGCCGTAATGCTCCACACGAAGTGGAAATGCTACGCGTTTGAGGATGCAAATGCAAATGCTTATGATATGCAAAAGGGGTCCCTCCAGCAAAATAAATGCTGGAGAGAAAAGACCAATTCAGCTGGGGATGACAAAAATAAATTGTCCTCTGAATCCAAGAACTCTGCTAAGAAGGATCACACTGACCGACTCTTTGGATCAACAGCTTCTGCTGGGGATGAAATTCCAAAAGAACATCCGCTCTACTGGGGATTATACATAACTCTTTGAAAAAGGAGGCCACGACCTGAATCAGAAGAGTGCCAAATATCACTTGGATTTAAAACCTGCTGGGGATGTCAACCACCGTTGAACAAACTGCTGCGAGGATTACCACCAAACTCTGCTTGGGGGAACGGTAGATGCTGACATCCACCCTGCTAGCGGATAACATCAAGCTTACTCATCTGTTGTGGATCAGATCGCACCGTTGCTGCTGAGAAAAACATTTCCTGATTGGCTGAGGAAAATAAGTGTTCAGACTCTGTGGGAAAGATAACTCCTTGATCCAGAGAAAATACTTCCCAAGTCTCCTGCTGGGGAAGGTCTGTTCTGCTGAGGAAAGGTGCAATCTCAATGCTGGGGAGAGCACCCTACTGGGGGAGTACAACGCTGTTGCCCTGCAAGCCAAATAACAACAAATAGAATATGCCACAACATGATTATCACCATTAATGCCTAAGTAATTTCTACTGCTTTTCGTTGTGCTCTGCAAAGCTCGAAGTTTTATATGCAATGTTTATCAAAAATATCGGACGTTTTTGTAAACAAAACAGTAAAAGTAAAACAAACAACGGAAAGCTCTTTGAGTGAAATGAATATTTTTTTGAGAAAAGTGGCCTGTAAATAGGCATTTACAATTGGAAGAAATTCCTAAAAAGAGGTAATTGCGCAAAAAACAAAAGAAAATACAAATGTCGGCAATGCGGGAACAGATATCCACCGTGATTTCACTCAGCTATGACCCATATGTCCTGCTTATCCACAAATATCTTGACCTTTGAAGAGACTAACTGTACTGATTCCTTCCTTTCAGAATTTCCAAGTATCGAGAGTGCTCAAAGATCGAACGCGGACCATAGCCTTTCTCTTTCAAATCCCTAACTTTTGCCTGGATCGCCCTTTTCGGGTTTTCAATCCATCGGGATACCCATTTTTGCCAAAGTTACCTTTTCCGGTTTTCAACTTTGCGGGTTTACACATTTCTTTTTACATTTTATCCCTAATTTTTGCCCGAACCTTTTCCTTTTTTATGGTTCGCCGGGATGCCCCTTTTGCCTGGACTTTCTTTTTATGTCCAGCGGGTCTCTTTTATGCGAAGTATTTTTTGACTACGTCTGCGTTCACAGGGGATGTAAAATCTTCACCATCCATAGTCGAGAGTAGTAAGGCTCCACCAGAGAAAACCTTTCTTACCACATATGGCCCTTCGTAGTTTGGAGTCCATTTGCCCCTGTGATCTGTCTGAGGAGGAAGAATCATTTTCAACACCAATTCTCCTGTCTGAAAACTCCGAGGACGCACTTTTTGGTCAAAGGCGTTCTTCATCCTGCTCTGATACAACCGACCATGTGCAATGGCTACCAATCTCTTTTCCTCAATAAGGTTCAACTGATCCAATCTGGAACGCACCCATTCAGTTTCATCAAGCTTCACATCTGCCAGAACCCTCAAAGACGGAATCTCGACCTCTAAGGGTAAAACTGCTTCCATACCATATACCAACGAGAAAGGGGTTTCCCCAGTTGACGTACGTACCGAAGTACGGTAACCATGTAGGGCATAAGGCAACATCTCATGCCAATCCTTATATGTTACCACCATCTTCTGCACAATCTTCTTATTATTCTTATTCGCTGCCTCAACAGCCCCATTCATCTTCGGACGATACGGAGAGGAATTGTGATGCTCGATCTTGAAACTCTGACATAGTTCCTTCATCATCTTATTGTTCAAATTCGAGCCGTTATCTGTGATGATTCTCTCCGGGACCCCATAATGACAGATGATATCCTTCTTTATAAATCGGGCTACCACTTGCTTAGTGACGTTGGCGTACGAGGCTGCTTCCACCCACTTTGTGAAATAGTCAATAGCAACCAAAATGAAACGATGCCCATTGGAAGCGTTGGGCTCAATCTTTCCAATCATATCTATGCCCGACATTACAAAAGGCCACGGAGATGACAACACATTTAGAGGTGTAGGCGGTACATGCATCTTATCTGCATAAATCTGGCATTTATGGCACTTCCGGGCGTACTTGAAACAATCAGACTCCATAGTCATCCAATAATATCCTGCCCTCAACAACTTTCTAGCCATGGTGTGTCCACTGGAATGAGTACCGAAAGAACCCTCGTGAACTTCCTCCATCAATAAGCCTGCCTCGTGTTCATCAACACACCGTAGCAAGACCATATCGAAGTTCCTCTTATACAACACATCATCCTTGTTCAGAAAGAAGTTTCCTGCCAACCTTCTCAGAGTCTTCTTATCTTTGGTGGAGGCACCCTCTGGATACTACTGTCTCTTCAGAAAGACCTTGATATCATGATACCACGGTTTGCCATCTGACACATCTTCAATTGCAAACACAAAAGCTGGTCTATCCAGGCGCATGATTCTAATCGAAGGTGTTTCATTCCAACGGTTCACCTTATACATGGATGCCAATGTCGCTAACGCATCAGCCATCTGATTCTCCGCTCGGGGCACATGATGAAAATCCACCCTGTCAAAGAACGGTAACAACCTTCTGGAATAGTTGTTATACGGTACCAAATTTTCCTGACGAGTCTCCCATTCCCCTGTAATCTGATTAACTACCAACGCGGAATCACCATAGACATCGAGGTTCTTAATTCTCAAATCAATTGCTTCATCTAACCCCATGATGCATGCTTCATACTCCGCCTCGTTGTTGGTACACACGAATGCTAACCGGGCAGTGAAAGGTATATGAGAACCCTTTGGGGTTGTAATGATTGCCCCAATTTCATTACCATACGAGTTGACAGCCACATCAAAAATCATCTTCCATTGAGACCCAATCTCAGGTCCTTCGTCAGGCAGAGGCTCTTCACAATCTTTCATTTTCAGAAACATAACATGCTCGTCTGGAAACTCAAACTTCATAGGCTGGTAATCCTCGACCGGCTGTTCAGCAAGATATTCTGACAGAACACTTCCCCTAATGGCCTTCTGGGAAATATACTGAATATCGTATTCTGTCAGAACCATCTGCCAACGGGCTATCCTTCCAGAAAGTGCTTGCTTCTCAAACACATACTTAATCGGATCCATCTTCGAAATCAACAAGGTTGTTTGGTTTAACATATACATCCTTAGACGCTTGGCTGCCCAAGCGAGTGCACAACATGTCTTCTCCAACATAGAGTATCTTGATTCGCAATTAGTGAACTTCTTACTCAGGTAGTAAATGGCGTGCTCTTTCCTACCTGTCTCGTCGTGTTGACCGAGCACACAACCCATCGAATTCTCAAGAACCGTAAGATACATAATCAATGGTCTCCCGGGGACCGGTGGCATAAGGACTGGAGGTTCCTGCAAATACATCTTTATCCTTTCAAACGCCT
Source organism: Lathyrus tuberosus (assembly GCA_022829125.1). Lineage (NCBI taxonomy): Eukaryota > Viridiplantae > Streptophyta > Magnoliopsida > Fabales > Fabaceae > Lathyrus > Lathyrus tuberosus. Next base: position 923,781 of record JALAZF010000822.1, on the reverse strand, counting down.
CTCGACAATTTTCATTCCACCTGACCTCTTGGTCCTTTCTTAACAACTTGAAAATTGGCTCACACGTGGCTGTCAGATGAGAGATGAACCTAGCAATGTAATTCAACCTTCCCAAGAACCCACGAACCTCTTTCTCCGTCCTTGGCTCAGGCATCTCTTGAATGGCTCTTATCTTGGCAGGATCCACCTCAATACCTCTTTCACTAACAATGAACCCCAACAATTTACCAAACCTCACACCAAAAGTACACTTGTTCGGATTCAATCTCAGTCTGAACTTCCTCAACCTTTCAAACAACTTCTGAAGGTTCACCAGGTGTTCTTCCTCCATCTGTGACTTCGCAATCATGTCATCAACATAGACTTCAATCTCCTTGTGAATCATATCATGAAAGAGAGTCACCATTGCCCGCTGATAGGTTGCCCCAGCGTTCTTCAATCCAAAGGGCATTACCTTGTAGCAAAAAGTTCCCCACGGTGTTATGAACGTTGTTTTCTCCATGTCCTCTGGGGCCATTTTGATTTGGTTATACCCAGAGAAGCCATACATGAAGGAAAACACAGAATATTGAGCAGTATTGTCCACTAACACATCAATGTGGGGGAGCGGGAAATCATCCTTCGGGCTTGCTCTATTCAAATCTCGGTAATCAACACACATCCTGACCTTCCCATCCTTCTTAGGTACAGGTACAATATTAGCAACCCACGGAGGATAATTTGTCACAGTAAGAAATCCGGCGTCCAACTGTTTCTGAACCTCTTCTTTGATCTTGACAGCCATATCTGGTTTTGTCCTTCTCAGTTTCTGCTTGACTGGAGTACAACCCTCTTTAAGCGGCAATCGGTGTGCAACAATGTCAGTGTCAAGCCTGGGCATGTCTTGGTAAGACCAGGCGAAGATATCCACATACTCACGAAGCAACTCGATCAATCTTCCTTTAACAATGTCTTCTAAAGCATCCCCAACCCTTACTTCTCATTTAATGTCCTCGGTTCCCAGATTAACAGTCTCAACTTCCTCTTGATAAGGTAGAATAACCCTTTCCTCCTGTTTCAATAGCCTGGCTAACTCTTCTGGTAAGTCACAGTCTTCGTCAGTCTCTTCTTCGGCTTGATAGATAGGATTGTCAAAGTCATATCGAGCCATAGCTAAGTCATGATGGGTGGAATCTGAACAAAGAAACCTGCATGATGGATGTTTTATGTTTATCATGAGTGCAAAAAACAAGAAAACACATTGCCATTTTGATGTGGGTTAATGCAAAAAGTAAAAATAGAAAAATAGGGATCAAAATATTTGAATGAAAAACGTCCTTTATTGATGATAAAAATAGCAAATAAAACATCCAAGCCCTACAAATAGATGTCACTACGTCTTGGGCAGAACGTAGGATTCAACATAACAGAAAACAAAAGTAAATTACTCCGGGCGCGTCACTTGGATGACTTCCTCGGAAGACCAGTTGCTTAAACTCTGACCAGGGGCGCAGGGACGGATCCATTTATCCATGTCACAGTCACTATCTCCTTCATCCTCGACAGCATTGACTTGATTAAAGAAAACTCCAGCACTTGTGAACCGAATAGGGCCAGCATACTTGGGAGGCTCTTGAGCTTGTCGGGGTGGCTTGTACCCTAGTCCATATGTATCATGCTTCTTCTGAACATCAATGACACGGCCCCACCTCTGAGAACCACCAACTTCAACTACAGCACGCGCCTCTTTGAAAGAGGACATTGGAATCTCTGGTTGTCTAGCAACTTCAGGTTGGGCAACCACCTCAGGATGACTGACTGCCTTTGGGGATTCCTTGGGAATTTTCACAGCTTCAAAGGCTTGGCACAAAGTTTCCTGTACTTCACCGTCTACCTCCACATACTTGAAGGTCGATAGGTGACTCACCATAATATCTTCTTCACCACAAACAGTCACAACGTGGCCATCCACCATATACTTCAACTTCTGGTGCAGCGTAGATGTTACTGCCCCAGCACCATGGATCTAAGGGCGACCCAACAAATAACTATAGGTAGGCTGAATATCCATTATGTAAAAGGTGGTGTTGAAAATCTCAAGACCCACCTTGATCGGCAGAACTAACTCTCCAAAAACTGACCTCTTGGAGCCATCAAAAGCATGTACCACCAAGTCACTTGGTGTTCAAATCAACCCACGAGTATCCAATTTCATCAAAGCCTTCTTCGGTAACACATTCAAAGATGACCCAGTATCAACTAACACATGAGACATTAAGGACCCACGGCATTCCACTGAAATATGCAGAGCATTGTTGTGATTCCTCCCAACCAGAGTCAGATCTAAATCGGTGAAACCCAAACCATTACCAGCATTCACATGAGCCACAACCCCTTCTAACTGATTGACGGATATTTCCTGCGGTACATAAGCCATATTCAAAACCTTCAGCAATGCATTTCGGTGTGCCTCAGAGCACAGCAGTAAAGATAGAATGGAAATCTTCGATGGAGTTTGGTGAAGTTGATCAACAATCGTGTAATCACTTTTCCTAATCAACCTCATAAACTCTTCTACGTCTTTTGAGAAAGTATCCCTAACCTGCTTTGTCATAGAATTATTTGCTTCCTGCCTCTGTACAGACTCATTCATCATCTGCTTACCTTTGTCTTGTCTTGAACTGCCAGCTTGATTCTCAGACGGAATAAAGACTCTACCACTCCTAGTGATATCCCCTGCTTCAACAAGATTCTCAACCCCTGTATTCACAGCTGATGTCTCTACCAATTCCTGCTTCTTACCATCAACAAACACCTCAGCCCCATAACTCCACGGGATGGCCTTGGTACTCTCATACGGGACTGGTCCAGGAACAGTGATAATGACCGGCGCTGGTCTCGCCGGCGCTGATATAGTTATTGTGTTGAACAGAATTGTTATTGTGGCAACATCAACCTCTCTGTCGGTAACTTTACTCTGCCTACAACCCTTGTCAAACTATAAAACCCCTTCACTGACCATTTTCTGAATACCTGCTGTTAATGAATCACAACCGTCTGGCTGCGACACACATCCTGCACAACCTTCATCACGGCCTGGAAATACCCCTCCCTTCAACAGTCTTTCCTTCACCACACTCAAGGGAGTTTGGACTTCGTTCACATCTGAAATCAAACTCAAGTCTTCACAGTCTTTAATAATAGCATTGACCCTCGGCTCACAGTGATTTGGCATCGGGTTCTGATTCACATTTTGAACATCATTGGATAAATTGATGGCTTTGGAATCCACCAAATCTTGAACCTTATTCTTAAAAGCTTTACAGTTCTCAATATGGTGTCCGGGTACCCCAGAATGAAACTCGCAATGGGCGTTGGCGTCATAGCCAGGAGGTGGATTACCAGGAGGTGCAGCCAATGTCCTCGTCTGAATTAATGGTAGCTTTAACAAGTGCTGAAATAAATGAGAGTATGGAAGAGGTGGAGTGTCAAAATGCCTATCCCGCCTAGTCAGAGGCTGCGATCGGCGAGGAGCCTGATTTTGTTGTTGAGACACTGCTGATTGCTGAGGTGCTGCTGGGATGGTTACAGAAGCCACCTGCTGATTGAAGTTCTGACGAGGTCCTTCTCTACCACGATATGATGACACAGAATTTGTATCTCCCTCCTTCTTCTTATAACCACTGGCATAAGGCTTCTTACTCCCTCCAGATGAGGACCCATCACCGCCTGATATTTTTCCCGCCCTAATTCTGCTTTCCACCATCTCTCCTACTAAGATCAAGTCAGCAAATTTTCCAGTCATACACGGTACCAGCTTTTCATAGTAATGACCCTGCAAGGTGGCCATAAACATAGTTATCATTTCTCTTTCCAACATGGGAGGCTGAACCCTTGCTTCCAATTCACGCCACCTCTGGGCGTACTCCTTGAAACTCTCATTGTTCTTCTGTGACAAATTCTGTAGTTTTGTTCTGTTCGGAGCCATGTCAGTGTTATATTGATAGTGTCTAATAAATTCCCCTGCCAGATCTCTCCAACTACGCACATCTTTCCTTTCCATTTGCATGTACCACTCCAGGGATGCCCCAGATAGGCTATCCTGGAAGCAATGCATCATCAATTTTTCATTCTTTGCATGTGCAGCCATTTTACTTGCGTATGCCCTCACGTGTGTCCTTGGGCAAGTCATACCATTATACTTCTCGAAAGTAGGAGTCTGAAACTTGTGCGGGATAACAACGCCTGGAACCAGCCCCAAATCCTCTAGATCCATGCCCAAAGAATCCTGATTTATAACACCCCTCAGTTGTTCCTCAATCAACCTGATCCTCTGATCATTGTCACTCTGAGAAGCAGTATCCCCACCTGGAACAGAGAATGCATCTTCCTGAAGATCATCATACTGACGGCCATGAATTGCGCCGACATTGTTTCCTCCACCCACAACATTTTCTCCTCCGCCTGGAGGAATCACAACACCAGCAACAGGAATACCTCCTCTCGGAGGACCATTCTAATTATTATTACCATTGACACCAGTATGAACTCCTCCATGGAGGACACCCTCTTCATCAATTCTCGCAACCAGTGGAAGAACAAGAGTCCTCAACTGCTCTTGGCCTTGAGCAACCCCTTGCATTAAATCCATGAATTAGTTCATGCGAGTCTGCATCTCAGTCACCTCAGCTTGTAGTTGATCCATGACTCTCTTCTGATTTTGTCTGGTAGAATACCGGTGAATGTGTTGATTTGCAATCCTGAGATTAGAACAAGATAAGAATACCGGAGATAAACACCTGTCATGCAAAATGATTATGCTAAATGATTATGAATATGCAAATGCAAATGAACATGTTTAAATATTCACAGGGCGATCCACCCCTTGATTCCAATTTAATAATAAGATAGAACGGAACTTCTACTCATATATTAAGAAAGCCAGAGGAAAAACAACTGTCAACAATCACAAATCCGAGATAACAAGATTGAACACAATAATCATAGATCCCAACCAACAAGCCTGGCGGTGGTCCAAATAATGAAAGGAAATAGAAAACTACGGCATGTCATCAAAGTCCACAAGTGTCAACCCCCCCATCCATTATGCTTTTTGCTCCAGTCTTGAATCTCCTTGAACAGCTTTTTGGTGTCGGGATGCTTCGGTCTCTGAATTAACTCTTGAATGAGGACATCTCTCCTATGCATGATCCCTTCCAAGTATCGGCAATGCAACTCCCAAGCGTCTTCTCCAGAAACACCATCCAAGCTAGGACCCTCATTTCTAAGTCTCTTCACCTCAGCTTGGATCTTCAGTTCCTCTATGGAAGCTATAGCTTTATTGAGTCGATCTTGGACTGCTTGTTTTTGGAATACCCCTGATAGAATCTCCGCGTCTTTCTTCTTGAGCTTCAACTTCAATTGATCAATCTGAGCTAGATAACCGTCTTCCTTTTGCTTATTCTCAGCCATTGCAGTTTCTCGGTGATCATTGAACTTGTGAAGTTTTAACAATGCCTTGTCTAACTCCTCCTTCTTAGACTCAAGAACCTTACTGATACCCTCTAGAGCTTGCCTTACCCTTCGTTTGGATGCGATCACGTCTGCTAGCTCCTTTTCTTTCTCAGCGAGAAGTTCTGTCTTCATCTTGGCGATATGAACAGCTTCACCCCGCTCATGTTTCAACTGGTAAATCTCTCTTTGTAGCTCTCTATTTTCTTCTCGCAACTCTTCCTTTTCAGCCCACAAATTGTTAAACCTCTCTATCTCAACTGTGGTAGGAGGCTCAATCAGCAAGGGGTAAGATGGTGGTTCTACCGGGAAGGGAAGAAGCTCCTCTTCTGCTCTCTTCTTAATCCACTCTTCATATGAAGGGAAAGCTTTGTTATTACATTTCCCGAATGAAATTTTTCCTCTTGGTCACCTGCTTCCAAGCATTCACAATCTTCGTTATCATCTCTTGATCCCCAGTACTATTGAAGAATAAGGATTCTCTGACATCTCGCTCTTCGGGTGGACCTCTCAAAGGATAACCAAACTGCCTGATAACAAGAGAAGGATTATAGTTAATTCCACCTTTTCTTCCTATCAAGGGTACATTAGGGAATTCTCCGCACTTGCAAATAATCTCCACTCCTAACAAGTCACGGTTGAACCAAACAATGTTGTCAGCAGTCAAGCCCATTAACCTCTTTGACCACTTCAGAGAATCCTTCATATCAACGAAGGCGCCAGCTTCAGGGAGATGACTCAGAAACCAAGTAGATAAGAGAGGTGGACCACAACTCACGGTTTTTCCACGCCTATTTTCATTCTTGTAGTGGACTGAGTGATACACATCATCTAGCAAGGTAGGTATAGGATTCCTTGAAATGAAGATTCTGACAGCATGCTGTAATACCCCAAAATTTTCCCTCTCTTTTCTTCATATCTTTGAGCATGAGTTTTCATTGCATTGCATTGCATTCAAGCATAGAAAAACAAAGCATCAAGCATTTAGCATTGTATCTTGCATAAGGGCATGTGATCAGGTGATTCTCTAAGGTGTTGATCATCCAAAGAAGAAGACCAAGTGTTTCTCACAAGCTTCAAGGACCTTTTACATCATGTATCATCTCTATTTGATCTCACAAGTCATGGGAAGAGGAGAATTCATCAAGAAGATTGGACAGTGCATGATCTTCTATACAAGGTAGTCAAAAGTTGGGATCTGACCCCCAAATGGGCATGTTCTTTGAGTTTTTATCATCATCAAATGGCACATCTCATCATTGTCTGACAGGATACACATCATGCTCAGAGGAATTTGGATTTGGAGGATGTGATATTTCCTCCTAACCAGAGGGTACCAAAATTGGGGTTTGCTATAGAATCAGTTTATTTCTGATTTTTTGAGCAAGACTTGGTTACATGGTGTTCTATATGTCCTAAGGCATTTGGGGATATAAGATGGGCCATTCATTTGATTCAGAAGGATTTCAATTTATCAAAGCTTGAAAATCAGGAGAATTGGGAATAAAGTCAACTGTGCAGTGTTAAAGTCAACTCCTGACTTTGGAGATCAAATTACTATTCATTATGTCAAATGTGATCAATGGATGGATTTTGGTCAAGAAATGTCAAGATATTCATAAAAAATCAAGAATTTGGGAAATTTGCCATTTATGGAATGTTAGGGTTTTAGAGAGTTTCCCTTTTTGGAAAGTTCTAACCCAAAATAAGTCCACTTCATGGCCAATTTTCTCCATCCTCTAGACTTCATTTCATTCTTTTTCCAGCATCAAAGTTGTAGGCCATGTTCCAAGCTTTCCAACCATTACTAGAAGTCCTCATTTGGATCAAAATTGAGAAAGTTATGGTGTTCACAAGTTCATGAGTTTTCATGTCAAATTTCCAACACTTAGAAACTTTTTGGTTTAGTTTTGGCACAGCATTGAATGCCAATGTTCATGCTCATTTTCAAAGGACTTCCAAGCACCATTTCATCTTGCCTTGAACATCAATTTTATTCCTTGATATATAAGCTTTCTAATGAGCACAAGTTGGCACAAATGGGATCAAAGATCATTGAGTTATAGTGGATCAAAGTTGTCTATATGATTATGTTTTAATGGCATGTCATGAAACATTTTGAACCAACTTTTGTAGCAGCTTGCCTTGGCCTCATTTCATGCGCATAATCTCTCATTTCCTTGCCAAAATGCCTTACAAAACATTGCCATAATGAGCCACACAAAGCATGTACCAACCTTGTACCATTTGGAAGTCTTTTGCCATAATGAAATAAGTGAAAACTTTCTCACCAAGTTTATCCCCTCCACTCTCTCTCATTCTGATTTTTTTTGCTCAGAAGAATAGCAACCAAAACCACTCTCACATAAAGCTCATTTTGTACTACACTCTCTCACACCCCATTATTTTTTTTTAAATTTTCGTCAAAACTTTAACCCTAAGCTCTAACCACAGTAAAGTTCATTTTAACCACACAAAAGCTTCATATATAAGCTAAATGTGAAACCCTAGCATCAGACACGAATTCTCAGCAGCCACAAACTCAAGAATTCTCTCTCACTCTAAAAACCTCTCTCTAAAAAAAACTCTCATTTCCTCCAAGTTTCTCTACATTTTTTTGCTCAGTTCTTCATCACTGAGATACAAAGAGACCATTGGAAGCATTTTTCTGAAGTTGCTACGTAGTTTCAAGGGCCAACGGAGCCACTCCGTTGAGTAATTTTCTTCAACTCTAAACTTGCATTTTAGCTCTATTTTAAATTCATGTTGGGTGCATCTGAAGTCCTACTTTAGGGTAGGCAATGTTTGCATAATTATTTTCGTGTTTTAATGGAGTTTCATTTATGGTGTGCAAACTTGAATCCTTGTTTTCTTGAGTTTTAATGGTTGCTTTTCAATTATTTTTGCATATTTGGACTCACCATGGAGTGCACTACATTGTAGTATGTATGTTGTTTTGATTTGTGATTATGGAACCATAAGTGTTTATTCTTGAAGCTTGATTTTCATGGGTTTAGAGGGAGTTTTATAGAAAACCAAAGCCATTTTTGAGATCTACGCGAAAAACTGAGGGGGGGTGTCCATTTTTCTCCGTTTCCGACCGGACTATCCGCCACCGGCGGTGGCCGGCGAGCTGCTGCATTTTCCTGGCCGCGGGTTACTGTTCACGTGCTGGAAATATTTGCATGGCTGAAGCTTGATGGTGATGATGTGGCAAGGTGTGAGTGGTTATGTTATTAGTTTTTGTCTTTAGTCACTTAAGAATTATGGACCAATTGATGTATGTTCCACATATGACTTTGTTAAATTTAAATCCTTTATTTTCTTTTATTTTTAAAATTCTGAACTTGTGATTTCATCTTCATGGGTCCAGCGAGAGTTTTCACTTCACACCCCCTGTACAGGCCCAAACCGTGGCCTTGTTCCTTTCCTTGCTAACACACCACCTCCATTTTAACACTCATTTTATTTTCCTTTTTTTATTTTCGTTTCTTTCTTTAATTATTAAAAATACTTTTTTTTATCGAAAAATTCCAAAAAAAATTCATGAACGTATTTTAATGTCTTATTTAATTTTATATAAATTTTATTTTCATTTTCCATTTATTTTCATAATTATTTCTGATTTTCGTTTCCAAAGTGTCTTCCATGTTTACCCTTGTGATTAGTGCTTATGTTTGATGACTTTGCCATGCCTGATTTTTTTGCCATGTCTTGAAACTTAAATGAGGAATGTTCTAATGTCATTTTTCTGCCTTGGTGATCACCTTTGATTGTTTTTCATGTGATTTTTGATGCTCCTCGATTCATACACGATTATGTGCATATCTTGACTTGTGAAGCACTTTTGAACATGTTCTTGAGATAGTTATGTTCCAATATTTTTTCACATGTTAATTGGATGTTTAAAATTTCCTTGGATTATTTTTTGGGAATTTATTGGATTACTTTGCTATTTTTGGTTGAGGCCTACTTGTGGTTTGAATTTGATTGAAGCATGCTTTGATACTTGACCTAGTTCGAGTGTATTTGCTTACTCGTGATTGAGTGATGCTTGATATGTTTATATGGTATGATCATGTTCTGTTTGATCTTGTTTGTGGCTTTGGAATCATCTTCATTGATTCATTTTCCAATTTGGTCTTGATTTTCTAAGTTCTTGTTGTTTTGACTTGAATTTTGTGGTATGTTTGACCTAATCTTGTGCAATGCTCCTTTGTATGAAACAACCAATGCATGAGGCCTTTTGTTTGACTTGTATGACATGCTATAGATTCTGACCCTCCTTGTTTAAGGTGCTTTATGTGACATGTTCTCACTCTTTGCTTCACATGTCCTTTGGTTTGCTTGCATGAATGATAAGTGGATGTTTTGACTAACTTTGATGCATGTTTTGAATGTGTTGCTTAATGATTCATCTCGTATGACTTGAGTTTGATTTTGGTATGATGTCGATACATATGCTACTGCCCCTTGAGTTCATTACTTGGTTTTCATCTCTCTTGATCATCCTGGTTTGATTTGTATGATGCATATCATCATCATTGGTTTTGTGGTTTCTTTGGCTCATAATGCATCATAATGTGAAACATTCTTGCATGTTTGGATTGGATGATCATGATGTGAATTGAATTCTGAACTGGTTTCACTTTCATCTTATATTGTTCATGTCATCTTTGTATGAGGCCTTAGTATGTGAAATTGTGAATCTTGTGCAAGTTTACTTGCATCCTTTCTTGTGAGCCTTCACTCGCGTACTTGATATGTGCTTGTATGATCTTTGAAGAATATTTTATGTTATGATTTGGATATGATGATTATGATATGCTTGCTGCCCCATCTTGTTTCTCATCTTATCTTTCTCCTTCTTCTTCATCTCTTTCACTCTTTCTCTTCCCTTGAATCTCAAGACTTATTTAAGTCTTGGATTCCTTTCCCTTTAGAGCTACCTAGTCCAACTTAATTTCCGATTAAGCTTGGAGTAGGATTAGCATTAGGTTTTAGTTAGTCTTTCTCCTAAACCTCACTAACCATAGGACATCCATGCATGATAACATTAGGACTTTTAGTTTCCCTTTAGAGTTTCCTTCGGGTGTTCTCTCTTCTCATCTCAAAATAAAAGTAAAAGACACTTAATAAAGGTTAACGGGTATTGCGCTTGAGCCTTCTATTTGGGAAAGTGGGGAACGAGGGGCTTCCTCTCATTATTCTAGGATACCTAGTGTACGTCCTGTTGGGGACGATGCGCGAAGTATTCGTTCCTGTATTTAAGACTTTGGTTCAATGCAAGTTACAAATAACTGTAAAAGATACTTCTTGTTTAAAAAACTTCAAACCAACAATAATGTCTTTCCTTCGGGAATTCTTTTCTCATCTCACTCACTCTCGACGTACGAACGTGCTCCTCCTCGTTCTCTTGCAAGATGGTAACGCGCTCGGACCAGCGAGCCCGCAACACCTAAGCTAGAATGTAGGCCGTTCTCTAAAAAACACAAACAACTTTTCCCTAGTTAGGGGAACTACGTCGCTCGGATTCTCATGCTCCCGATGAGATACGTAGGCAGTGGGGTAGGGCCCATGCGAGCACTTCTTTTATTTTCCCTACATTTGTTTCTTTTTCTCTCTCTTTTCCTTTTCCTTTTTCCCGTTCCTTTTCCTTTCTAGTAGCAGTGGAGCTCCAGTTGACGACACCCTCTGATCGAGACTAGCAAGCGTGGATCCCATCAGGTACGATGGACGCGAGGGGGTGCTAATACCTTCCTCTCGCGTAACCGACTCCCGAACCCAGATCTCGTGGTCGCAAGACCATGCTCTATCCTTTTCCCTCAGGTTTATGCAGTGTTTCCTTTCCCTCTCTTGGGATAAATACACATTGCTGGCGACTCTGTTTCGGTGCCACTTTCGCGTTTGTACTAGGATGAAAATCCCGGGAGCGACAGCTGGCGACTCCACTGGGGATGGAACCCAGAATCTCTGGTTTCCTTAGCGAGTCAATCCTAGCGCTTGTTTGTTTCTTTCATTGGGTGTTTACTGTTGTGCTTTATTTTACTGTATTTTACTGTATTACTGTATTTTTACTGCATTTTATTGCATTTCATCATTATCATACTAGATATTGCTGTGTTGGCTGGTTTTCTGTTTGGCGGGTTGGGATGTTCTGAGAGATGAGCCCACTACCCAGGCTTGAGTATACACCTAGGTTTTAGCGTGGGCAGGCGTGACGCTCCCGTGGTGTTGGCCACGTGCGGGTGATCACGATCCCTACAATCAGACGTGGTTCTATCCGGACCTATCTGCTACTGTATGCTCTATACAGGCCAGTAGATATTCTCTGGAGGGATTGTCGACTCTGGTGACCATTCCCGAGGACTCAGTTGCGGCACTCCTCCTGAGTTGTGACAGTGGCAGACCACATTCTGTGGCAAACCCATTGCACACTCTCGATCCGAGGACCCAATGTTGGGAACTTGCTATAGGATCCTTTTTTTGAAAGTGAATCAGCGGACGACCTCTTTGATTGGCGGTAGCATTGTATCCTTCGGGCTGAATGTGCTATTGCTTCTCAAACCTCCGAAGCTGAGGATCTTTCGTTTTGGTGAATCAGTTAAGGCCTCCTCGATTGATGATGATGCCAAACCCGAAATGGTGAACGTATCATTATTTCTCGACCTGAGAGCCCGAGATACTGAGGATCTTAGTACCCACATGTGAGAGGGGCGGGTTGTTTACAAGTATGCAGGTAACCTTGACCTTCAACATACCCGGTATTTTGGATTTCCTATCAGTGTGGATTTATCGGCCTGGTATTCTAGTATTCTGATCATCTGGTATTCTGGTATTCTGGTATTCTCTTCAGAGCCGACCTATGAGCTTATTCAGTCAGCCGCACATCAATTATCCAGATTATATAGAAGCTTTGATCCATGCCTGTTGCATCTGCATCAACATTTTTGCATACATGTTCTTGTATTTCCAAGGGAGATTAACTTTGAGACTTGCCACTGAGCGTTTCTATCCAGTTTTTATGTTTTTTCTAAAAAAAAAATTTCGAGTTAAAGCATAATGATCCCTTGGAAATACTCGAACATGGCATTTTGCATGGCATTGTCATACTCATATGCATAACAGGTGCTCCGGAGCAGATTTCTCATTCTGACTGGGTATTCTCTGCAGAAACGGGCAACATGACTTCTTACAACCACTCGATTCACCACAATCAAGGTTCAGATTTGGAACAACTCCGAGCGTAAGTGACTGAGATGAAGGCCCAACTGGGGCACTTTATGGTGGACGTGCAAGCTTTGATTCAGGGCCAGAAAATGCTGAAAGAAGAGGTCAATCAGGTGAAGACCCAGATGAGTTTTGTTATGAAAGTTGTGAGAAATGTGCTCAGAAAAGATGGTAATCCCACGCCTGAGGCTACAACAGAAGTGGTCGTCCCACCCTTGCCTGTGGAACCTATTCCCGAGAGTGATGTATCTCACGGATTTTCTGCACCACCTGGAGTTTCGAAACTTACTCACCAGTAGTTACCTCTTGTTTCCCCAGACGGCTCCAAGGCTAGGAAGTACCTACCAAAGTCGAAGAAACTTGACAGAATCTTTGATCCGCTTCTCATGTCTTATGCTCAGCTGTTGAGGCATCTTCTCCAACTCCAATTGGTTGAACTTCGGATGATAAATCGCCTTGGTGGAAAGCTCCCACTCAATTATGATGCAAGTGCCCATTGCGACTTTCACTCTGGTGCGCCGGGGCACAATGTGGAAAATTGCCAAGCCTTTCATAATGTGGTCCAAGATCTGATTAATTCAAAGGCGATAAATTTTGCGCCGGGCGGCGTAAGCATACAGAGTAATTATATTCCTCCTGCTGCAGAAAATGTGAATTCCCTGGCATTCCCTCTTGAAACAACATCAAGTCAAGGGCGTATCTTGCAGTCTTTGGTCTCAAAATCCCCACATCAGCAACTTGTTCCCAATTTTAGGCCAAGTTTGAAAAGAAAAGTGCTGGGAAAAGAGGAGTACTCGAATCAGCATCAATAGCAGACTAGCTCCTAGAGGAGATATCAAAGACCCAGAAGACCGGAGAGAAAATTTGATCCCATTACTGTTCCTCTCAGTCAGCTGCTCGACCGTTTGCTTCAAGACTCTTTGATTCAGTTAAAGGAAGTGGCTCCTGTCCCGTATCCTTTTCCGCCAGGTTATGACAAGAATGCTAGGTGCGGATACCACTCAGGGGCACCGGGACATGCCATTGAAGATTGTAAGGTGTTCAGGCATAAAGTGCAAGATTTGATTGACGCTGGGGTCATTATTTTCATTGTAGATGGTCTGTATGTTAACTAGAGCTGCCCAAGCAAGTGCGTAAAAAAGGGAAAGACATCACTAGAAGCAGCCAGTCCAGACGGAGTCAAGCCTCCTCAACAAGGACAATCATTTAGTTTCTTTGCTGCATTTTCATATGTAGTCTTTATTTGTTTGTTCAGACATTGTTTGCATGTTAAAACTTGTTTGTATTTGGTTTGATGATTTAATGCAATGAATATGTTGTCTTGAAGAATTTCATTTGTGTTTACTCATTTAATGTTAATATGCACTGTAATACCAATTTTCTTGCTTAAACTCTGTGAGGGAGGATGATGACTTGAGAACGCAAAATCTCTAATTGTGTGCTTTTGGATAAAACCCTGTTGAGGATGTACATGCATTGTTTCAACTCCCCAAACACTGGAGAGATAAGGGAGATAGACCCTCATTAACCCCTTTAAGCCTTGAAGTAGGAGTTTCTTTTCATTCGAAAAAACAAATAAACACCCAACGAAAAGCAAACAAGCGCTAGGATCGACTCGCTAAAGGGGATAGACCAGCAAGAGGTCACCCTGTCCCCAGCAGAGTCGCCAGCTGTCGCTCCTGAAAGATTCGTATCCAATGGTACAAACGTGAGAGTGGCGCAGAAAACACAGAGTCGCCAGCAATGTGTATTTATCTCGAGAGAGGGAAAGGAAACACTGCATAAACCTGAAGAGAAAGGGGGAAAGACATGGTCATCGCAATCATAGTCCGAGTTCGGGAGTCGGTTATGCGAGGGGAAGGTGTTAGCACCCCACGCATCCATCGTACTCGATGGGATCCACGCTTGTTGTCTAAACGGAGGGTGAGTTGTCCTACTATCTATGGCTGCAAAAGGAAACAGGGATGAGGGTGACTAAGACGGACTCGGTAGGACATATTCGATGCCCTAGGCCTACGTACTCCCTCAGTTCAATGGGAAAGTCAGAGTCAATGTAGTTCGGGCGGGAACTGTGGGGGAAGGTTGCTCGCCAAGACAATCACTGTCTTGTGCCTACATATCCTCAATCGGACGAGAGAGAGGAATCAGAGCTAATGTAGTTCGTGGGTACGACCACGAATGGGTAAGTGTTTTTTACGTAAGCGACGAGCTCTTTTCTGAAAATGAGATTTGAAACCCAACAATCCCGAAGGATTAAAAGATTTGAATTTGTTTTGTGTTTTTTAGACAGAAGTGTTTTTTAAGTTAGTTCATAACTTGCATTGCACCAAAGTCTAGGGCACAGGGACGAATACATAACGAATCGTCCCAAGACAGGACGCCCGCTAAGCACTCTAGAAAGATGAGAGGAAGCCTCTCATTTTTCATTCCCCACGCTTAAGGCTCATGCGCAATACACTTTATCTTTATTAAGTGTTTTCAAGGAGTTTTGAGATGAGAAGAGAGAAGACCCAAAGGAAACTCTAAAGGGAAACTAAGAGTCCTAATGTTATCATGCATGGGTAACCTATGGTTAGTGAGGCTTAGGAGAGACGACTACCTAAAACCTAATGCTAATCCTACTCCAAGCTTAATAAAAAATTAAGTTGGACTAGGTAGCTCTAAAGGGAGAGAATCCAAGACTTAAAAAAGTCTTGAGACTCATGGGAGAAAGAGAGTGAAAGAGAAGAATGAGAAAGAGAGGGATGAGATAAGAAACAAGATAGGGCAGCAAGCACATCATATCAAGTATATCCAACTCACATCAATAAACAAGTCTCAAAGATCATGCAAAACATCTCAAGTAAGCATGCAAAGGTAATCATGAGAGAATGCAAGCATACTTATATGAAATGCACAATTAAGCACCAATGAACTTCATATCAAGATGAAATGAGAAAAATAAGATGAAAATTAAAGCAAGTCAGAACCAAGATCATACCATCATCAACAATTCTCATGTACAAGAGAAGATCAAAACATGAAACATTATGCACCAAAGAAAGTCGACAAAAGGAAGTCTAAGTACAAGCACTTAAAGCATACCCAAACATGATCCACAAATTGCAAAATTTGGTCATAAGGGACCTCAACCAGGGGTAAACATCCTATCAAATACTCATGAAAAGAATCACAATGAAACTCAATCAATTAGGCATGGCAAAACAATTAGGGTTAAGAGATGTCAAGAGATGATCATGCATAATTCACTTAAGCACAAATAATCAAACATATATCAAATGACTTTAAAAATTTTTTAAATTAAAACCCAAGTGAACTAAGTCAGAAGTTAACAACATGCCAAAAAATCACACAAAAATTCACAAGTTAAGTACCTCAAACAATGCTTCAAAGTTGCATAAGAACAAAAAAGAACAATGCACAAATAGAGGGACTAAAATGCAATATGAAAAGAGTTTAAAAATATTAGAAAAACATTTTTAAGGACCTAAAGATGTCTTCTGAAATATGCAAAAAGAATGGGATGCAAATCATACACCAATGATGAGAACAAAAATCAACAAGGCGGGGTGTGCACAATTGAAACAATTCACAAAGAAAATTAATCAAACAATTAATTCCGATGCACAAAATAAAATAAAATGGAAAAATAAAATTTGACAAAATTTTATAAAATTCCAAAGATGCTTCATGATTTTTTTCATAATTTTCTGAAGTACAAATCTATTTTAAAAAATTTAAAATGAAAATGAAACAATTAAATGAAACAAAAAGAAAATAAAACAAGCCAGGGGGTGCAACAAAGCAAATTACATGTTGGAAAATTGGGCTGGACCAAAGGGGGGGTGCCAATAGCAAAGAAGCCCAAAGCGCTTCTTATGAAGGCTCAGAGTCAACCATATTGACTCAATCATTGCCCTTGGATCAATCCAGCGTGCCACATTCAGTCAACAAAATCAAAGTAATCATGATGAAAGGCCGGGATTAAGAGTTCATGATAACAACAATACACGCGCGCACATCCAATCATTCAGAAATTAAAATAAAAGCACGTGGGAAGCACATGATATTTTAATGCGTTAGCACAATCAACACCATCAGATTAATCAGACGCACACAAATAAATCATCAGATCAAAGATTAAACAAGATGTGTGGCTCAGATCTGTGTGTGCATAATAACTACCATGGAATAAAAACAAACAATCAATAAAATATGAGATGATTTTAAATGACGTGTGTCTCTCCCAGGATTTTCATCCAGGTACAAGCGCGAAAGTGGCGCGGAACACAGATTCGCCAGCAATGTATATTTATCCCAAGAGAGGGAAAGGGAACACCGCATAAACCTGAGGAAGAGGGAAAGGAATTGTTATCGCATCCATAGCCTGGGTTTGGGAGTCGGTTACGCGAGGGGAAGGTGTTAGCACCCCACGCGTCCATCGTACTCGATGGGATCCACGCTTGTTGTCTACTCTAAGGGTGAGTTATCCTAAAATCTATGGCTACACTAAAACGGGGGAGGGAAAGACAAAGACAGACTCGGTAGGATGTCGCCGTCCTAGGCCTACATACCCCCTTTGTGCAATGGGGAATTCAGAGTCAACGTAGTTCGGACCAAGTTCTTTTTGTGTTTTTTATGAGCGACGTTAAGCTCGCGTCCGGCAGTTAGGGTCGATGCCTGTTTGCGACTCAGACGGAAAGTAACGTGCCCTTTTTGAAAATAGCCTTTAGTTTGACGATCCCGAAGGACAAAAATGATTTGAAATTTGTTTTTATTTTTTAGGACAGAAGTGACTTGAGTTAGTTCGTAACTCAACTTGAACCAAATTGTATGACACGGGAACGAATGCGTCGCATGGTCGTCCCCAATGGGACGTATGCTCAACACTCTAGAAGAGAGAAGGGGGACCCCTCAATCTTCATTTCCTATGTTGAAGGCTTGTGTGCAAGGCAAGTTGACCTTATTAAGTATCTTAGAAATTGTTATGAGATGAGAAGAGGGACTCAAAAGAAAAGAAAAAAACTACGGGGAAAAATCTATCCTAATGTTATCATGCAAAGGTGGCCCTAAGGGGAGGTTTGGAGGGAGACTACCCTATGGAATTTAGTCCTAATATTATCATGCAAAGGATTGAAAGCCTAAAGAAAAGAAAATATGAGAGAAAGAAAGAATGAGGGTGGACATGGATAACTATCCACACCCTCAAATGACTTACCTCCACCTCTGCATAAAAGGTTAGTACAAAACAGACATAAGTAACAATAAGACAAATGAAAACCCCAAACAAGTCACAAACCAAAGAAAAATGGTTACATCAACAATCAAAGAGTGAGGCAGTCACAACCATTTCAACAAAGTCAAGACCAGCCAGTGTCACACGACGTGTTCAAGAAAAAGAAAGAGAATAAAAAAAAGAAATGAAAAAAGCCCGCTAAGTTGAAACTCGAAAACAAGCAACTTAGGCAAAAGTTAGGGCATCCCGCTGGACTCCGAAATCAAAGATTCAAAAGAATATGTCCAGGCAAAAGTTAGGGATAAGAAAAAAGAAAGTGAAAAATAAAAGGATTACAAAAGAAAATCCTCGAGCAAGAACAAAGTCGTGTGTCTCCGAACAAAAGACAAAGGGATGACTGTCACTCCAAAGCCTCATTAAGCCTCAAACCATCAAATGCATGGATTCCTCAAAGATCATAACATCTTTTTGAGAGGTGAACGCTTGTATAAATTAGCTGAACGTAGGACTGGAGAACATCACGAAGAGTGGGTGGGCACCCATAAACTTTGAGCCTTAAATCTTTTTTTCTCAAAACCGTGAACCAGGCCACGATACGACCCTCAAAAGTCCTAATTGAAACAGGGTTATTTCAAAAGCATACTACCAAGAGATAGCGTTCCTGACTCCTATGAGTTGTGCTAAAAGATCTTTGTTGGTGTTGCATGTGCATTGCATTCTTTCATTCAAAAATCAATGTCGTATCCTAAGCAGTGATTCGTTCACATGGCTTTGCGACGTCTTTTCAGTAAAACTTCAAGATTAACATGTGTGTTGCATTAGAATTTGTCATTCTCAGAATAAAATATTTTCTGCTTGCATACATTTGTTTGACATCAAAAGAAGTTTGCATATGGAAATTCAGTTCAGAAGCTTAATCTTGCCAAGTTGAGAATCCTGAAAACTCCCGAAGGATAGCCACATCCAATGGTACTTTCTCAGGAAACTTTGTTAAGCAGGAGCTTTCCCAACAATTTGTGCTAAGACGTAGTCGATCCGGGGCAATCACGTCGAACCATCTCTTTAAAGTGTAGCTCATCTGAGTCAATCACGTAGGGTTCAGCCAAACTGGGACAATTACTTCGAGACTTAAATCTCTCCAAAGGCATGCAGTCTGGGTCTTTCTTCGAAGATCAGTAGTCAGGGGAGAAACCACTTCAAGGTTCATACTGGGGCAGGCTATCCCAAGAGCATGAGAAGGTAGTCCATCCAGATGACTGGTCAGCCTATCCAGGGTTCAGAGTATTGGGGCAGAATATCCCACGGTGGTATGAGATTGTTCATGAATCTTCTCGAGGCGAAATCCTCTGTAGACCATATAGTCTGGGGCAGTTACGTTGAGATCCGACGAATCTCTCCAAGAGTTTGAAGACACTGAAGCATTGAGCCTGCCAAGTCTTCTGTAAAATCCTCTTGAGATGACTTCTTCTAACTAATCCATGCAGTCTAGGGCAGTTACGTCGAGATCCGACGAATCTCTTCAAGAGTTTGAGGACATTGAGGCGTTTTGGATGTCAAGTCTTCTGTAAAATCCTCTTGAGGCAATTTCTTTTGATGGACCATGTTGGTCTGGGGTAAGTGAAAAAGGAAAAATTGTCGTTCACGCATATGCAGTCAGTCAGCCAAAAGGTTTGAAACAATGGGGCATTCCAACCCAAGGCATTTGTGGTCCCCTATTTTCAGTAGGCTTCATAAATCATGCATCAAAACCTTTCTCCCCAACAAGTGGTGGTTCAGAGCTGGACTTTCTCAGTTGCAGAAGTCATATCCAGCACGGGGCGTACGTGCATATTCTTTTGTTGCAGGTAACAGATCCAGATGATTTCAAGCACAAGAGTCATCTCTCCTAGATGAGTAATCACTTATTTCCACGCAGGAGACTGGGGCAATCATGTTCAGGGAAGGGTTTATTGGTCACCCTTTTGTCACAACGTTTACTGGTTGAGTTCATCATTCGGTCGACGGTCGTTCACGACGTCTCGATATCGGTAAATTGAGTTCAACTGGGTATCATTGATTCTCTCATTCAGTACTTCCAACAGCTACAAGCTTTCTGTGTCGATAACGGTTGCGAATCCCCGGTAGAGTTACTTTGCCGACACCGGAGTTGATGGTTAATCCCCAGTGAAGTCGCCAGGAGTTTGAGGATGCTTAATCTTCTGTAAAATTCTCTTATGACGTTTCTTCAGATAAGGCTTGTATCTTGGAGCAAAAATCAAGTTGTTGACCTTCCCAAGCACGGGGCATTTTAAACTTACCCAACAGGATATGTTCCCGATCTATTATCCCCAGTAGAGTTTGAGGACATTTGGTCTTCTGTAAAATCCTCTCAAAAGGCATTACCCAGCATGAGACACTTTAAAGCAGTTTTCTCCAGCAAAGTTGATGATAAACTCATTATCCCCAGTGGAGTCGTCAAGCGGAAAGTTCGCCTAACATGGGGCATTGTGGCACTTATCCTAAGCTCAACAGTCTTATTCCTCAGCAGACTACTGTGGAGTTGCTTTAGGTTTCCCCATCAGATCTAAGGACTCTCCCCCAGCATGTGCCAGCAAAACATGTTCTAACCAGGATTTGCATATCCCCGGCAGAGTAGCCTTGATTCCCAGCAAGATCGTATCTCTGGTGTTGGTTTCCCCACAGAGTTCAGTGTTGAATCTTGTCAACAGTATTCCCCAGCTGAGTTATTTTGTCCCCACAGAGGCTTATTGATCAACAAAATCTCTTCCTCAGCAGAGTGATAGTATACTCTTTCCCCAGCCGGGTTAGAAGGTTGATTCTCCCCGCAAAGGATCTCAGGTTTGATAGATCCTCAAGCAGAGTTTTAATGACCTTTTCCTCCCTAGCAAGATGTCATGCAAAGAAATTCTCATCCCCAGCGGAGTTCCTGTGACCAGAATCCAGCCCCAAGCAGATGAAGTAATTCCTGGTAGAATCATCATTTCATCATATTTCAAAGTCCAATTTATTTTTGGAAAATTTGACAGTTCGAAGCAGACGGATTGTCCTTTCATTCTCCAACAGAGATATTATCCTTTCAGTAGTCTCCAAGATCAAATTATTGACCATTGTTCCTCAGCAGAGTCAGCAGAGATGTCTGACATGGATGCAGAGAGTAATCCAATTTTGGAATCATCAAAGTCCAATCGTAGAGTGGCAAAAGGTCCATCCAAGGGTGGAAAATCATTGGAAAGTCCAATCATAGATTGGCGAAAGGTCCATCCAAGGGTGGCAAATCATTGGAAAGTCCAACCATAGATTGGCAAAAGGTTCATCCAAGGGTGGCAAAGCAAATCAGAAACTTCAACCGTAGAGTGGCAAAAGGTTCATCCAAGGGTGGCAAATTCTTAAAGTCCAACCGTAGAGTGGCGAAAGGTCCATCCAAGGGTGGCAAATTCTTAAAGTCCAACCGTAGAGTGGCGAAAGGTCCATCCCAGGGTGGAAAATTCTTAAAGTCCACCCGTAGTGTGGCAAGTCAGCAGTTGTCTGACTCCCTTTAAAAGACCGCATCTAAGTCCAACCGTAGATTGGCAAAAGTCCCCTGTAGTGTGGCATCTCAGCAAGTCCAACCGTAGATTGGCAAAAGTCCCCCGTAGTGTGGCATCTCAGCAAGTCCAACCGTAGATTGGCAAAAGTCCCCCGTAGTGTGGCATCTCAGCAAGTCCAACCGTAGATTGGCAAAAGTCCCCCGTAGTGTGGCATCTCAGTAAGTCCAACCGTAGATTGGCAAAAGTCCCCTGTAATGCGGCAATTCAGCTGCAAAGTCCAACCGTAGATTGGCAAAAGTCCACCCGTAGTGAGGCAGGCCAGTAGTCGTCTGGCGTTGTGCTAAAAGACATTGTCAAAAGTCCACCCGTAGTGTGGCAGGTCAGTAGTCGTCTGGCGTTGTACAAAAGACATTGTTAAAGTCCACCCGTAGTGTGGCAAGCCAGTAGTCGTCTGGCGTTGTATAAAAGACATCTCTCCAGTGGTTTTCTTCATCGTTAGAGTTTTCTTCAAGCAGAGTTCGTTTGGTTGGGTTTATCCCTTTTCTTCTTCCCCGCAGAGTGCAAATTTTTGGGTTATTGTCTGTATTCAATCCCTCCATACCTTGAAAGTATGACAGCAATCGCTATCATCCGTTCAGGTCTACAGTGATTGAATAGGGGCAGCTGTAATACCCCAAAATTTTCCCTCTCTTTTCTTCATATCTTTGAGCATGAGTTTTCATTGCATTGCATTGCATTCAAGCATAGAAAAACAAAGCATCAAGCATTTAGGATTGCATCTTGCATAAGGGCATGTGATCAGGTGATTCTCTAAGGTGTTGATCATCCAAAGAATAAGACCAAGTGTTTCTCACAAGCTTCAAGGACCTTTTACATCATGTATCATCTCCATTTGATCTCACAAGTCATGGGAAGAGGAGAATTCATCAAGAAGATTGGACAGTGCATGATCTCCTATACAAGGCAGTCAAAAGTTGGGATCTGACCCCCAAATGGGCATGTTCTTTGAGTTTTTATCATCATCAAATGGCACATCTCATCATTGTCTGACAGGATACACATCATGCTCAGAGGAATTTGGATTTGGAGGATGTGATATTTCCTCCTAACCAGAGGGTACCAAAATTGGGGTTTGCTATAGAATCAGTTTATTTCTAATTTTTTGAGCAAGACTTGGTTCCATGGTGTTCTATATGTCCTAAGGTGTCTGGGGATATAAGATGGGCCATTCATTTGATTCAGAAGGATTTCAATTGATCAAAGCTTGAAAATCAGGAGAATTGGGAATAAAGTCAACTGTGCAGTGAAAAAGTCAACTCCTGACTTTTGAGATCAAATTACTATTCATTATGTCAAATGTGATCAATGGATGGATTTTGGTCAAGAAATGTCAAGATATTCATCAAAAATCAAGAATTTGGGAAATTTGCCATTTATGGAATGTTAGGGTTTTAGAGAGTTTCCCTTTTTGGAAAGTTCTAACCCAAAATAAGTCCACTTCATGGCCAATTTTCTCCATGCTCTAGACTTCATTTCAATATTTTTCCAACATCAAAGTTGTAGGCCATGTTCCAAGCTTTCCAACCATTACTAGAAGTCCTCATTTGGATCAAAATTGAGAAAGTTATGGTGTTCACAAGTTCATGAGTTTTCATGTCAAATTTCCAACACTTAGAAACTTTTTGGTTTGGTTTTGGGACAGCATTGAATGCCAATGTTCATGCTCATTTTCAAATGGCTCTGTTTTAAATTCATGTTCATGCTTCCAACGGAGTTGAAGCTTGATGGTGATGATGTGGCGAGGTGTGAGTGGTTATGTTATTAGTTTTTGTCTTTAGTCACTTAAGAATTATGGACCAATTGATGTATGTTCCACATATGACTTTGTTACATTTAAATCCTTTATTTTCTTTTATTTTTAAAATTCTGAACTTGTGATTTCATCTTCATGGGCCCAGCGAGAGTTTTCTCTTCACACCCCCTGTACAGGCCCAAACCGTGGCCTTGTTCCTTTCCTTGCTAACACACGACCTCCATTTTAACACTCATTTTATTTTATTTTTTTTAATTTCGTTTCGTTATTTTAATTATTAAAAATACTTTTTTTTATCGAAAAATTCCAAAACAATTCATGAACATATTTTAATGTCTTATTTAATTTTATATGAATTTTATTTTCATTTTCCATTTATTTTCATAATTATTTATGATTTTCTTTTCCAAAGTGTCTTCCATGTTTACCCTTGTGATTAGTGCTTATGTTTGATGACTTTGCCATGCCTTCTTGAGCTGATTTTTTTGCCATGTCTTGACACTTAAATGAGGAATGTTCTAATGTCATTTTTCTGCCTTGGTGATCACCTTTGATTGTTTTTCATGTGATTTTTGATGCTCCTCGATTCATACACGATTATGTGCATATCTTGACTTGTGAAGCACTTTTGAACATGTTCTTGAGTTAGTTCTGTTCCAATATTTTTTCACATGTTAACTGGATGTTTAAAATTTCCTTGTATTATTTTTTGGGAATTTATTGGATTACTTTGCTATTTTTGGTTGAGGCCTACTTGTGGTTTGAATTTGATTGAAGCATGCTTTGATACTTGACCTAGTTTGAGTTCATTTGCTTACTTGTGATTGAGTGATGCTTGAGATGTTTATATGGTATGATCATGTTCTGTTTGATCTTGTTTATGGCTTTGGAATCATCTTCATTGATTCATTTTCCAATTTGGTCTTGATTTTCTAAGTTGGTGTTGTTTTGACTTGAATTTTATGGTATGTTTGACCTAATCTTGTGCAATGCTCCTTTGTATGAAACAACCAATGCATGAGGCCTTTTGTTTGACTTGTATGACATGCTATAGATTCTGACCCTCTTGGTTTAAGGTGCTTTATGTGACATGTTCTCACTCTTTGCTTCACATGTCCTTTGGTTTGCTTGCATGAATGATAAGTGGATGTTTTGATTAACTTTGCTGCATGTTTTGAATGTGTTGCTTAATGATTCATATCGTATGACTTGAGTTTGATTTTGGTATAATGTCGATACATATGCTACTGCCCCTTGAGTTCGTTACTTGGTTTTCATCTCTCTTGATCATCATGGTTTGATTTGTATGATGCATATCATCATCGTTGGTTTTGTGGTTTCTTTGGCTCATAATGCATCGTAATGTGAAACATTCTTGCATGTTTGGATTGGATGATCATGATGTGAATTGAATTCTGACCTGGTTTCACTGTCATCTTATATTGTTCATGTCATCTTTGTATGAGGCCTTAGTGTGTGAAATTGTGAATCTTGTGCAAGTTTACTTGCATCCTTTCTTGTGAGCCTTCACTCGCGTACTTGATATGTGCTTGTATGATCTTTGAAGCATGTTTTATGTTATGATTTGGATATGATGATTATGATATGCTTGCTGCCCCATCTTGTTTCTCATCTTATCTTTCTCCTTCTTCTTCATCTCTTTCACTATTTCTCTTCCCTTGAATCTCAAGACTTGTTTAAGTCTTGGATTCCTTACCCTTTAGAGCTACCTAGTCCAACTTAATTTCCGATTAAGCTTGGAGTAGGATTAGCATTAGGTTTTAGTTAGTTTTTCTCCTAAACCTCACTAACCATAGGACATCCATGCATGATAACATTAGGACTTTTAGTTTCCCTTTAGAGTTTCCTTCGGGTGTTCTCTCTTCTCATCTCAAAATAAAAGTAAAAGGCACTTAATAAAGGTTAACGGGTATTGCGCTTGAGCCTTCTATGTGGGAAAGTGGGGAACGAGGGGCTTCCTCTCATTCTTCTAGGATACCTAGTGTACGTCCTGTTGGGGACGATGCGCGAAGTATTCGTTCCTGTATTTAAGACTTTGGTTCAATGCAAGTTACAAATAACTGTAAAAGACACTTCTTGTTTAAAAAACTTCAAACCAACAATAATGTCTTTCCTTCGGGAATTCTTTTCTCATCTCACTCACTCGCGACGTACGAACGTGCTCCTCCTCGTTCTCTTGCAAGATGGTAACGCGCTCGGACCAGCGAGCCTGCAACACCTGAGCTAGAACGTAAGCCGTTCTCCAAAAAACACAAAAAACTTTTCCCTAGTTAGGGGAACTACGTCGTTCTGATTCTCATGCTCCCGATGAGATACGTAGGCAGTGGGGTAGGGCCCATGCGAGCACTTCTTTTATTTTCCCTACATTTGTTTCTTTTTCTCTCTCTTTTCCTTTTCCTTTTTCCCGTTCCTTTCCCTTTCCAGTAGCAGTGGAGCTCCAGTTGACGACACCCTCTGATCGAGACTAGCAAGCGTGGATCCCATCGGGTACGATGGACGCGAGGGGGTGCTAATACCTTCCTCTCGCGTAACCGACTCCCGAACCCAGATCTCGTGGTCGCAAGACCATGCTCTATCCTTTTCCCTCAGGTTTATGCAGTGTTTCCTTTCCCTCTCTTGGGATAAATACACATTGCTGGCGACTCTGTTTCGGTGCCACTTTCGCGTTTGTACTAGGATGAAAATCCCAGGAGCGACACATGCATATCCACCAGATCAGGAACATTGGGAAACAGGACAATCCCATAGATACACATATCCAGAATAGCTTGGAAAGCAGTCCAATTCTTCTTTTTAACATGCATGCAAGCTTGATCAAACAAGAACTTCAGTAAGAAACCCTCAGCTCCTTGTTTCTCCACAATATTATCGCTCAGAACAGATTCACCAATATGGAGAGCAGTGGCCATTTCTTTTATCACTGGACGCTCTTTAGAAAAGAATACTATATCATGCCTGATGGGGATTCCCAAAATAAATGAGAACTCCTCCAACGTTGGGGCCAAGATGTAATCTGGGAAAGTGAAGCAGCGTAAAGACGGATCATAGTACTGAAGAAGTGTATGAATGTCATCCTTCTCAAACTTGGAGATATTGTAGACAAACTTCAGAAGTCTCCCATACTTTCCACTGAACTCTGTACGAACTCCAGGACCAGCCATACTAATCAGCTTGTGAATCAATGTTAAGGTCGGGTCTGGGAATGAGTAGGCAACAGTCTTCTTTCTCTGGACATCCATGCTAAGGCAACCTCAGAAAATCGGAATCAAGAGTAGGATGCAAGCCCTGAAAAATGTCAAACATGTTAGAATGCAAGAAAAATGATATGCACATGCAAACATGGGGTCAAGGCACCACTGCTGGATGTGCTGTGCTGTTAACTGAACGATAACCATAACCCAGAAAACCAGAATTCCAGAATACCAAACCACTGAGATAACCAAAAACCCAGATAATCAAGCACCGATGAGAAAGCCAGAAAACCGGGTAGGTTGAAGGTCTCGGTTTCCTGCAAACCTGCAAACACCCATCCCCTCTCACATGTGGGTACTAGGATGTTCAGTATCCCAGGCTCTCAGGTCGAGAAATGATGATACGTTCACCATTTCTGGCTTGGCATCATCATCAATCGAGGAGGCCTCAACTGATTCTCCAAAACGGAAGGTCCTCAGCTTCTGACACTGAGGTCGAGAAACAATAGTACATTCATCCCTCGGGGTACAGTACTATCGTCAATCGAGGAGTGCCTCCACTGATTCTCTTCAAAAGGTAGGGGTCGTCCTATGTGAGTTCCAAAGCGGGCCCTTGGGTGCGAATGGGTTTGCCACAGAATGTGGTTTGCCACTGTCACCACTAAAGAGGGATGTTTCCACTAAGGTCCTCAATGATCGGTCACCAGAGTCGACAGCTCTCTAGATCAACACCCCAACATGCGCAAAACACACACGTTAGAATGCGTCCCAAGATAGCCTTGTCTGGTTGTGAATTTCGTGAACACATAAACGTACCAAGCGGGCACGTAGGTCCCACTACTCTCCACTCTAGTCCTAGGGTGTACTCAAGCCTGGGTATTGGGCTTATCTCTCAGAACAACCCAACCTGCAAAACAGAAACAGCCGGCACAACACAACAATAATAATATGCAATGCAGAAAATGCGGTAAAAATAAAATACAACAAATAAAGCAAAACAAAAACAAAAACACCCAAAGAGAACAAAGACAAGCAAGCGCTAGGATTGACTCGCTTAGGGATGGACCAGCATAGGTCAACTAGAGTCCCCAGCAGAGTCGCCAGCTGTCGCTCCCAGGATTTTCATCCAGGTACAAACGCGAGAGTGGCGCGGAAAAACAGAGTCGCCAGCCGTGTAAATTTATCCCAAGAGAGGGAAAGGGAACACCGCATAAACCTGAGGAAGAGGGAAAGGAATGGTCATCGCAACCATAGCCTGGGTTCGGGAGTCGGTTACGCGAGGGGAAGGTGTTAGCACCCCACGCGTCCATCGTACTCGATGGGATCCACGCTTGTTGTCTAATCAAGGGTGAGTTATCCTAAAATCTATGGCTGCACTAGAATGGGAAAGGGAAAAACTAAGACAGACTCGGTAGGACGTCGACGTCCTAGGCCTACGTACCCCCTCTGTGCAATGGGGAATTCAGAGTCAACGTAGTTCGGACCAAGTTCTGTTTGTGTTTTTTATGAGCGACGTTAAGTTCGCGTCCGGCAGTTAGGGTCGATGCCTGTTTGCGACTCAGACGGAAAGTAACGTGCCCTTTTTTAAAATAGCCTTTAGTTTTAACGATCCCAAAGGACAAAAAGGTTTGAAGTTTGTTTGTATTTTTTTAAGACAGAAGTGACTTGAGTTAGTTCATAACTTGCATTGCACCAAAGTCTAGGGCACAAGGACAAATACTTAACGCATCGTCCCAAGACAGGACGCTCGCTAAGCACTCTAGAAAGATGAGAGGTAGCCCCTCATTTCTCATTCCCCACGCTTAAGGCTCGTGTGCAATACACTTTATCTTTATTAAGTGTTTTCAAGAAGTTTTGAGATGAGAAGAGAGAAGACACAAAGGAAACTCTAAAGGGAAACTAAAAAGTCCTAATGTTATCATGCATGGGTGACCTACGGTTAGTGAGGTTTGACGACAATCTAAGCCTAAAGAAAAGGAAAGATGAGAGACAGAAAGAGTGAGAGTGAATATGGATGACTATCCACACCCTCAAATAACTTACATCAGCCCCTGCATAAAAGGTTAGTGCAAAACAGACATACGTGAAAGGAATGAGACAAATGAAACAAAACACTCCAAAGAGAGAGGGTTATAAACCAAGTGAAATTCAACCCAGATAGAATAAGGATGACCTAAACATGAATTATGAAGTCAAAGAAGCAAACCCACATGATGGCACAAGTGTCTCTTCAAACAAGTGATCAGACATGGTCAGAGATGTGCACACAAGAATATCTCAAACAAGGAGCAATCACATAATTAGTAAAACACCTTCTAAAATTACCAAATTATTTATTCAAATAGCTCAACCAGAAACAACCAAGATAATATAAACTCATGCCAAAATTGTAAATAAAAGTCACTCAAACAATTATGCCAAGTCAGATGAGAAACATGGTTCAATATGCAAAAGGGAAGGACTGAAATGCAATATGAGATGATTTTAAAAATGAGAGAAAAATATTTTAATTCATTTCAGTGTGTTGGTGAAATAATGCAAAAGGAATGGGTTCAAAATGTTTTATGGATACAGAGAAATAAAATAAACAAATTAGAGTATGCATGTATGGAATAAATCCAAAAGAAAATAAACAAATAAATAATTCAGATGATGAACATAAAATAAAATAATAAAATAAAATTTTTGAAAATTTTATAAAATGATAAACATGATGCATGAATTTTTTTGGTAATTTTTAAATGCATATAACTATTTTTAAAATTTAAAAATGAAATGTAATAAATTAAATAAAATAAATAAATTGAAATATGCAAGGGGGGCGCGTTCAGTAATAAAACAATGTTGGAATATTGGAATGGGCTGAAGGGGGTGTGCGAGTAGCAAGGCCCAACGTTTAATCCATCAGAAAAAAAAAATAAAATAAAAAAGAGTCCACGTGTGGACTTTAGTCAATGGTTGACTGCATACCTGCCCTTGGATTGATCATGCGCTCGTCAATAAGTCAACAAAATTAACAAGTATTTATGATTAATGGCCATGATTTACACGCACACCACAACTATGATACGCACGCACACACGCGATTATTCAGAGCACCATACATTCCCACGTGACGTGCACCCTCCTATTTTAATGTGTTGTCACATTTTCATTCACACGATCCATCCAACGAACGTGATTAAGTCAATGAAATAAAAAGTAAATGAAATGGGAGGACCTGATTGGGTGCCCACGATAACATCTGTGGGGTAACATACACATAATTAAATAAAATAAAAACATAATTAATAAAACGTGGCACAATGACAGCCACACGATGAAAGGGACCAACGGCCAAAAACTCATCACCTACCTCCAGCCCCCTTCGCCGGACTGAATCGACCGCCGCCGCCGGAGCTAGGGTTCCGGCCCCCTTCTCCGGTCACCTGCAACCAAAATTTTCCAGAAAATGCAAAGGGGTACACCTTTCTGACCAGAATTTCGTCAGGATCTCAAATATGCAATCAAAATTCACAAACAATGCATAGATAAGGAGATTCGAAAGCAAAAAGGTTAGGGTTCAAAACTTTAAACTCACGTAGCAACCATATTACACGTCCACATTCAAAACAAAACATACCAGAATGATCAGTACACACCACAAATCACTATGCATATTTAAAAAGAGAGTTTTATGATCATGAAAATCATCACCAACCTGAGATGGTGCAACACGTATCTCCACTGTTATCTTCAAAGGGTGGTTGGTTCGTGCTCTAGGGGTCCCAAGGGTTCTGATGGTGAAAGAATTTTATTAAAACTCCTTGTAGATCGTGAGATTCGAAGAGATGAATTTTTAGGGCTCACACTTGAATTCTCCTCCCAAAGCACGTGTAATCCTTCTAACCCTAGCATGAATAATCTTAAATAGGCTAGGTTAAATCACTGATCGGCAATTGGGCCTTGGTAATTCTTTGTTTAATGAGTTTTGGGCAAATTTGGAAATTTGAATAATGTGGAATACACCCTCCTTCATGCATGGATATCCAAATATTTCATGATGGATCACTTAAGTTTCCATTGCTAATCACACCTGAATTTGATTTGGGCCTTGAGATGCTTTGGTTCATGAGTTTTCAATAATTTGGCAATTTTGAATAATAAAAAATAAATAATGAATAAACCATGGATCCTCTTTATTTAAAGGCCAACAATGCTCCTTGGGGATTGTACTTTGAGGTTAGAATATGCCATGAAGCAATGGAATCAATTATAGGTCCATATGTCCCAAAGTGCAAAAGTTGTGAAAATGGAACCCTAAAAACCACTTTGCCTTCTTTTGATCATAACTTGAGTTTCACAAATGATATAGAGACCCGCTAGTACTTGTTGGAAAGAGGAGAAGAAGATCTTCAACTTTCATGTTTAAGGAAAATTCATCTAAAGCTTCCTTGATGGTGTAAAGTCAGGTTGAAAGTAGTTTAGAAACTTGCCAAAAATGGAAACTCTTTATTATAGGTGACTTTCCAAATTTAGAAACTTTTGTACAAACTCCTGATTCTTGATAAGTAGTATGAAGCTTGACCCTTGAAGACCCTGTGAGGATGTGAGACCTTGAAAACCTTGAAAAGAACCTCAAAATCCCACAGTTGACTTCCCCTCTCATTGTTGACCTTTCTCCTGATTCTCCTGATTCCCAATCCATTGGCGAATTGAACTTCTCATGAACCAAACTGATCGACAATCTTCCATTCCTAGATACTTAGGGACCCAAGGAATACCATGGAATCAAGTCCTGCCCAAAAAATCAGAAATAAACTGACTTTATAGCAAACCCTAATTTTGGTACCCTCAGTCTAGGAGGAAATAACACAGTCTCCAAATCCAAATTCCTCTGACTATGATGTGTATCCTCTGCAACAAAGATAAGATATGCCATTTGGTGATGATAAAAAACCCAAGGAGCTTGCCTATTGGAGCAATAAACCCAAGAATCTCAAAACCCTAATTCCTGCATTGGTTAGGAGAGAGTGATCCACTTGAACTTTCTTGCTTGACCCATTGAAACACATCTTCTCCTCTTGAACTTGCCTCAGGCACCTTGACCCCGTGCTAAGAACCAATGATATGCACACATGATAATGCAAAAATGAAATGAAACATAAGCCAGTTAGTACTAAAGTAAGGAGGGCAAATTTTGGGGTGCAACAAGGCCCCGTCTAGGAAGATGGTCCATTTGTGCGAGCCGCTCGCCGAGGTGTCGGGGAAAGTCGTTTCGGCGACAAAATCAGCGAGCACCTGTGCCTTGAGGGTTGTCCGTCCTTCGTATCGAATGTCGAATTCAGATAATTCTAGGGACCATCGTAGCATCCTTCCAGCCATATCGGGGCGAGTGAGCAGCTGTCGTATTGGCTGGTCAGTGCGTACCACAATGGAGTGCGCTAGAAAGTAGTGTCTGAGCCTTCTCGCCGCGTTAATCAAGGCAAGGGCTATCTTTTCGATCTACTGATAGTGGAGTTCTGGTCCCTGCAAAGCTTTGTTCATGAAGTAAATGGGTTTCTTCCCTTCTGGGGATTCTCGGATCAGGGTTGCGCTGACGACTTCATTGGCGACTGTGAGATACAGGTATAAAGACTCCCCGTTGTCTGGCCACGGGAGGACAAAAGGTTCTGACAGTGCCCTTTTGAGGTGCACGAGGGCCTGGTCGCATTCCTCCATCCATTCGAAAGCTGCTTCCTTGCGAAGGAGCTTGAAGAATGGGAGTGCGTGTTGGTGTAGCACCCCAAAATTTGCTCTCTTACTTTAGTACTAACTGGCTTATGTTTCATTTCATTTTTGCATTATCATGTGTGCATATCATTGGTTCTTAGCATGGGGTCAAGGTGCCTGAGGCTGTTCAGGAAGGTGTTTTTCAGAGGGTCAAGCAAAGGTCCACATATTGTCCAAGAGATCCTATTTGGTCTATCACATCATCAGGAGTTCACAACTGGCAAGAGATCTCAAGTGAATCACTCTCTCCTAACCAGTGCAGAAATTAGGGTTTTGAGATTCTTGGGTTTATTGCTCCAATGGGTAAGCTTCTTGGGTTTTT
The DNA here is from genome assembly GCA_022829125.1 of Lathyrus tuberosus. Lineage (NCBI taxonomy): Eukaryota > Viridiplantae > Streptophyta > Magnoliopsida > Fabales > Fabaceae > Lathyrus > Lathyrus tuberosus. The sequence continues at coordinate 891,200 of JALAZF010000822.1, read as the reverse complement.
ATCATCACTAAATGGCATATCTTATCTTTGTTGAAGAGGATACACATCATATTCAGAGGAATTTGGATTTGGAGACTGTGTTATTTCATCATAGACTGAGGATACCAAAATTAGGGTTTGCTATAAAGTCAGTTTATTTCTGATTTTTTGGGCAAGACTTGGTCCCATGATATTCCTGGGGTCCCCAAGTATCTAGGAATGGAAGATTGTCCATCAGCTGGGTTGAAGAGAGGTTCAATTGGCCAATGGATTGCAAATCAAGAGAATTAGGGGAAAAGTCAACAGTGAGAGGGAGAGTCAACTATGAGATTTTAAGGTTCCCTTCAAGGTTTTCAAGGTCTCACATCCTCATATGGTCTTCAAGGGTCAAGTGTCATGCCATTTATCAAGAATCAGGAGTTTGTGCAAAAGTTACTAAATTTGGAAAGTGACCTATAATGAGAAGTTTCCATTTTTGGCAAGTTTTTGCACTGCACTCAACTCGACTTTTCACCATCAAGGAAGCTTCATATGAATTTTTCTTAAACATGAAAGTTGAAGCTCTTTTTCTCCCCTTTCTAAAAAGTACTAGATGGTCTCCATATCATTTGTGAAGCTCAAGTTATGACCAAAAGAAGGCAAGGTGGTTTTTAGGGTTCCATTTTCACAACTTTTACATTTTGGGAAATAGTGACCTATAATTGATTCCTTTGTTTCAAGCCACTTTTTAACATCAAAGAACACTCCATAAGGGTCATTTTTGGCTTTTGAGTCAAGTGAACCAATGGCTTATTCATCACTTATTCTCCATTATGCAAAATTGCAAAATCATTAAAAACTCATGAACCAAAACATCTCAACGCCCAAATCAAATTCAAGTGTGATTAGAAATTGTTAAATAAGTGATCCATCATGAAATATTTGGGTGTACATGCATGGAAGAGGGTGTATCTCACATAATGCAATTTTCTCAAATCATCCAAAACTCATTAAATAAAGAATTACCAAGGCCTAAATGCTGATCAGTGGGTTAACCTAGCCTATTTAAGCTAACTCATGCTAGGATTGGAGGGATGACACGTGATTTTGAAGAGTTTTCAAGAGTGAACCCTAAAAGCTTCCTTCCTTCGAAACTAACAATCAACAAGGGCTTTTCCAGAAATTCTTTCACAACATTAATCCTTGGGATCCATAGAACGCAAATCATCCGTCGTTAGAAGCTAAGAGCAAGGATACAGGTTGCACCATCTCAGGTTAGTGATATTTTGCATAATCATAGAACTCTATTTTTAAGTGTGCATAATGTTGTCTGACCTTCATTGATCATTCTGGTATATTTTTTTTCGAATTTGGACGTGTAATTGGGTTGTATCGTGTGTTTAAAGTTTTGGACCCACACTTTATTTCGTTCGATTCTCCTTGTATGTTGATTGTTTGAGATTTTTGACGTGATATTATTGATCCTCATAAAATTCTGGACGAAATGGTGTATTCATTTGCGTTTTTTGGGTTTTGTTGAGTTGCAGGTGGCCGTGGGTGGCGGCCGGAGCTAGGGCTCCGGCGACTGGTGTGGAGCTCCGGCCAGGCTAGGGTTTGGAGGAAGAAGATGATCTCCCAGCCGTTGATGGCTTTCATCGTGTGGCTCTCACGTTGCCACGCGTTTTGTTTTTTTTATTTTTATTCTGATGATTGCATGTTTATTACCCCATGGTTCTTATCATGTGCTCTCAATCTTATCCTCTCATTTTAATTACCTTTTTATTTCATTGACTTAATCGTGCACGTCTGATTGATCATGTGGCCAGATGTGTGCCAGCGAATTAAAATGACCATGTGCCTCTCACGTGGGAGCGTAGGGGATGCTGGGTGATTGGGTGGGCGTGTGTGCATGGTTATTATGGTGTGTTTGGTAATCATGGCAATTGATCTTTATTACTTTTTATTTTGGTTGACTTAATGATAAGCACAAGATTGATCTAAAGGTGGGGAGGGAGTCAACGTGGTGGACTGAAGTCCACGTGAACTTTTTTTGTTGTTTTATTTTGTTTTTCTGATGGATTAGTGTTTTGGGCTTACTATTTAAACCCCCCCTTTTCAGCCCATTAGCATATTGAACGTGTTCTAGTTGCTGAACACACCCCCTTGCATACTTCCTTGTTTTTTATTTATTTAATTGTTTGTTTCTCATTTTTAATTTTTAAAAATATATATTGGCATCCAAAAATCACCAAAAAATTCATGAATCATATTTATAATTTTATAAAATTTTCCCAAATTTTATTTTTATTTTTATTTTATTTTTATCATCTAAATTAATTATTTGTTTATTTTCTTTTTGAATTTATTTCATACATGCATACCATGACTTGTTTATTTTGTTTCTCATCATCCATAAATCATTTTGAACTCATTCCTTTTGTATTTTTTCACCAACACATTGAATTACATTAAAATATTTTTCTCTCATTTTTAAAATCATTTCATATTGCATTTTAGTCCTCCTTTTTTACATATGGAACCATGTTTCTTGTCTGAACTTTGCATTATTGTTGAGTGACTTATATTCTGGATTTTGGCATGAGTTTTGGACATGTTGTTTGCTTCTGGTTGTGATATGTTGATAATTAATTTGGTAATTTTAGAAGATGTCTTGCTAATTGTTTAACTGCTCTTTGTGTGAGATCTTCTTGTATGCACATCCTTGATCATGCCTGAGTACTTGTTTGAGAAGGCACTTGTGCCATTGCTTTGGGATTGTGTCTTTGACTTCTTGAACCATGTTTGATTTGTTATAGGTCACTTGATTACCAGTATATGTCATTGCTTGGGTTCCATTTGGCTCATCTCTTTTACTTATGTCTGTTTTGTACTAACTTTTTATGCCGGGGCTGAGGTAAGTTATTTATGGGTGTGGATAAGTATCCACGTCCACTCTCACCCTTTATGTCTGTCATCTTTTCTTTTCTTTAGGTTTAGGTTGTTGTCAAACCTCCCCTTAGGGCCACCTTCGCATGATAACATTAGGATAGATTCTCGCCGTAGTGTTTTTCTTTTCTCTTGAGTCACTCTTCTCATCTCAAAACATTTTTAAGATACTTAATAAGGTCAACTTGCCTTGCACACGAGCCTTAAACATAGGAAATGAAGATTGAGGGGTCCCCCTTCTCTCTTCTAGAGTGTTGAGCATACGTCCCATTGGGGACGACCATGCGACGCATTCGTTGCCGTGCCATAGACTTTGGTTCAAGTTGAGTTATGAACTAACTCAAGTCACTTCTGTCCTAAAAAATACAAACAAACTTCAAACCTTTTTATCCTGCGGGATTGTCAAACTAAAGGCTATTTTCAAAAAAGGCACGTTACCTTCCATTTGAGTCGCAAACAGGCATCGACCCTAACTGCCGGACGCGAACTTAACATCGTTCATAAAAAAACACAAAAAGAACTTGGTCCGAACTACGTTGACTCTGAATTTCCCATTGCACAAAGGGGGTACGTAGGCCTAGGACGTCGACATCCTACCGAGTCTGTCTTTGTTTTCCCTTCCCTGCTTCAGTACAACCATAGATTTTAGGATAACTCACCCTTAGATTAGACAACAAGCGTGGATCCCATCGAGTACGATGGACGCGTGGGGTGCTAGCACCTTCCCCTCGCGTAACCGACTCCCAAACCCAGGTTATGGTTGCGATGACCATTCCTTTCCCTCTTCCTCAGGTTTATGCGGTGTTCCCTTTCCCTCTCTTGGGATAAATATACACGGCTGGCGACTCTGTTTTTCCGCGCCACTTTCGCGTTTGTACCTGGATGAAAATCCTGGGAGCGACAGCTGGCGACTCTGCTGGGGACTCTGGTTGACCTATGCTGGTCCATCCCTAAGCGAGTCAATCCTAGCGCTTGCTTGTCTTTGTTCTCTTTGGATGTTTTTGTTCTGTTTTGTTTTGCATTATTTGTTGTATTTTATTTTTACTGCATTTCTGCATTACATATTATTATCAGCTGCTGCACTGTTTTGCTGTTTGGCGAGTTGGGAGTTCTGAGAGATAAGCCCAATACCCAGGCTTGAGCATACACGTAGGATTAGCGTGGCAAGTAGTGTGACTCGTGTGGCATTTGGCCAGACATAGTATACATGAAAACTCCACATCCAGACGAGGTTTTCTTTGGAAATGCTCTATCCTGCGCATTGGTGCAGATGATTGAACGTAACTTGGAAAACTGTCGACTCTGGCGACCATTCCCAAGAACTCAGTAACGACACTCCTCCCGAGACATGATAATGGCAGACCAGAAATGGAAAACCCATTGCACATGTCGATCCGAGGACCCAATACTGGGAACTTGCAATAGGGTGTCCTTTGGAAAAGAATCGGTGGAAGCACTCCTCGTTTGGCGATAGTACTGTACCCCGAGGGATGAATATACTATTGCTTCTCGACCTCAGTGCCGAAACTGAGGACTTGCTATGGGATGTTTCTTTTAGAGGGGAATCAGTTGAGGCCTCCTCGATTGGTGATGATGCCTAACCAGAAATGGTGAACGTATCATCATTTCTCGACCTGAGAGCCCGTGATATTGAGGATCCTCGGCTTTCTAGTACCCACATGTGAGAGGGCAGGGTGTTTACAGGTTTACAGGTAACCTTGACCTACAACATACCCGGTTTTCTGGTCAGCAGATTTATCAGTGTGGTATTACGGTTATTCTGGTTTTCTGGGTAGTTGGGCAGATCTTTGAGATTATACACTTATTCAGTGCAGCAGTTGTCCAGTCTGTGTGGCATCCCTGACCCCATGTGTGCATTTGCATCATCATTTTGCATCCTAACATGTTTATTCATTTGCAGGGTTGTATCCTAACTTTGATTCCGGTTTTCGAAGACTATTGAGAATGAGTACTGAGAAGAAAAAGAACATTATAGTGTACAAGTTCCCATCACTTATTCTGGACTCTGTTCACCAGCTTGTATCTATGGCAGAATCTGGGGTATTGGCATATTTTAGAGGAGAGTATGGAAGAATTCTGAATTTTGCTCGCGACATCACCGATTACGAGTATAGGGCTTTGCACACTCTGGTGCAATTCTATGACCCTCATCTGCGATGCTTTCTATTTACTGATTATCTTTTGGCTCCGACAATGGAGGAGTTTGCTCTCATTCTGGATGTTCCTATCAAAGAAGGGGCTCCTTTCTATCCTTCTAAAGAACTTCCTGATTTGGAAAAGATCTCCGAGGCTTTGCATTTGGATCCGTCTTTGTTGAAAAATAACGTTGCCAGTAAAGGAAGGTGTAAAGGCTTTCATGGAAAATTTTTGGTAGAACAAGCTGTTGTGTATGCTAAGGCTAGATGTTGGTCGGTTTTCAATGCCATCTTGGCCATGTGTGTCTATGGAACGGTATTGTTCCCAAACGTGAAGGATTTTGTGGACATGCACGCTGTCCGGATATTTACTACGAAGAATTCGATACCTACCTTGCTTGGAGATCTGTACCACTCAATGCATTATAAAAATGAGAAGAGGAGGGGAGGACCCCTGTATTTTTGTGCACCAGTCTTCTACAAGTGGTTTGCAGATCGTCTTCCCAAGTCTGGGGCATTTGTAGATACTCAAGAGACATTGGAGTGGTCCAAAAGATTAATGGGCTTGAGGGCACATAATCTAATTTGGGTTAACCTTGACTTGTTGGGCCAAGATATCTTGATTAGCTGTGGAGGTCTCCCAAATGTGCCTTTAATAGGAAGGAAAGGGGGAATTAACTACAACCATATTCTTGCTATTAGGAAATTCGGGTATGCCTTGAAGGAGCCACCAAAAGACGAAGATGTCCAAGAATCTCTATATCTGAGTGGGGAAATCAATCTAGAACTATTGAAAGAAGCTGCAAATACTTGGGAAGATCGCCATAGGAAGGGGAAGACTTCTTTTGGGAAGAGCAACAACAGAGCATTTCCTGCGTACCAAGATTGGATTCAGAAAAGGGTAGAGAAGGAACTTTTGCCATTCTCCAGAGAACCATCATCTTACCCCTTGCTGATTGAGCCTCTTACCACAGTTGAAATAGAGAAGTTTAACAAGTTGTGGGCAGAAAAGGAAAAGCTGCGAGAAGAAAACAGTGAGCTATGAAGAGAGATTTATCAGTTGAAACATGAGCGGGGTGAAGCTGTTCATATCGCCAAGATGAAGACAGAGCTTCTCGCTGAGAAAGAAAAGGAGCTAGCAGACGAGATCGCATCCAAACGAAGGGTAAAGCAAGCTCTAGATGGTATCAGTGAGGTCCTCAAGTCTAAGAAAGAGGAGTTGGACAAGGCATTGTTAAAAATTCACAGGTTCAATGCTCACCGAGATACGGCAATGGCTGAGAATAAGCAAAAGGAAGACGGTTATCTAGCTCAGATTGATCAATTGAAGTTGAAACTCAAGAAGAAAGACGCTGAGATTCTATCAGGGGTATTCCAGAAACAAGCAGTCCAAGATCAACTCAATGAAGCTATAGCCTCCATAGAGGAACTGAAGATCCAAGCTGAAGTGAAGAGACCTAGAAATGAGGGTCCTAGCATGGATGGTGTTTCCGGAGAAGACGCTTGGGAGTTGCATTGTCGGTACTTGGAGGGGATCATGCATAGGAGAGATGTTCTCATTCAAGAGCTAATTCAGAGACCGAAGCATCCTGACACTAAAAAGTTATTCAAGGAAATTCAAGACTGGAGCAAAAAGCATAATGGATGGGGGGGATTGACACTTGTGGACTTTGATGACATGCCGTAGTTTTCTATTTTCTGTTATTGTATTTGGATCACCACCAGGCTTGTTGGTTGGGATCTATGATTATTGGGTTCAGACTTGTTATCTTGGATTTGTGATTGTTGACATTTGGTTTTCCTCTGGTTTTCTAAATATATGAGCAGAAGTTCCGTTCTATCTTATTATTAAACTGGAATCAAGGGGTGGATCGCCCTATGAATATTTAAACATGTTCATTTGCATAATCATAATCATTTTGCATAATCATCTTGCATGATAGGTGTTTATCTCTGGTGTTCTTATTTTGCTCTCTATCTCAGTACAGGATTGCAGATCAACACATTCACCGGTATTCTACCAGACAAAATCAGAAGAGGATCATGGATCAGCTACAAGCTGAGTTGACTGAGATGCGGACTCGCATGAACCAATTTATGGAGTTAATGCAAGAGGTTGCTCAAGGTCAGGAGCAGTTAAGGAGTCTTGTTCAGCCACTGATTGCGAGAATTGATGAAGAAAGTGTCCTCCATGGAGGAATTCATACTGATGTCAATGGTAATAATAATCAGAATGGTCCTCCGGGCGGAGGTATTCCTGTTGCTGGTGTTGTGATTCCTCCGGGCGGGGCTGAAAATGTTGGGGGAGGAGGTATTGGTGTTGGTGCTATTCAGGGTCGTCAGTATGATGATGTTCAAGATGATACATTTTCTGTGCCAGGTGGGGACGTTGGGGCCCAGTTTGACAATGATCAGAGGATCAGGTTGATTGAGGAACAACTGAGGGGTGTTGTAAATCAGGATTCTGTGGGTATGGATCTAGAGGATTTGGGGCTGGTTCCAGGCGTTGTTATCCCGCACAAGTTTCAGACTCCTACTTTTGAAAAATGCAATGGTATGACTTGCCCAAGGACACACGTGAGGGCATACGCAAGTAAAATGGCTGCACATGCAAAGAATGAAAAATTGATGATGCATTGCTTCCAGGATAGCCTATCTGGGGCATCCCTGGAGTGGTACATGCAAATGGAAAGGAAAGATGTGCGTAGTTGGAGAGATCTGGCAGGGGCATTTATTAGACACTATCAATATAACACTGACATGGCGCCTAACAGAACACAGCTGCAGAACTTATCACAGAAGAACAATGAGAGTTTCAAGGAGTACGCCTAGAGGTGGCGTGAATTGGCAGCAAGTGTTCAACCTCCTATGTTGGAGCGAGAAATGATAACTATGTTCATGGCCACCTTGCAGGGTCATTACTATGAAAAGCTGGTGCCGTGTATGACTGGAAAGTTTGCTAATTTGATTTTGGTAGGAGAAATGGTGGAAAGCGGAATTAAGGCGGGGAAAATATCAAGCGGTGATGGGTCCTCATCTGGAGGAGGTAAGAAGCCTTATGCCAGGGGTTACAAGAAGAAGGAGGGAGATACAAACTCTGTGTCATCATATCATGGTAGAGAGGGACCTCGTCAGAATTTCAATCAGCAGGTGGCTTCTGTAACCATCCCAGCAGCACCTCAGCAACCAGCGGTGCCTCAACAACAAAATCAGGCTCCTCGCCGATCGCAGCCTCTGACTAGGCGAGATAGGCATTTTGACACTCCACCTCTTCCCTACTCTCAGTTATTTCAGCACTTGTTAAAGCTACAATTAATTTAGACGAGAACATTGGCGCCACCGACTGGTAATCCACCTCCCGACTATGACGCCAACGCCCACTGTGAGTTTCATTTCGGAGCACCCGGACATCATATTGAGAACTGTAAAGCTTTTAAGCATCAGGTTCAAGATTTGGTGGACTCAAAAGCCATCAATTTGTCCAATGATGCTCCTAATGTGAATCAGAACCCGATACCGAATCACGGTGGGCCAAGGGTCAATGCTATTATTAAAGACTGTGAAGACTTGGATTTGATTTCAGATGTGAGTGAGGTCCAAACTCCTTTAGGTGTGGTGAAGGAAAGATTGTTGAAGGGAGGGGTATTTCCTGGTTGTGATGAGGGTTGTGCAGAGTGTGTAGCGCAACCAGACGATTGCGACTCATTGAAAGCAGGTATTTAGAGAATGATCAGTGAAGGGATATTACAGTTTGACAGGGATTGTAAGCAGAACAAGGTTACTGACAGAAGGGTTGATGTTGCCACAATAACAATTCCATTCAAGACAATAATTGTATCAGCGCCGGCAAGACCAGCGCCGGTCATTATCACTGTTCCTGGACCAGTCCCGTATGAGAGTACCAAGGCCATCCCGTGGAACTATGGGGCTGAGGTATTTGTTAATGGTAAGAAGAAGGAATTGATAGGTACTTCAGCTCGGAGCGCAGGGGTTGAAAATCTTGTTGAAGCAGGGGCTATCACTAGGAGTGGTAGAGTCTTTATTCCGTCTGAGGATCAAGGTGGCAGTTTGATGCAAGACAAAGGTAAACAGATGATGGATGAGTCTATACAGAGACAGGAAGCAAATAATTCTATGACAAAGCCAGGTGGGGATACTTTCTCAGAAGATGTAGAGGAGTTTATGAGACTAATCAGAAAAAGTGATTACAAGATTGTTGATCAACTTCACCAAACTCCGTCGAAGATTTCCATTCTATCTTTGCTGCTGTGCTCTGAGGCACACCGAAATGCATTGCTGAAGGTTTTGAATATGGCTTATGTACAGTAGGAAATATCCGTCAATCACTTAGAATGGGTTGTGCCTCATTTGAATACTGGTAATGGTTTGGGTTTCACTGATTTAGATCTGACTCTGGTTGGGAGGAATCACAATAACGCTCTGCATATTTCAGTGGAATGCCGTGGGTCCTTAATGTCGCATGTGTTAGTTGATACTGGGTCGTCTTTGAACGTGTTACCGAAGAAGGCTTTGATGAAACTGGATACTCGTGGGTTGATTTGTACACCAAGTGACTTGGTGGTACGTGCTTTTGATGGCTCCAAGAGGTCAGTTTTTGGAGAGTTAGTTCTGCCGATCAAGGTGGGTCCTGAGATTTTCAACACCACCTTTTACATAATGGATATTCAGCCTGCCTATAGTTGTTTGTTGGGTCGCCCTTGGATCCATAGTGTTGGGGCAGTAACGTCTACGTTGCATCAGAAGTTGAAATATATGATGGATGGCCATGTTGTAACAGTTTATGGTGAGGAAGACATCATGGTAAGTCACCTATCAACCTTCAAGTATGTAGAGGTAGATGGTGAAGTACAGGAAACTTTCTGCCAAGCCTTGGAAGATGTGAAGATTCCCGAAGGACCCCCAAAGGAAGTCAGTCAGCCTGAGGTGGTCTCCCGACCAGAGGTTGTCAGACAGCCAGAGGCTTCAATGTCCTATTTCAAGGAGGCGCGTGCTGTAGTTGAAGCTGGTGGTTTTTAGAGGTGGGGCCGTGTCATTGATGTTCAAAGAAAGGAGGATACTCATGGACTAGGGTACATGGCACCCCGACAAGCTCAAGAGCCTCCCAAGTATGCTGGCCCTATTCGGTTCACAAGTGCTTGGGTTTTCTTTAATCAGGTTAATACTATTGAAGATGAAGGAGATAGTGACTGTGACATGTTTGAATGGATCCGTCCCTGCACCCCTGGTCAGAGTTTAGGCAACTGGTCTTCCGAGAAAGTCATCCAAGTGACTCGCCCGGAATAATTTACTTTTGTTTTCTGTTATGTTAAATCCTACGTTCTGCCCAAGACGTAGTGATATTTATTTGTAGGGCTTGGATGTTTTATTTGCTACTTTTATCATTAATAAAGGACGTTTTTTCATTCAAATATTTTGATCCCTGTTTTCTGTTTTTACTTTTTGCATTAACCCACATCAAAATGGCAATGTGTTTTCTTGTTTGTTGCACTCATAATAAATAAAACATCCATCATGCAGGTTTCTTTGTTCAGATTCCACCCATCATGACTTAGCTATGGCTCGATATGACTTCGACAATCCTATCTATCAAGCCGAAGAAGAGACTGACGAAGACTGTGACTTACCAGAAGAATTAGCCACTCTCATGAAACAGGAGGAAAGGGTTATTCTACCTTATCAGGAGGAAGTTGAGACTGTTAATCTGGGAACCAAGGACGTTAAACGAGGAGTAAGGGTTGGGGATGCTTTGGAAGACACTGTTAAGGGAAGGTTGATTGAATTGCTTCAAGAGTATGTGGATATCTTCGCCTGGTCTTACCAAGACTTGCTCGGGCTTGACACTGACATTGTTGCACACCGGTTGCCGCTTAAAGAGGGTTGTACTCCAGTCAAGCAGAAACTGAGGAGAACGAAACCAGAAATGGCTGTCAAGATCAAGGAAGAGGTTCAGAAACAGTTGGACGCCGGATTTCTTGCTGTGAAAAATTATCCTCCGTGGGTCGCTAATATTGTACTTGTACCTAAGAAGGATGGAAAGGTCAGGATGTGTGTTGATTACCGGGATTTGAATAGGGCGAGCCCGAAGGATAGTTTTCCGCTCCCCCACATTGACGTGTTGGTGGACAATACTGCTCAATATTCTGTGTTTTCCTTCATGGATGGCTTCTCTGGGTATAACCAAATCAAAATTGCCCCAGAGGACATGGAGAAAACAATGTTCATAACGCCGTGGGGAACATTTTGCTACAAGGAATGCCCTTTGGATTGAAGAATGCTGGGGCGACCTATCAGCGGGCAATGGTGACTCTCTTTCATGATATGATTCACAAGGAGATTGAAGTCTATGTTGATGACATGATTGCGAAGTCACAGACAAAGGAAGAGCACCTGGTGAACCTTCAGAAGTTGTTCGAAAGGTTGAGGAAGTTCAGACTGAGATTGAATCCAAACAAGTGTACTTTCGGTGTGAGGTCTGGTAAATTGCTGGGATTTATTATTAGTGAAAGAGGTATCGAGGTTGATCCTGCAAAGATAAGAGCCATACAAGAGATGCCTGAGCCGAGGACAGAGAAAGAGGTTCGTGGTTTCTTGGGGAGGTTGAATTACATTGCTAGGTTTATCTCTCATCTAGCAGCCACGTGTGAACCAATTTTCAAGTTGTTAAGAAAAGATCACGAGGTCAGGTGGAATGAAAATTGTCGAAAGGCGTTTGAAAAGATAAAGGAGTATTTGCAGGAACCTCCAGTCCTTATGCCACCGGTGCCCGGAAGACCATTGATTATGTATCTTACGGTTCTTGAGAATTCGATGGGTTGTGTGCTTGGTCAACACGACGAGACAGGTAGGAAAGAACATGCCATTTACTACCTGAGTAAGAAGTTCACTGATCGTGAATCAAGATACTCTATGTTGGAAAAGACATGTTGCGCACTCGCTTGGACAGCCAAGCGCCTGAGGCAGTATATGTTAAACCACACAACCTTGTTGATTTCGAAGATGGATCCGATTAAGTACGTGTTTGAGAAGCAAGCACTTTCTGGAAGGATAGCCCGTTGGCAGATGGTTTTGACAGAATACGATATTCAGTATGTTTCCCAGAAGGCCATTAAGGGAAGTGTTCTGTCAGAATCTCTTGCTGAACAGCCGGTCGAGGATTATCAGCCAGTGAAGTTTGAGTTTCCGGACGAGCATGTTATGTTTCTGAAAATGAAAGATTGTGAAGAGCCTCTGCCTGACGAAGGACCTGAGATTGGGTCTCAATGGAAGATGATTTTTGATGGGGCCGTCAACTCATATGGTAATGGAATTGGGGCAATCATTACATCCCCAAAGGGTTCTCATATACCTTTCACTGCCCGGTTAGCATTCGTGTGTACCAACAACGAGGCGGAGTATGAAGCATGCATCATGGGGTTAGAAGAAGCAATTGATTTGAGAATTAAGAACCTCGATGTCTATGGTGATTCCGTGTTGGTAGTTAATCAGATTACTGGAGAATGGGAGACTCGTCAGGCGAATTTGGTGCCTTATAACAACTATGCCAGAAGGTTGTTACCTTTCTTTGACAGAGTGGATTTTCATCATGTGCCCCGAGCTGAGAATCAGATGGCTGATGCGTTGGCCACATTGGCATCCATGTATAAGGTGAACCGTTGGAATGAAACTCCGTCGATTAGAATCATGCGTCTGGACAGACTAGCTTTTGTGTTTGCAATTGAAGATGTGTCTGATGGCAAACCGTGGTATCATGATATTAAGGTTTTTCTGAAGCGACAGGAGTATCCAGAGGGTGCCTCCACCTAGGATAAGATGACTCTGAGAAGGTTGGCAGGAAACTTCTTTCTGAACAAGGATGATGTGTTATATAAGAGGAACTTCGATATGGTCTTGCTACGTTGTGTTGATGAACACGAGGCAGGCTTATTGATGGAGGAAGTTCACGAGGGTTCTTTCGGTACTCATTCCAGTGGACACACCATGGCTAGAAAGTTGTTGAGAGCAGGATATTATTGGATGACTATGGAGTCTGATTGTTTCAAATACGCTCGAAAGTGCCATAAATGCCAGATTTACGCAGATAAGATGCATGTACCGCCTACGCCTCTGAATGTGTTATCATCTCCTTGGCCTTTTGCAATGTGGGGCATAGATATGATTGGAAAGATTGAGCCCACTGCTTCCAATGGGCATCGTGTCATTTTGGTTGCCATTGACTATTTCACAAAGTGGGTGGAGGCAGCCTCGTACGCCAACATTACCAAGCAAGTGGTAGCCCGGTTTATAAAGAAGGATATCATCTGTCGTTATGGGGTCCCGGAGAGAATCATCACTGATAATGGCTCGAATTTGAACAATAAGATGATGAAGGAACTATGTCAGAGTTTTAAGATCGAGTATCACAATTCTTCTCCATATCGTCCGAAGATGAATGGGGCTGTTGAGGCAGCGAATAAGAATATCAAGAAGATTGTGCAGAAGATGGTGGTAACATATAAAGGCTGGCATGAGATGCTACCTTATGCACTACATGGGTACCGTACTTCAGTGCGTACGTCAACTGGGGCAACCCCTTTCTCGTTGGTATATGGTATGGAAGCAGTTTTACCCTTAGAAGTCGAGATTCCATCTTTGAGGGTTCTGGCTGATGTAAAGCTTGATGAAGCTGAATGGGTGCGTTCCAGATTGGATCAGTTGAACCTTATTGAGGAAAAGAGAATGGCAGCCATCGCACATGGTCGGTTGTATCAGAGCAGGATGAAGAACGCCTTTGACCAGAAAGTGCGTCCTCGGAGTTTTCAGACAGGTGAGTTGGTGTTGAAAAGGATCCTTCCTCCTCAGACAGATCACAGGGGCAAATGGACTCCAAACTACGAAGGGCCATATGTGGTAAGAAAGGTTTTCTCTGGTGGAGCCTTACTACTTTCAACTATGGATGGCGAAGATTTTACATCCCCTGTGAACGCAGACGTAGTCAAAAAATACTTCGCATAAAAGAGACCCGCTGGACATAAAAAGAAAGTCCAGGCAAAAAAGGGGCATCCCGGCGAACCATAAAAAGGAAAAGGTTCGGGCAAAAATTAGGGATAAAATGTAAAAAGAAATGTGTAAACCCGCAAAGTTGAAAACCGGAAAAGGCAACTTTGGCAGAAATGGGTATCCCGATGGATTGAAAACCCGAAAAGGGCGATCCAGGCAAAAGTTAGGGATTTGAAAGCGAAAGGCTATGGTCTGCGTTCGATCTGTGAGCACTCTAGATACTTGGAAATTCTGAAAGGAAGGAATCAGTACAGTTAGTCTCTTCAAAGGCCAGAATATCTGTGGATAAGCAGGATATATGGGTCATAGCTGAGTCAAATGATGGTGGATATCTGTTCCCGCATTGCCGACATTTGTATTTTTCTTTTGTTTTTGCGCAATTACCTCTTTTTAGGAATTGCCTCCAGTTGTAAATGCTTATTTACAGGCCACTTTTCTCAATAAAATATTCATTTCACTCAATGAGCTTTCCATTGTTGTTTTACTTTTACTATTTTGTTTGCAAAAAACGTCCGATATTTTTTATAAACATTGCATATAAAACATCGAGCTTTACGGAGCATAACGAAAAGCAGTAGAAATTACTTAGGCATTATTGGTAATAGTCATGTTGTGGCATATTCTATTTGTTGTTGATTGGCTTGCAGGGCAACAGCATTGTACTTCCCCAGTAGGGTTGCTCTCCCCAGCATTGAGATTGCACCTTTCCTCAGCAGAGCAGACTTTCCCCAGCAGAAGACTTGGGAAGTATTTTCTCCGGATCAAGATGTTATTTCCCCACAGAACTAGTGTGTTCACTCTCCCCATCCGGTGAAGAGGTGTGCTTTCACCGACAACGTTATATTCTAATCCCCAGCCAGGCGAGGGTAAAGTCATTCTCCCCATCATCAGGCTAAGATCAATAGTATCCCCAAGAAGGATGGTATTATGAACTATTTTCCCCAAGCAGGATGATTATGGGCTGGCATCCCCCAGCAAGTTCTAAGCCCATTGGTTATTAGCAATCCTCAGCAACTGATTTCTGGTTCTGTCATTGGCATTCGTTCTCAACTCCACCAGCAGAGGAGAAATCTCAGGTTTTGGGATGTTACCTTCAGTATAGGTCATGTGTAATCCCCGGTGGTGTGGATGTTCTTTTGGAATTTCATCCCCAGTAGAAGTTGTGGATCCAAAGAGTCGGTCAGTGTGATCCTTCTTAGCAGAATTCTTGGATTCAGAGGACAATTTATTTTTGTCATCCCCAGTTGAATTGGTCTTTTCTCTCCAGCATTTATCTTACTGGAGGGACCCCTTTTGCATATCATAAGCATTCGCATTGCATCCTCAAATGCGTAGCATTTCCACTTCGTGTGGAGCATTACGGCAAAATTCAAACATTTGCATTCGAAGCATAAGCCAGGTTTGATACTTTCCTTGCCAGGTCTCTTTCTCAGCAGAGATGGCGTAACTCAGGAGATTTTGGAGGGATGCGTTCCCCATACTTGTGCTACCTGGTAGAGTCTTTTATTTAGGCTTCTCCTTTCCCCAACGGAGTCATCTTGCCTATGGATTATGAGTCGGTTGGGAATTTGCTGAAATCCAGTTCTCACTTGGTAGTCAGTTCTCGCTTGACATATCTTTGTTTGCCATTTCCTCTTTCTCGGTAGGGGTTGGTATAAATCAGAAGTTTTGTGGGTGCGATTGAGGTCGTATTCATTTTTTCTTCGTGGGTAGAGTGATTGAGGTCAGTCTTCCTTTGCGGGTGCAATTGAGGTTGTAGTCGTTTTGTGGGTGCGATTGAGGTCGTATTCATATTTTCTTCGTGGGTAGAGTGATTGAGGTCAGTCTTCCTTTGCGGGTGCAATTGAGGTTGTAGTCGTTTTGTGGGTGCGATTGAGGTCGTATTCTTTTTTTCTTCGTGGGTAGAGTGATTGAGGTCAGTCTTCCTTTGCAGGTGCAATTGAGGTTGTAGTCGTTTTGTGGGTACGATTGAGGTCGTATTCATATTTTCCTTGTGGTTAGAATGATTGAGGTCAGTCTTCCTTTACGGGTGCAATTGAGGTGGTAGTCGTTTTGTGGGTGCGATTGAGGTCGTATTCATATTTTCTTCGTGGGTAGAGTGATTGAGGTCAGTCTTCCTTTGCGGGTGCAATTGAGGTTGTAGTCGTTTTTTCTTTGTGGGTAGAGTGATTGAGGTCAGTCTTCCTCTGCGGGTGCAATTGATGTTGTAGTCGTTTTGGTGGATGCGATTGGGGTCGTATTCATATTTTCTTTGTGAGTATGGTTTAGGTCGTACTCCTTATTGTTCAGCACGCTCCATTTCGTTATTCTCACCATTTGCAAATTTCAAAGGTTCTGTCAATATTCAATCCCCGTGCATCCTGGAATGTCCGAAAGCCGTCGCTATCATACCTTCAGGACCAAGTTGATTGAATAGGGGCAGCTGTAGCACCCCAAAATTTGCTCTCTTACTTTAGTACTAACTGGCTTATGTTTCATTTCATTTTTGCATTATCATGTGTGCATATCATTAGTTCTTAGCATGGGGTCAAGGTGCCTGAGGAAGTTCAGGAAGGTGTTTTTCAGAAGGTCAAGCAAAGGTCCACATATTATCCAAGAGATCCTATTTGGTCTATCACATCATCAGGAGTTCACAACTGGCAAGAGATCTCAAGTGAATCACTCTCTCCTAACTAGTGCAGAAATTAGGATTTTGAGATTCTTAGGTTTATTGCTCCAATGGGCAAGCTTCTTGGGTTTTTATCATCACTAAATGGCATATCTTTTCTTTGTTGAAGAGGATACACATCATATTCAGAGGAATTTGGATTTGGAGACTGTGCTATTTCCTCCTAGACTGAGGATACCAAAATTAGGGTTTGCTATAAAGTCAGTTTATTTCTGATTTTTTGGGCAAGACTTGGTCCCATGATATTCCTGGGGTCCCCAAGTATCTAGGAATGGAAGATTGTCCATCAGTTGGGTTCATGAGAGGTTCAATTGGCCAATGGATTGCAAATCAGGAGAATCAGGGGAAAAGTCAACAGTGAGAGGGAGAGTCAACTATGAGATTTTAAGGTTCCCTTCAAGGTTTTCAAGGTCTCAAATCCTCATATAGTCTTCAAGGGTCAAGTGTCATGCCATTTATCAAGAATCAGGAGTTTGTACAAAAGTTACTAAATTTGGAAAGTGACCTATAATGAGAAGTTTCCATTTTTGGCAAGTTTTTGCACTGCACTCAACTTGACTTTTCACCATCAAGGAAACTTCAGATGAATTTTTTTTAAACATGAAAGTTGAAGCTCTTTTTCTCCCCTTTCCAAAAAGTACTAGATGGTCTCCATATCATTTGTGAAACTCAAGTTATGACCAAAAGAAGGCAAGGTGGTTTTTAGGGTTCCATTTTCACAACTTTTGCATTTTGGGACATAGTGACCTATAATTGATTCCTTTGTTTCAAGCCACTTTTTAGCATCAAAGAACAATCCATAAGGGTCATTTTTGCCCTTTGAATCAAGTGAATCAATGGCTTATTCATCACTTATTCTCCATTATGAAAAATTGCAAAATCATTAAAAACTCATGAACCAAAACATCTCAAGGCCCAAATCAAATTCAGGTGTGATTAGCAATTGTTAAATAAGTGATCCATCATGAAATATTTGGGTGTACATGCATGGAAGAGGGTGTATCTCACATAATGCAATTTTCTCAAATCATCCAAAACTCATTAAACAAAGATTTACCAAGGCCCAAATGCTGATCAGTGGGTTAACCTAGCCTATTTAAGCTAACTCATGCTAGGGTTGGAGGGAGGACACGTGATTTTGAAGAGTTTTCAAGAGTGAACCCTAAAAGCTTCCTTCCTTCGAAACTAACAATCAACAAGGGCTTTTCCAGAAATTCTTTCACAACATTAATCCTTGGGATCCATAGAACGCAAATCATCCGTCGTTAGAAGCTAAGAGCAAGGATACAGGTTGCACCATCTCAGGTTAGTGATATTTTGCATGATCATAGAACTCTATTTTTAAGTGTGCATCATGTTGTGTGACCTTCATTGATCATTCTGGTATATTTTGTTTCGAATTTGGACGTGTAATTGGGTTGTATCGTGTGTTTAAAGTTTTGGACCCACACTTTATTTCGTTCGATTCTCCTTGTATGTTGATTGTTTGAGATTTTTGACGTGATATTATTGATCCTCATAAAATTCTGGACGAAATGGTGTATTCGTTTGCGTTTTCTGGGTTTTGTTGAGTTGCAGGTGGCCGTGGGTGGCGGCCGGAGCTAGGGCTCCGGCCAGGCTAGGGTTTGGAGGAAGAAGATGATCTCCCAGCCGTTGATGGCTTTCATCGTGTGGCTCTCACGTTGCCACGCGTTTTGTTTTTTTTATTTTTATTCTGATGATTGCATGTTTATTACCCCATGGTTCTTATCATGTGTTCTCAATCTTATCCTCTCATTTTAATTACCTTTTTATTTCATTGACTTAATCGTGCGCGTCTGATTGATCATGTGGCCAGATGTCTGCCAGCGAATTAAAATGACCATGTGCCTCTCACGTGGGAGCGTAGGGGATGCTGGGTGATTGGGTGGGCGTGTGTGCATGGTTATTATGGTGTGTTTGGTAATTATGGCAGTTGATATTTATTACTTTTTATTTTGGTTGACTTAATGATAAGCGCAGGATTGATCTAAAGTTGGGGAGGGAGTCAACGTGGTGGACTGAAGCCCACGTGAACTTTTTTTGTTGTTTTATTTTATTTTTCTGATGGATTAGTGTTTTGGGCTTACTATCTAAACCCCCCCCCCCCCCCCCCCCCCCCTTTTTAGCCCATTAGCATACTGAACGTGTTCTAGTTGCTGAACACACCCCCTTGCATACTTCCTTGTTTTTTATTTATTTAATTGTTTGTTTCTCATTTTTAATTTTTAAAAATATATATTCGCATCCAAAAATCACCAAAAAATTCATGAATCGTATTTATAATTTTAAAATATTTTCCCAAATTTTATTTTTATTTTTATCATCTAAATTAATTATTTATTTATTTTCTTTTTGAATTTATTTCATACATGCATACCATGACTTGTTTATTTTGTTTCTCATCATCCATAAAGCATTTTGAACTCATTCCTTTTGCATTTTTTCACCAACATATTGAATTGCATTAAAATATTTTTCTCTTATTTTTAAAATCATTTCATATTGCATTTTAGTCCTCCTTTTTTGCATATGGAACCATGTTTCTTGTCTGAACTTTGCATTATTGTTGAGTGACTTATATTCTGGATTTTGGCATGAGTTTTGGACATGTTGTTTACTTCTGGTTGACATATGTTGATAATTAATTTGGTAATTTTAGAAGATGTCTTGCTAATTGTTTAACTGCTCTTTGTGTGAGATCTTCTTGTATGCACATCCTTGATCATGCCTGAGTATTTGTTTGAGAAGGCACTTGTGCCATTGCTTTGGGATTGTGTCTTTGACTTCTTGAACCATGTTTGATTTGTTATAGGTCACTTGATTACCGGTATATGTCATTGTTTGGGTTCCATTTGGCTCATCTCTTTTACTTATGTCTGTTTTGTACTAACCTTTTATGCAGGGGCTGAGGTAAGTTATTTAAGGGTGTGGATAAGTATCCATGTCCACTCTCACCCTTTCTGTCTCTCATCTTTTCTTTTCTTTAGGTTTAGGTTGTTGTCAAACCTCCCCTTAGGGCCACCTTCGCATGATAACATTAGGATAGATTCTCCCCGTAGTGTTTTTCTTTTCTCTTGAGTCACTCTTCTCATCTCAAAACATTTTTAAGATACTTAATAAGGTCAACTTGCCTTGCACACGAGCCTTTAACATAGGAAATGAAGATTGAGGGGTCCCCCTTCTCTCTTCTAGAGTGTTGAGCATACGTCCCATTGGGGACGACCATGCGACGCATTCGTTCCCGTGCCATAGACTTTGGTTCAAGTTGAGTTATGAACTAACTCAAGTCACTTCTGTCCTAAAAAATACAAACAAACTTCAAACCTTTTTATCCTGCGGGATTGTCAAACTAAAGGCTATTTTCAAAAAGGGAACGTTACCTTCCGTCTGAGTCGCAAACAGGCATCGACCCTAACTGTCGAACGCGAACTTAACGTCGCTCATAAAAAAACACAAAAAGAACTTGGTCTGAACTACGTTGACTCTGAATTTCCCATTGCACAAAGGGGGTATGTAGGCCTAGGACGTCGACGTCCTACCGAGTCTGTCTTTTTTTTCCCTTCCCTGCTTAAGTACAACCATAGATTTTAGGATAACTCACCCTTAGATTAGACAACAAGCGTGGATCCCATTGAGTACGATGGACGCGTGGGGTGCTAGCACCTTCCCCTCGCGTAACCGACTCCCGAACCCAGGTTATGGTTGCGATGACCATTCCTTTCCCTCTTCCTCAGGTTTATGCGGTGTTCCCCTTCCCTCTCTTGGGATAAATATACACGGCTGGCGATTCTATTTTTCTGCGCCACTTTCGCGTTTGTACCTGGATGAAAATCCTGGGAGCGACAATTGGGCCGATCTCGCAACGAATCGTGAAAAGGAAGTGAGCATCCCGTTTAGGGTTTGGGTTGATTTTTTCGAGGAAGGAGTGGGAAACTAGGAAAAGGCCCTGCACTTGCCGGGGTTAGCTTCGATTCCTCGTTCTATTAGGTACAATGCGAGGAACTTCCCTGCTCGTACCTCGGAGGTGCATTTCTCTGGGTTAAACCGCATTTTATATCCCTTCCTTAAGTGGAGAGTGTGGTCTGTTTCTCCTTAGGACTTTACAATCATGTCTTCCATATAGACTTCGAGCATGTCCCCGATCTCTCCTTGGAAGACTTTGTTCATCATTCATTGATACGTTGCGCCAGCGTTCTTCAGGCTGAAGGGCATTATGTTGTAGTAATAGTTGCCCGATTCGGTCATAAAAGCTGTGTATTTTTTATCGCCTTTGTCCATGTGTATCTAATTGTACCCGAAGTAGGCATCCATGAACGATAATAGTTTGTAACCTGCAGAGTTATCAACTAATTTATCTATGCTCGAAAGAGGATAAGCGTCTTTCGGCCAAGCCCGGTTAAGATCAGAGTAATTAATGCACATGCGTCATTTTCCATTAGCTTTTTTGACCAAGACAACGTTTGAGAGCCAAGTGGTGTACTTGGCCTCTGATATAAAGTTTGCCTATAGGAGGTCTTCAACAGCCTGCTCGGCAGCCTCCATTTATAGCCAACTGATGGCAAGCTACTTTTGGGTCTAGGCCAGGCATTTCTAAGGCACTCCAGGCGAACATGTCCGCGTTTTCCCGGAGGCAAGCGATAAGTTGTTTCCTTGCCAAGTCGGGGAGACCTGTCCCTATCTTCACTACTTTACTGGGAACACCTCGGAGAGGGATGAGCTCGAAGTCCCCATCAGGCACTGGTCGGTCTGGATGGGCCAGCTTGCTCGTTGAGGGATGTTCTGTGTCTTGCTGCACTTCTTCTTCTCTTGAGAAATGGCTATCGAGATCAACTTAGTCGACCTGGGGGATAAGCATAGTACCTCGAGGCTTTCGGGCAGAGCGGGTCTCCCAGGAGCCTTGGATCTGGTTGAAATGGAGCTCAAACCCTTCGAGGCGGCCTCTAAGCATCTTCGTGTAGCTTCAATATCTCCGGGAAGAGAGGCAACGAGTCCTTTGGCTGTGTAGTATTTTAGCTTGAGGTGCACTATCGAGGAGACCGCGATTAATTCGGCGAGGGCTGGGCGTCCGAGTATACACTGGTAGAGTGAAGGGCAGTCTACCACCAAAAATGGGACTTTGATAGACCTGGCAGTCTCCCCTGTCCCGAAGGTGAGTATCAGCTCGACGTATCCCCATGGTCGGGTGACAGCTCCGTTGAACCCTTGCAGGTCGGAACCTACATAGGGTGTTAAGTGTCTTTCATCCAGTTGCAGGGTGTTGAAGAGCTGAGTGTACATGATGTCCACTGCACTACCCTGATCGACCAAGATTCTGCGAACATTGAAATTGGCCATCCAAGCTCTAACGAGCATCAGAATGGTGGCATTGGGGGATCCACCGAGCAGCTCTTCGCGATAGAAGGATAAAGGTGGAGAATTTCCCTGAACAGTATCGAGCGTTGCACTCTGGTTAGAGCTTGCGCTGATTAATTGGTCGAACCTCCTCTTCACCGATCCTACGGTGAGCTTGTTGAATCCACCACCGAAAAATGACCATAGCCGAAGGAAAGGCTTGCAACGGGCTATGGGTTGCGAAGTAGAGGGGTATGTCTAAGTCCTCGGGGACGTAGAAGTCTTCAGGTCTAGAGAAGCTCATAACTACTTGGAGTCCGGGGACATCTGTGAGGGTTGAGCCATCCTCGATCTTTACTGTCTCCTGGACCTCTTGACAGGGAGCCTCTTTGTTCTTCGTGTACTCCTTCAGGTACCTATCACGGATGAGGATTTCTATAGCATCCTTGAGGTGGATGCAGTCATCCGTGTTGTGTCCGTGACTCTTATGGAATCTGCAGTATTTGGACTTGTCGGTGTTTGCCTTGTTTAGCAGTTGTTTGGGGAAGCGAACTCCTACCTGTTTGAACTCCGAATTCGCGCATTCGGTCAGAATCTTCTTGCGAGAGACGGATAGTGGATTATATTCATGAAAGCGACTGGATGGTCCCTTGTTGTCTTGTGGCTCCCGGGGATGCTCGTCCCTTCTTTTGTCACCTCCACGACGAGATGTCGAGGGGTCTTCGTTCTTGGAAGATCGCGCGTTCTCTTGGTGACGTGAGTCACGTGCGGAGTTGGCGGCTTCCTTCTCCTCGTATTGTGTGTAAGCCTGGGCTTTGAGGAGGAAAGCGTCTAGGGTGGCCGGTGTTTCTATGCCGACAGCCTTGGTAAAATCACTTCGTGGACGTAGCCTGCGTTCTAGCAAGTATTTCTTTATATCGTCTGTAGTGAAGACTTGGACGGCTTCTTTGTTAAACCTCTCGATGTATGCTCGGAGAGGTTCGTCTTTGCCCTGAATGATGGCCTCGAGGGAGGCCTCCATCTTCGGATGTCGTCGGGACGCTGTGAAGTGCCGGGAGAATATCTTCCCCAGTTTTCTCCATGACGTGTCCGATTCATCGGGTAGACTCTTGTACCACGTCATAGCCCCCTTTCGCAGTGTGGTTGGGAACAACCTACACTTTATAGCTCCTCGGACGCCTCGGTAGTCGAGGAGGGTGTCAATATTTTCAATGTGTTATTCAGGATCTGTAGTCCCGTCATATGTGCCAAGAGGAGGAGGCTTCTCCAACCCCTTGGGCAGGCGTGTCTCCATGATTTCCAATGATAACAATCCTCCGGGCTCGTCGTCGTCGGTATAACTACCTGATCGAGAGTGGGAGGGACTGTCTCTTCGGCGACGAGGGCTAAGGCCTCTTCGTCGTGGAGGAGATCTAGATGGATTCCTTGGGCTAGGAGGCGGGGAACGTTGCTGATTTCTTCTTGACCTTTTGGCTAATGGGGAATCCTGGTTCGGATAAGGAGCGCGTTCGCGTCTCTTAGATGTTATTTCTTCGGACTCCAGGTCTGCCTGGATCTGCCTGTCTCTTCTTCGATGGGGAGAATGACTGCGGGACCTCCTGCGCTCGCGTGTCGGGGGAGGGGATCTTGAACGGCGGGAGCCGTCCGCTCTGTTCTTTGCGCTGTGAATGTACTGGAAATTATGGTTCATAGCCTCGACCATTGTTGCCATGCCCGGGTCAGCGTTGGGTGGAACTAGGAGAATTTCAAGGGCCTCTGAGATCGTATTCTGGACCTCAGCATGCTCGTTGATATCTACTTGCTGGTTCCCCGATTCGAGATGATCCGGGGATGGGGTTGAGATGACTCCATCTATCTGCTGAGGATTAGGAATCTCGAGGGAAAGATTTGAACTACCATTGTCCACCTTGCGGACAGGGTCGACGACAGTCTTCTTGATATGAGAAACGTTATCGTCATCAGCCATCGTGTGAATCTTTGATGGTTGTTTTGGTCTTTGGTTTCTGAGTTTGGGAGATGAAAGAAGGATGGGGAGAACAAGAAGTTCCCATAGACGGCGCCACTGATCGCGTTTGGAAGATCAGAATGAGTGATGGCCGGCAACGTTGTCTTCGCGTCCTCTGTAGAGATGAAAGGAGAGGAGAAAATGGGGTGTACCTGCAAGGCACTCCGACGCTCAAGTAAGTAAAGGTCAGAGAAAAAGGCAAGTACAGAGAGTATTCTTAGGTTTGAATTTTAATAACTGACCCTCTCGAATTAGAGGGTTTATATAATATCTCAAGTGATAGATAACTAGCTTCTAGATTTGAGGCGCGAATCTTGGGATTCCTCAAGAATAGGTAACCGCCAAAACTAGTCATTGGGACGGGCACGCATGCTCAGAACTAGCCGTTGTACCGATCAGGATGTAGCTCCGGGAAAAGACTTTCGGCCAGGTTCTGGATGTCTGTCCGGGCATGGCGGACAGGGGAAATACGTAGGGCAGGGATGGATCGTGCCTCTAGAGGGCGTACGACCATATCTCCTCGGTATGGGGAGCAGAGGAAGTTGGTTCCTTTGTGGCCTTATTGGTCTAGATCGAGTCTATTGGGCCGTCCCAGATGGGGAGTGGATTCGGCCAAACTTAGCCATTTGGCCAGTCCAGAACATGTTGTATATGAAGTGTTAGAGCAATTGGTTTTGATGGAATTGCTCTCTATCAAAAAATTCGATAGCGACTTGCTAAGAAATGCATTTCTGCATAATTGAAGAAGAATTTGAGTAAAGAAAGTGTTGTTATGCTTTGGTGTACTAAAATTGATCACAAATGATCTCAATTTATAGTAGAACAAGTTTGTTTTGGCTGCAATAGTGAATGGCAACTACAGCAGGCCTTTGGCCAATTGGAGCATTTTGGAATCTCAAGTCTCCTCCTACCATTGACTTAAGATTAGGGCACAGGCTATGAGTCTTCTGTTGCATGGATAAGCCTTGACTCTTTTGGATAACAATGGCCTGATACATGCCACCTTGATGCACTCCATAAATGCTTTGGATCAGATTTGAAGATATTTGGCAATTCTAGCTTTTTAGAGGTCACATGGCTCTTTGTAGATTCCATGACTTGCAAGGCTAGGAATTCAGTGATTGTCCCTCCTTGGTCTCCCCTTGAGGTGTTCAGATGGATAAC
Organism: Lathyrus tuberosus; assembly: GCA_022829125.1. Taxonomy (NCBI): domain Eukaryota; kingdom Viridiplantae; phylum Streptophyta; class Magnoliopsida; order Fabales; family Fabaceae; genus Lathyrus; species Lathyrus tuberosus. The sequence continues at coordinate 865,894 of JALAZF010000822.1, read as the reverse complement.
CATGCTTGTGGTTATGCACAAAATCCAAATTCGAGCAAAAGACCTCAAACTGACTTGTGAAAATCAGGTTTTGGAGCCAACTTTCCATGATCCTAACTCCTAGCTCAAATTGAATTAGAAGGAGTTCTTGTACCTTTTGAAAACCTTGAATGATGTACTTTAACATTGAGGTTTAGTGTTTTCATTGATTCAACTTGGACTGAAATTACAAGACAGTTTTTTTTTCACTAAGTGTTTTTTACAAATATGGTTTTTTCACCACTTTGATCCACGTCTAACTCAAAATCCATGAAGAATTGGGGTTTGACGTAGTTGAAACATTTGTAGAGGATGGTATCACCTACAATTCAGGCTTTAGATGGGCCATTTCTGATGCTTGAATCACAAGTTATGAATCTTGGAAGTTTTTTCACCACTTTGTAAGTCATTGTGATTTCTTGATCAATCCTTGTTCAAATGACATTACAAATCATATTTTATGAAAGTATAACTCATAAGGATCATTTTGATATAAAACATGACCATTTTGAGTTTTGGTCCCGAGCAGTCGGTGCGGAGAAACCTAATTCCTGATTTTTTGGAAGTGGCTCTTCTGACAATGTTTTGACCTTGCAATTGACTTCTTAGGATTATATTGAGCATATTAATCCACTTTTTGAAGCCTTGGCTCATTCTCCTTTGAAAATTTTCATCTGGAGGCTTCAGTCGATCAAAACCCTAATTTGGTTGCACTGAGGTTCTCAGGGTTCATCCACTGAGGAGTTGTGCAATCCATAGATATATTCTTATCATTTGTGATCCCTTAATCCCTTGGGGATGTTTGAGAAGTTGAGGATCATGTAAACTCATGATTGGTCTTTTGCCTGAATCCTCTGAGGGACTCAGGAGCCTTGATTCACTACGGGGGTGCTGTTCAGACAAGTCTGACACTGTCCACTGAGTCAAGGAATGTCCATGATGATTGGGGTATCTTAGGGTCAAAATTTAAGGTATGACAGATGCCCCTATTTAATTTTCTTAGATCCAGAGATATGAATGATGTGAACATTCGAATTTTCGAGGTACAAGAGAATTAAATAGCATAATACTTGAATTTTGGATCCTAAGATACCTGATGGATCGCGAGTCTTGTGGTTTCCATGCCACGGAACACGGTTGCTATCTTGCTGCAGAGGTTCAAGTTATCAAAGCCTTTGACCGACTTCAATCCAGGAAAGAACTGGATGAATGACTTGAAATGACATATTATGCTATGCTTATGCAAGATGAAATGTAAAGGTACATATATGAATGAATGCTTAATGTGACAAAACAGACACGACATTTCGATGCCTTGCATTTCGATGCCTTGCTCATTGTAAAGGAGAGCTCTTGTTCTTGCTTTGAAGTTTGGAGATGTAACTCTGTGGGAAGACATAAGTTTATCCTCTTGGGATCCTCCAGAAGTTCGGTTGCTCTTGGAGCAACTGACTGATTTCCTTTTACGTTCACAAACTAAAGGAAAATTGCCGTTTTTATTTTGAAAGTAAAAGCGAAGTAAATTCATTTTTATTTCAAAGAAATGCAAATCAGTTTAAAACGTCATTTTGTAAAGCAGAATAAAAAGTGAAAATTGCAAACAATTGGGCAAAGGCTCAAATTTTCATATATAGCATGGTAATCATCCGAAGGCGTGATTCCATAGAGCATTACAAAGTAGAAAATGGTAATTTACAGGAAAAAAGGGCTGCACTGAAACGTAGTGACCATTATCCTTCTACCAATTGTGAGTTCGGAGTCTTCTCAAGCTTCTGTTGATGATGACTTCGGTTGATGACTTTTTTCTGATGATCCAATATGGTTGGATGCAGTTACTTGCCATGAATCCCTAACACTTTGCCTAGATTTCTCTAGCGGGATAATTATTTTGAATGTCTCTTATTTTTTCTGGACCGCCCTTTCGGGTTTTCAATACAACGAGACTGTTTTTTTTTTCATTTTTAGGCGAAGTATTTCTTGACTGCATCAACATTTGTAGGATAAGTGAATTCCTCACCGTCCATGGTTGCGAGTATCAAGGCACCGCCTAAGAAGACTTTCTTGACCACATAAGGGCCATCGTAATTCGGAGTCCATTTGCCCCGAGTGTCGGTGAGGAAAGATTGGATTATTTTGAGCACAATATCTCCTTCCTTAAAGACGCGAGGTTGAACCTTTTTGTCGAACGCTTTTTCATCTTTTATTGGTATACCTCTCCTTGACATAGGGCAGTCATTCTCTTTTCTTCGATCAGATTGAGCTCGTCAAATCTGTTTTGGCACCACTCATCTTCTGTGAGCTTGGCCTCCATCAAAACCCTTAGTGATGGAATCTCAACTTCTATGGGGAGCACTGCTTCCATGCCATATACTAGTGAGAAAGGGGTTGCTCCTGTTGAAGTGTGAACGGATGTTCGATATCCATGAAGCGCGAAAGGGAGCATCTCGTGCCAATCCTTGTATGTCACGACCATCTTATGGATTATTCTCTTTATATTTTTATTGGCGGCTTCCACTGCGCCATTCATCTTGGGTCGATAAGGAGAAGAGTTATGGTGTTCAATCTTGAACTCTGCGCATAATTCTTTCATCATTTTGTTGTTCAAGTTGGACCCATTGTCACTAATTAGTTGGTTTGGAACACCATAACGGCAGATGATATTGTTCTTCATAAATCGGACCGCCACTTATCTGGTTACGTTGGCGTATGATGCTGCTTCGACCCATTTGGTGACGTAATCAATGGCTACCAAGATGAATCGATGTCCGTTTAAAGCCTTGGGTTCGATCATTCTAATCATGTCGATTCCCCGTATTGAAAATTGCCATGGTGAAGAGAGAGCTTTGTGAAGCGTCGAAGGCGTATGAATTTTGTCAGCATAAATCTGACATTTATAACATCTCTTCGCATGTCTGCGGCAATCTACCTCCATTGTGAGCCAGTAGTATCCTGCTCATAGTACTTTTCTTGCCATCGTGTGTCCGTTGGTATGAGTACCAAAGGATCCTTCATGAATTTCCTTCATGAGAATTTCTGCTTCGCGCTCGTCTACGCATCTAAGTAGAACCATGTCGAAGTTTCTTTTATAGAGTACATCTTGGTTGAGGAAAAAGTTACCTGCCAGTCTTTGGAGGGTCTTCCTATCCTTTCTCAATGCTCTAACTGGGTATTCCCGCCTTTGCAGGAAATACTGTATGTCGTGATACCAAGGTCTGCTGTTAGTAGCACTTTCAATTGCAAAGATGTATGTTGGCCTATCCAGGCGCATTACGTCGATTCTTGGTATGTTGTTCCATTGATTTACTGAAATCATGGAAGAGAGAGTAGCAAGTGCGTCGGCCATGTGATTTTCCTCACGAGGGATGTGATGGAATTCAACCTTGTTGAAGAATGGCAGCAGTCTTCTTGCGTAATCTTTATAAGGGATCAGTCCCTGTTGTCGTGTATCCCATTCTCCTTTGATCTGATTGATCACTAAGGCATAATCTCCGTACACGTTTAAATTCTTGATCCTGAGATCAATTGTTTCTTCGAGACCCATGATGCAAGCTTCATACTCGGCCTCATTGTTTGTACATTTGAATGCCATTCTGGTAGTGAATGGAATGAAGGTTCCATGAGAAGTAACAATGAATGCCCTGATTCCATTTCCATAAGCGTTGACAGCTCCGTCGAAGATTAGTTCCCACTAGGATCCTGGCTCTGGCCCTTGGTCTGGCAACGGTTCGTCGCAATCTTTCATCTTAAGATACATGACGTCTTTGTCTGGGAAGCAAAATTTGACTGATTCCTGATCATTGATGGGCTGATGAGCCAAATGATCGGCTAGGATGCTCCCTTTAATGGCTTTCTGAGCGTGATACTCAATGTCGTATTTAGATAACAACATTTGCCAACGAGCGATTCTTCCTGTCAAGGAAGACTTTTCAAAGACGTATTGATCGGATCCATTTCCGAGATTAGCCAGGTAGTATGACGTATCATATATTGGCGAAGACGCTTAGCTGCCCAAGCTAAAGCGCATCAAGTTTTCTCGAGCATTGTATACCGAGTTTCACAATCGGTGAATTTCTTGCTCAGATAATAGATGGCATATTATTTTCTTTTTGTTTCATCTTGCTGGCCAAGTACACATCCCATGGAGTCTTCCAAAACGGTGAGGTACATGATCAATGGTCTTCCTTCAGTAGGGGGAGACAAAATTGGTGGCTTCAGCAAGTATTCCTTGACTTTCTCAAAGGCCTCCTGGCAGTCTTCTGTCCAGACATGGCTTTGATTCTTCCGTAGAAGTTTGAATATTGGCGCGCATGTCGCGGTCATGAGGAAACTGAACCTTGAGATGTAATTGAGACGTCCCAAGAATCCTCGTACTTATTTCTCCGTTTTAGGAGCAGGCATTTCATGAATAGCCTTGACTTTATCAGGATCGACTTCAATTCCTTTTTTACTGACGATGAATCCTAGGAGCTTTCCCGATCGGACACTAAAGGTGCACTATTAGGATTTAATCGTAGTTTGTGTTTTCTCAGACGTTGGAACAATTTCAGCAAATTTTCAACGTGTTCTTCTTCTGTCTTCGACTTAGCGATCATGTCGTCGACGTATAATTCGATCTCTTTATGCATCATGTCATGAAAGAGAGTCGTCATAGCCCTTTGATAGGTTGCACTTGCTTTCTTTAGTCCGAACGTCATTACCTTGTAACAAATGGTGCCCCATGGCGTGATGAAGGAAGTTTTCTCCATGTCTTCGGGTGCCATTTTGATTTGGTTATATCCCGAGAATCCATCCATGAAGGAAAAGACTTTGTATTTTGTTGTGCTGTCAACTAGCATTTCGATGTGTGGTAAGGGGAAGTCGCCCTTTGGACTTGCTTTGTTGAGATCCCTATAGTCTACATACATTCTGACTTTTCCGTCTTTCATTGGTACTGGTACGATGTTGGCCAACCATTGAGGATATTCTGAGGTAGCGAGGAAGCCGACATCAATCTGCTTCTGGTCTTCTTCTTTGATCTTGATAGCCATATCTGGATGAGTTCTTCTCAACCTCTGCTTGACTGGTGAACATTCTGGCTTCAATGGTAAATGATGTTCCATGATGTCAGTATCCAACCCTGGCATGTCCTGGTAGGACCAACCAAACACATCTGGAAATTCTTTGTGTAGTTCGATCAGACTTTCCATTTAAGGTGAACTGAGCAGTTCTCCGATCTTCACTTCCTTTCTTTCTTCTTCTGAACCCAAGTTTACCGTTTCCAACGGTTCTTTGTAGGGTTAAATTTAATTCTCCCCATGTCTGAGCAGTCTGGAGATCTCTTCTAGAATTTCTTCGTCATCTTCTTCTTCAGTTTCGAATATCGGGAACTCAAAGTTGGGAGAAGGCATTGGATCACGTGTTTCAATGGGGTTTTAAACAATTAATCTGCGCGATGATGATATTTTAGAAAATACACAAAGGGAATGCAAAGAAAGTTTATGCAGATTAATTTTGAAAAACTTTTGTTTTATATTTGGTTGTTTTTAGGGATTACCATTTTCTGGAAAAAATCAAAAAGAGAAAATAGCAATAAATGCGGAAGTACAAAATGACATCTTATTTATGATTTGTCGATTCCTGAAACACACAGCCCTATAAAACAAAACTCTGTCACTTTGGGCATTTATAGCAAGTAAGCCCTATAAAGCATCCATTTCATCTGGGCGAGATGAAAGGTTAAAATTAAGTCTAGGCAATTACTTTTATTTGTGAACGATATTCGGGACATCAACAACGACCCAATCGTAATGAACTCCGTTGGAGATACAAAAGTCTGGAACTTGTCTTCCTGGAGCATCTTTGGTGATGACATTGATTTCTGGCAGAGGAGGATCCGTAGAGTCTTCCTTCCATGCAGCTTGACCATATGACAAATTATCCGTCATTTCTTCATCGGTATTTTCAGGAGAGTCTCCCCATCCATTTGACTAGATGTCTTCGATGTTGATACGAGAACTTTCAGGAGCAGTGTACTTCACAAGAAAGTTGTATATTCTGCTTGGTTGTCCCAAGGTGTCCCAAGTTTCAGTGGGATTTGAAGAGGCATCTTCAGTAATGACGTTGACTTCTGGCAATGCAAAGTTGATGAAGTCTTGTCCATCGATTCTTGCGAATTCATCGAGACGACGTTGATTGTCTCCTGGATTTTCTAGATAAGGTTCCCATAACTCGGGGAGAAATGGTGAACCCTTCTCAGGGTCATTCAGCAGATATTCATTCTCTGGCTGACTCTTATACCCTGGATTTCCCTTGTCGGGTTCCCAGATAGGCAGATCGTCCATGGGATCATAGGAAATGTAATCGAAGTTGATCTTCATTACGGTATCTTCTAACGAGTTGGGAGGAGCACGACATCCTTCAGGATCGTAATCTCCATAAATTGTTCTGACTTCAGATCTTGGTATATATCTAGGACTGTAGATGGGAAAGTCGAATGGTCGAATCGTGTTTCTTCCAGAATTTTTGTCTTCCAAAGTTGTATCTTGTTAAAAATGGGTTCTCATTTTGTCAGATTCGTCTTCACCACCTTAAAAAAGCGCATACTTTGGCTATGGTACATATGGTTTGTGTAAACTCCATTCACCTTGAACTTCTTTTTCATAGCATCATAAACTAGATTAACTTCATAACTTGTTCCAGTTCCACGATTAGTTTCAAAAAAAGGTGCGTTCTTGAAACATTTTATTATATCTTTTGTTGTTGTATGTTGTTGTTTTATGTTGTTGTTGTTGATTAATGTTCTCGAAATTTCATAATTTGTTGTTGTTGTTGTTGTTGTTTATTATATCTTGTATTGTTGTATGTTGTTGTTGTATGCTGTTTAGTGTCCCTCCCGGGATTTTCATCCAGGTACAAACGTGAAAGTGGCGCGGAAGAAAGAAAGAGAGCCGCCAGCCAGGCATTTTTATCCCAAAGAAAGGGAAAGGTAATGTTGCACAAACCCGGGATAAAGGAAAGAACAAGGTCTCGCGAACCAAAGAGAAAGGGTAAGGGAGTCGGTTACGTGAAGGGATGGTTATCGCACCCCTTCATGTTCGTCGTACTCGACGGGATCCACGCTTGAAGTACTGCTCAAAGGGTGATAAATGAAAAGGAACTGAGAGAGAACAAGAAACAAATGTAGGGAAAATAAAAGAAGTGCTCTAATGGGCCCTACCCCACTGCCTACGTATCTCATCGGGAATATGAGAATCAGAGCGACATAGTTCCCCTGACTAAGGGAAAACTGTTTGTGTTTTTTAGGGAACGACTAATGTTCTAGCTCAGGTGTTGCAGGCTCGCTGAATCAAGTGCGTTATTGTATTGCAAGAGAACAAGGAGAAGTGCGTTCGTACGTTGAGAGTGAGTGAGATGAGAAGAGAATTCCCGAAGGAAAGATGTTATTGTTTGTTTTAAGTGTTTTAGAAGTTTTTTTATTTGAAGTGTTTTGCATAGGTAAGTGTACCTAAGTCTTTTTCAATGGAATGTGCATCTCATACATCATTCCAAAATGAAATGATGATGGAGTACACTAAGTATGAAGAAGATCCTCAAACTTGTTTCCAAAGTTAAAGGCTTGAGTACACTAGCTTATTCCCTTTATTAAATGTTTTTGTTGTTTTTAAATGAAGAAGTATTTTTGAGTTTGTTTGTGAAATCACTTCATGCTAAAAACTTGTACATCTTGCTAGAAAACCTACAACACATTCCAAGATGGAATGTATGCAAGCCCCCCCATGGAATAAGGCTCATGGCACATGAAGATGTTTCAACCTTTATTAGGTGTTTTGAAGTTGTTTTGGAGATGAGAAAGGAGAGACTCAAAGAGAAGCAAAGGTGAAAACTAAAGGGGACTAAGACTCACCCTAATATTATCATGCTTGGATGTTCCTAATGGTTTAGTGTGGTTTAGAAGCCTAAGTCTAAAAGAAAAGAGAAGAAGAGAGCAAGAGGTAACATAACTCACTTCTAAGATAGAAGATGTGTTATGAACCAAGAGGGAGAAGAAAGAAGTTGAACAAAGAAAGCATTGAAATGCTTTGCACAAACACAAAAGAGAAAGCTTTAAAAAGATGAGGGAATAAGGTATGTGTGGAAGCATATCCACACACTCAACTTACCATTAGCCCCTACACAAAATGGTTAGTACCAAAACAATTCAAATATTGAAGTACAAGTGACGGATGTAAGCAAATAGATCCTAGTGTTCTAAAGGAAACTCTAGGAAGCTTCTCAAGGGCTAAACCTCAAAAGAATAGATCACTAAAGGGTGGTACTGGCCTAGGCCAGTAGAAAATCCTATTTACATCCACCAATGGTTACAAAGGCTTATAAAGTCAATCTATACCTAAACAATCTACCAAACATCAAAGGAATGCAATGGTATGCACTAAAGATGCACCATGAACATTTAAGAGATGTAAACATGCAATGATGCAAGATGAAACACCACAACCAGTAGGAAACCACTTCATAAATGTCATTAAGTATCCATGAATTATCATCCTTAATATGAGAATAAAACTCAAGAAGAAGAAGTGGGAAGAAGTAGAACAATGTCACACAATAATGCACAATGTTGTTTACTTACAAAACAAGTCACAAAGGAGAGTGAAATGCAATTATGAATGCAAATGAACATGGATCCATAGCATACATGTTATAAGATGACATGAGAATGCACAAATTAACAAGTCTGGTTCATACACAAGTCACATTAGAGATTAAGAAGAAGAGAACACAAGTTGAAGTTCATACAAAATGAAACTTGCTTCAAATGTTCATGTAATTATAATGCATATGCTATGACATTATGAGTCAATAAGAATAGATGAAATGGTTTATATACAGTAGAGGGACATATAAGAATGAATGTGAATGGCATACCAATATGAGATGCACACAAACTATGTTGAAGAAGAACAAATGATCGATGCACAATCAAGTATGAATACAAGATGAACATCAATTGCAAAACATGTCAAAATGAAATGTGGAATACCTATAATTTGACATACATTACCTATAATATTCTAATGAAGGCCTATAAAATGCACACACAAGTTCTCATAGGATGGCACAAGTGCCTCCTAACAATTAAGGTTTAGAAGTTCAAGAGAAGAATACAATTATATAACAATCAAACAAAGTAAAAAAAAGAATGAATATTAGGAAAATTATGAAATTAAACCACAAATTACCTAAGTTAGAAGCTAAATACATGTCAAAAGTTCATCGCAAAGGTCAAGAAGAAACTAGTTCAAACAAGTCATCAAAGTCACATTAGGTCAACAATGAATAATGCACAAAGATATGGTTCAAAAACTTTGCAAAAATGACCTTAAAAATTCACAAAAATTATATGAGATGCCTTGACATGTTGTTTGGACATGACAAAAATATTGGATGCAAAATCACTTTGGAATTATTCAAAAGAAATCAAAAACCAAACATGTGTAATGAAGAAGAAGACTTAAAATGAAATTAAATGGAAATTAAGAAAATATGAGCAAAAAGTATTAAAATCAGAAATAAAAATAATGGAAAATTATTTAAATGTGTCAAGATGAGGTATGAATTTATTTGGAATTTTTAGAATGCATTTAGTATTTTTAATGAAAGAAAATCAAAACAATAAAAAAGAAATTAAAATAGAATGAAAATATGCAGGGGGGTGCCACGCAAGTAAAATGATAGTTCAAAAATAATTGGGCTCCATGCGTGGGAGTGTGAAAAGCAAATAGGTTCAGGTCCAATATTCGTGTGTGTGCATGGGAATTTATAAGGTGGAACTTAGTCAAAAGTTTGACTCAATCTGAGCCTTAGGATCAATCAGTCAACAACAATCAAGAACAATATAACAATCACATGGATCACAAGGCATGCACATGGTAATTCTCATACACGCACACACACGCAACTAAGTCAGAGTCAACTTTAAGAGAGAGAGAATCACGTGAGGGAGAGGGTGTTTCATTTATGCGCTGGCAGCCTAATAGCCTTAGGATGATGATGATCGGAAGGTTGTGTTATATTCTGAGGATTAAACCCTAACTAAATCTCACCGGCCGGAGAAGGACCTCCGGTCATCTTCTCCGGCCACCTGCAAGTAATATAATGTTCCAGAAATGTATAAAATGCACATCAAAATGTTCAGGAAGTCATGGAGATCACAAATCCAGTAAAAGAATTCACAAATAAACACAATCAGAGAGAATCGAAGGGAGAAAGTTTTGCCCTAGGTTTTAGATCTAAGCTTCTAACAAGCTCTATCAACTAGCCAGAATTCAAGAGCTTCTAATAAGCTGAAATCAACATAAAACAAGCTTAAAATCAGTAAATTCGTGCAAGAAAAGTTGAGAAATAGTGAACCTGAAACTTGAAGAAATCTTGAATCAGAAGAAAACCAGAGGTGATCTTTGAGTTCTTGAGCTTGAATGGAGCAAAATAAATGCTACTGAACTTTGATTCTTATGGAAATTAGTGAGATGAACTTGAAGATGATGAAGATCAGTGCTATGTTTCACTGCACCAATGCCTTGAGAGTGATGAATGATGAAGTTTTAAGAAGAAAGTGGAGAAACTCGTGTGAAAAGAGAGAGAACTCAGAGAGAAATTTGAGATGAATCAAGTGTGTGAGAGTGAAGAATGAAGTGTGGAATGAAATTGTTAGTTGCAAAATCTATTAGAGAAACTTTTATATCTCTGGTTAGTGGTTAACCATCACAGTTGATGGTTAGAACCATGGTTAAATGTGGTGTGATGAGTAGTGAGAGGGTGTGTAAGAAAATTGAAATGAAGATTTGAATGTGAGAGAGAGAAGCTTTGTGTGTTATTGTTTATGTTATGGTGAGAAAACATGATGATGGTGATGTTATACAGTAGCATGGGAAACTTAGTGAACAAGCTTGTTATTTTCCTCTTTGGTGTATGGACATGTATGTGTGCATGTATGTGTAAGATGGTGTGTGTTCAAATGAGGCAAAGGCTGGGAAAGTGTTTGTATGCGTGTAGGATAACATGAATCAACAACAACAATGCAACATTCTACTTTGGTAGCCCCCACATCAATGAAAACATGGAAGTTTAGAGATGGAATTCTTTATGCACACTGCATGAAATGGTGAGTTTTTGATGGCTATGGAAAGAGTAAATGTAATAGAACATGTTTGGTATTGGAATTAAAATGAATGGAGGCTTGGAAAGTGATGGAAAATGACTTAGAAGTCATGTGTGCAAAACTGAATCATGGGCGTGGGCAAGCTGTGACGTGCATGGCAACATGGCCTATGGGAATTCAGTGTGAAACCTCTTCCTTTGAACCTTCATATGACCTTCATAACATGTTAAAATGGAAAAATGTCTAACATCAAAGTTGAAGAGGACATGGAGATGAACAACCTAGATGTTCAACAATTTTTCATTTGAAGTCTTCTTGGTGGAGAAAATTGGCTTGACATTTGGCACACCACAGTTTGATGAAATTATGGCCTGGAGGCGTGAACTTGCCTTGCCATGACTTGAGATTTTCCTTGATTTTACTCCACTTTGATTGATCATAACTCTCTCAATTTTGATCCAATGGAAGAGTTCTTGGTATGGATTTGAAGCTGAGGATATGATCTTTAATTGGCTCAACTTGGGCCTGAAGTTTGAAGCTTTTATATTGAAGAAAGAATGCCTTGAAGAAGAGTGCAAAATGGCCTAAACTTTCCATTTTTAGAAACCCTGAGTTTCTATTTTGGGCAACTTTGTACAATTCTTGATTTTTCATGAATCTCTTGGCATTTCTTGATCAAATCTTGTCCAATGAACATATGTGACTTGAATTTTATGAATTTGACCTTAAAAAGTCAGGAGTTGACTTTTTCCTTTGCACATTTGACTTTTTCCCCAATTTCTTGATTCTTAAGCAACTGATCAATTCAAAACCTTCTGAAATGAACCAAAGGGCAATCTTCCATCCTTAGATACTTGACATTATGTAGAAAACAATGAGATCAAGTTTGAACCCAAAATTTCATCAGGAGAATGCTTAAATTCAAAACCCTAATTTTGACTGCCTTTGTTAGGAGATGATGAACTGTCCAATCTCCTTGATGAATTCCCATCTTCCAATGACTTTGAGGGATCAAATGAGATGATATATGATATACGAGACCCTTGAGGCTTGTTTGAAGACCCTTGGCTCTTGTTCTATTGCTTTGGATTGACCAATATCTGGAAGGCAACTGATCACATGCCCTATGATGAACCAATGCTGAATGTTTTATTTTTCTATGACTTGAATGCAATGCAATGAAATGAAAGCACATGCTAAATGATATGAAAAATGAGAGGGAAAATTTTGGGGTATAACATTTAGTTATGTTGTGTTGTTGATAAATGTTGTTGTATGTTGTTGTTGTTGATTAATGTTTTCAGAACAAGAACAAAACATTTCTAACTCGTAAGAAAGAGGCTTCTTTAAATTATTATGCAGGTTGCACAGTAGATGAAGTTGAGTTTATTATATGTTATGTATATTATTTGTTTCACAAACCCTTCATTGAAAATACATTTCATTTAAATTGACATAGAAACTTATAATCTGACAATTAAGTTGTATTTAAAAACTTACTTATATCAATCAATATTTTCCAAATGCATCTCATCGTTCATCTCACGTCCTTTAACATATAGAATGTGGTTCAATGATCTGATTCCTTCATCACACACACACACATATATATATATATATATATATATATATATATATATATATATATATATCTTCTCTTATAGTTTAAAATAAACTAGAATAGAAGGAATCAATGTCATGAAGGACTTAGACCATTGAACTACAATCTAAATGTTAAAGACCGGGAGATGAATGATGAGACACATGCAATATGGAAAGCAGTGGTTTGTTTAAGTTGGTTTTCAATAATAGTTTAATTTTTAGATTATATACTTCTTTATCAATTTGAATGGTTGTACTTCTTTAATGAGGTGTATGGAAAAACAAGCAATCTACATTTTATATAATAAACTCTGGGTACTTTTAACAACGGTTATATATTTTAACCGTGATTACCTGTTATATTTGTTCAAAATAAATTGCTTCATGCGGGTTTCAAACCGAGTACCTAAATGTACATATCACAATGGTTGATATAACTAACCGTTTTGATAGGTAGCGCGTGTCCTGCCGTATTATCACGGTGTAGCGACCGTGGTGGAAATCACCAGACATACAATCACCCCTTACCTCACAACGGTTGGTCAGGTGTGGTAGTATCCCTTTTCCAAGCTTTATGGTATGGCTTTTTCGTAGTAGTGAATCATGCAATGTACACAAATGCAAGCATGACTTGGTTCGAGATAAAGATGAAATATGGATACATTCGTGTATATTTACTATAAACATGTAACATGCAACACACAACAATCACATTTGAAATTTTCGGAAGTAAACACATACCACAAACATCATACACATAATTCATCACATAACTTTGAGAAATAAACAGGTCAAAGAAATACGTATTACGAAACAAGAAAAGGATTGAAACGATATTACCTCACCGTATACAAGACGGAAGATGCACTAGCATTCCAAGAAGAAATTTTGAATGAAAGTTGAAATAAATGCAATACGTGCAATGGATGCTTTATTTCTAGTGCTTTCTTTTTAAATGGTTTTAAAGCAAAGGTGTCACATGCAAGTATACATGCTTGATAATGCAGCAAGTAATAAAGTAAAGGTCGAACCCACAGGAAGTGTAACTATTTGAATTATAAGTGTTAAAATTTACTTAAGAGAGAGTATGAGCAAAGTAACAAAATAACAATAATAATGAGGAATGACAGAAGCAACACACTAGCAAGTAGTAAGATAAAAATACTAAAAATGAGGAGTTAAAATATAAGAGAGAGTAGTTGATGAGCTAAAATCCATTAGTATAATTGTTGCTGAGTATTCATGATGTGAAGTGTCGTGCCTCAAAAGGTCAGAACGCAATCTAGTGGTGTATCTCTACAACATCAAAAACATGCATAACTAGGGCAAGGGAACAAATCTCTAAGCCTCACTTATAACCCTAAAATACGTCTGGTTTTATTTCTGAAAATCTGTATGGTCTCAACTCCTTATCTCTAAGCAAGTTGAATTAAGTGAATATCTCTATCCTACTTTATTAACCACTTTTGTTATGAAATCCACTTGTTTGTTGGATCTCTCTCAACAACAAGCTTGTACCTTTTTCCTAGTTGATCATTCTAAGAATTAGGTGTATGGCAGAAAAACACATAACAAAATAAGACACTAAATAACACATCATTTCAACATGAAAACAACTTTTATACTAACTTCATTAAGCTCATCAAACAAGAGTTTAGCTCATAATGAGCCGAGTACAAACTACTGCAGTGAAACTAAGAGGAAACATACTCTTACAAAGACAAGTAAAGAAATGCAACCTAATAGTAACTTGCAGTTCTTTTGAGTTGGATAAACAGCAACAAACCTCTTCTATCACGACAGCTAGAAGTAGTGTATACAAGACCGGATGAGAAGAGAAACTCTCTAAACTATTCTAATTCTTCAAAGGAAAATAAACTAAGACAGAAAATTAAAGATATTTGTTGTGTGTCAATTCTTCAGTCTTTGTCTTCAATGGTGAGTCTTCTATTTATAGAGATGAGTGTGAGTGTGAGTTGATACTTTCTTGGATCATGGGCTTGTGAAAAACTTTAGGGTTAGGCCCATATCAAATCTGAAAACAGGACAGCTGTCCTTCAACCCTTCCTTTGCAAGTTATCTGGTACAGTGTTGGTGGGAGAAAAAGTTACTTTTGCAGGCTGGCATGGCAGAGTAGTGGAACAGCGCAGACGGCTGGCTAGCTTGGTGTTGGCGCACTTTTGTAGCATGTTCCCACCGTACTATCCTTTGTCTTCTAGCCTTTTGATATTATCCATTTTCTCTTTGCTTTTTTGCTTCTCAAGTAATTTCCACGTTAGCCCTAGTGACTTCCTCCTTCAATCCTCTAGACTCAATAATTGATTTGAGTTTATCAACTACTGCGCTCTCTTTTCTTCAGCTTCCCACTATGCTCCACAATCTGTCTCGCAGGGTCACGACTCATCTTGCCATCAGCTGACTTCCTATTTAGACAAAACACCAAGAAAAACATAAAAGAAGCACCTAGCGTGCTTAAGGCTAAAACATACTGAATTAAACTAAAATCAAAATAGCTTAACAAAAAGTTAAACTAAAATGCCACAGAAAATAGGGCAAAGTAACACACTAAAATAGTGTTATCATGCAACAAAACACAATCAAAACCAAAACGCTCTTACCATTTTTCTTCTTGTACAAGTATTTGAGAGTCTGACTAATAATGTATCCAAAAGGTGATGGAATTGATGATTATCCTTGATGTTGGACTCTCAATCTTATTCAATCATGATGATAATCTTGCTCTTCCTCATGTTTCATCATCTTAGGTTGATCACTCATAATATGATGTACTTGAGTATGTCTTGTCGAAGATTAACCTACATCATTGAATATAATACCTTTCAGACACTTCTCGGATAGAACATTAGTAATCATTACGCCCACTTTTACCACTTAAAGAAACACTAAAAGTTAACCTGATTGATAACACAATCCGCCTTGTTAGTCACATAGATCAAAACAATAAGGACATGTGACTGTGTTGTTCCTTGTTGCACAACAAACGAGATCCGAGACTCTCTTCATAGTGTTAAGATATTTTTCTGCGTGATTAACAAATAGTGCTAGGTACCCAATCTTCATTGGGTCCTTGGTAATTAGTAAGACTTTGGTTGCATCTAAGTAACCATTGAAAGGCACCTTTAGGAACAAAAAGTGTCCTAAATTTGCACTTTGCAATGGTATGACCCTTCTTGCAACAATAGTGACAATACAAATTAAGAGAAGATAATCTTTTGCTATTTGGTTCCTTTTTAACGTAACTATACCTTCTATAAGGATTATGAGATGGTAAGTCATATTTGAAAGTATCTATAGCAAAAGTAACCTTAGGTTGCAAAGCCTTATCTAATTTAGCTTTAAGAGTCCACTACGCCAAAAGTGGTTTTTGGTAGCACTACATAGACAACACTTTTCTCCCAAAGCGCTGATATAAGTTTAAAAAAAATTTAAAACACTGAAAAGAAGCGCTGCTAAAGGATATCCTTAGGAAGCGCTTATAAAAAGCGCTGCTAAAGGCCCTACATTGGCCACACCTTAGACAACGCTTTTAGAAAGCGTTGCTAAAGGCCAACCTTAGAAAGCGCTTTATGAAAGCGCCGCTAAAGGCTAAACTTATGCAACACTTTAGAAAACGCTACTGTAGGCCTTTAAAAAGAAAGCGCTTTTAGAGAGAAAGCGCTGCTAAAGCTTATACATAAGAAAACGCTCCCTTATATCATAAATTTCTAAATAATAAAACATAAACTATTATTTTCTGCCATTTGATTTCACTACGACTTAACCCTAACTTTTCAAACTCTCTCTCTCTCTCTTTGTTTCCCTCTCTTCGACCGTTTCTCCTTCTCTGCGACTCCGAACTGCTGGCCCCCGTCTTTTCGCTACTCCGACCGGCTGACATCCGTCTTTTCGCGACTCCGAGTTCTATTCCGACTGGCTCCAATTGTTTTCGTCTTGCCCACCTGCAGTTTTAACAATAAGGTATTCTTTTCCTCTTTTAGAATTATTTTCGTCTTCTTCACCTGAACTTTGTTGCTGCTGATGAGAAAGAGTGTTTATGTTTAGGATAATGATAGAGATGTGTTTAGGTTTAGGATAAACATAAAGTTGTTGCTGCTATTCCTGGCTTGTATGTGATGTTATATTTTTTAGTTTTGATTAGAAACTTTCATATGATATTCTAATTAATTTCTAGACTAACTGATGTTGACATATCATAGCCATACCTAACAGCTTGGTTAATACTTGCCTCCTAAGTTAGAATCTGTCTCTACACATTTCATACTTCGTTCTCTTGCATTATATAAGTAAATTTCTTACAATTTCTTAGATAGTCAACAATAGTATTTAACATGATTGGTACTGAAAAATGAACTGGTTTCCTATGTTTTCTTCATTCTAATAGTACTAAATAAAAAAGTTGGTCATAACATAACATTTGAGGCCATTGTCGATCAGATTATTATAAATATTAGAATCATGTACTGGTAGTGGTGGTAGTCAAATCCATATTATAAATATTATGATCATATAAGAATGTTTAGTTTAAATAAATTTGTTTGAAAAAGAGTTAGCTCGAATGTTCAGTTTGGAATGAAATGGAAAAGGTTAATTGGAGTTTAATTTGTTAATCGAATTGAAACTTGAATGACATTGTGAATTTATTTTTGATAGTCATTGTGAATTTATTTTGAGAACTTTGAAGTTAATTGAACTTAAGTGATGAACTTACCAACTTAGTGAATTTTTTAATAAATTTGTTTGAAAAAGAGTTAGCTAGAATGTTCTGTTTGGAATGAAATGGAAAAGGTTAATTGGAGTTTAATTTGTTAATCGAATTAAAACTTGAATGACATTGTGAATTTATTTTTGATAGTCATTGTGAATTTATTTTGAGAACTTTGAAGTTAATTGAACTTAAGTGGTGAAGTTACTAACTTAGTGAATTTTCTATTGGGGTTACTTGTGAAGTTAAATGATTGCATTTTCAATAAAAGGATAGTGAAAGAAACAATATACATAGTATATAATAAAATATATTCCATACACAATATCAAAAGGAATTCATATATATGTACCTTAACAACTCATACTATAAGCTTGCTACCACCATCATCATCACCATGTGAGACAAAACCCTAAGAAGTGGGAAGCAATGAAGAAAATTAGTTAGTATTCAAAACAAAACTAGCAAAAGTTGAAACAAAACCCTAATAAGTGGGATTGTACCATTACAATGAAGTTCACCTAGCTTGTGAAGCATTGAAGTCGAATCTGCAAAAAATGAGAACAATCAACAAAAACAACATGAAGCTAACGAGATAATGAGAACTATATAACAAAACGATTGAAGTAGAAGAATACCTTATTTTTTATAAACAATATGTACATTACGCTTGCTACCACCAGCATTATCACCATGTTCATCTAGTTTTAGACTCAGCGAAGAAGAAATACAAGGAGAAATTTCTAAAACAAGATGAAGTTTGCTGCCAAAAATGGAAGAAGAAGAATACCTTAATGTAAAGAAAAAATGGGTGCTAGGGTTTCGATGTGAAGGAAATGACACTACTGTCAATAAGGGAAAGTTAATTCCCTTATATAGGTAAATATTTCACAACGGTTATTTATAAGAACCGTAATGATAAGTATATATTTATTTTAAATATATCACAACGGTTAGTAATATTAACCATAGCGATACCCCTTATACCTGGTACAAGGTTCGACTCCAGGCAACAACATTTTTCTATAATTATGTAAAATAGAAAAATGTTGTTGCCTGGAGTCGAACCTTGTACCAAGTATAAGGGGTATCGCTACGGTTAATATTACAACCCTTGCTCTTCCCGGAAGAGAGAAACACTCTGGCCCAGTATAATAATGATATAAAATTTTCTCCGTTTTTCAAAAAATATCTTTTGAGAATATCAGCCATTTACAAGTTATCATCATTGCAAGCATTAAACTATCAGACTTTGCATCTTCAACCTCATCTATAAATAGACAGTTTTACATTTCTTCATAATATATTCTTCGTAACAATGAGTTCTACAAATGAGAATGCTAACGTCACCAATGAGGGCACAAATGAACAACGTCAGCGACCAAATGAGGAGGTTCAACGAGTGGCCAACGTCAGGGAAGCGTTAACGGTGCGGAAGGACAAGAAGAATAAGAATAAGAAGAAGAAGAAGCTGAAGAAGAAAAAGAAAAAGGAGCCGAGGAGGACGTTTTACTATGATTCTGATGAGGGGAGTGCGGAGAGAGTCCTAGATTATGAAGATCTGTTTGCTGCTATGGACTGAGACATTGAAAAATATATGTAATAATTAATATTATCAATGTACTCCCCTTTTCTGGAATTATAATGAAGTTTTATTTTATATATACTCATCTCTTTCACTTTATTTTTTAAAGAAGTTTTGATCAAACTATTTCAAGTTATTCTCTTGCACTTAAAAATAGAAAAACAAAGACGAAATTTGTGTTTTGAGGTTAAACTCCCCGTAACACTAACAAAAGAAATAAAATATACGTTTAAAATGTAAAAATATGGAAAAAAAAATAGTTACTGGGAATCGAAGCTTGTTACACATCATGTATTACAACGATGTTTTAATACAACCGTCGTTAAATCTAGCGTTATAAATCAGCTGCAAAAATTTTAGCCTATTACAACGGTGGGATACGAATCTGTTGTAAACCTGGCGTCGTTAAATGCGCGTTTTGTAGTAGTGTTGGTCTCAAGGGAGGTAGGCGCGATGGTGTTCCTTTCAATCCGAGCAGAACATCGTACTGGGAAGGAAAACATTCGAGGGGTTTAGTTGGTACTCAATAATATGCGGAGGTGCTAGGCAAGAATCCTTGCGAATCGTCTCAACCGGTTTCCTGTGTTTTTAATTCCAACAAGGTGGACATGGAAAGGATGAAGAAAGCTTATATTGGATCTACTCTGAGTCCAGGAATGCCCTACAACATGCAACGTTGCTTTGAATCTGATGGTTTATTTTCTATAAAGGTGACACCTTTAGTATCGAAACTCTGCCTATTTGAAGATTTGGATCCTGGAGCTCTTGAGGATATCGTCGTAGAAGGGTCGACGTGATGGAAGCAATGGTTCAGCTTTATCCGACCTTAGAAAGAAGATGATATAGATGATGAAAGAGTGGTTTGGATTAGGGCATATGGTGTCCCTTGTCATGCTTGAAGCTGGGATTGTTTTGAGAAAATTGCTAACTTCTTAGGAACATATATTTGTTCGGATGCAAACTCTTCACCAGGTTCGTGCATGGATATTGCCAGATTCATGGTTAGTGTACCCTCTAACTTCTGTTTACAGGAGACTATGAAGGCTGAGATTTATGGAAAAAATTTCGTTATCAGTTTGCGAGAAGATTCTTACGTCCCACTACGTATATCACCAAATGTTTTTGTGCAGAAGAATGAAGCTTCTTCTTCGTTAGATTCAGAGGGGGTTTGGTTGAAGGAAGATAACTCTTTATCGGAGGAAGAGGATTGTTTCAATGGAGATTTACAAGATGGAGTGGAATAAGATGGGATGGAGGAGGTAAAATTTCATTCGTAGGAGGATGACACAGAGAACATTTTCAGGTCTAATCATAGCAGGTCTGAGTCTGTCACAAAAGCAGAGGTTGGTGTGCAGACTGGTCCGGGCGCTTTTGACAAGGATTTAGGGATGGAAAAAAGTATGTCTTATATTTATGAGCATAATAAAGCTATAGACAAAACACACCTTTTTTCTAGTAGCGTGGCATCAGACGAATCAAAGGTAGGGTGCACATTGGAGGCTAATGAGAATTCGTTGGTTAGGGCCCTAGCGAACCGGAGAAGGAATTTAAAAAAATTAAAATTCATGAACATGTATGGCCCACACGGCCTTATTGGCTAATAAAATAGGTAACAGAGGGAGAAAAAAGAAAACTTATATTCAAAAGCCAAACTCCTTTCTGCCATTCCCCTGTGACGATTCAAATAAGGAGCAACAAGGTCTCTCTTTTTCCTCTGTTTACCATGGGGATAATTCTGGAGAAACGGACATTATAAGATGCAATGCTAGGATGTGGGGAAATTTAGACTCTGGCGTAGGAGATAGATTATGGGAGGCCATTTCGAAATTAGGGATTGTGGCAGCGGATAAAAAGAAGGACTAAAAGAAGAGAATTGATGAATTGGAGAAGGCGGATAGAGGTAGAAAGCTGAGAGGGAAGGCGAAAATAATATACCGAAAATGATTATCGGTTCATTCAATATTAGAGGGGTAGGTTGCTTGATCAAGAGGAAGAGAATTTGTAATATCATCAAAAAGGGGAGAGCTGATATGTTTCTTATCCAAGAAACTAAATTACCTTCGGTGTCTAAAGAAATTTCCAATTGCTTTTGGTCAAAGGAAGAGATCGGTTGGACTTTTTCTGGCTCCTTGGGTTCTTCGGGTGGGCTTGTTATTTTTTGTAAGGAGGGAAGTGTGGAGGTTTTATGTAGTTTTAAAGGTGAGGGTTATGTAGGAGTCAAGGTGTTTTAGAGAGATCATATATTTTATGTGGTTAATGTTTATTCTCCTTGGGATTTGGCTTCGAAGAGAACTTTGTGGAGAAAGTTGTTGGATTTAAAATTGGGTTTAACAGAAGGAGATTGGTGTATTGCCAGTGACTTTAATGCGATTACCAATCCTTGTGAAAGGAATGGTAGGACATTGGGTACTCGAAATATTGAAATGTCGGAATTTTCGGATTTTGTTATTGATAGTGAATTGGTGGATGTCAATTATAAAGGGAATAGGTTCTTGTGGTATAGCAGTGATGGCACTTCAATGAGTCGGATTGATCGCTTTTTGTTGTCCGAAGCGGCCATTCGCAAATTAGGAGTGGTTGGTCAATTCATCGGATCTAGAGATTTATCGGATCATTGTCCGGTTTGGTTGGTGGTGGATTCCTTGAATTGGGGCCCGAAACCGTTTAGAGTCAACAATGAATGGTTCTCCAATAAGGAATTCGTTGGATTTGTGGAAAAGGAATGGAACAAGTTGAAAGTCGAGGGAAGAAGTGACTTTGTTCTAAATGAAAAACTTAGGTTTCTTAAAGGAAGTCTTAGAAGATGGAACAACGAAGTTTTTTGCAAGTTCGATTTAGAGGTATAAGAATGTGTGAGGGATATCAACGAGGGTGATGAGGTTGCGGAAAGGGATGTGGGTTTCTTATCGGAAGACTTCATTGATATTGGTAAAAAGACTTCGAGTCGGTTTTGGTTGTACTTGAGGATTAAGGAGAATATGCTAATTCAAAGATCAAGATTTAAGTGGCTCAACGATGGAGATAATAATAGTAGGTATTTTCATGGTGTTATGAAATAAAGAAGAAGGCAAAATTACATTGGATGTTTGAACTCGGAGAGAGGTACGCTAGTTTCGGTCAAGGATGTTAAAGAGGAAGGGAGGAATAATTTCTCTAACAAGTTCACCGAACTCGATTTCAATAGACCTATTTTGGAGGGCATTTTGATCCATTCTCTTAGTCTTATTGAGAGGGAATTTCTTGAAGGCCCTTTCTCGGATGACTGATTATAAAGGAGAATTACTTTAACCAGGATATGTGAATCCTGCAATGCCATAATTTCCTTTATACGGGATTTTTAACCTAAAGGAGAAGACTTTAACTCAGTGTAGAGCAATGCTATCTTTCCTTAGGAATTTCTCATGCTAAGAGAGGGACAGTGGCGTGGATGTAAATAATCCAGAGGCTTGCCACTTACAGCAATTAGATGAAAGGAGAAGGAGTTGTTGATGTTTGTATACTGTGAACGAGGCACAACTTTGATGCTAAAACGTTGATTGACTCAACGGGGGTTCTTTATAGAAAGCCTAAGAGGAGGCTAATGGCCCAACAAGAGGGTGTTTTTTGAGTGTCCCGTACGAAGCCCGAGATAGAGGCTAAAAGGTGTGACTCAACAAGAGAGTGATTTTGTATCTCGTACAAAGCCCGAGATGGAGGCTAAAGAGGATTGACCCAACAAGAGAGTCTTTTATACTCAACAAGAGAGTGTTTTAGTATCTCGTACGAAGCCCGAGATGGAGGCTAAAAGAGGTTGTGACCCAACAAGAGGATTGTTTATACTCAACAAGAGAGTGATTTTATATCTCGTACGAAGCCCGAGATGGAGGCTAAAAGGTTTTGACTCAACAAGAGAGTCTTTGTATCTCGTACAAAGCCCGAGATAGAGGCTAAAGATGTTTTTGTATCTCGTACAAAGCCCGAGATAGAGGCTATGGTTACTGTTTCAGCTGAGTGACAGGTCCAGTATGTGGGTTAAAAGAGAAAATTAGTTTTTATATGGGTAACGTCGTACCTTGGGATTGATCAGAGGATCGGGGATATTTCCTGTTCTTTAAGGAAATGGGAAATCCAAAGGGTATTGGGATTGCCCGAGTCTGTGGGTTTTCTTCCCATTTTTTAAAGGAGCTTGAGAATGTCTTTGAGACTCAAGGAAATTAGACTGTCCAAGTCTAGAGTTTTATCATTTGTACTATGCTTTAAGAAGTAGTGGTAGTAGGATCTAGACTCTTTGAAAGACTTTTCTATTAAGATGACTAATTTCTGTTCCTATACCTCTAGGAGGTCGCCAGGACAATTTGTACGAAGCCCAAGAGGAGGCTGGAAACTTTTAAGAAGCCGAGGGATAATTTGTACTAAGCCCAAGAGGAGGCTATCTTCCCGGAGGAAGAATCATTATACGAAGCCTAAGAGGAGGCTGTGAAAATTTCTAAGAAGTCGTAGGGTCCTTGTACAACGCCCAAGAGGAGGCGGGGATGCTTTTAGGAAGCCTTTGGGTCCTTGCACTAAGCCCAAGAGGAGGCTGATGAACAGTTCCAGAAGGGGTTTCACTTGGAACAATGTCCTTCTGTATATGAACTGTTCAAGGGGGGGGGGGGATTTCTTAGATCTAGTTATCTAAAATTGTTGTAAAAGGAAATGGTTTATGATTGAAATATCCGGGAGAGCGTCAGATGTAAGGAGGCGAGGTTCTGTCTAGTTCTAGACGTAGTTGCCGGGGAAACTCTAAATATCTATACTATTATTACACAGTTGATATGAGTTTATGAAAGAAGACTTACAGTGAAACAACCCCACAATACAGTTATATACATATGATAGCGGTAAATGAAAACAGGTAAACACTTACTCGGTTGTAGAGCTTCCATGTTGTTGTGTTAGTTTGTTCACCAAAGAAAGCTTTGATAACAATATGATATTCAAAATCAAAGGAGAAAGTATTTTGAAAAGATGTTGGGGCTTACAGCTCAAGGAGAGGCCCAAGGTTTTATCAGTGATCGCACTCTCGTTTTGTACAAGGACTTACACAAGTGACTGAGGCCCAAGAAAGGTTTTCTGTACAAGGGGATGGGTCTTATACTCTCTCAAGAGGCCCAAAAGGTGTTTAAATAAAAAGAATGGGGCTTATAACACGAGGGTAGGCCCAAATGATTTGACTTTTGAACGGGCGATCGCGCCGGGGTTTTCTTTTAACGCAGAGGGACTTATACAATATCTGAGGCCCAAGAATAATTTTGGTTAAAAGGGGGTTGGGTCTTACACTCTATTAGAGGCCCAAAGATTATTTGAAGAAAAGAAATGGGGCTTATAACACGAGGGTAGGCCCAGATGTTTTTTTGTTTTGAAATGGCGATTGCGCCGAGATTTTTGAAAACGCTGTGGGTCTTATACAATAAGTGAGGCCTAAAATTGTTTGGTTTTCAAAAGGGTTGGGTCTTACACTCTAATAGAGGCCCATGAGTGTTTGTTAGGGTGAAAATCAACAAAACCCTAATTTGTTTTCCTTTAAAAGTAAATATAAAAAGAAAATCAAATAAAAATACCCAATAGGCTTGAATAAACCACTTGTAATTTTTGTTTAAGGTTTGAAAAATGGGGTTTAATCACAAGAGATATTAAAACTCATTTGGTTTTGATTTTCAAAGTAAATATTCATTTTTAAAATGTTTAAAAACACTTAAAAAGGAATTTATTCACAAAAATACTAATTATATTAAATAAATAATATTAATTTAATTTTTTTGTGGAATAAAATATTTCAACATTTTTGTGATTTTTTGCAAAAAGAACCAATAAAAAATAATTAAAATTGAGTGAGTTATTAATTTTTCAAATCATTTAAAATAAATGTGAAAAATAGCAAAAAATAGGAAAAAGTGGTAAAAAAAGAGATCTGGGGCGAGGGGGATTCGAACCCTAGACCTCTCGATTACCAATACACACAAACCAGCTGATTAACCACTGGGGCGCAATGCCAATTCATTAAACATAAGGCAAGTGAAAAATATATAGAGAACTTGGTTGGAAAACCTGAAAGATGGCGCCATGGCCATCTTCTTCCTCGAGCTCGTGCATGAAGCCCCCTATCTCATTCATCTCTTAACCATTTGACATGATTAAACACCAAACTCATGCGTTTTTTCACAAGGAACAAGATGGCAATACTTGATTTTATTTATTTTCAGTGTATAGCAAATTATGTCATTGTGACCGTATGAACCCTAATTTTGCAAAAGCAATCGTGCATACATGGTTATGAGGGCTATGATCAAATTTATTGAGGGGAAACACTCAACATATGATGGCAATCAATTCGCAAAAATATCATGCGAGGAAATATGCATGGATCATGAAGTTGGAGTTTTGAGGCTTACCTTGGTGCAAGCTAAAATGGAACTCTGCACAGATGGTGTTCCAGATGAGATTGGATGATCCCTACAGCTTCAATGGATGTTGTGGAGTGTGTTGCAAGCTTTGGAACACTCTGAAAACTTCTGGATCAAACTGGAGAACTCCAACTGCATAATTGAGGCATAATGGCTTGGTTGAATGGTGATTTTGAGCTAGGGATGTTACAGTTGGTGTTTAAGTGTTTGGACACCTCAAATACATCATATGTGATGTGTTTGAAAAATTGGAATGGATTGCTTAGGGCTGCAACTCAAAACCCGATGGTGGTTGCTCAAAAACAAAGAAAATTGGCACTTAAGAGAGAATGAGAGAAAGCAGTGCTATAACTTGCTTTGGTGTACCTTGAATGATCCATTGGAACCTATATTTATAGGTGATCAATTCTTGTCTTGGAGGAATAGTGAATGGCTGCTGGATCAGATCACATTCAAAGGGATTGGTTGGGCTTAAATGCCTCTTGTATTAGGTGTAACAGCTGCTCCAAATAGATCAGCTATGCCTTGACTGAAATCACATTCTTCAGTCATTTTAATTGTTGTTTAATCAGTGAACTTGACTGAGGAGAGTGAGAATCTTGACAATGCACTATTCCACATTAATGCTCTTTGAATTCAAGGTAAAATGTGATAAAATGCATGAACTTCAAGTTGGAAGATTCCTTGGCTTTGTGACTCAGCTTTGTAGGTTGGATCAGATGTATTGTGATTGGTTTGAGTACATGTGGCACAATGATCCTCAGTTTTGATTCAGAAATCGTGTGTGGCAAGCAAACATGCAAACTGATTTTTCCAAAACAGCTTGCAGCAACCTGACTTTGGGCATGGATTTCTCTTGGCTCAAGTTGAATTAATTCATGTTGAGATGCTCTTTGGATTCTTAGAAACATATGAAACAACATTGATGTTTACCTTTGGACTTGATTCAGCTTGCAACTATGTGAAAAGATCTCACAAGTTTTGGTGTTTTCAACAAAATCTTCCTTGGCCAGAATTTTTCTAAGTGTTGGGAAATGATGTATTTTCATGTTTTAGTCATTTTGGCCCAATCATAACTCAGAATCCATAATGAATTGGAGGGAGGTCAGTTTCAAGCTTTTGTAGAGGGTAATGAGAGCTACAAATCCAACTTTGGATGGGGAAAAATGGTCTTGTGGTTTAGGAGTTATGATCCTCCAAAGTTGGTACCCTTGCCACTTTGTTCATAACTTAGAAAATTTTCTAAGTTTTTATGGTTACCCGTTTTGCAAGTTATCCCACTTTTCTTGATTTTTCTGGATGAATGATGATTCAAATCATACATTAACATCATTTTAGGGTTAAAAAACCATTTTTATGAAAAATCTCAAAAAGTCAAAGTTGACTTTTGTGCACAGTTGACTTTTTATCAGATGAATTCCAAACGGTGCGATCCTCTATGAAATCAAGTCCTTGACCTAAATCAAACTTGATGGATTGATTTCATAGGTGTTATAGGGTGTATTGAATCATGTCCTAGGGTTTGGGAGCATGTCCTGGTCAAAAGTCAAAGGTACAGTTGACTTTTTCTCGCGAAACCCTAATTGTGGTTCAGATGAAATTGAGACTTATTGCTCAAGCTTCTTGGACCAATCCATTGTTGCAAATGGATAAATGTGGTATGTTAGGGACCCTCAAATCCTCCCTTGAGGCCTTGGCTCATGTTTTGTACCAAAAGTCAACTTAGGGGTGAATTAGGTCAAGAAACCTTAATTCCTGATTTTGGGTGAATGCATCCCCTAAGGCTAAATTTACTTGATGATTGGGTCCATGAGGTTCCATGGAGCATTTTAGGATATGCTTTGAAGCATTGGCTCATGCCTAGAGGAAAATTTCAAACTGGAGGCCCTGGTCGACCAAAACCCTAGTTTGGTGACACTAGCGATCTTGAGGCTTGATCCACCTAGAAGGGAGCAGCCTTGTGCTTAATCCTTGAAGTGGGTGTCCTCTTGATCCATTGTAGATGTTTGAGAGGCTAGACAAGTTTAAGATCATGTCATTCCTTGATTGATCCTTTGTCCAAGAACTCTGAGAGGGCTAGAAACCCTAATTTTGATTGTAGTGAATGCTCACCCATCTTTGGGGAAACTAATGAGCTATGATGGTCCCTCCATATTGTGATGATGATTTGCACAATGATGGGAAATCTTAGTGGTCAAAATTTGGGGTATGACAGTATGGGAATATCAATTCGCATTTATGTCGAGGGGGATATTCCTATGCCGATTGGAGTTCTTCTTCAGTTTGGTGGATGGATATTTTTTCTCTTTCGAAGAATTACCCGGAGGACATTTTTCTTAATAATTGGTCTTTCGAAGTTGGAAGCGGTTTCGTGACTTCTTTTTTGCACATAAATTGGACAGGATCCGGTACTTTAAAATATATATACCTTCAATTATTTTCTATTTCCCGTTTAAAAGACGTGGCAGTTGCGAGGATGGGCGGTTGGTCGAATGAGGTGTGGGAATGGAGGGATCTTGGAATTAATATTGGTGGATTTTATTATGCTGTTAGTGCAGGTACTGTAATTTCCAGCTCCGCGTTTATTCATGATCTAGAAGCAGCAGGCTTTCAAGTTCTTATTTCTGCCAGCACCGTGGTTCCTTTAGTTCAAGCTGAAGGATCTTTGATAAACAGAACCGAGTCCCTTTCTGCTATAGCTGTTGAGGTTTTTGTTGAGAATTTTACATCCAGCACCGTGGCTGACACAGGTTCATCATTATCAGCTGCAGTGGCAGCCATGGCGTCTCTCCGGCTTCTTCTTGCTAGCACTAGTATGCGGTCTTTAGAGAAAGATAGGATAACATAGATGCTAGAAGATGATAACAAGTTTTCGGTTAGCTCCTTTTACCGGTTGACCAACGGTTATCGAATTCCCTATGGCCCTCCTAATAAGGATGATAAAGCTTTGAGTTTAATCTGGAAAGTGGTGGTTCCGCAAAAAATCAAAGCTTTTGGCTGGAGGTGCTTTTTGAACAGACTACCGACAAGGGACCTTCTTCTTTTCAGAGGTATCATTCCTTCCTCCAGTGCTTCTAATTGTGTGTTTTGTTCTTCTTCCACGGGATCTTTGCATCACTTATTTTTGTCTTGTCCGGTGGCTAAATTGGTGTGGATAGAGGTGTCTGAGTGGATTGGTTATTCTTGCATTGGAAGGGATGATTTGATGGGGAGTTTCTTAGATTGGTTTGCTTTCTGCTAATCTAAAAAGCTTTATTCGGGCAGACAAGGTTGCATATGGCTATCAGTTGTTGGACCATTTGGACTCTTAGGAATGGCATCATTTTCCGAAATTCCACTTGGAATATTGTCGATTCAGTTTGGATGGTAAAATACACGCTTTGGAGGTGGTCTTTCATAGGAGATATTACTCATCCTAAATGTAATTTATTTGAATTCAACAAAGACCCTTTGTTTTACTTATCTTAAGTTTCATTTGGTAGGTAATCTCTTTGGCCTGTCGAACCTTTTCTCGATCCTTTGTAATCAGGTTTGAGTACCCTTTATACTCATTTCAATATCCCTTGCTTTAAAAAAAAACTGAGGTTAATTGTAAACCTTCCTATATTATTAAATGAGTGACGTATATACATGTTGGAGTAGCAAATTTTAGTTTGATTTAAGGGGGTTAATTTAGGGGTTGTTCAAATTATGAAAGAAAAACCTAAAAAAATAATTTGACTCATTCACTTATATTTTCTAATCGCTATGAACAAAAAACCCTTTTTCAGTGCTAAAAAACCACTCACATCTTTATGCCTCGCCGTCCGCCGTCTGCCGCTCCATCTTATCTCGTTGTCCTCCCTGCAATCAACAGTAAGGTAACCCTTTCTCAACCTCTTCATCTTTGCAACATCTACAGAAAGGTGTCACTTACGTTTCTGCTAACTCTCGTTTCAAATAACCCTAAACATCATTTAGCTTGCAGCAAAAATTTGATTTTTTTAGGTTCGAGGAAAGAAGTGTTTGATCATTGATCCCAAGGTTGGACTCTCTCTCTCCCTCACTCTCTCTCTTATCATACAATCATCAATTCTCAAGACATATTTCTACCCTTATTATTCACTTACTGGGTTCTACTTTTTGATTGAGATTTTATAGAATTTGACATTTCTTTGTACCTACAAAAGTTTTTTTTATAATCAATGGACATTAGAATGTTTTTTTTTTGGCCTTTTGATGATGTTGAGAGTTCGCATTTAACTCAAGCAAAAGCAAGGAGTTGAGTTGTGTCATCTTTCGGCTCACACAATTCAAAATGTCTGTACGAAAATTGTTTTCTTTGTGTGCTCTCAGCCTGATTTGATGAGATTCATAAGCTTTTCTTTTTCAAGCATGAGATCATGAAGTTGACAATGTAAATGCTTGTTTTTGTGTGCAGGTCCTCTGTTAGAAATCCCCAAATTGCTACCTGTAAGTGTACAAATCTTTTTCTGTTTAATCATAAGTTTTTTTTAATAAGCAAACTTGTATTAATTGAGTAGAAGAATTACGCTGAAAATACAAAAAAGAACAAATGGCCTACTACCTCCGACAACACAAGAGAGGAGAAGTATGCCAATCATACAATTTTATACAAGATAAGTTATTACTCTCAAGACCCACGTGTCATACTGTCATATCCCAAATTTTGACCACTAAGGTTTCCCATCATTGTGCAAATCATCATCACAATATGGATGAATCATCATGCCTCATCAATCTCCTCAAGGAATTGTTGAGCATTGACTGCAATCATAACTAGGGTTTCAAGCCCTCTCTGAGCCTTAGACAAAAGATCAATCAAGGAATGACTTGATCTTCAACTTGTTTAACCTCTCAAACATCCACAATGGATCAAAAGGACTCCCACTTCAAGGATTAAGCACAATGCTGCTCCATTCTAGGTGGATCAAGCCTCCAGATCGACTGTGTCACCAAATTAGGGTTTTGATCGCCCAGGGCCTCCAGATGAAAAATTTCATCTGGCCATGAGCCAATGATCCAAAACATAACCTAATATACTTCATGGAACCTCATAAACCCAATCATCAAGTCAATTTTGCCTCAGGGGATGCATACATCAAAAATCAGGAATTAGGGTTTCTTGACCTAATTCACCCCTAAGTTGACTTTCAGGACAAATCATGAGCCAAGACCTCAAGACATGATTTAAGGGTCTTTGATATACCATATTGATCCATTTGGAACAATGGATTGATCCAAGAAGCTTGGGCAACAAGTTTCAATTTCATCTGCACCACAATTAGGGTTTTGCGAGAAAAGTCAACTGTAACTTTGACTTTTGACCTGGACATGCTCCCATGCCCTAATACATGAATGAATATACCCTATGACACCCATGGAACATGTCCATCAAGTTTGATTTAGGTCAAGGACATGATTTTCTGAAGAATTGCACAGTTTGGAATTCCTCTGATAAAAAGTCAACTGTGCACAAAAAGTCAACTTTGACTTTTTGAGATTTTTCACCAAAATGGATTTTTGACCCTAAAATGATGTTAATGTATGATTTGAATCATCATTCATCAAGAAAAATCAAGAAAAGTGAGATAACTTGTAAAAGGGGTAACCATAAAAACTTAGAAAAATTCTAAGTTAAAAAATAAAGTGGCAAGGGTACCAATTTTGGAGGACCATAACTCCTAAACCACAAGGCCAATTTTTTCCATCCAAAGCTTGATTTGTAGACCTCATTATCATCTACAAAAGCTTCAACTACAAGTCATTCCAATTCATTAAGGATTTTGAGTTATGGAGTGATCAAAGTGGCTGAAAAGTGAGAATGTCACTTTTTCCAACACTTAGTGAAATTTTCACTAAGTCAGAATTTGTCTTCACTTTTTGCCAAATGTAGGGGGATTTTTCACTTGGAATCAAAAGAGATCAAAACCAAAGTTGTTCAAACAGTTGTTTTATCATGTTAGGGCTTTCCAAAATGGCCAAGAACATTGCCAAATTCAACCTACATCATGAGATACAACATTGGCAAGTTGCCTTGCTGAAATCTGTCAAAGCAAGGCAGAATTTACATTTTGGCTCGATTTGCCAAAATCAGCCAATTTCAATAGTTCCTATCCACTAGGACACCTCTGAGGATTGAATCCAAAGGGGACAATCACTGAGCCAAGCCTCCAAGGTCCAAGGAACAAGGAATAGCATGTTGAACCTAGAGTTGCTAAAATAGGGACAAGACTCCAAATTTGGAATGAGGCATTCAATGGAACCCTCAAGGTGGCATGTACTGAGCCATTCTCATCTGAAATCAGTCAAGACTTATCCAAGACCAAGGGAACCACAGCCCTGTGCCCTAACCTCTAGTCAATGGCTAGAGGAGACTTGCATTTCCATTGGCCAACATTGAGGAAACACCTGCTGCAGTTGCCATTCACTATTGCAGCCAAAACAAACTTGCTCTACTGTAAATAGAGCTCAATTGTGTTCAGTTTAAGTACACCAAAGCCATCAAACAGATGCTTTCCACAAAATCTCTTCTTTCACTCCAATTTTGCCTTCAAAGGCAAGTCACTATCGGGTTTTGAGTTTGAGAGCAATTCCAATCGAACGAATCACTCACACACCTCACATACATCATATAGAAGTGATCCAAACACTCACATAACATCTGGAACACATATTTCACAAAATCACCAGCTGGTTGCTCAAGGTTTTAACCAAGTTGCAGCTGAGGTACCACAGAGTGATCCAGCCAGTTTCAATCAGGTCCAAGCATTCAAACACACTCCATATGGTGTAGGGAAGCTGTTCAGATCATCACAACTCATCTGTAACACCTCCAACACAGAATTTGATTTGCTCTTGCTGTCACGACTTGGAGGTAAGCACATACTTTGTCATCTCTCAATCTATGCATATTTCCTCGCACAATAATTTGGCCATATGTTCATAATCATGCATGGAATGTTTTCCCTCAATTAATTGCATTGTTTGAATCGTGTATCAAAAGTCCTAGCCTTCATGCAGAAATTAGGGTTCTTGAGGTTTCTTCGTGATTTTTTGTTGTATGTTTAATTTAAATGAAATTAAAGTACATAGACATGATCGTGAGGTTGAGACGAGCATAATGATATGTGGATTGCATGATATGATTACGTATTCAGTGAGATTGGATAGAAAATGAAAATCTGGGCAAACTGAAAAACGCGCGTGTTCTTCAGCTGTTCTTGGCGCCATATTTCCAAATTTGAATATTTGAATTTTGTGATTTTGTTTAATTGATTCAAAAATTAATTTCTCTCTGAGTTTTAATGATTTTGAGTTGATTCTTTTTTTAATAATTCACAAAAATGTTAAAATATTTTATTTTACCAAAAAATCCCAAAAATATTATTTATTTTATATAATTGATATTTTTGCAAAGAATTAATATTTTAATTGTTTTTAACATTTGAAATATTATTTCCACCTTGATTTTGCAACTTTTAATGCTTTCTAATTATTTTGTAGGTCAATACTTAATTTTTGAAGCATTAATCCAAGATCACAATTTGTTTTCCATGTGTTAAACAATTTTTGATCAATTTAATTGAATTTTTATTCAATTAAATACATTTTTTGGAAATAAATTAGGGTTTTGGATTAATTCAACCCTCTTAAATCATTTTCAAAACACTCTGGGCCTCTAATAGAGTGTAAGACCCAATCCTTTTTTGACCAAATCATTTTGGGCCTCACTTATTGTATAAGTCCCAATACCGTCGAAAAACAAACGGCGCGATCGTCGCCTTTTCAAAAATCATCTGGGCCTACCCTCGTGTAGTAAGACCCATTTCTTCTTCTTCAAAACACTTTGGGCCTCTATTAGAGTGTAAGACCCAACCCCCTTTTAACCAAAATCATTTTGGGCCTCACTTATTATATAAGTCCCTCTGCGTTAAAAGAAAACCTCGGCGCGATCGCCATTTTTAAACGAAAAGTCAACTGGGCCTACCCTCGTGCTATAAGCCCCACTCTTTTTCTTTAAAACCTTTTTGGGCCTCTTGAGAGAGTGTAAGACCCATCCCTTTGTACAGAAAACTTTTTTTGGGCCACAGTCACTTGTGTAAGACCCTCTGTACAAATTCACTAGTAAAACCCTGGGCCTCTCCTTGAGCTGTAAGCCCCAAATCTTTCTTTTTCAAAGCACTTTCTCCTTTGATTTTGAATATACTGTTGTTTTCAATCTTTCTTTGTTGAACAACTAACCAAACAGCATGGAAGCTCTACAACCGAGTAAGTGGTTATCGCTTTCATTTACTGCTTTCATATAATATAAACTGTATTGTGGGGCTGTTTCGCTGTAAGTCTTCTTTCATAAACTCATATCAACTGTGTAATAATAGTATAGATATTTCGAGTTTCCCCGGCAACTACGTCTAGAACTAGGTAACACCGTCTTGTTTATTCGTAGAAATAGACACCTAGATCCCCAATAGGAGCACCAGATACAGTCTTCTCTTCGGCTGTCCTCCTTAGGAATCATCAAGAAACTCTACTCCCCAAGATGATTGTATTCTCCGTGAATGGCATCTTTGAGTTTCTTCCAAATTCTCGAACGTTCCTGACTCGATCTATTCCTTGTGAATAGCTTGCCTTGAATGTCTCGGGGTTTGGGAACCCACTACGGTCATAATCTTGGACCTTAACTAAGGGACCCTCTTTAAAAGTTAAAAGTCGTTGGATAGTAAACCTAGCACGTTTACCAGTGGTTTTTATCTTTAAAAGAGTCATCTCTCCGAATGGAAAGGAGATGATGGACCCACGGGCTTCTTAAAAGCATCGGCCTCCTCTTGGGCATCATACAAGGACCCGTCGGCTTCTTAGAAGTATTCACAGCCTCCTCTTAGGCTTTGTATAATGATCTCTTCCTCCGGGAATGATAGCCTTCTCTTGGGCTTCGTACAGGGACCGATCGGCTTCTTAAAAGTTTCTAGCCTCCTCTTGGGCTTCGTACAAATTGTCCCGACGACCTCCTATAGGTATAGGAACAGAACTTAGTAATCTACATAGAGCAGTCCTTTCCAGAGTCTACTACTGTTTCTCAAAGCATAGTACCAAAGATAAAACTCTAGACTTGGACAGTCTATTTTCCTTGAGTCTCAAAGGCATTCTCAAGTAACCCCTTTCGTTAAATAGGAAGGAAACCTGTAGACTCGGACAGTCTCAATACCCTTTGGATTTCCCCTTTCCTTAAAGAATGGGGAACAACCCCGATCCTCAGATCAAACCCATGAGTACAGTGTTGCTCATATAAGAACTGATTTTCTCTTTTAAAATCAGTATACTGGATCTGTCACTTAACTAAAACAGTCACCAGCAGATAGCCTCCTCTTAGGCTTCGTATAATGATCCTTCTTATCCTCAGCATAAGATAGCCTCCTCTTGGGCTTTGTACAAATGATTCTCCCCAGCGGAGCAAACCTTTCGCCTCCATCTCGGGCTTTATACGAGATACAAAAAGGTTCTTATTGAGCCAAACAAATTTTAGCCCACATCTCGGGCTTTGTACGAGATACAAAAACACTCTCTTGTTGAGTATAAAAGATTCCCCTGTAGAGTCAAAACCTTTTAGCCTCTCTCTCAGGCTTCGTATGAGACACAAAAGACTCCATCGTTGAGTCAATCACCCTTTTTGCCTCCATCTCGGGCCTCGTACGAGATACAAACTCCCTTTAAGCAAAAGTCAAACTCTTTTTCAGCCTCCATCTCGGGCTTCATACGAGATACAAAATACTCTCCAACTGAGTAAACTCTTTTAGCCTCCTTTTAGGCTTTGTATAATGATATCCCCCACTGGGTCGAACCCTTTTAGCCTCTCTCTCGGGCTTTGTACGAAACACATATTAGCCTCCTCTTAGGCTTTGTATAATGATTTTCCCCAGCGGAAATTAGCCTCCTCTTAGGCTTTGTATAAGAAAACTACTGGTTGATCCAATCAACCTTTTAGCATCAAACTTGTGCCTCGTTCACGGTAAACAAACATCAACAACTCCTTCCCTTTCATTTAATCGCTGTAAGCGGCAAGCCTCTGGATCATCTACATCCATGCCACTGTCCTTCTTTTAGCATGAGGAATTCCTAAGGAAAGATGGCGTTGCTCTATACACAGAGTTAAAGTCTTCTCCTTCGGGTTAAAACCCTTTCTTCGGAAATTATGGCATTGCTCGGATCCGCGTATCCCAGTTAAAGTAATTTTCCTTCTTCCCTCTTTAGAGATGACAAACTCTCTCTAAAGTTGAGACCTTTTCAGCTTCACATCTTGGGCTTTGAACAAGATACAAACAACCTTTCGCTTCACGTCTTGGGCTTTGAACAAGACACCAAAAACCATTTCCTCCCATAGATTAGGAGGAACTACGAACGCTCTGATTTCCCTGTTTCGGTAAACGGGAATACGTAGGCATAAGATCGAAAGAAAAGATCTTAGCGAGCACACTCAACAAAAACCCAAAATCCCATACTTTCACGTATCTATCAAAAACGTCCGACATTTCATTCTTAACAAAATAAGCAGAAGAGCCCCACAACCACAATAGCATCTGTAACTTAACAGACCGCTGTTTAAACTCGTCATGCAAGCAGGGTTAATTAGAGACATCTATTTCCCTTCCTTCATCAGCTTTAATAGGATAAAAAATGAATCGAGCTGTAGTAACACCAAAGAACGATACTGCTTAAGAACCACGTCCAAAATCGCTCGCTACAGGAAAAATGGCGCCCACCGTGGGGCCCGTGACAAGAAGGAATCTTGTCTTCTTTTTTTTATCTCTCTGGTAGAAACCTTCGCTGAGATGAGACTTTTTTACTCTATTAGGATCTTAGGTCAAAACCTTCGCTTGTAGAAACTACAGAGTGGTGACTCCGCCGGGGAGCCATTTCTGTCAGGAACTTAAGATTCTTAGCTTTTAAAGTCTAGGATGATTAGGGCAAATATATATACTGCTTTTCCTAATTGCTATACGTGTTTATTTTTCTGCTAATGGGAATGCGGGTGATGCCGTATGTGGAAAGATTGAGTATACACCTAGAAAAGCCAACCCTTTCATAGTGCGGAAGCTATCGGAAATAGCTGTTACGCGATACTACCCTCATTTAAGGCTGGTGATCTATTCTCGGTGAATAGCACTTACTCTAAGATTGCACACAACTCGCTGGCGATCCGCTTGTTGTCTGCCTTCCTGGGAGGAGCTAATGATAATGAGTACAGTTACAAAAATCACCTTAGTAAACCTTTGGGGATGGGTAGAGCCTTGACTTCATGACAACGACCCTCTGACCCCATGTTTTTTCTATGTTTTTGTGTGCTGCATTCATGCATTCATCTAAAAAACATTAAAACATTCAAAAAACTTTCTCTTCTAGTCTCTCTGGTTTTTTCAAAATAAACTAAGACTGTGATTGCAAATATCAGAGAAAAGGATTGCACCGATGGATTTCGTTAGAAGGAGAATTCACCAGTATACCTTCAAGGTTCCAAAGCTTGAGGATTTGAGAAGGTTAGCGAAGATGATCACTAACCCAGAGGCCTTCAGAGCCAAGCACGGTGGTTTGCTACCATTGTTAAGAGTCCATGTGATTGGGGGAATCATGGACGCGCTCGTTCAATTCTACGATCCAGTTTATCACTGTTTCACATTCCCAGATTACCAGCTAGCACCAACGCTGGAGGAGTATTCTCATCTGTTGGAATTACATATCACTGATCGAGCTCCATTTTCTGGACTGGAAGAAGTTCCTAAGAATCAGACCATTGCACGAGCAATTCATCTGGACGAGTCTGAGGTCAGGACTCACCTGACTACCAAGGGTGGCATACAAGGTTTGCCAGCCCAGTTCTTAACAAAGAAAGCTCTGTACTTTGCTAGTATAGGGAACGGGACTGCTTTCGAAAGCATCTTTGTCTTGCTCACCTACGGGTTATTTTTGTTTCCTAACATCAATAACTTCGTCGATATCAACGCTATTAAGGTTTTTCTCATTGGAAACCCTGTTCCGACTTTGCTCGTAGATGCGTATCATTCTGTACACTTAGGAAATTTGTACAATGGAGGGGAGATCACATGTTGTGTACCTTTTCTTTACAAATGGTTTATCTCTCATTTGCCTAAGTCTGCTGCTTTTTGGGATTGTAAGAATGCCCTACGCTGGTCGTAGAAGATCATGTCTCTTACCAACTCTGATATAGATTGGTGCATTAAGATTTATGATGGGATCAGGATCATTGATCGTTGTGGAAACTTCCCCAACGTACCCCTCATAGGAATTAAGGGGGGAATCAACTACCATCCGGTATTGGTTCTTCGTCAATTTGGATACCCGATGAGGCTCGTTCCGCAGAACGCTCATCTGGAAGGTCTTTTCTTCAAGGAAGGAGAAAACGACAGGGCACTAAAGATGGAAATAGTGCATGCGTGGAAACACGTTCATAAGAAAGGACGAGAGTCTCTAGGAAAACCAGACTGTGTCTCGGTGGAGCCTTATCTCCATTGGGTACAAACTAGAGCTCTCAAGCTAAAAATGCCTTATCCTCGTTACGGAATTCTTCCGCCGAGGGAGTCTGTCATGTACTTCATGACGGAAACTGAAAAGCTTCAGGTTACTCTCAACAAAGTTCAAAAGGAGAGAAGGTCTTGGAAGAACAAGTACCGCACCCTCAACATCGAGTGTATCCAAATACAGCAACTACTGAGAGAAAAAGATGCTCTGATTGAAATTTTAGAGCAACATGCTGTAGAGAATCAAGACGACCAAAGGAATTTGCTCGCTCCTTTCACCTGGCAAAGGAATGACAACCCGACAACGGCCCAAGCGCCCCGGTCAAAGAAGAGGAAGTACCAGGATCCATTAGCTTAGGTTTCTGTTTCCGCACCTTGTAATCTAGTGTATTTCCATTTCTGTAATCCTTTGAATTCAATAAAAGGGGGTTTCCCCACTGTTTGATATTTGCAATCTAATTGTCAAAGTTTATTTTGATTAAATCAACAAACAATTAATGAATCATTGCATTTTATCATTTTTCCCATCGCGTATTCTCCTTATCTACGAATCTTACGTTTGTGTCTCGGTTCTAGAGTCAAACTGTCTCATTCGTATAATACTCGGGCCAGTCGTCAGAAAAAGATGGATGATCTTGAGGAAGAGAACATAGAGTTGAGAGAAGAGATCGACGCTCTGAGATAGGATATGAGAAAGCTTCGTAATGACATGCAAGCCATGGCAGAAGCTCAGCTACAAAGGACTGTGATCTCGGAGATCACCTCGACGCCCATAGTGGAAAAGTTCGATCCTAGGTATCAGATGCCGAAAGATCGTCCCTGGGGCATGCCTGTTAACTATATCCCGGAAGGATATGTTCCGCCGATCGTTGAAGATCAGGGAACTTCTGCAGGAGCCACTGGTCCTGAAGGTTACAAACTTCGGGAAAGCGAAGATGCCAAAGGCATATTAAAGACCCCTAAAGGTTACAAACTTTGGGAGACGCCAAGATTCAACGCCGTAGTTACGGTACCACCCCCTGTGGTGCACTCTGTCCCAGAAGGACAGATTCCACAGATACCTTCTGCTAGGAAGGAGACTATGTTTGACCGAATGGATGAATTCCAGGAACAGTTCTTGGAAATGCAGAGGGAACTGCAAGCCATTCGCGGTCAGGATCTTTTTGGAAAGGACGCCGCATACCTTTGTCTGGTCCCCAATGTGAAAGTTCCGCACAAATTCCAAGTGCCTGACTTTGAAAAATACAAGGGTAACTCTTGCCCTCAGAGTCATTTGACGATGTACGCTCGACGGATGTCAGCTCAGACGGAAAATCAGGACCTGCTGATTCACTACTTTCAGGATAGTTTAACCGGTACTGCCTTAAAATGGTACATGGGTTTAAACTGTGCCTCGATCAGCACATTCAGAGATCTTGGCACTGCCTTCATCCAATAATACAAATACAATTTGGACATGGCACCCGACAGAGATCAACTCAGATCAATGTCGCAAAAGGACAAGGAAACTTTTAAGGAGTATGCCCAAAGGTGGCGTGAAATTGCCGCTCAAATTTGTCCACCTCTTGAGGAAAAAGAGATGACAAAGATCTTTTTAAAGACCTTAAGCTCGTTTTACTACGGCCGAATGGTCGCCAGTGCGCCCAGTGATTTCACCGAAATGGTCGGTATGGGTGTACGTCTTGAGGAAGCCGTCCGAGAAGAACGTTTGGTAAAAGACACTGGATCGACGAGTGGTACTAAAAAATACGGTAGTGCTCTCCCTAAGAAAAAAGAGCAAGATATTGGGAATACCTCTCTCGGAAAGCAAAGGCGTCGTTATCAACCAGTAGCAGCGGTAACTCCTGCTATCGGCCCCGCGCCTGTTCCTACGTATCAACCTCAGGTTGCGCAGAGCCAACCTAATCAACAAAGGACTCAACAGCCTCTTCAGCAGGCTCGTCCCCAGTACAATAACAACCGTACAACACGATCATCAGGGTTTGATCCTATACCCGTGTCGTACGCATAACTATTTCCGTTACTACTGGCTAAGGGGCACATTCAGACTAAGTCTCCTCTTACTGTACCGGAAAATCCTTCTTTTTGGTTTAAAGCGGATCAGACATGCCCTTATCATCAAGGAGGATCGAGGCATAACATAGAGAATTGCCTCAATTTCAAATCTGATGTGCAAAAGCTTGTTAGGAGCGGGCTCTTATCTTTCAAAGATACGAATCCTAATGTTCTTACGAACCCGCTGCCTCAACACGAGAAGGCTGCGGTCAATCTGATTGAGAAAGAGACTAACAACATCTATCAAATTCACGATGTACTCTTATTGAAGACCAATCTGGTCAAGATACATTGTAGACAGAGGGGATATGGCCGTGTGCCACCTCATAACTATCACTAGTGTGATATCTGCTCTAAAGACAACCAAGGATGTTCTGTAGTGCAAGCGGCCCTACAGGAACAGATGGATCTCGGATGGATCCAAGAGCACCGAGTTCGTGGAGTTAACATGGTCTACATGAATTCCAACGTCATTCAAAACCACGATATCTGTGCGATGAATGTCAACTTGGTGGCGATGCACTCAAGGCAAAGCCAGTATCATAATCTGCCGCGGCACGATTACAATTCCTGTCTGACTTGCTCGGTAAACAAACAGGGATGCTCTTTCATACAAGAGGCCCTCCAGCGTCAGATGGATCTTGGATGGATCCAAGGCTAGCATGATATGAATCCCTATCAAATCAACATGGTTCAGATCTTTAATATTCGCGTGATGAATACCAACCTGGTAGAGTTACATGCTGAGCAGGTCCGACTCGGATTCCTGGTCTCTCATAACTATCAAAGCTGTAAAACGGGTTATGAAAACGATCGAGGTTGTACCCTTGTCCAGGAGGCACTTCAGCACTTGTTAAATCATTGGTGGATGCCCATCTACATGGACGAAGATACTCAGTAGATTAGTATCAGTAACAGAAATCCCACTCGGCGTCAAAGACAGGATGTCCGATCAGTGGAAGCTAACCTAGTGAGGTTGCATTGAATTCAAAGTGGGCGTGGCCAGGTACCCCCACACAACTATGACAGTTGTAAAGTCTGTTCGGAAAGTAACCAAGGATGCTACCTTGTGAGAGCAGCTCTTCAGGGTCAAGTCAATCATGGAGAAATTCGTCCATATCTAGGTTCTGGACCCACCAATTGGTCGCCGAACTACCTT
The DNA here is from genome assembly GCA_022829125.1 of Lathyrus tuberosus. NCBI lineage: Eukaryota > Viridiplantae > Streptophyta > Magnoliopsida > Fabales > Fabaceae > Lathyrus > Lathyrus tuberosus. Next base: position 824,660 of record JALAZF010000822.1, on the reverse strand, counting down.
GCTGAGCAAGTTGAGGATGTCCTCTCGATCTCTGGTCATCACAGGACCAGGGATGTTTTTGCTATTATTCCTCTACTTGACGAATCTAAAGTTCCTAACCGGGAATGGATTGAGATTACTTATGATGGTCAGAAAAATCAGAAGGTTCCCATAGTCATCTATCTGCCGAGACCACTACCGTATGAATCAGCTAAGGCTATCCCTTACAAATACGGTGCAACAACAGTTGAAAATGGGAAGGAAATTCCATTACCCTCCGTCGTGAATATTGCAGACATCAGTCGGGTAACACGGAGCGGTCGAATCTTCAACCGAGGAGTTGGAGAATCCAACAAAGAAAAGGAACTTCAGACAGAAATTCCTGATCCACCAGTCGGTCAATCCAGTAATCCCGACCTGTCGAAAGACAAAGATGAGATGCTTAAGCTCATCCAAAGGAGTGAATTCAACATTGTTGATCAACTGTTACAAACTCCTTCAAAGATCTCAGTTTTATCACTGTTACTCAGTTCATAAGCGCACAGGGTGGCTCTACAAAAAGTCTTAGAGTAAGCCTTTGTGGAACAGGATGTAACAATCAGACAGTTCGATAACATTGTCTCAAACATCACTTCCTGCAACAATTTGGGATTTAGTGATGAGGAATTACCCGAAGAGGGTCGCCGTCATAACATGGCACTCAATATCACAGTTAACTGCCAGGACGATGCTTTAGCCAGCGTACTGGTAGACACAGGGTCAGCCCTGAATGTTATGCCGAAGTCCACTTTGATGCAACTATCATTCAAAGGCCCTCCGATGAGAATTAGCGAGGTTGTCGTCAAAGCGTTCGACGGATCCAGAAAAGCAGTTATCGGCGAAGTTGATCTTCCCATAACTATTGGTCCTCACACTTTTCAAGTCACTTTCTAAGTCATGGACATCCGGGCAACATACAGTTGTTTATTAGGAAGAGCTTGGATACATCAGGCTGGAGCGGTCACCTCGACCCTCCACCAAAAGCTAAAGTTCATTCAGAACGATCAACTTGTCACAGTCTGTGGGGAACAGGCTTTGCTTGTGAGTAACTTGTCATCATCTGCTGGTATAGAACCTGAGGAGGTTATTGGGACGCAGTTCCAAGCACTGTCAGTGAGCAAGAACAGTCAATCCGGAGGAGGAACGTCAATTTCCTCGTACAAGGATGCTATCAAAGCGGTCGTGAGTACCGATACAATCGGATGGGGACAGCTTGTTATTCCTATTGATAAAAAACAAAGAAGGGTCTTGGTTTTTCTACAACCTGTACCCAGACAGCTGTTGGCGATGAAAGTCTTCATCCCATTCAGAACTTCTTCCATAGTGGAGGCTTCCTCCAACCAGTGACTCAAGTAGTCCATGCTATCAATGAAGAGGATCCCTTTGATCTAGATGAGGATTGGAAGTCCTATCTTAACAAGGACGGTTATGTGTCGCAGGACGAAACGCAAATGCCATTTTGCTACCCCGCACAGAGTCCGGAATTTATACCCTGATCAGACGTCGAAATGATCTATGGAGATTGTGATCCGGAAGGATGCCGTGCTCCACCAAATTCATTAGAGGAAGACACTCTGATGAAAGACAACTTTGATTCTACTTACTATGGCCCAATGGATGGTCTGCCAATGTGGCAACCTTATCCAGGAAATTTGGGGCAAGAGGGTCAGCCGAACAATGAAAATCAGTTGACCGTCATTGAACAGAATACCTGTGTCCCCACCATGTCATGGGACCAACACTCAGGTCATTGGGAATTACTCAACATGAAGTTGAATTCGCAACGTTCGCAGGACTTGAATTCATCAACTATGCTTTTCCTGAGGTCAACGTCATCGAGAGAGATGACTTCTCCAATTCCAAAGAAGTTTGGGACACTCTGGGAGAACCAAGTGGAAAATACGACTATTTGGTCAAGTACACCGCTCCCGCAAGCTCTCGTATCAGGCTCGAAGATATCCAGCCAACTGGATGGGGAGATACAGCTGAGAGTACAAATGCTATGCAAAATGCAACAGAGGAATCCTCCTACGACAATTCTGCCTGGGAGACAGATTCCAATGATCCTGCTCCACCAGAAATCAGCGTCATTTCTAAAGACAAATCAAGGAAGGTGCCAGACTTTGTAATTCACCGAGGAGTTCGCTGCCAGTGGGTTGCTGTCGATGTTCCGAAGGTCATTCACCAGTCAAAGTAATTGCCATCTTTAAACCTTTCACCCTGCCCAGGTGAAACAGATGTTTTGATAGGGCTCGCTTTCTGTAAATTTCCCTCTTCGCTTTGCCTGAAGCGACAGAGTTTTGTTTTATAGGGCTGTAGTTTCAAGAGTCGACTTGTGCATTAATAAAATAACGTCGTTCTGTAATTTCCGCATTATTTGCTGTTTTCTCTTTTTGCTTTTTCAGAAAATGGTAATCCTAAAAAACATTCGATAATAAAAACAAGCAGTAAAATCAATACACTGCACACACTTGCATTTTCTCTATCTCTTCTAAACACAAATCATCACGTCATGCAGATTGCTTGTTTTACACCCCGTTGAAACATACGATCTGATGCCTTCTCCCGACTTTGGGTTCCCGGTATTTGGGGCTGAAGAAGAAGCTGACAACGAAATTCCAAAAGAGATCTCCCGATTACTCAGACAAGAGGAAAGGTCCATTGAACCTCACAAAGAGCCGTTGGAAACGGTAAACTTGGGTTCGGAAAAAGAGAGAAAAGAAATCAGGATTGGAGCACTGCTCAGTCCAACTGCCAGAGAGGGTTTGATAAAGCTTCTTAGAGAATTTCCCCATGTGTTCGCTTGGTCCTATCAGAACATGCCTGGGTTGGATACCAGCATCGTGGAACATCGCTTACCGTTGAGATCGGAATGTCCGCCTGTAAAGCAGAGGTTGAGACGCACTCACCCGGACATGGCCATCAAAATCAAAGAGGAGGTACAGAAACAGATTGACGCGGGTTTCCTCGCTACATCTGAATATCCTCAATGGTTAGCCAACATCGTACCCGTTCCCAAAAAGGACGGAAACGTCAGAATGTGTGTCGATTACAGAGATCTGAACAAGGCAAGTCCAAAGGACGACTTTCCTTTACCACACATTGACATGCTAGTAGACAGTACAACAAAGTTCAAAGTTTTCTCCTTCATGGATGGATTCTCGGGCTATAACCAGATCAAAATGGCGCCGAAAGACATGGAGAAAACTTTGTTCATTACCCCATGGGGTACCTTTTGTTACAAGGTGATGCCGTTCGGTTTGAAGAATGCCGGGGCAACCTATCAAAGGGCCATGACCACTCTGTTTCATGACATGATACACAAGGAAATCGAGGTATATGTCGATGATTTGATTGCAAAATCAAAAATAGAGGATGAGCACGTTGAACATCTGTCAAAATTGTTCAAACGTCTAAGAAAATTCAAGCTCCGCTTGAATCCCAACAAGTGCACCTTCGGTGTCCGTTCAGGGAAACTACTAGGGTTCGTCGTCATCCAGAAAGGAATTGAAGTTGATCCTGACAAGGTCAAGGCCATTCAAGAAATGCCTTCTCCGAAAACTGAAAAACAAGTCAGAGGATTCCTGGGACGTTTGAACTACATCTCCAGATTCATATTCCTTATGACCGCCACTTGTGCGCCGATTTTCAAATTTCTGAAAAAGAACCAGGATTGCGTTTGGTCAGAAGACTGCCAAACTGCCTTCGACAGTATTAAGGAATACCTGTTGAATCCGCCGATTCTGTCACCTCCAGTGGAAGGAAGACCACTGATTATCTATCTCACAGTCCTTGAGGACTCAATGGGATGTGTACTTGGCCAGCAGGACGAAACCAAAAGAAAAGAGTCTGCCATTTACTATCTGAGCAAGAAGTTCACCGACTGCGAAACTCGGTACACGATGCTTGAGAAAACTTGTTGCGCTTTGGCTTGGGCAGCCAAACATCTTTGCCAATACATGATTCGTCATACTACTTGGTTGGTCTCCGAGATGGATCCGATCAAGTACGTCTTCGAAAAACCTGCTCTCACAGGAAGAATTGCCCGTTGGTAGATGTTGCTATCAGAATATGACATAGAGTACCACGCTCAGAAAGCCGTTAAGGGAAGTATTTTAGCCGATTATTTAGCTCATCAACCGATTGACGATCAGGAATCAATCGGGTTCGACTTCCCAGACGAAGATGTCATGTATCTCAAAATGAAAGATTGCGATGAACCGTTACCCAGTGAAGGGCCGGAACCAGGTTCCCAGTGGGGACTTATTTTTGACGGAGCAGTTAATCATTCCGAAAACGGAATTGGGGCAATCATTGTTACCCCTCAGGGTACCCACATTCCTTTCACTTCCAGACTTACGTTCAAATGTACGAACAACGAGGCCGAATACGAAGCTTGTATTATGGGTCTCGAAGAAGCGATTGATCTAAGGATTAAGAACTTGGACGTATACGGCAATTCAGCCTTAGTTATCAATCAGATCACATGAGTTTGGAACACATACCAGTCAGGATTGATTCCTTACAAAGACTATGCAAGAAGGTTGTTGCCCTTCTTCAACAGAGTTGACTTTCATCACATCCCTCGTGGTGAGAATCACATGGCTGATGCTTTAGCCACTCTTTCTTCCATGATTAGCGTAGGTCGATGGAATGACCTACCTAAGATTGACGTAATGCGCCTTGAACGGCCCGCCTACATCTTCGCGATCGAAGCAGTCATAGACGAGAAACCTCGGTATCATGATATCAAGTGCTTCCTTCAGAAACAAGAGTGCCCACCTGGGGCACTCAGAAAAGATAGGAAAACCCTCAGAAGGCTAGCTGGAAGCTTCTTCCTGAGCGGTGACACTCTTTATAAGAGGAATTTTGACATGGTCTTGCTCCGATGTGTGGACAGACCAGAAGCAGACATGCTTATGAAAGAAATTCATGAAGGATCCTTTGGCACTCATGCCAACGGACATACAATGGCGAGAAAAATTCTCAGAGCCGGGTACTATTGGTTGACCATGGAATCCGACTGCTACAAGTACATGAGGAGGTGTCACAAGTGTCAGATATACTCCGACAAAATTCATGTACCGCCATCGCATCTCAAAGTTCTTTCTTCCCCATGGCCTTTTTCCATATGGGGAATCGACATGATTGGCTTGATTGAACCTAAGGCTTCAAACGGACATCGGTTCATTCTGGTAGCCATTGACTATTTCACCAAGTGGGTCGAAGCAGCGTCGTACGTTAATGTTACCCGACAAGTGGTGGTCCGATTTATTAAAAACAATATCATCTGCCGTTATGGTGTTCCAAGCCAGATCATTACCGATAATGGATCTAACTTGAACAATAAGATGATGAAGGAGTTGTGCGCAGAGTTCAAGGTTGAACACCATAACTCATCTCCCTACCGACCCAAGATGAACGGAGCGGTAGAAGCGGCTAATAAGAACATCAAAAGGATCGTTCAAAAGATGGTTGTAACCTACAAAGATTGGCACGAGATGCTACCCTTTGCTCTTCATGGTTATCGCATATCTGTCCGCACTTCAACAGGGGCTACCCCTTTCTCTCTAGTGTATGGCATGGAGGCAGTGCTCCCCATAGAAGTAGAGATCCCATCAATCCGAGTATTGATGGAAGCTAAGCTCACCGAAGCTGAATGGTGTCAAAGTCGACACGACGAATTAAACCTGATCGAAGAGAAGTGAATAACGGCATTATGCCACGGTCAGTTGTATCAGCAAAGAATGAAGAGGGCGTTTGACAAAAAAGTCCGACCTCGTATCTTCAGAAAAGGAGACCTCGTGCTCAAGAAGATACAATCATTTCTCTCTGATTCGCGAGGCAAATGGACTCCGAATTATGATGGCCCTTATGTGGTCACGAAAGCTTTCTCAGGCGGCGCCTTGAGACTTGCAACCATGGACGGAGAGGAATTTTCCTACCCCACGAATGTTGATGTAGTCAATAAATACTTCGCCTAAACTAAAAAAAAACGTCTCGGTGGATTGAAAACCCGAAAGGGCCGTCCAGGCAAAAGTTAGAGACATGAAAAAAAATCATCCCGGTGGATTGGAAACATCATAGTACAATCCAGGCAAAAATTAGGGATAATGGCAAGTAACTATGTTCAACAGAGGCAAGTCCCTCAGCAGCAGTTACATCACCCATCGGAGGAAATCTCCAGTCAACGGTCATCTTCGACGGAAGCTCAGGATGCCCCGAATTCAAAGTTGGTAGAAGGATATTAGTCGTTATGTTTCAACGTAGCCTTTTTCCCTGTAAATTACCATTTTCTAACTTTGTATATACTCTTTGGAATCACGCGTTTGGCTGATCTCCATCTTATCAATAAAATTTGAGCCCTTGTGCTTTTGTTTGTAATTCTTATTTGTTTTAGCTTTACAGAACGACGTTGTTTAACTTAATCAGCGACTCTTGAAATAAAACAAAATGAATTTACTTGTTAAAACTTTTTCTGCTTTTAAATTAAAGATGGCATTTCTTTTTACTGTTGAACATCAGAAGAACATCGATCGCTTCTCCAGAAGTAAGCGAACTTCGAAGTGCAGAATCAAAGTACTCCTTCTAAACCAGTATGCCTGAATGAAGGATCAACTGTATCAGATGCGGTTTTCCCGTCTGATACCTTCGGCCGAGTTCTCATCTCCTAAGCCCGATCAACATAGCTCCCAACAGGGACTATCTCTCCTAAGCAAGGTGGAATTGCTATTTTGAACCAACGGTACTTCTTCGCCCCGCGATGGCCGAGTATCCAACCGTGTTCATTCATTAGTATGTATGTCGCGTCTGTTTTGTCAGCATATACATACATACATCGTGCATTTGATTTGCATTCACATTTCATATTGCATCGCTATCACTTGAGTCGGTCTTATCCTGCCGTGATAACCGTCCTCTCAATCGAGTTTGTCAGTTCTTTCCTCGTCAGGAATTGCTTCGTCTGAACAATCTCGTCACCAGTGTATCTCTAGATCAGAGTCGGCACTCGGCCACTTTGATAACTTGAACCTCTGAAACATCAGAGAAACCTTCAACAGATGTCACTCTTCACCATTGAAGATGATATCCTTGCATTCCCGGATTAAAGGAAAATCCCCAGAGAAAGCCTCTTAACAGAGATTCGGCAGTACATCAGTGTTTCTCCGAAAATCCGCTGATGAAAAGGTCATCGGCACCTCAAAATTGGATCCTATCATATGGCATTTCTCCGGGAAGATCCCGAGAAAAGTATGATGCAATATCCCTAAGCGAGGCAGTTTCACAGGAAACTCGCTTTCCCCAGTAGAATCGACAAATGGCGTCTCCAACAGAGAAGTTTGTGCAACTCTACAACTCAGACGTTGGGTTCCCCAGCAAGTCTGACATCAAAACTTTTTCCGTCAAATGGCATCTCTCCAGGAAAATTCGGCGAGAAGTTTGAGGAAAACCACTACGAATAGCGTTCCTTGTCAATAAAGTTTATTGACAAAAGAAACTGAGACCAGTTCCTTGGTTGGAAACCAGGATCGAGGGGAAGCTTACATCAGAAATTGAGACCAGTTCCTTGGTAGGAAACCAGGATCGAGGGGAAGTTTACATCTGAAACTAAGACCAGTTCCTTGGTAGGAAACCAGGATCGAGGGGAAGTTTATTTCTGAAACTGAGACCAGTTCCTTGGTTGGAAACCAGGATCGAGGGGAAGTTTACCTTTTCTAAGCATCATTGCTTAGTAAAAGAAGATGAATGCGCAAGCTGCCATTCATAGCCATCAAAATTTCGGATATTCCGATATTTTATCCTCTTGCACCCCGAATGCTCGAACACTTTCGTCATTCACACCTTCGGGTCCAAGAAGATTAAATAGGGGCATCTGTCATACCCCAAATTTTGACCACTAAGGTTTCCCATCATTGTGCAAATCATCATCACAATATGGATGAATCATCATGCCTCGTCAATCTCCTCAAGGAATTGTTGAGCATTGACTGCAATCATAACTAGGGTTTCAAGCCCTCTCTGAGCCTTAGACAAAAGATCAATCAAGGAATGACTTGATCTTCAACTTGTTTAACCTCTCAAACATCCACAATGGATCAAAAGGACTCCCACTTCAAGGATTAAGCATAATGCTGCTCCCTTCTAAGTGGATCAAGCCTCCAGATCGACTGTGTCACCAAATTAGGGTTTTGATCGCCCAGGGCCTCCAGATGAAAAATTTCATCTGGGCATGAGCCAATGATCCAAAACATAACCTAATATACTTCATGGAACCTCATGAACCCAATCATCAAGTCAATTTTGCCTCAGGGGATGCATACATCAAAAATCAGGAATTAGGGTTTCTTGACCTAATTCACCCCTAAGTTGACTTTTGGGACAAATCATGAGCCAAGACCTCAAGACATGATTTGAGGGTCTTTGATATACCATATTGATCCATTTGGAACAATGGATTGATCCAAGAAGCTTGGGCAACAAGTTTCAATTTCATCTGCACCACAATTAGGGTTTTGCGAGAAAAGTCAACTGTAACTTTGACTTTTGACCTGGACATGCTCCCAAGCACTAATACATGAATGAATATACCCTATGACACCCATGGAACATGTCCATCAAGTTTGATTTAGGTCAAGGACATGATTTCCTGAAGAATTGCACAGTTTGGAATTCCTCTGATAAAAAGTCAACTGTGCACAAAAAGTCAACTTTGACTTTTTGAGATTTTTCACCAAAATGGATTTTTGACCCTAAAATGATGTTAATGTATGATTTGAATCATCATTCATCAAGAAAAATCAAGAAAAGTGAGATAACTTGTAAAAGGGGTAACCATAAAAACTTAGAAAAATTCTAAGTTAAAAAATAAAGTGGCAAGGGTACCAACTTTGGAGGACCATAACTCCTAAACCACAAGGCCAATTTTTTCCATCCAAAGCTTGATTTGTAGACCTCATTATCATCTACAAAAGCTTCAACTACAAGTCATTCCAATTCATTAAGGATTTTGAGTTATGGAGTGATCAAAGTGGCTGAAAAGTGAGAATGTCACTTTTTCCAACACTTAGTGAAATTTTCACTAAGTCAGAATTTGTCTTCACTTTTTGCCAAATGTAGGGGGATTTTTCACTTGGAATCAAAAGAGATCAAAACCATAGTTGTTCAAACAGTTGTTTTATCATGTTAGGGCTTTCCAAAATGGCCAAGAACATTGCCAAATTCAACCTATATCATGAGATACAACATTGGCAAGTTGCCTTGCTGAAATCTGTCAAAGCAAGGCAGAATTTACATTTTGGCTCGATTTGCCAAAATCAGCCAATTTCAATAGTTCCTATCCACTAGGACACCTCTGAGGATTGAATCCAAAGGGGACAATCACTGAGCCAAGCCTCCAAAGTCCAAGGAACAAGGAAGAGCATGTTGAACCTAGAGTTGCCAAAATAGGGACAAGACTCCAAATTTGGAATGAGGCATTCAATAGAACCCTCAAGGTGGCATGTACTGAGCCATTCTCATCTGAAATCAGTCAAGACTTATCCAAGACCAAGGGAACCACAGCCCTGTGCCCTAACCTCTAGTCAATGGCTAGAGGAGACTTACATTTCCATTGGCCAACATTGAGGAAACACCTGCTGCAGTTGCCATTCACTATTGCAGCCAAAACAAACTTGCTCTACTATAAATAGAGCTCAATTGTGTTCAGAGTGAGTACACCAAAGCCATCAAACAGATGCTTTCCTCAAAATCTCTTCTTTCACTCTAATTTTGCCTTCAAAGGCAAGTCACTATCGGGTTTTAAGTTTGAGAGCAATTCCAATCAAACCAATCACTCACACACCTCACATACATCATATAGAAGTGATCCAAACACTCACATAACATCTGGAACACAGATTTCACAAAATCACCAGCTGGTTGCTCAAGGTTTTAACCAAATTGCAGCTGAGGTACCACAGAGTGATCCAGCCAGTTTCAATCAGGTCCAAGCATTCAAACACACTCCATATGGTGTAGGGAAGCTGTTCAGATCATCACAACTCATCTGTAACACCTCCAACACAGAATTTGATTTGCTCTTGCTGTCACGACTTGGAGGTAAGCACATACTTGGTCATCTCTCAATCTATGTATATTTCCTCGCACAATAATTTGGCCATATGTTCATAATCATGCATGGAATGTTTTCCCTCAATTAATTGCATTGTTTTAATCGTGTATCAAAAATCCTAGCCTTCATGCAGAAATTAGGGTTCTTGAGGTTTCTTTGTGATTTTTTGTTGTATGTTTAATTTAAATGAAATTAAAGTACATAGACATGATCGTGAGGTTGAGACGAGCATAATGATATGTGGATTGCATGATATGATTACGTATTCAGTGAGATTGGATAGAAAATGAAAATCTGGGAAAACTGAAAAACGCGCGTGTTCTGCAGCTGTTCTTGTCGCCATATTTCCAAATTTGAATATTTGAATTTTGTGATTTTGTTTAATTGATTCAAAAATTAATTTCTCTCTGAGTTTTAATGATTTTGAGTTGATTCTTTTTTTAATAATTCACAAAAATGTTAAAATATTTTATTTTACCAAAAAATCCCAAAAAATTTATTTATTTTATATAATTGATATTTTTGCAAAGAATTAATATTTTAATTGTTTTTAACATTTGAAATATTATTTCCACCTTGATTTTGCAACTTTTAATGCTTTCTAATTATTTTGTAGGTCAATACTTAATTTTTGAAGCATTAATCCAAGATCACAATTTGTTTTCCATGTGTTAAACAATTTTTGATCAATTTAATTGAATTTTTATTCAATTAAATACATTTTTTGGAAATAAATTAGGGTTTTGGATTAATTCAACCCTCTTAAATCATTTTCAAAACACTCTGGGCCTCTAATAGAGTGTAAGACCCAATCCTTTTTTGACCAAATCATTTTGGGCCTCACTTATTGTATAAGTCCCAATACCGTCGAAAAACAAACGGCGCGATCGTCGCCTTTTCAAAAATCATTTGGGCCTACCCTCGTGTAGTAAGACCCATTTCTTCTTCTTCAAAACACTTTGGGCCTCTATTAGAGTGTAAGACCCAACCCCCTTTTAACCAAAATCATTTTGGGCCTCACTTATTGTATAAGTCCCTCTGCATTAAAAGAAAACCTCGGTGCGATCGCCATTTTTAAACGAAAAGTCAACTGGGCCTACCCTCGTGCTATAAGCCCCACTCTTTTTCTTTAAAACCTTTTTGGGCCTCTTGAGAGAGTGTAAGACTCATCCCTTTGTACAGAAAACCTTTTTTGGGCCACAGTCACTTGTGTAAGACCCTCTGTACAAATTCACTGGTAAAACCCTGGGCCTCTCCTTGAGCTGTAAGCCCCAAATCTTTCTTTTTCAAAGCACTTTCTCCTTTGATTTTGAATATACTGTTGTTTTCAATCTTTCTTTGTTGAACAACTAACCAAACAGCATGGAAGCTCTACAACCGAGTAAGTGGTTATCGCTTTCATTTACTGCTTTCATATAATATAAACTGTATTGTGGGGCTGTTTCGCTGTAAGTCTTCTTTCATAAACTCATATCAACTGTGTAATAATAGTATAGATATTTCGAGTTTCCCCGGTAACTACGTCTAGAACTAGGTAACGCCGTCTTGTTTATTCGTAGAAATAGACACCTAGATCCCCAATAGGAGCACCAGATACAGTCTTCTCTTCGGCTGTCCTCCTTAGGAATCATCAAGAAACTCTACTCCCCAAGATGAATGTATTCTCCGTGAATGGCATCTTTGAGTTTCTTCCAAATTCTCGAACGTTCCTGACTCGATCTATTCCTTGTGAATAGCTTGCCTTGAATGTCTCGGGGTTTGGGAACCCACTACGGTCATAATCTTGGACCTTAACTAAGGGACCCTCTTTAAAAGTTAAAAGTCGCTGGATAGTAAACCTAGCACATTTACCAGTGGTTTTTATCTTCAAAAGAGTCATCTCTCTGAATGGAAAGGAGATGATGGACCCACGGGCTTCTTAAAAGCATCGGCCTCCTCTTGGGCATCATACAAGGACCCGTCGGCTTCTTAGAAGTATTCACAGCCTCCTCTTAGGCTTTGTATAATGATCTCTTCCTCCGGGAATGATAGCCTTCTCTTGGGCTTCGTACAAGGACCGATCGGCTTCTTAAAAGTTTCTAGCCTCCTCTTGGGCTTCGTACAAATTGTCCCGACGACCTCCTATAGGTATAGGAACAAAACTTAGTAATCTGCATAGAGCAGTCCTTTCCAGAGTCTACTACTATTTCTCAAAGCATAGTACCAAAGATAAAACTCTAGACTTGGACAGTCTATTTTCCTTGAGTCTCAAAGACATTCTCAAGTAACCCCTTTCGTTAAATAGGAAGGAAACCCGTAGACTCGGACAGTCTCAATACCCTTTGGATTTCCCCTTTCCTTAAAGAATGGGGAACAACCCCGATCCTCAGATCAAACCCATGAGTACAGTGTTGCTCATATAAGAAATGATTTTCTCTTTTAAAATCAGTATACTGGATCTGTCACTTAACTAAAACAGTCACCAATAGATAGCCTCCTCTTAGGCTTCGTATAATGATCCTTCTTATCCTCAGCATAAGATAGCCTCCTCTTGGGCTTTGTACAAATGATTCTCCCCAGCGGAGCAAACCTTTCACCTCCATCTCGGGCTTTATACGAGATACAAAAAGGTTCTTATTGAGCCAAACAAATTTTATCCCACATCTCGGGCTTTGTACGAGATACAAAAACACTCTCTTGTTGAGTACAAAAGATTCCCCTGTAGAGTCAAAACCTTTTAGCCTCTCTCTTAGGCTTCGTATGAGACACAAAAGACTCCATCGTTGAGTCAATCACCCTTTTTGCCTCTATCTCGGGCCTCGTATGAGATAAAAACTCCCTTTAATCAAAAGTCAAACTCTTTTTCAGCCTCCATCTCGGGCTTCATACGAGATACAAAATACTCTCCAGCTGAGTAAACTCTTTTAGCCTCCTCTTAGGCTTTGTATAATGATATCCCCCACTGGGTTGAACCCTTTTAGCCTCTCTCTCGGGCTTTGTATGAGACACATATTAGCCTCCTCTTAGGCTTTGTATAATGATTTTCCCCAGCGGAAATTAGCCTCCTCTTAGGCTTTGTATAAGAAAACTACTGGTTGATCCAATCAACCTTTTAGCATCAAACCTGTGCCTCGTTCACAGTAAACAAACATCAACAACTCCTTCCCTTTCATCTAATCGCTGTAAGCGGCAAGCCTCTAGATCATCTACATCCATGCCACTGTCCTTCTTTTAGCATGAGGAATTCCTAAGGAAAGATGGCGTTGCTTTATTCACAGAGTTAATGTCTTCTCCTTCAGGTTAAAACCCTTTCTTCGGAAATTATGGCATTGCTCGGATCCGCGTATCCCAGTTAAAGTAATTTTCCTTCTTCCCTCTTTAGAGATGACAAACTCTCTCTAAAGTCGAGACCTTTTCAGCTTCACATCTTGGGCTTTAAACAAGATACAAACGACCTTTCGCTTCACGTCTTGGGCTTTGAACAAGACACCAAAAACCATTTCCTCCCATAGATTAGGAGGAACTACGAACGCTCTGATTTCCCTGTTCCGGTAAACGGGAATACGTAGGCATAAGATCGAAAAAAAAGATCTTAGCGAGCACACTCAACAAAAACCCAAAATCCCATACTTTCACGTATCTATCAAAAACGTCCGACATTTCATTCTTAACAAAATAAGCAGAGAGAGCCCCACAACCACAATAGCATCCGTAACTTAATAGACCGCTGTTTAAACTCGTCATGCAAGCAGGGTTAATTAGAGACATCTATTTCCCTTCCTTCATCATCTTTAATAGGATAAAAAATGAATTGAGCTGTAGTAACACCAAAGAACGATAGTGCTTAAGAACCACGTCCAAAATCGCTCTACACATACCCCAAATTTTGACCACTAACATTTCCCATCATTGTGCAAATCATCATCACAATATGGATGTACCTTTGTGCCGCATCAATCTCCTCAAGGAATTGTTGAGCATTCACTACAATCAAGCTTAGGGTTTCAAGCCCTCTCAGAGCCTTTAGACAAATGATCAATCAAGGAATGACATGATCTTCAACTTGTCTAACCTCTCAAACATCCACAATGGACCAAGAGGACTCCCACATCAAGAATTAACCACAAGAGTGCAACATTTCAAGTGGATCAAGCCTCAAGTTCATCTAATACAAAGTCAACTGAGGCAGAAAGTCAAAGTTTCACTTTTTGGTCAACTATGAGCTTCACAAGCCATTACTCAAGAAAATATGATGGATGATTTAATTTGATCAAATTTAAATCAAGAAATCATGCAAAATTACAAAATTGATCAAATTGAAAGAAACTTAGAAATTTTTTCTAAGTTAAAATCATGTTCAAGTGCACAACTTTTCAAGGTTGTAACTATTGATCCAAGCATCCATTGATTTTGAGTAAGAGCTACTTTTAAAGAGGGCATTTGATACTTCAACATTGTAGAAGGAATCACCTCAAAATATCATAAGGTTTGAAAGATATAAGTGATCAAAGTTGGGAATTCTTAATGTCCAATGTTCTGACATTACATAGGGACATTACTACTATTTTTCCAGCAAGAATGTCCCAACTTCAAGGATGTTTTTCTCCATGATCCAAGTTGATTCAAGACAAACCTTGGGCATGGAAGTTGAAGTACGTCATCTCAGCTTTCCAGAAAGTCCTATAACGTCCTTGTAGCATACTCGAGCAAGGAGATATGATTTTTGTAAAAAGTATTGATAAAGCAGAATTTTCATGACAGCTTTTAGGACAAATTTGACTACACAAGTTCAAGACCATTTTTGATGACTTTGCAAGCTGAGTCGAGACCAAAGTCAAACATCAAAGTTAAAGTATGTCATTAGGGCTTTCCAAAATGTATAAGAACTCCCATTAATTCAACTTGAGCAAGGAGTTATGGACCTCACAACAGGCCTTGCTCGAGCTGATTTTTTAGGACAGATTTTGTGTACTTTTCATGTGCCACCCAATTTTCAAGCTTTGTCACCATGCAAGACAAGCATCAAAGATGCAATTCACTTCAACTCAAAATATCATAGTGGATTAAAAGATACAAGTGATTAAAGTTTGGAATTATTAATGTTCAAAGTTGTCTGATGTTCCAACATTCAATAGGACATCACTACTATTTTTCTAGGAAGAATGTCCCAACTTCAAGGATGTTTTTCTCCATGATCCAAGTTGATTAAAGCCAAACCTTGGGCATGAAAGTTGAAGTACGTCATCTCAGCTTTCCAAAAAGTCCTAGAACGTCCATGTAGCATACTCGAGCAGGGAGTTATGGATTTTACAAAGAGGCTTGTTGCAGTTGAATTTGTCATGGGGCAGATTTGCACATTTCTTGTGCCACACGAATTTCCAAGCCTTGTCATCACTTTGGACACCTCTGAGGATCAAATCTAAAGGGGACAATCACTGAGCCAAGCCTCCAAAGTCCTTGGAACAAGAAGTAGCATGCTATTCCTAAAAATCCCTAAAAGAGGGACAAGACTCCAATTTTGGATTGAAGCATTTAATAGATGCTTAGAGGTGGCATGGACTGACACATTTGCAACTGAATTCAGTCAAGATTCCTCCAACAAGTAGGGAACCAAAGCTCTGTGCTCTAACCTCTAGTCAATGGCTAGAGGAGACTTGGACTTTCATTGGCCAACGTTGGCCAAACCTCTGCTGCAGTTGCCATTCACTATTGCTGCGAAAACAAACTTGCTCTACTATAAATAGAGCTCATTTGTGTTCAGTTTGAGTACACCAAAGCCATCAAACAGATGCTTTCCTCAAAATCTCTTCTTTCATCTCAAATTTTCCTTCCAAAGCAAGTAATTCTGAGTTTTTGAGCTAGAGAGCAATTCCACTCAAACCAATCACACACACACCTCATATATATCATATGCAAGCTGTGCAAACTATCACAAGTGACCTGTAATCACAAAATCACAAAGTCACTTCTCAAAACCTCAAAATAGCACTTTTTTGCATTTTTCAAGCCATGTCTTTATTCAGTCACTTTCCAAACCCGATAAAACCTCAAACACACTCCAAATATCATCCTTGAACTGTCCCAAATGGTTCCCACCATCTGGAACACCATTTGAGGGAGTTGCTATTTTGGTCACTTTTAACCCCTTTTGCAAGAAAGGGACAATTTGTGTTTTTACAGGTACCAGCTGATTCCAACCATCCTAAAAGCTTCTAAGAGGTCATTTAAGGGTGTCCAAAGCATCAAATCATTTCTGGAACAAAGCACTTGGTAGGTTGCACAAAATCTCCAAAAAAGAGGTAAAATTCACAACTTGAATTCTTTGAATCATGCTTTCCTTTGTTGTCCACATACATGCATCATATTGAACAATTCTTGAAGCAAAAATGTAGTCCTTAATGTGTAAGTTATGATCCTCCTACTGTTTGCACTTTAACATGTTTATATGTGGAGTTTATGTTGTTTTAAACTTAAGGTGCAGATCTGGTTTTTTGCCTTGTGTGTGCTGTACATTAAGTTTCAGTATGTATGAGTGATACCATTGGATTCCTTGCGAAAAATTGGTCAAGATAGGTTCTTACGGATTTCAATTTCGTTAAAAATTGAGAGAGTTGTGAATGTTTGAAAATTTGATAAGCAAAGATGTTTAAACTTAAGGTGCAGATCTGGTTTTTTCCCTTGTATGTGATGTACATTAAGTTTCAGTATGTATGAGTGATACCATTGGATTCCTTGCGAAAAATTGGTCAAGATAGGCTCTTCCGGATCTTAACTCCGTTAAATTTTGAGAGAGTTATGAATGTTTGAAGTTTGATAAAAAAGATGTTGAAAATCAAGGTGCAGTTCTGGTTTTTGTCTGATGTCGAATGTGATGTTGTGACATCTTCCCTTTTTCTCTTATCTTTAAAACTCATGGGTGATGTCGAATGTGATGTTGTGACATCACATTCCTCTTTTTCTTAGTTTATCTTCAAAACTCAACCAATTCTTTTACATAGCAAAAATTATCATTTTCCAAATCTGTTTTACACACTTCTTATTCATACTCCATAATATTTTAATCCACCAAAAAATCACAAAAAATATTATCATTTGATATATTTTTAATATATTCAAAAATATTGTTTTAAATTGTTTTAAATGCTTTTAAAATGTTTTCTTTTTCTTGATTTTTAAAACCAAAATGATTTTAAATATTCATGTGGATAAAATACTTTTTCATAAACCTTAATCATTGTTTATAACATGATTAATGATTTTATTTGATATTTTTATCATTTTTTACTTGATTTTTCTATGAAAAATGCCCTTTAAAAAATGAAATTAGGGTTTTTGATTAATTCAACCCTCATCAAACTTTTTCAAACACTCATGGGCCTCTAATAGAGTGTAAGACCCAATCCTTTTTTTTTTACCAAATCATTTTTGGGCCTCACTGTATTGTATAAGTCCCGATACCGTCAAAAACAAACGGCGCGATCGTCGCCTTTTTAAAAATAACCTTGGGCCTCTCCTTGAGCTATAAGACCCATTCAAAACTTTTTGGGCCTCTAATAGAGTGTAAGACCCAACCCTTTGTAAATACAACCTAATTTTGGGCCTCACTTATTGTATAAGTCCCGTTGTATTTCAAAAGTTCGGCGCGACCGTCGCCCATTTAAAATAAATCAATTGGGTCTCTCCTTGAGCTATAAGACCCATTCAAAACTTTTTGGGCCTCTAATAGAGTGTAAGACCCAACCCTTTGTAAATACAACCTATTTTTGGGCCTCACTTATTGTATAAGTCCCATTGTATTTCAAAATTTCGGCGCGATCGTCGCCCATTAAAAAATTGGGCCTCCCCTCGTGTTGTAAGCCCCATTTCTTTTCTAAAAACCTTTTTGGGCCTCTTGAGAGAGTGTAAGACCCAAACCCCCTTGTACAAACAATTTTGGGCCTCACCTATTGTATAAGTCCCTCTGTACAAGTAAACGGTACGACCGTCGTCCGTTTAAAACATCTGGGTCGTCCCTCGTGTAGTAAGACCCATTTCTTTTCTTAAAACTCATTTGGGCCTCTATTAGAGTGTAAGACCCAATCCCCCTTTTAACCAAAACAATTTTGGGCCTCACTTATTGTATAAGTCCCCCTGTGTTAAAAGAAAACCTCGGCGCGATCGCCGTTTTAAACGAAAAACCATCTGGGCCTACCCTCGTGTTATAAGCCCCACTCTTTTTCTTTAAAACTTTTTGGGCCTCTTGAGAGAGTGTAAGACCCATCCCTTTGTACAGAAAACCTTTCTTGGGCCTCAGTCACTTGTATAAGTCTCTCTGTACAAATTCAACAGTACAATCACTGGTAAAACCCTGGGCCTCTCCCTGAGCTGTAAGCCCCAAATCTTTCTTTTTCAAAGCACTTTCTCCTTTGATTTTGAAATATACTGTTGTTTTCAATCTTTCTTTGTTGAACAACTAACCAAACAACATGGAAGCTCTACAACCGAGTAAGTGTTTATATGCTTATATTTACTGCTTTCATATACATATAACTGTATTATGGGGCTGTTTCGCTGTAAGTCTTCTTTCATAAACTCATATCAACTGTGTAATAATAGTATAGATATTTAGAGTTTCCCCGGCAACTACGTCTAGTACTAGGTAAAGCCGTTTCGTTTATTCGTAGAAATAGACTGCTAGATCCCCAATAGGATCACCAGATACAGTCTTCTCTTCGGCTGCCCTCCTTAGGAATTGTCAAGAAACTCTACTCCAAAGGATGAATGTATTCTCCGTGAATGGCATCCTTGAGTTTCTTCCAAATTCTCGAACTTTCCTGACTTGATCTATTCCTTGTGAATATCTTGCCTTGAATTTCTCGGGGTTTGGGGACCCACGGGCTTCTTAAAAGCATCGGCCTCCTCTAGGGCATAGTGCAAGGACCCACAGGCTTCCTAAAAGCATCCCCGCCTCCTCTTAGGCTTAGTACAAGGACCCGTCGGCTTCTTAGAAGTATTCACAGCCTCCTCTTAGGCTTCGTATAATGATTCTTCCTCCGGGAATGATAGCCTCCTCTTGGGCTTCATACAAGGACCTCTCGGCTTCTTAAAAGTTTCCAGCCTCCTCTTGGGCTTCGTACAAATTGTCCCGACGACCTCCTAGAGGTATAGGAACAGAACTTAGTCATCTTTATAGAACAGTCCTTTCAAAGAGTCTACTACTGTTTCTCAAAGCATAGTACAAAAGATAAAACTCTAGACTTGGACAGTCTATTTTCCTTGAGTCTCAAAGATATTCTCAAGCCCTTTTTAGGGAGACACCCGTAGACTCGGACAGTCTCAATACCCTTTGGATTTCCCGTTTCCTTAAAGAACAGGGAACAATCCCAACCCTCAGATCAAATCCATGAGTACAGTGTTACTCATATAAGAACTGATTTTCTCTTTAAAATCAGTATACTGGACCTGTCACTTAACTGAGATAGCCAACCTTTAGCCTCCATCTCGGGCTTCGTACGAGATACAAAAGACTCCCTCGTTGAGTCAAACAAATTTTAGCCTCTCTCAGGCTTTGTATGAGACACACAAAAGACTCCCTCGTTGGGTCAAACAAATCTTTAGCCTCAATCTCGGGCTTTATACAAGATACAAAAAGGTTCTTATTGAGCCAAACAAATTTTAACCTCCATCTCGGGCTTTGTACGAGATACAAAAACACTCTCTTTTTGAGTATAAAAGACTCTCCTGTTGAGTCAACCCTTTTAGCCTCTCTCTCGGGCTTTGTACGAGACACACACAAAAGCACCCCGTTGTTGGGCCAATAGCCTCCTCTTAGGCTTTATATAAGAAAACCACTGAGTTAAAGTCTTCTCCTTCAGGTTAAAATCCCCTATAAAGGAAATTATAACATTGCCGGATTCACATATCCCGGTTGTAATACCCCAAAATTTTCTCTCTCTTTTGTCATCATAGCATAGCATTATCATATATCATATCATATCCACCTCATTAGCATTGTATTGCATCTTTAACATAGAAAATTGAATCATAGCATCCCTCTTACCATTAAGGAATGTGATCAGGGGAAAGATGGGCAATCAAGGAATCATTCAAAGCACAAAAGGTCAATCAAGTTGCCTCAAGGTAAGCCAAGAGGTCTTTCATGTCTCATACTATCTCAATTGATCATCCAAAACCTCAAGAGAGTGAGATTCAATAGGAGATTGAAGCATTACATCCTTCACTATGCAAGAGGTCCAAAAAACTGAAGGAAAACCCTCAAAAGAGATAGTTCATTGATTCAAAATCATCCTCAAGTGGCATATCTCATCATCCTTTAAGAGGATGCACAACATACTCTGAGGAATTTGAAATTAAAGACTGCACTTTTTCCTTCTAATCAGAGGGGGCCAAAACTAGGGTTTCCAATTAAATCAGGTTATCTCTGATTTTTTGGACAAAACTTGATGTCATGGTATTCTACATATCCTTAAGTGTATGTGTGTGGAAAATTGCCTCTCAATTGGTTTTAGAAGTGGTTCAATTGGAAGAAAGATAAAAAATCAGGAAAATTGGGGCCAAGTCAAATAATCAGGGGAAATAGTCAACTATTGACTTTTTTAAGGCCAAATTCATGAAATTCATGTTGTATGTGTCCAATGTGCAAAATTTGATCAAGAAACTCCAAAGGGATCATAAAAAAAATCAAGGTTTGAAGAGTTGCCATTTTTGGAAGAAGTAGGGTTACTAATTAAGGCAAGTTTTGGCCATTTTGCATTAGACTTTGAACCAAGGCCATTCAAAATTGAAGCATCAAATGAAAATTCCACTCGGCCACAACAATAGATATGATTGATCCATGTGTAGAACATCTCCATTGGATAAAAATTGAGTGAGATATGATTGATCAAAGTTAGAGCAAAGTAGGTTCAAAACCAAGTCATGACCGAAGATTCTCAGGTCACGCGCGTGTCATTTTCACAAGCACATGGTGGGTTAAATGTTTTGACCAATTACTCATGGTTAAAGGCCTCAAATGGAAAATCTTTCAACATGAAAGTTGTTCCTCTATGTGAGATCTTCAAAATTGGTGTTAATGGTTTTTTCATTTGATCAAAGGTTAAGAATTTATGTTTAGTCCAAGTTGGGGTGATCTTGCTAAAAATTCGTGACATGCTTGCCTTGTCAACCAACCTCATTGCCACGCCTTTGTATCAGTTCCAAATGTGGATGTTCTAAGTCATTTTTCAACCTATTCCAAGCATCATTTCAACTCATTTTTCACACCAAACATGTTCTCCAATATCTCTTCTTTCAAATGAACCCAAAAACTCACCAATTCATTTATGGAGTAGAGAGAAAAACTTCAGTAAACCACCCTATATTCCCATGTTGCATTGTTGGCTTTGATGCAGGATTTGGTTCAGTCATCCATCATACATTCTTTCCCTTATTTGAACACAAGATGAACATCACACACTGCCACAGTACGTGCCTTGCATGGAAAGGGAAAGAGCAAACTTGCTGAGCAAGTTTCTGGTACAACAGCCGTGCATTTCACTTTCTCTTCACCTTCACCATAACTTGCCATGAGTTGTCATCACCATATCATTGCTCTCCCTAACTAACTTGACTCAGTTAGTTAGGGATGACTAACTTAACTCAACATGACTCAGTTAACTCACTCAGCTTGACCATGGTTAGCTCACACTATAAATAGAAATCACTCTCTCAAATTTCATTTCTAACTTCATTCTTCACACATTCACTTCAGAAACTTGCTCTTCTTCCCTCTGAATCTCACCATTGCCATTGATTCTCGAGTTTCACTTTGTTCACTACCTCATTTTCACTTCAGAATCTCTCTGATTCTCTCTCAATCTCACTACCTTACACCTGGTTTTGAAGCTTGGATTTCATTTCTTCTCCATTGAATCATCATCCACCACTGCACCTAAGCCTTTATTTGGCCAAAAGAAGCTCAAAGAGGAAGCAGCATCTCTGGTTTTCTGAAAAACATCTTAAGGTCTCGATCCTTCAGGTACGAATTTCCACCATTATAGGCATGATTTTAAGTTGTTTCCAGGTTCTTGAAGCTTCTTATAAGCTCAAGAACTTGTCTGGCTAGTTGATAGGCCTTTAGAGGCATAGTTGAAATGTTAGGGCAAATATTCCTCTGCTCGATTCTCTCATTTCATGAATATTTTGTATGTTTTATCACTGGATTCGTGCTCTACACTACTTCCTCTTCATTTTGGTATATTATTTGTGGAATTCTGGAAAATTTGAGGTTGTAGACGGTGGTGGTTTGCCGGAGAAGATGACCGGAAGTCATCTCCGGCCGGTGGTTTCAGATGCTAGGGTTTGTGTTTGTTTTAATCGTGTCCGTTGATTTTGCATCATTGTGTGGTTAAAAAGTTGCCAGCGCATTAAAATAAGCATTCCTTGCACATGCTCAATTCTAATTTTATTTTTAAACATTATGTGGTGTGGTGCATGGTATGTAGTGTATGCCTTCACGCATGTGCATTGATTTTGTGTACTTTGACCTGCCTGTTGACTTGACCTGATCCAAAGGTGATTATTTGTTTGACTTTGCTTGACTGAATTCCATGCTTGTTGTCGTGTACTGCGCGTTATTGGACTTAAGCCAGATTGCTATTTGCACCCTTTGTTCCAAAGCCCAAACCAATGTGAACTGAATAATTGTTATACAAGCACCCCCTCTCTTATTTCCATTTCATTTTATTTTCACTATTTCATACACGTTTCCTTTTTAATTTTTAAAATTACAAAATATCATCATAAAATTCTAGAAAAATTCATGAACATTAATAAGACATTTAGGAAATTTTTGATATTTTTATTTCATGATTTTATGACATTTTTGCCCCTGTTGCACAATTTTCTTTAAATTTTCATTTGTGTGCATTTCAAATGTGATACATGAATTTGTATAATTTTGTTCTTGCTCATTACAAATTGTTGGGACTTGATTCTTTTTGCATTGATTCATTAATACATTGAAGTATATTAGATGATTTTTGTTTGATTTTTTAGGGCACTTTATGACACATTTTGATGCTTATATTTGCACTACTTTGAATGATGTTTCAATATGACCTAAGTGCTTTGTTTGAAGTCATTTTGCCCTGAATTTTTTCATGCTATCTTGATGAATGATCAACTTCTGACTTAGGAATTCTAATACCATGTTTGCATAATTTTCATAAGTCCTTTTGATTTTTATTTGATGAATTACATTTGAAGCATAATGCATGTCATAGCATTCTAACTTTGGTACATGTTTGCATGATTTCTCTTGTGCATATTTGTATGATCATTTGCATATGTTGTGAGCTATTCATGTGATGTTATAGGTCATTGTTGCACATTATAGGTCACTTTTTACATGTGCATTTCAATTTGAATTTTGTGCATTCTTAACATGTAATTGTGTGCACTTTCTTTTGAACTTCCATTTCATCTCTTCTTCGATTACTTCTTGAATATCTTGATGATTGATTCATGAATACTTGTGATATGTCTATAAACCATTTTATATTTAGTTTTAATTCTGATTCTTGGATTACATGTTCCATTTATGCATGTTCTTCTCATGTCTTTTCATCTTTCATCTATCCTTTCTTTTTGTAGCATGTTTGAATGCTATTGAAGGATGGTGTTGATTACTCACTTGCACCTGCATGAGGATATTCATTTGTTGTCCATATGATTACCATTCTGGTTGTGACATTAAAATTTCTTTTCTCATCTTATTCCTTTGAACTTTATTGTACATTAAGTGTTTATATATATATACATGTTTCCATTGTTTACTAACCATGTAGGGGCTTTGGTAAGTTGAACTTGAGTGTGGATAAGGAATCCACATTCAAACTTCTTTCCTTTCATTTCTTTACAATTCAACCTTTTGTTTTGTTAAGCACTTATGTGTTTTCTTTGATTAACTCATTGCCTTCCCTTTTGGGTTACAATTCATCTTCTACTTTAGAAGTGAATTGTTTAACCCAGTCCTTCTTTAGACTTTAGGTTAGGAAGCCTCACAAACCATTAGGATCACTCCCTTAACTAACCCATTAGGATTGAGTCTTAGTTCACATAGATTTTTACCTTTCTCCTCTTGAGTCTTTCATCTTCTCATCTCAAAGAAAATTCAAAATATCTAATAAAGGTAGGCACTTATGGCATTTAGGCCTTTCATATAAAGAAAAGATTATAAGGGGTCTTCTCCTATAATCTTAGAATGTGTAGCATATGGCCCATCTTGGGTCAAGGTGTTAAACATTTGATCTTGTATGAGGGACTTAAATGCAATACTTGTTGAAAATACAAATAAATAAAAAACACTTCTTCATTTCATAATCAACAAAAAAACTTAATAAATACAAGTGTGCTAGTGTGTTCGAACCTTAACAATTGGAACTGAGTGTGGGGGTCTTCTTCACCCTTAGTGTGCTTTCTTACTCATTCCATCTTGGAATGTGATAAGGTATACATTCCAATAACTAAGATTTAGATACACTGTCATATGCAAACAAATGACAAAAACTCTTTTAAAACACTTCAAACAAACAAACAATTCTTTTCTTGTCTCTTTCATTCCAGTCTTAAGGACTTGTCAGGTCCGTCCTACCGCAAACAGGTAACGCCTAAGTCTCCATACAGCGAGCCGCAACACCTAAACTGCTGGGACGCGTACTCTGACGTTTCCACTAAAAATACAAACAATCCATCCCTAGTGAGGGGAACTACGTCGCTCTGATTCTCATGTTCCCGATGAGATACGTAGGCAGTGGGGTAGGGCCCATTCGAGCACTTCTTTTATTTTCCCTACATTTGTTCCTTTTTCTCTTTCCATTCTTTTTTCCAGTTCCTTTTTCCAGCATCTTTCTTATCACCCTTTGATCGAGACAAGCAAGCGTGGATCCCATCGGGTACGATGGACGCGTGGGGGTGCTAATACCTTCCCTGCGCGTAACCGACTCCCGAACCCAGTTATCTTGGTCGCAAGACCATGCTCTGTCCTTTCTCTCAGGTTTATACGGTGTTTCCTTTCCCTCTCACGGGATAAATACACATTGCTGGCGACTCTGTTTCGGTGCCACTTTCGCGTTTGTACCTGGATGAAAATCCCGGGAGCGACAGCTGGCGACTCTGCTGGGGACAGGTTGACCTATTGCTGGTCCATCCTAAGCGAGTCAGTCCTAGCGCTTGTCTGTTTTCTTTCATTGGGTGCTTACTTTTGTGCTTTATTTTGCTGTTTATTTACTTTACTGTATTTATGGCATTTTAGCATTACATCATATATTATACTGTGTTGCACTGTTTTGTCTGTTTGGCGGGATGGGATTTCTAAGAGATGAGCCCATTACCAAGGCTTGAGTGCACACTTAGATTTAGAGTGGAGAGTAGTGGGACCTACGTACCATCTGTGTACGTTGGGTAATCACAAAATTCACAGCTAGACGAGGCTATCTTGGGACCCATCATGGCATGCGCATCTTGCATATTCCAGGATGTCGATCTAGAGAGTTGTCGACTCTAGTGACCGATCATGAGGACCTTAGTGGAAACATCCCTCTTTAGTGGTGACAGTGGCAGACCACATTCTGTGGCAAACCCACTCGCACCCGAGGGCCCACTTGGGAACTTGCATAGGATGACCTTTATTTTCTAAGGTGAGTCAGTGGACGACCTCTTTGATTGGCATAGCATTGTATCCTACGGGCTGAATGTGCTATCGCTTCTCAAACCTCCAAAGCTGACAAGCCTTGTTTTCTAGGAACCACATGTGAGTATGGGCGGGATGTTTACAGGTTTGCAGGTAACCCAGCCTTCTACATACCTTACTTGTGATTTTATGATTGTTACAGACAGTGTATCCTATGACAGTGGTTTGAGTGTTCATCTCAGATATATTGCCAAATTCAGTACAGAGACACAGTGCACACAGTTCAACACAGACACAGACACCTGGATACTTGATCAGATGCCTTTTGCATTTGTATACTCATATCATAACAGGTTATGTTTGTCATTTTCAGGTACCTACCATATTGTCTGATTCCAATCATGAGTTGCCAAGAAGTTGAGGTTAAAAGGAAGAATAATGTGTCATATAAGTTCCCTGATCCTAAGCTGGCGTTATTGAACAAGATGATAGGTATGGCTGATTCTGGCATTATTGAACAAGCTCAGGAAGCTGCCAAGGCTAAGAACTGGACTACATACAATGCTGTGTTAGCTCTTTGTATCTATGGTTTGGTGCTTTTCCCCGGTCAACCTGACTTTGTTGATATGCAGGCAATGAAAGTGTTCGTTTCGAAGAATCCGATTCCTACCCTGCTAGGGGATTTTTATTACTCAGTACACTACAAAAATGAGAAGGGAAGAGGAAGTCTGGTTAGCTGTTTTACCCAATTGTTATGTCATTGGCTCTTCAAACATTTACCTCGAACTGGTGCTTTCGTAGAAACTATTGAGACAATGAAGTGGTCTAAGAGATTGATAGGTTTGACTGCCAATAACATCATTTGGTTTGATCCCAAATTACTAACAATAGAGCTTATAGTTAAATGTGGAAGTTTTCCGAATGTACTTTTATTAGGAAGAAGAGGTGGGATCAATTACAACCTGGTGTTGGCTGTTAGGCAATTTGGCTACGCTTCGAGAAATCCCCCTGCTGATGAAGAGATTAGCGCTTCTCAGTTTTTCGTGGGAACCAAGAATGAAAGAGTGCCAGAAGTAGTAAATGCCTGGAAATTTAGGCAAAGAGAGGGAAAGTTAATGTTTGGCAAAGGAGACTGTAGATCATACCCTGATTATGATGCTTGGATTGACATGAAGGTCAAAGAGCTGTTGCTACCTTTTTCAAGAGAGGTTCTTTTATGTCCAAATCAACACTCCATGGTACCGGATGAAGAGTGTAAGAAGTGGAAGAAAATGGTTAGAGAATTGCAGATAGAGAACTCTGGAATGAGCAGATGTCTTCAGAAAGCTGTGGCTGACAACAAAGAGTTGGAAAAAAGAGCATTGAAAGCGGAGAAAATCTTGGCAGACAAAGAAGAAGATTTTGATGATAGAGCTCGGTACTTCCGGAAACTGACTTTGGGAGCAGATGATACCAGTCAGGCTCACAAGACTACAAAACAGGCTTTAGCCCGAAGCAGCGATTCATTAGCTAAACTTCGTCAAGCTTGGGATAAAGTCAGAATTGAATATTCTGAATTGCTAACCCAGTTGAAAGATAAAGATGAAGAGCTGAAGAGAGCACACGTAGCAAGAAGAAAGTATCGAGAGGACCTCGACAAAAGTCAAGAACAGGTAAGGAATGCTAAACATAAGCTGAAAATTGCCAACAAAGAGCTTGAAGATGTCACGGTAGATCTGAAGCTGGGTAAAATTCAAGCTGGAATTAAGAGGCGCAAAGGAGCCAATGAAGATGAAGCCTTGCTGATGCACATGGGTTCGTTAGAGGATGCATTGGAAAAAAGGGACGTCGTAATCAGAGAGCTGATTGAGAAGCCACATCATCAGCGTAGCCGCATACTATTCGAGGAGATTAAGTATTCCAGCCAGAAGCTGAAGGACGTAGAGCTATCAGATTAATGATTTTTGTCATTTCTTTGTAAGTTGCAATGGTTACCATCAGGATTGTTGATGGATCCATTTGACTGCTTGTTTCTTATTTTGTTGCTGAAACTATGACAAATGTACTCGAAAACTTTTGGGAATTTGTATGAAATGAGCTATTTCTGTTCACAATTTCTGGTCTTCAGATATATGTGGTGTGATAAGATACCTGCACACTGGCACACTACAAAATCATTATTTCAGGTCATCAGATATTGGTGATTGGTGTATATAAATATCTCTTCAGGGCAAACTCATTAATCATGATTTCTGGTCGTCAGAAATTCATGGTTACGTTTGGAATCAGGATATGGAAAGTATTTTGAAATGACAAACATAACTGTGCATTTGCATTCGCATAGCATATCATTTTTGCATTGCAGGTTTTCCTCTTTTTGCAGGCGCCTGCTAACCTTTATTTGGTTTTCAGGCACGATAGCTGATACCCTAGTTCATCGATATTTACCCGACGCAATCAAGCCAGAGTAATGGAGCAGGTTCAGACTGAGTTAGCTGATATGAGGGGGAGAATGGAGCAGTTCATGAATCTTATGCAGGGGATTGCTCAAGGTCAGCAGGAGCTGAGGGCCGGTCAGGAAACCATGAGGGTTGGTCAGGAAACCATGAGGGTTGGTCAAGAGGCCATGAGAGCCACTATTTAGAGGCTGGAGACTGAAATCCCAAATCACAATGTGCGCACTCCCCCTGTTGGCAACATCCCCACTGGTGGGGTACATCTGGGATTTGATGATAATGGTTTGGAGGATGGTCCGGAGGATCAGTTTACCACATTCAACAACGACAGGGTTTTCTACCAGGACGACCGGAAGTATGAAGGGTTAGATGAAAGACTCAAGGCTATTGAGAGCCAAAATCCTCTGGGGATTGACGTAGAAGACATGGGTCTCGTGCAGGGTGTGAGAATCCCTCCCAAGTTCAAGCTTTCTACCTTGGATAAGTACAACGGCAGTACCTGTCCCAAAACACATTTGCAAGCTTACAATCACAAGATTGCCGCTTATACTGAAGACCAAAAGCTCTGGATGTATTTCTTCCAGGATAGCCTGTCAGGCGCTTCCTTGGAATGGTACATTAAGCTGGACAGGGTTCATATAAAGAGCTGGAAAGATTTGTGCGCTGCGTTTCTGAAGCAGTATCAATATAATTTGGATATGGCACCCAATCGTACTCAACTGCAGAGTATGACTCAGGAGCAGAAGAAGAGCTTTAAGCAGTACGCACAGAGATGGAGGGAATTGGCTGCTCAGGTTCAACCACCTTTGGCTGATCGTGAGATGGCTGATATGTTCATGAGGACACTCCAAGGGACATATTTGGATAGATTGGCTGCGTGTCCTTCTACAGGGTTTGCCGACATTGTTATTGCTGGGGAACGAATAGAGAGTCTGCTGAAGTTGGGTAAGATTCAAGATGTCAGTGGGACTGGTGCTTCGAGTTCAAAGAAACCCTTTGCTAATGGACCCAGGAAAAGAGAAGGGGAGTCCAGTGATGTGCATAGAGGACAAGGCAGAGGCAGGAATCAATCCTATCATCAGGTGGACGCTGTATCCATTCCGGTCCCAGCAGGACAACAAGCTCCAGATCAGTAAGCTCGACCCCGATTCCAGAATAATAGACAAAGGAACCATAAGTTTGATCCCTTGCCTATGACATATGCTGCTTTGTTACCACAATTGCTCAAGGAGAAGTTGGTTGAACTTGGGACCATGAGGCCGTCAGATACTGGGAGATTGCCTCAAAATTATGATGCTAATGTTCGATGTGAATTTCATTCTGGTGCGCCAGGTCACTCGATAGAAAAGTACTGGACCTTTCATCATAAGGTTCAGGACCTGATTGACGCAAAAGCTATTAATTTCTCCAAGCCGCCGAATGTTCGTGATAATCCAATGCCTCATCATGGAGATGCAGGCGTGCATGCTATTTCTGATGACGAGAAACTGAATCTGATTACCGATGTTAATTTGGTAAAGACTCCGCTGTTGATTGTAAAAGAGATTTTGTTAAAAGGAAAAGTATTTCCTGGATGTGGCTTTGATTGTGAGGATTGTTCGAGACAGATTAATGGCTGCAGTAAGTTGAAAGTTGGACTGCAGGATCTTATGGACGAAGGAAGCCTTCAGTTTGATATGGTAGAGAAGGGCAAAGATGTTTCTGCCGTTACCATTTATTATAATCCAGTTGAAATACAGGTGCCTGTTGAAGATCCTGTTGCTATCATCGTGCGCGAGAGGCCGAGATCAGTTAAGATTATAGTTCCAGAATCTGCTTCTTATGTGTCAAATCGGGCAGTTCCATGGCAATATGGAACTAACACTCATCAAGGAGGAAGTCAACAGAAAGCAGAGGTTGTTGTTGGTACTAGTGTTGAGAATGTTAGTGGACCAAGTGGTTTCACCAGAAGTGGTCGACTGTTCGCTCCCCAGACTCTAAGGAGTGATAAAGAAGCTGAAGCCGCTGCAAGAGCAAAAGGAAAACAAGTTGTTGTTGACAAGGCGCCTGTTCAGGAAGAGGACCCTAAAGTCAATTTTGATAATGATGTTGAGGAATTTATGAGGATTATCAAAAAGAGAGATTACAAGATCATTGACCAGCTCAATCAGACACCCTCTAAAATCTCAATATTATCCCTGTTAATGAGTTCAGATGCACACCGGGCTGCTTTGTTGAAGGTTTTGAATATGGCATATGTTCCCCATGAGATTACGGTGAATCAGTTGGAGGGAGTAATTTCTAATGTCAATGTGAGCCACGGGTTGGGGTTTACGAATAAGGATTTGACTCCAGATGGACGTAATCACAACAAAGCGTTGCACATCACACTTGAATGCAAAGGAGTTATTTTGTCGCATGTGCTGGTTGACACAGGTTCCTCCTTGAATGTGTTGCCCAAAAAGGCCCTGATGAAAATTGAAGTAGATGGATTGGTTCTTAGACCCAGCGATCTGATTGTGTGAGCTTTCGATGGATCCCAAAGATCGGTGTTCGGGGAGGTAGAGTTACCAATACAGGTTGGCCCACAGATATTCAAGACAATCTTTCACGTTATGGACATTCAGCCTGCTTACAGCTATTTGTTGGGCCAACCATGGATTCACGCAGCAGGCGCAGTGACCTCCACACTGCATCAGAAGCTCAAGTACGAGTTCGAGGGTCAAGTGGTTAACGTTTGCGGTGAGGAAGATATATTTGTGAGTCATCTATCCACTTTCAAATACGTGGAAATGGATGGAGAGATTCACGAAACCCTGTGCCAATCTTTTGAAGCCCTGAATGTCAACAAATTCTCAGAATCTACTTCAGCAGCAGTGGTGTCAAATGTGCCAGTTGGGCCGAGTACATCAATTGTGTCCTACAAGCAGGCCAGAGAAGTGGTTGAAAGCGAAAATGCCCAAGGTTGGGGTAAAGCTATTGATGTGTTCATGAAAGAAGATAAGTTTGGCATTGGATACCAACCGGGCCAGGTGCCAGCTCCCCGATTCCGTGGGCCAATCAATTTCAACAATGGAGGAATTATCAACCCTAATCAGTCCTGCGCAGCAATAGAAGATGACGCTGAAAGCTCAAATTTTCTGGATAGATGGGTGTATGCACTGGCTCCGGGCGAAGCATTGCAAAACTGGTCAAGTGAAGAAGTCGTTCATGTTGTACACCATTCAGAGTAATAATTCTTGTCTTTCATAATGCATAAAATCCCACACTCTGCCCAAGGTGTGTGGATCCATTTGTAGGGCCACCATATTTTCTCATATAATGTTCAAACATCAATAAAAGGACGTTTTTGTTTACAAATTTGTGTTCCTTTAGTTCTTCTTTATTTTTTATTTTGCACAAAGAAAATTAAAAATGACAATGCACTTTCTTTTCTTTTGTTTTCAAGCAAAAAATAATAATCTAAAATAAAGCATCAATCCAATCATGCAGACTTGATTTTGTGGATTCCTCTGAAAATGATTCTGTTATGCCCACGTATGATTTCGACAATCCGATTTATCAAGCTGAGGAGGAAAGTGATGAAGATTATGAACTCCCAAAAGAGCTGGCTAGGTTGTTGAAATAGGAAGAGAAGACCATTCAGCCTCATCAGGAAGCTCTTGAGGTTATTAATATTGGTTCAGAGGAAAGCAAGAAAGAGATCAAGATCGGTGCAAGTCTGTGGGCTGATGTAAAGCAAGAGTTGATAGTCATGCTACGTGAATATGTTGACATTTTCGCTTGGTCATATCAAGATATGCCAGGTTTAAATACAGACATAGTTGTGCATAGACTACCATTGAAAGAGGACTGTCCACCGGTCAAGCAGAAGCTGCGCAGAACAAAACCAGAAATGGCTTTGAAGATCAAGGAAGAGGTGCAGAAAGAGTTGGACGCAGGTTTTCTGGCAGTAACCAACTATCCTCCCTGGGTGGCCAATATAGTACCGGTGCCGAAGAAAGATGGCAAGGTCAGAATGTGTGTGGATTACAGAGATCTCAATAGGGCGAGCCCTAAAGATGACTTTCCACTCCCTCATATTGATGTGCTAGTTGACAATACTGCGCAGTTTTCTGTGTTCTCATTTATATACGGATTCTCTGGGTACAATCATATAAAGATGGCGCCTGAAGCCATGGAGAAGACGACATTCATTACCCCTTGGGGTACCTTCTGTTACAAATTAATGCCTTTTGGGTTGAAAAACGCAGGGGCAACTTATCAAAGAGCAATGGTGACGTTATTCCACGATCTAATTCATAAAGAGATCGAGTGCTATGTGGATGACATGATTGCTAAATCAAAGACAGAAGAGGAACATCTGATCAACTTGAAGAAGTTGTTTGAGAGGTTGAGGAAATTTAGGTTGAGACTAAATCCTAATAAGTGTACTTTCGGCGTGCGGTCCGGAAAATTGCTTGGTTTCATTGTCAGTGCGAAAGGAATAGAGGTTGATCCTGCTAAAGTGAAAGCTATACAAGATATGCCTGTACCGAGAACTGAGAAGGAAGTTCGCGGCTTTCTAGGGAGATTGAACTACATTTCAAGGTTCATATCTCATCTAACTGCCACCTGCGAACCGATATTCAAAATGCTAAGAAAAGATCAAACGGTCAGGTGGAATGATGATTGTCAAAATACATTCGATAAAATAAAAATATATTTGCAGGAACCTCCGATTCTGATACCTCCAGTTTAAGGGAGACCACTGATTATGTACTTGACAGTGCTCGAAGGATCCATGGGTTGTGTTCTCGGTCAACACGACGAGACAGGTAGGAAAGAACATGATATCTACTACCTGAGCAAGAAGTTTACAGATTGTGAATCGCGTTATTCAATGCTTGAGAAGACATGCTGTGCACTCGCATGGGCCGCAAAGCGATAGAGACAATACATGCTCACACACACAACCCTGTTGATCTCAAAAATGGATCCGGTCAAGTATATTTTTGAGAAACCAGCGCTTACAGGCAGAGTTGCAAGGTGGCAGATGGTACTGCGAGGAACCACTTCTGGAGGAGGGGCCTGACCCTGAATCCAAATGGAGTTTGATGTTTGATGGGGCAGTTAATATGAATGGGTGCGGAGTTGGTACAGTTCTCATTACGCCAGAAGGTGTTCACATGCCCTTCACTGCCCGAGTAACTTTCGGGTGTACCAACAATGAAGCAGAATACGAAGCTTGCATACTAGGGATTGAGGAGGCTATGGATTTACGAATCAAGACCCTTGATATCTTTGGTGATTCAGCACTGGTAATCAATCAAGTAAAAGGAACTTGGCACACACATCAGCAGAATTTGATTCCGTATAGAGATTATACGAGGAGGCTGCTGACATTCTTTACAACTGTCAAGTTGTACCATGTTCCTAGAGAAGAAAATAAGTTCGCAGACGCCTTGGCCACTATATCTTCGATGATCAAAGTGCATGGTTGGAACTTTGTACCCAGGATTGATGTATCTCGTCTTGATAGACCTGCTTTTGTGTTTGATGTTGACGCGGTGTCTGACGATAAGCCTTGGTAACATGACATTAAGTGCTTCTTGAAAAATCAAGAATACCCGCCTGGGGCATCTTCCAAAGACAAGAAGACGTTAAGAAGGCTAGCCGGTAGTTTCTTCTTGAACAAGGATGGCGTGCTGTATAAAAGAAACTTTGACATGGTTCTGCTCAGATGCGTGGATAGACACGAAGCATACCTGTTGATGATTGAGGTGTACGAAGGCTCTTTCAGTACCCATGCCGGAGGACATGCGATGGCTAAGAAATTGTTGAGATCGGGGTATTATTGGTTGACCATGGAGTCAGATTGCTGCAAGTATGCCCGCAAGTGTCACAAATGCCAGATCTATGCAGATAAAGTGCATGTGCCTCCAAATCCGTTGAGTATCATGTCTTCACCCTGGCCGTTCGCCATGTGGGGCATTGATATGATCGGGAAAATTGAGCCTACTGCTTCAAATGGCCATCGTTTCATTTTGGTCGCCATTAATTACTTCACTAAATGGGTTGAAGCAGCATCTTATGCCAATGTCACCAAGCAAGTGGTGGCTCATTTCTTGAAACGAGATATCATTTGCCGATATGGAGTTCCCGAAGGAATCATTACTGATAATGGTTCCAATTTGAACAACAAGATGATGGCTGAGCTATGCCGGGACTTCAAAATCGAACATCACAATTCTTCTCCATACCGCCCAAAGATGAATGGCGCGGTCGAAGCGGCCAACAAAAACATCAAGAAGATTGTGCAAAAGATGGTTGTCACGTACAAAGATTGGCATGAGATGTTACCATTTGCTTTGCATGGGTATCGAACATCAGTCCGCACGTCCACTGGGGCAACACCATACTCACTTGTATACGGTATGGAGGCATTTCTACCGATCGAAGTTGAGATTCCCTCTCTCCGAGTATTGATGGATGTTAAACTAGATGAAGTTGAATGGGTACAAGCCAGATTTGATCAGCTGATCCTTATTGAGGAGAAGCGATTAGCAGCAATATGTCATGGCCAGCTATACCAGCGCAGAATGAAGAGGGCATTCGATCAAAAGGTTCGACCTCAAGTGTACAAGGTCGGAGACGTGGTAAACAAGAGAATACTTCCTCCGAGTACAGATCACAGGGGAAAATGGACTCCTAATTATGAAGGTTCATTCGTGGTTAAAAAGGTTTTCTCAGGCGGAGCCTTATTGCTGACAACCATGGACGGTGAAGACTTTTCATCCCCTGTTAATTCATATGCAGTTAAAAAATACTTCGCATAAATAGACCCGCTAGATAAAAGAAGAAAAAATCCAGGAAAAAAAGGGCATCCTGGTGAACCAAAAACAGAATAAAGGTTCGGGGAAAAATTAGGGATATAATTGAAAAGAATTGTACACCCGGTAAGTTGAAAACCCGAAAGGGCAACTTAGGCAAAAATGGGCATCCTGGTGGATTGAAAACCTGAAAAGGCGATCCACGCAAAAGATGGATTTAAGCGAATGACTGCAGTCTGAATTAATCTGTACGTTCTCTGCTCTTCAGCAAAATAGCCAAGTTTCCGAAGGAGGAACTGGTCCGAACACGAACTTCCGAAAGCGAAGATAATCAAGAGAGTTGGAACACATACTGGTTATAACACAATCATAAATCAGTCAGAATCCAATGTCTGCATTGTCATTAGGACATATTTCTTTTCTCAATTTTATGGCAATCAACTCTTTCAGGGGTTTGCTTCCAATTGTAAATTCGCCGATTTTGACATTTCATCAATAAAATTGAATATTCAATCACAAGTTGTTATTTTCATTTTACATGCTTTGTTTGCAAAAACGCCCGATTTTTGATAATAAAACATTGCTTTGAAAATATTATGGTCTTGCAAAAACATGCACACAAAAAAAAGACAATTAAAATTACTTTGCTTGTTGGACAACCTTGGATGGTGGACTCAAGAAACCACGCAATATCCTGGGGCATGTGCATATACTTTTTCTGGTGCAGGTAACGGGCATGATCAATCCAAGCGGCACAAAAGTTATCTCCCAGCACCAACAGATATTTGCTATGACTTGATACCGTTGTATCTTATTAAGTCGAGTCTCTCATTCAGTACTTCCAACAGCTACAAGCTTTTCTGTGTCGATAATGGTTGCAAATTCCCCAGTAAAGTTGCTTCACAGACACCGAAGTTGATGATCAATCCCCAGTGAAGTCACCAGGAGTTTGAAGACACTTACTCTTCTGTAAAATCCTCTTATGGCATTTCTTCAGACAAGTCTGGTATCATGGGGCAAAAAAGCAAGTTGTTGACCCTCCCAAGCATGGGGCATATTGAATTTTCGCGGCAGGAGATGTTCCGGATTTAATATCCCCAGTAGAGTTTGAAGACGCTTGGTCTTCTGTAAAATCCTCTCAAAAGGCATTCCCTAGCACGAGACGGTGCGAAGCGGTTTTCTCCAGCAAAGTTGTTATAAACTCATCATCCCCAGTCGAGTTAAAAGGTTGATTCTTGTGACGCCCCCAATCTACACCCCCAAATTAACATGCATTTAAAGCAATAAAAGAAAATTCGAAATTTGATCAGAGTATATTTGAAAACATGGCATAGACCAAGGGTCACATCAATTGAAACCAAAGAAATTCATACAACACCTGCCCATACAGATATGCAACAGTGGGGTAGTAAACATACAGAGGAAACTTCGTTCCTTACACCCACATTTTCAGAAATTAGAATTAAAGCGGAAAATCTAAAATCTGATTAACATAAGTACATATATCATGTAAAAAGTTTGTCATACACCAAGTTGTACAGGTACTAGCCAAAAGATACATATACATAGTACACAATAACACAAACGGCCACCCTAGCTACCCGGTGTCACATATCAGAGCCGACCGACCAAAAAGAGTGAAGACACAAAGCTTCACAAAAGACCTCCAGCAACTCTAATCTGCAATGCCTCATAGAGCATTATAAAACGAGCAGAAGGGTGAGAAAAACAACCATAATATAAATGCATATAATTATATATATCAACATAAAAATACACATATACCTCATATTCTCACCATTCTATCATACCACAAAAACATACATACTATGTTTACTATGTCACAATCATCACATCTCGCTCAATATACATCATGCATAATTCACCAATCCAATCAAGACCCAACAATACCACGCATCACATAACTGGGAATGACAGCATAGTCATTCTACCCCAATATATACCTCACTAGGAACGACACATAGTCATTCTACCCTAGTGCACCTCTCATTAGGAATGACAACATAGTCATTCTACCCCAATGAATATCCCACTAGGAATGACAACATAGTCATTCTACCCTAGTGGACACCACACCAGGAACGACATCAACGTCATTCTACCCCAGTGCACACCTCATTAGGAATGACAACATAGTCATTCTACCCCAATGAGTATCCCACGAGGAACGACAACATAGTCATTCTACCCCAGTGGACACGACAACTCAATTGTACATCACTAGGAACGACATATAGTCATTCTACCCTAATGAGTAATCCACTAGGAACGACAACATAGTCATTCTACCCTAGTGGACACAACGACACACTCGCACTTCACTAGGAATGACATAAAGTCATTCTACCCTAATGAGTACAACAACAACACTAGGAACAACATACAGTCATTCTACCCTAATGTGTTCGACCAAAACATTAATACCTCACTAGGAATGACATATAAGCCATTCTACCCCAATGAGTATTCTAACACAATTGGAATTCATTCCACACACCAAATATTACTATTATAGCAATCCCATGATAATCAATACCTTACCATTCATCTTGCTGTGGATCTACGCCACAGAGGCCGCCATATCATACATTAATCACACACTCGAAACCACATACATTGATACTTACTTAAACAATGTATTTATCACTAACTACAACCCACAACAAATAGCATTTCATCATTTATTCACCAAAGAGCCACAAGTCACAAAGAATTCCCCAATCAAGGGTTCACTCCACAAGCATATCCACAACACATTCATAACCACACATGTTATCACCGATATTTTCATCACACAACAGCACATAGCATAATACACGTCAATTATGCACACTTACAACGACAAAAGTCGACAATCGACACTATTCACATTGCCCGACATAATTTAATCGGCTAACCATCCCCAAAACATCATAATCATGTAGTACAGCTCAATAGCTTTCCAACGATATAAATAATACTTAAATCGGAATTACGGTTCAAAAGATATGAATTTTTAAAAGAAAAGAAAATTAAACAAAAACTCCCAACCGCCCGGCGAAACATGCCCACCGCCCGGCGAAACACGCTTCGCCTCTGCTTCGCCCGGCGAAGCACAGGCGACACCAATCCCACAAAAATGACTCAAAGAGTCAGTAACTTGGCACCTCCACGCCTTTCAAAACCGCCCAGCGAAAGCACGCATCTCCCGACGCTCTGGGCATTTCGCCCGGCGCTTCACACCAGAAGCAGAATTTCTGCTTCGTTTTGGCACTGTTCCAAACCCCAAAAATTCCATTTTCTTCCCCAAATCCCTTCCATCAGCAAAACAATTAATAGCAATAGTTCATACACATATAGAGATCATATAACACA
This sequence comes from Lathyrus tuberosus, assembly GCA_022829125.1. NCBI lineage: Eukaryota > Viridiplantae > Streptophyta > Magnoliopsida > Fabales > Fabaceae > Lathyrus > Lathyrus tuberosus. The sequence goes on along the minus strand of JALAZF010000822.1, from coordinate 786,281 downwards.
AATTATATGGAATTCCGTCCGTGAAAACATCGATTTCTACTCATTTTATCATTTTCGACCTAAAACTCACATAATACTCAAAACTCTACTAAACTTAATTTTTCAACCACAACAAGCATACATAATCGCACGCATGTATAGAATAATCGAGTTTCAAACCCTTACCCGGATTCCAAATGATCTAGCTCTTGTTCTTGATGATTTCCACTCTTTTCTTCTCTTTTTCCCCTCTTCTTCTTTCTTTCCCTTCTTTTTCTTTCTATCTCCCTTTTTCTCTTTCTCTCCTATTTCCTTCCTCTTATTCCTATTTCTTTCCTTTTCTTTTCTTTTTCTCTCATTTCTATTTTTACCACATAATTCTATTTCTCTCCCAATTCTCTTATTTCTATATCTACACAATATTTCCTCTACAAATTACTTCTTTAATTTTCTCTAACTCATTAATAGTTATAAAATGACCAAAATGCCCTTAAGCTCAAAATTCCCGAAAACGCTCTCAAACGAGATAATACATCATAACATAGCATAAAAGCATAATATCACACCAAAGTCATAAATAGAATAATTTAACATTCAAAATAATTAAATCGACTCGATTAAATAAAATGATCAAAACTGGGGCGTTACAATTCTCCCCGCAAAGGATCTCGAGGTTGATAGATCCCCAAGCAGAGTTTTAATGACTTTTCTTCCCTAGCAGGACGTCAGTCAGAAGATTCTCATCCCCAACGGAGTTGCTGTGACTAGAATTCATCCCCAAGCAGATGAAGTAATTCCTGGCAGAATCATCACTCCTCTCAAATCTCAAAGTCCAATTTATTTTTGGCAAACATGACGATTCGAAGCAGATAGATTGTTCATTCATTCTCCAGTAGAGATATTATCCTTTCAGGAGTCTCTGAGATCAAATCATTGATTATTATTCCTCAGCAGAGTCAGCAGAGATGTCCGACACGGATGCAGATTGTAATCCAGTATGGGAATTTTGCAAAGTCCAACGACAGATTGGCAAAAGTCCATCTTAGGGTGGCAAATCAGCAAAGTCCACCCACAGTGTGGCCAACCAGTAGTCGTCTGGCTTCGTTCAAAAAGACATTATTAAAGTCCACCCACAGTGTGGCCAGCCAGTAGTCTCTGGCGTCGTTCAAAAAGACGTTATTAAAGTCCACCCACAGTGTGGCCAGCCAGTAGTCTCTGGCGTCGTTCAAAAAGACATTATTAAAGTCCACCCGCAGTGTGGCCAGCCAGTAGTCGTCTGGCTTCGTTCAAAAAGACATTATTAAAGTCCACCCGCAGTGTGGCCAGCCAGTAGTCGTCTGGCGTCGTACAAAAGACGTTATTAAAGTCCACCCGCAGTGTGGCCAGCCAGTAGTCGTCTGGCGTTGTTCAAAAGACAGATCTCTCCGACAACGTTTCATTGAAGATTTAATCCAGTAGCCTCGTTGGGTTTATATCCCTTTTGTTCTTCATCATCCGGAGCAAATTTTTGGTTATATTTGGTATTCAATCACTATATACCTTGAAAGTCTGGAAGCCATCGCTTTCAGGCATTCAGGTCTACAGCGTTTGAATAGGGGCAGCTGTAATACCCCAAAATTTACTCTCTCTTTTGTCATCATAGCATAGAATTATCATATATCATATCAAATCCACCTCATTAGCATTGCATTGCATCTTTAACATAGAAAATTGAAGCATAGCATCCCTCTTACCATCAAGGCATGTGATCAGGGGAAAGATGGGCAATCAAGGAATCATTCAAAGCACAAAAGGTCAATCAAGTTGCCTCAAGGAAAGCCAAGAGGTCTTTCATGTCTCATACTATCTCAATTGATCATCCAAAACCTCAAGAGAGTGAGATTCAATAAGAGATTGAAGCATTACATCCTTCACTATGCAAGACGTCCAAAAAACTGAAGGAAAACCCTCAAAAGAGATAGTTCTTTGATTCAAAATCATCCTCAAGTGGCATATCTCATCATCCTTTAAGAGGATGCACAACATACTCTGAGGAATTTGAAATTAAAGACTGCATTTTTTCCTCCTAATCAGAGGGGGCCAAAAATAGGGTTTCCAATTAAATCAGGTTATCTCTGATTTTTTGGACAAAACTTGATGTCATGGTATTCTACATATCCTTAAGTGTATGTGTGTGGAAAATTGCCTCCCAATTGGTTTTGGAAGTGGTTCAATTGGAAGAAAGATAAAAAATCAGGAAAATTGGGGCCAAGTCAAATAATCAAGGGAAAAAGTCAACTCTTGACTTTTTTAAGGCCAAATTCATGAAATTCATGTTGTATGTGTCCAATGTGAAAAATTTGATCAAGAAACTCCAAAGGGATCATAAAAAAAATCAAGGTTTGAAGAGTTGCCATTTTTGGAAGAAGTAGGGTTACTAATTAAGGCAAGTTTTGGCCATTTTGCATCAGACTTTGAACCAAGGCCATTCAAAATTGAAGCATCAAATGAAAATTCCACTCGGCCACAACAATAGATCTTGTTTCAAGCTTCAAATCCATGTGTAGAACATCTCCATTGGATAAAAATTGAGTGAGATATGATTGATCAAAGTTAGAGCAAAGTAGGTTCAAAACCAAGTCATGACCGAGGATTCTCAGGTCACGCGCGTGTCATTTTCACAAGCCCATGGTGGGTTAAATGTTTTGACCAATTACTTATGGTTAAAGGCGTCAAATGGAAAATCTTTCAACATGAAAGTTGTTCCTCTATGTGAGATCTTCAAAATTGGTGTTAATGGTTTTTTCATTTGATCAAAGGTTAAGAAGTTATGTTGAGTCCAAGTTGGGGTGATCTTGATAAAAATTCGTGACATGCTTGCCTTGTCAACCAACCTCATTGCCACGCCTTTGTATCAGTTCCAAATGTGGATGTTCTAAGTCATTTTGCAACCTATTCCAAGCATCATTTCAACTCATTTTTCACACCAAACATGTTCTCCAATATCTCTTCTTTCAAATGAACCCAAAAACTCACCAATTCATTTATGGAGTAGAGAGAAAAACTTCAGTAAACCACCCTATATTCCCATGTTGCATTGTTGGCTTTGATGCAGGATTTGGTTCAGTCATCCATCAAACATTCTTTCCCTTATTTGAACACAACATGAACATCACACACTGCCACAGCACATGCCTTGCATGGAAAGGGAAAGAGCAAACTTGCTGAGCAAGTTTCTAGTACAACAGCTGTGCATTTCACTTTCTCTTCACCTTCACCATAACTTGCCATGAGTTGTCATCACCATATCATTGCTCTCCCTAACTAACTTGACTCGGTTAGTTAGGGATGACTCACTTAACTCAACATGACTCAGTTAACTCACTCAGCTTGACCATGGTTAGCTCACACTATAAATAGAAATCACTCTCTCAAATTTCATTTCTAACTTCATTCTTCACACATTCACTTCAGAAACTTGCTCTTCTTCCCTCTGAATCTCACCATTGCCATTGATTCTCGAGTTTCACTTTGTTCACTTCCTCATTGTCACTTCAGAATCTCTCTGATTCTCTCTCAATCTCACTACCTTACACCTGGTTTTGAAGCTTGGATTTCATTTCTTCTCCATTGAATCATCATCCACCACTGCATCTAAGCCTTTATTTGGCCAAAAGAAGCTCAAAGAGGAAACAATATCTCTGGTTTTCTGAAGAACATCTTAAGGTCTCGATCCTTCAGGTACGAATTTCCACCATTATAGGCATGATTTGAAGTTGTTTCCAGGTTCTTGAAGCTTCTTATAAGCTCAAGAACTTGTCTGGCTAGTTGATAGGCCTTTAGAGGCATAGTTGAAATGTTAGGGCAAATATTCCTCTGCTCGATTCTCTCATTTCATGAATATTTTGTATGTTTTATCACTGGATTCGTGCTCTACACTACTTCCTCTTCATTTTGGTATATTATTTGTGGAATTCTAGAAAATTTGAGGTTGCAGACGGTGGTGGTTTGCCGGAGAAGATGACCGGAAGTCATCTCCGGCCGGTGGTTTCAGATGCTAGGGTTTGTGTTTGTTTTAATCGTGTCCGTTGATTTTGCATCATCATGTGGTTAAAAAGTTGCCAGCGCATTAAAATAAGCATGCCTTGCACATGCTCAATTCTGATTTTATTTTTAAACATTATATGGTGTGGTGCATGGTATGTAGTGTATGCCTTCACGCATGTGCATTGATTTTGTGTACTTTGACCTGCCTGTTGACTTGACCTGATCCAAAGGTGATTATTTGTTTGACTTTGCTTGACTGAATTCCATGCTTGTTGTCGTGTACTGCGCGTTATTGGACTTAAGCCAGATTGCTATTTCCACCCTTTGTTCCAAAGCCCAAACCAATGTGAATTGAATAATTGCTATACATGCACCCCCCTCTCTTATTTCCATTTCATTTTATTTTCACTATTTCATACACGTTTCCTTTTTAATTTTTAAAATTACTAAATTTCACCAGAAAATTCTAGAAAAATTCATGAACATTAATAAGACATTTAGGAAATTTTTGATATTTTTATTTCATGATTTTATGACAGTTTTGCCCCTTTTGCACAATTTTCTTTAAATTTTCATTTGTGTGCATTTCAAATGTGATACATGAATTTGTATAATTTTGTTCCTTCTCATTAAAAATTGGTTGGACTTGATTCTTTTTTCATTGATTCATTAATACATTGAAGCATATTAGATGATTTTTTTTATATTTTTTAGGTCATTTTATGACACATTTTGATGCTTATCTTTGTACTACTTTGCATGATGTTGCAATATGACCTAAGTGCTTTGTTTGAAGTCATTTTGCCCTGAATTTTTTCATGCTATCTTGATGAATGATCAACTTCTGACTTAGGAATTCTAATACCATGTTTGCATAATTTTCATAAGTCCTTTTGATTTTTATTTGATGAATTACATTTGAAGCATAATGCATGTCATAGCATTCTAACTTTGGTACATGTTTGCATGATTTCTCTTGTGCATATTTGTATGATCATTTGCATATGTTGTGAGCTATTCATGTGATGTTATAGGTCATTGTTGCACATTATAGGTCACTTTTTACATGTGCATTTCAATTTGAATTTTGTGCTTTCTTAACATGTAATTGTGTGCACTTTCTTTTGAACTTCCATTTCATCTCTTCTTCGATTACTTCTTGAATATCTTGATGATTGATTCATGAATACTTGTGATATGTCTATAAACCATTTTTTATTTAGTTTCAATTCTGATTCTTGGATTACATGTTCCATTTATGCATGTTCTTCTCATGTCTTTTCATCTTTCATCTATCCTTTCTTTTTGTAACATGTTTGAATGCTATTGAAGGATGGTGTTGATTACTCACTTGCACTTGCATGAGGATATTCATTTGTTGTCCATATGATTACCATTCTGGTTGTGACATTAAAATTTGTTTTCTCATCTTATTCCTTTGAACTTTATTGTACATTAAGTGTTTTTATATATATATACATGTTTCCATTGTTTACTAACCATGTAGGGGCTTTGGTAAGTTGAACTTGAGTGTGGATAAGGAATCCACATTCAAACTTCTTTCCTTTCATTTCTTTACAATTCAACCTTGTGTTTTGTTAAGCACTTATGTGTTTTCTTTGATTAACTCATTGCCTTCCCTTTTGGGTTACAATTTATCTTCTACTTTAGAAGTGAATTGTTTAACCCAGTCCTTCTTTAGACTTTAGGTTAGGAAGCCTCACAAACCATTAGGATCACTCCCTTAACTAATCAATTAGGATTGAGTCTTAGTTCACATAGATTTTTACCTTTCTCCTCTTGAGTCTTTCATCTACTCATCTCAAAGAAAATTCAAAATATCTAATAAAGGTAGGCACTTATGGCATTTAGGCCTTTCATATAAAGAAAAGATTATAAGGGGTCTTCTCTTATAATCTTAGAATGTGTAGCATATGGCCCATCTTGGGTCAAGGTGTTAAACATTTGATCTTGTATGAGGGACTTAAATGCAATACTTGTTGAAAATACAAATAAATAAAAAACACTTCTTCATTTCATAATCAACAAAAACACTTAATAAATACAAGTGTGCTAGTGTGTTCGAACCTTAACAATTGGAATTGAGTGTGCGGGTCTTCTTCACCCTTAGTGTGCTTTCTTACTCATTCCATCTTGGAATGTGAGAAGGTATACATTCCAATAACTAAGATTTAGATACACTGTCATATGCAAACAAATGACAAAAACTCTTCAGTCTTAAGGACTCGTCAGGTCCGTCCTACCGCAAACAGGTAACGCCTAAGTCTCCATACAGTGAGCCGCAACACCTAAACTGCTGGGAGGCATACTCTGACGTTTCCACTAAAACTACAAACAATCCATCCCTAGTGAGGGGAACTACGTCGCTCTGATTCTCATGTTCCCGATGAGATACGTAGGCAGTGGGGTAGGGCCCATTCGAGCACTTCTTTTATTTTCCCTACATTTGTTCCTTTTTCTCTTTCCATTCTTTTTTCCAGTTCCTTTTTCCAGCATCTTTCTTATCACCCTTTGATCGAGACAAGCAAGCGTGGATCCCATCGGGTACGATGGACGCGTGGGGGTGCTAATACCTTCCTTGCGCGTAACCGACTCCCGAACCCAGTTATCTTGGTCGCAAGACCATGCACTGTCCTTTCTCTCAGGTTTATGCGGTGTTTCCTTTCCCTCTCACGGGATAAATACACATTGTTGGCGACTCTGTTTCACTGCCACTTCTGCGTTTGTACCTGGATGAAAATCCCTCTCTCAGGCTTTGTATGAGACACACAAAAGACTCCCTCGTTGGGTCAAACAAATCTTTAGCCTCCATCTCGGGCTTTATACGAGATACAAAAAGGTTCTTATTGAGCCAAACAAATTTTAACCTCCATCTCGGGCTTTGTACGAGATACAAAAACACTCTCTTGTTGAGTATAAAAGACTCTCCTGTTGAGTCAACCCTTTTAGCCTCTCTCTCGGGCTTTGTACGAGACACACACAAAAGCACCCCCTTGTTGGGCCAATAACCTCCTCTTAGGCTTTATATAAGAAAACCACTGGTTGATCCAATCAACCTTTTAGCATAAAAGCTGTGCCTCATTCACAGTACACAAACATCAACAACTCCTCTCCTTTCATCTAATCGCTGTAAGCGGCAAGCCTTTGGATTATTTACATTCATGCCACTGTCCCTCTTTTAGCATGAGAAATTCCTAAGGAAAGATGGCATTGCTCTACACTGAGTTAAAGTCTTCTCCTTCAGGTTAAAATCCCCTATAAAGGAAATTATGGCATTGCCGGATACACATATCCCGGTTAAAGTAATTCTCCTTTATAATCAGTCACTAAACAGTTGTGACAAAAAACCCCCTCTTTAGAGATGACCAGTTCTCTCTAAAGAAAAACACCTTTTCAGCTTCACATCTTGGGCTTTGAACAAGATATAAATCACCTTCAGCTTCACATCTTGGGCTTTAAACAAGATACAAATAACCTTTCGCTTCACGTCTTGGGCTTTGAACAAGACACCAAAACACCCATTTCCTCCCATAGAATAGGAGGAACTACGAACGCTCTGATTTCCCTGTTTCGGTAAACGGGAATACGTAGGCATAAGATTGAAAGAAAAATCTTAGCGAGCACACTAAACAAAAACCCAAAATCCCATATCAATTGAAAACATCAGTCCTAAACTTCCTGACCATAGAATAAAACCATCATTCTGTCAAAATAAACATGAGAAAGGCCCCACTACCACATAGCATATGTAACCTAACAGACCGCTATTTAAACTCGTTATGCAAGCAGGGTTAATTGGAGACATCTATTTCCCTTCCTTCATCAGCTTTAATAGGATAAAAAATGAATCGACCTGTAGTCCACCCAAAAGAGCGACAGCGCTTAAGAACCATGTCCAAAATCTCTCGCTACAGAAAAATGGCGCCCACCGTGGGGCCTTTCAAAGTTAGATCTAGGCACGGTCGTCCCCATTTTTCACAAGAAAAATGGCGACTTCACTGGGGACTCTTGTTTTAATCTCTTGTAGAAACCACAGAATGGTGACTCAGCCGGGGAGCCATTTCTGTCAGGAACATAGGATTCATAGCTTAAAAGTCTAGGACATTAGGACAAATATATATACTGCTTTTCCTAATTGAATATGTGTTTATTTTTCTGCTACTGGGAATGCGTGTGATGCCGCATGTGGTGAGATTGAGTATACACTTAAGATAAGTGATGGCGACGAGGTCGACCATCAACCTCAGTGAAGGCTTCCCAATGTAACCCCTTCCCTCTCATAGGCATTGGGTCGATTGTTGGAGTCTGAGAAGCTGAGGAGCCAATCCTTTTGTAGTGCGGAAACTATCGAAAATAGTTGTCACGCGATACTACCCTCATTTGAGGCTGGTGATCTATTCTCGGTGAATAGCACTTACTCTAAGATTGCACACAGCTCGCTGGCGATCTGCTTGCTGTCTGTTATCCTGGGAGGAGCTGATGATTTTGAGTACAGGTACAAAAATCACCCTAGTATAAACCTTGGGGATGGGTAGAGCCTTGACTCCATGACAACGACCCTTTGACCCCATGTTTTTTCTATGTTTTTGTGTGCTGCATTCATGCATTCATTTAAAAAAACATTAAAACAAAAAAAAATTTCTCTTCTAGTCTCTCTGTTTTTCAAATTAAACTAAGACTGTGATTGCAAATATCAGAGAAAAGGATTACGCTAATGGATTTCGGTAGAAGGAGAACTCATAAGTATACCTTCAAGGCTCCAAAACTAGAGGATCTGAGAGGTTTGGCGAGAATGATCACAAACCAAGAGGCCTTCAGAGCCAAGTACGGAGGTCTGCTACCTCTGCTAAGAATCCATGGGATTGATGGAATCATGGATGTACTCGTTCAGTTTTACGATCCGGTTTATCACTGTTTCACATTTTCGGAATACCAGCTAGCACCAACGCTGGAGGAGTACTCTCATCTGATCGATCTACCCATTACTGATTGAGCTCCATTTTCTGGACTGGAAGAAATTCCAAAGGATCAGACCATTGCAAGAGCAATTCATTTGGATGAGTCAAAGGTCAAGACTCACATGACTACCAAGGGTGGCATCCAAGGTTTGCCAGCCCAGTTCTTAACAAAGAAAGCTTTGTACTTTGCTAGTATAGGGAACGAGACTGCTTTTGAAAACCCTGTGCCAACTTTGCTCGCAGATGCGTATCATTTTGTACACTTAGGGAATTTGTACAGCGGAGGGGAGATCACATGTTGTGTACCTCTGCTTTAAAAATGGTTTATCTCCTATTTGCCTAAGTCTGCTGCTTTTTGGGATCATAAGAGTGCCTTACGCTGGTCGCAGAAAATCATGTCTCTCACCAACTCTGACATTGATTGGTGTAATAGGATTTATGATGGAATAAGGATCATTGATCATTGTGGAAACTTCCCCAACATACCCCTTATAGGAACTAAAGGAGGAATCAACTATCATCAGATATTGGTTCGTCGTCAATTTGGATACCCGATGAGGCATGTTTCGCGGAATGCTCATCTGGAAGGTCTTTTCTTCAAGGAAGGAGAAAATGACAGAGCACTAAAGATGGAAATAGTGCACGCTTGGAAGCATGTTCATAAGAAAGGACGGGAGTCTCTAGGAAAACCGGACTGTGTCTCGGTGGAGCCTTATCTCCACTGGGTACAAACTAGAGCTCTTAAGCTAAAGATGCCTTATCCTCGTTACGGAGTTCTTCCGCCGAGGGAATCTGTCATGTACTTCATGACTGAAACAGAAAAGCTTTAGGTTACTCTCAACAAAGTTTAGTGGGAAAGGAGGTCTTGGAAGAACAAGTACCGCACCCTCGATGTGGAGTGTACCAAAATACAACAATTACTGAGAGAGAAAGATGCTCTGATTGAGATTTTAGAGCAACATGATGTGGATAATCAGGATGACCAAAGGAATTTGCTCACTCCTTTCACCTGGCAAAGGAATGACAACCCGACAACGGCCCAAGAGCCCCGGTCCAAGAAAAGGAAAGTACCATAATCAACACCCAAGTTCTCTCGGGACCCATTAGCTTAGGTTTCTGTTTCTGCCCCTTGTAATCTACTATATTTCCATTTTCGTAATCCTTTGAATTTCAATAAAAAGGGGTTTCCCCACTGTTTGATATTTGCAATCTAATTGTCGAAGTTTATTTTGATTAAACCAAAAAAACAATTAATAAAATCATTGCAATCATCATTCTCACGTCACGTATTCTTCTTACCTACGAATCTTACGTTTGTGTCTCGATTCTAGAGTCAAACTGTCTCATTCGTACAATACTCGGGCCATTCTTCAGAAAAAGATGGATGATCTTGAGGAACAGAACAGAGAGTTGAAAGAAGGATCGACGCTCTGAGAGAGGATATGAGAAAGCTTCGTAACGACATGCAAGCCATGGCAGAAGCTCAGCTACAAAGGACTGTGATTTCAGATATCACCTCAGCACCCATAGTGGAGAAGTTTGATCCTAGGTATCAAATGCCGAAAGATCGTCCCTGGGGCATGCCTGCTAACTATATCCCGAAAGGATATGTTCCACCGATCGTTGAAGATCAAGGAATCACAACAGATGCCATTGGACCTGAAGGTTACAGACTTCGGGAAAGCGAAGATGGCAGAGGCATATTGAAGACTCCTGAAGGTTACAAACTTCGGGAAACGCCAAGATTCACTGCCGTAGTTACGGTACCACCCCCTGTGGTGCACACTGTCTCGGAAGGACATATTCCACACATACCTGCTGGTAAGAAGGAAACTATGTTCAACCGAATGGATGAATTCCAGGAACAGTTCTTGGAAATGCAAAAGGAATTGCAAGCCATTCGCGGTCAGGATTTATTTGGAAAGGACGCCGCACACCTTTGTCTGGTCCCCAATGTGAAAGTTTCGCACAAGTTCCAAGTGCCCGACTTTGAAAAGTACAAGGGTAACTCTTGCCCTCAGAGTCATTTGGTGATGTACGCTCGGCGAATGTCAGCTCAGACGGAGAATCAGGACCTACTGATTCACTACTTCCAGGATAGTTTAACCGGTGTTGCACTTAAATGGTACATGGGGTTAAACCGTGCCACGATCAGCACATTCAGAGATCTTGGCACCGCCTTCGTCCAACAATACAAATACAATTTGGACATGGCACCGGACAGAGATCAACTCAGATCAATGTCACAAAAGAGATGACAAAGATCATCTTAAAGACCTTGAGCTCATTTTATTACGACAGAATGGTTGCCAGTGCGCCCAGTGACTTCACCGAGATGGTGGGTATGGGAGTTCGTCTTGAGGAAGCAGTCCGAGAAGGACGTTTGGCAAAAGACACTGGATTATCAAGTAGTACAAAACGATACGGTAGTGCTCTCCCTAAGAAAAAAGAGCAGGATATTGGGAATATCTCTCTCGGAAAGCCAAGGCGACGTTATCAACCTGTAGCAGCTGTAACTCCTGCTATCAACCCCGCGCCTATTCCTACGTATCAACCTCAGGTTGCGCAGAGCCAACCTAATCAGCAAAGGACTCAACAGCCTCTTCAATAGGCTCGTCCTCCATACAACAACAACTGTACAACGCGGCCACCAGGATTTGATCCTACACCCGTATCGTACGCAGAACTATTTCCGTTACTACTGGCTAAGGGGCACGTCCTGACTAAGTCTCCTCTTACAATACCGGAAAATCCACCTTTTTGGTTTAAGGTGGATCAAACATGCCCTTATCATCAAGGAGGATCGGGGCATAACATCGAGAATTATCTCAATTTCAAATCCGACGTGCAAAAGCTTGTTAGGAGCGGGCTCTTATCTTTCAAAGATACGAATCCTAATGTTCTCACGAACCCGCTGCCTCAACACGAGAAAGCTGCAGTCAACCTGATTGAGGAAGAATCTGACAATGCCTATCAAATTCACGATGTACTCTTGTTGAGGACCAATCTGGTCAAGATGCATTGTAGACAGAGTGGATATGGCCAGGTGCCACCACACAATTATGATCAGTGTAGAGTCTGTTCAGAAAGTAACCAAGGATGCTACCTTGTGAGGGCAGCTCTTCAGGGTCAGGTGGATCGTGGAGAGATTCGTCCATATCTGGGTTCTGGACCCATCAGTTAGACGCCGAATTACCTTGCCGATCAAATTGAGGACGTTGTCGTCATCTCTGATCATCAGAGGACTAGAGATGTTTGTACCATCATCCCTCTGCTTGACGAATCAAAAGTTCCCAACCGGGAACGGATCGATATTACTTATGATGGTCAGAAAAATCAGAAGGTTCCTATAGTCATCTATCTACCGGGACCATTACCGTATGAATCAGCTAAGGCAATCCCTTACAAATACGGTGCAACAATAGTCGAGAATGGAAAGGAAATTCCATTACCCTCTGTCGTGAATATTGCAGACATTAGTCGTGTAACACAGAGCGGTCGAATCTTCAATCGAGGAGTTGGAGAGTCCAACAAAGAAAAGGAACCTCAGGCAGAAGTTCCTAATTCACCAGTCGGTCAATCCAGTGATACTGACCTTTCAAAAGACAAAGATGAGATGCTGAAGCTCATCCAAAGGAGTGAATACAACATTGTTGATCAACTGTTACAAACTCCTTCAAAGATCTCGGTATTATCACTATTACTCAGTTCAGAAGCGCACAGGGAGGCTCTACAGAAAGTCTTGGAGCAGGCCTTTGTGGAACAAGATGTAACAATCAGACAGTTCGATAATATTGTCTCTAACATCACTTCCTGCAATAATTTGGGATTTAATGATGAGGAATTACCCGAAGAGGGTCGCCGTCATAACATGGTGCTCAATATCATAGTCAACTGCCAGGACGATGCTTTAGCCAGCGTACTGGTAGACACAGGTCAGCCCTGAATGTTATGCCAAAGTCCACTTTGATGCAATTATCATTCAAAGGCCCTCCGATGAGAATCAGTGAGGTCGTCGTCAAAGCATTTGACAGATCCAGAAAAGCGGTTATCGGCGAAGTTGATCTTCCCATAACTATTGGTCCTCACACTTTCCAAGTCACTTTCCAGGTCATGGACATCCGGGCAACGTACAGTTGTTTATTAGGAAGACCTTGGATACATCAGGCTGGAGAGGTCACTTCGACTCTCCACCAAAAGCTAAAGTTCGTCCAGAACGGCTAACTCATCACAGTCTGTGGAGAACAGGCCTTGCTCGTGAGTAATTTATCATCATCTACTTGTGTAGAACCCGAGGAGGTTATTGGGACGCAGTTCCAAGCATTGTCGGTGGGCAAGGATAATCAATCTGAAGGAGGAACCTCGATTTCCTCATACAAAGATGCTATTAAAGCGGTTGAGAGTACCGATACAAAAGGATGGGGACAACTTGTCATCCCAACTGACAATAAAACAAAGAAGGGTCTTGGTTTTTCTGCAACCTGCACCTAGATAGCTATCAATGATGAAAGTCTTCATCCCATTCAGAATTTCTTCCATAGTGGAGGCTTCCTCCAACCAGTGACTCAAGCAGTCCATGCTATCAATGAAGGGGATCCCTCTGACACAGATGAGGAATGGAAGCCCTATCTTAACGAGGACGGTTATATGTCTTAGGACGAAACGCAAACTCCATTTTGCAATCCTGCACAGAGTCCGAGATTTATACCCAGGTCAGACGTTGAAATGATATATGGAGGTTGTGATCCGGAAGGATGTCAGGCTCCACCAAATTCATTAGAGGAGGGCACTCTAATGAAAGACAATTTTGACTATACTTACTATGGCCCGATGGATGGTCTGCCGATGTGGCAACCTTACCCAGGAGACTTGGGGCCCGAAAGTCAGCCGAACAATGAAAATCAGCTGAGCATCATTGAACAGAATACCTGTGTCCCCACCATATCATGGGATCAACACCTGGGTTATCTTGAAACTACTCAACACGACGATGAATTTGCAGTGTTTGCAGGACTAGAATTCATCAACTATGCTTTTCCCGAGGTCAACGTCATCGAGAGAGATGACTCCTCCAGTTCTAAAGAAGTGTGGGACACCCTGGGACAAACAAGTGGAAAATACGACTATATGGTCAAGTACACTGCTCCTGAAAGCTCTCGTATCAGGTTCGAAGATATCCAGCCAACTGGATAGGGAGATACAGCTGAGAGTACAAATACTCTGCAATATGCAACTGAGGAATCCTCCTACGACAATTCTGCCTGGGAGACAGATTCCAATGATTCTACTCCACCAGAAATCAGCGTTATTTCTGAAGACAAATCAAGGAAGGTGCCAGACTTTGTGATTCACCGAGGAGTTCGCCGCCAATGGGTTGTCGTCGAGGTTCCGAAGGTCGTTCATCAGTCAAAGTAATTGCCATCTTTAACCTTTCACCCTGCCCAGGTGAAATAGATGTTTTGATAGGGCTCACTTTCTGTAAATTTTCCCTCTTCGCTTTGCCCAAAGCGACAGAGTTTTGTTTTATAGGGATGTAGTTTCAAGAATCGACTTGTTCATTAATAAAATAACGTCGTTCTGTAATTTCCGCATTATTTGTTGTTTTCTCTTTTTCCTTTTCTCAGAAAATGGTAATCCTAAAAAACAAATCAATAATAAAAACAAGTAGTAAAAGAAATACACTTCACACACTTGCATTTTCTCTATCTCTTCTAAACACAAATCATCACGTCATGCAGATTGCTTGTTTTAAACCCCGTTGAAACATACGATCCGATGCCTTCTCCCGACTTTGAGTTCCCGGTGTTTGGGGCCGAAGAAGAAGTTGACGACGAAATTCCAAAAGAGATCTCCCGATTACTCAGACAAGAGGAAAGGTCTATTGAACCTCACAAAGAGCCGTTGGAAACGGTAAACTTGGGTTCGGAAAAAGAGAGAAAAGAAGTCAGGATTGGGGCACTGCTCAGTCCAATTGCCAAAGAGAGTTTGACAAAGCTTCTCAAAGAATTTCCCGATGTATTCGCTTGGTCCTATCAGGATATGCCAGGGTTGGATACCAGCATCGTGGAACATCACTTACCGTTGAAATCAGAATGTCCGCCAGTAAAACAAAGGTTGAGACGGACTCACCCGGACATGGCCATCAAAATCAAAGAGGAGGTACAGAAACAGATTAACGCAGGTTTCCTCGCTACATCTGAATATCCTCAATGATTAGCCAACATCGTACCTGTTCCCAAAAAGGACGGAAAAGTCAGAATGTGTGCTGATTACAGGGATCTGAACAAGGCAAGTCCAAAGGACGAATTTCCTTTACCACACATTGACATGCTGGTAGACAGTACAGCAAAGTTCAAAGTTTTCTCCTTCCTGGATGGATTCTCGAGCTATAATCAAATCAAAATGGCGCCGAAAGACATCGAGAAAACTTCATTCATCACCCCATGGGGTACCTTTTGTTACAAGGTGATGCCGTTCGGCTTAAAGAACGTCGGGGCAACCTATCAAAGGGCCATGACTACTCTGTTTCATGACATGATACACAAAGAAATCGAGGTATATGTCGATGATATGATTGCAAAATCTAAGACAGAAGAGGAGCATGTGACCCACCTGTCAAAACTATTCAAGCGTTTGAGGAAGTACAAACTCCGCTTGAATCCCAACAAATGCACCTTCGGTGTCCGTTCAGGGAAACTCTTAGGGTTCATCGTCAGCCAGAAAGGGATTGAGGTTGATCTTGACAAGGTCAAGGCCATTCAAGAAATGCCTTCTCCGAAAACTAAAAAACAAGTCAGAGGATTCCTGGGACGTTTGAACTACATCTCCAGATTCATATTCCTCATAACCGCGACATGCGCGCCGATCTTCAAACTGCTCAAGAAGATACAATCATTTCTCACTGATTCTCGGGGCAAATGGACTCCGAATTACGACGGCCCCTATGTGGTCACGAAAGCTTTCTCAGGCGGCGCCTTGAGACTTGCAACCATGGACGGAGAGGAATTTGCCTACCCCACGAATGTTGATGTAGTCAAGAAATACTTTGCCTAAACTAAAAAAAAAAAGAAAAAAAACGTCTCGATGGATTGAAAACTCGAAAGGGCGGTCCAAGCAAAAGTTAGAGACATGAAAAAAAAATCATCCCGGTGGATTGGAAACATCGAAGTACAATCCAGGCAAAAATTAGGGATAATGCCAAGTAACTATGTTCAACAGAGGCAAGTCCCTCAGCAGCAATTACATCACCCATCGGAGGAAAACTCCAGTCAAGGTCATCTTCGACGGAAGCTCAGGATATCCCGAATTCAAAGTTGGTAGAAGGATAGTGGTCGTTATATTTCAACGTAGCCCTTTTCCCTGTAAATTACCATTTTCTGAACTTTGTAAATACTCTTTGGAATCACGCGTTTGGCTGATCTCCATCTTATTAATAAAATTCGAGCCCTTGTGCTTTTGTTTGTAATTCTTACTTGTTTTAGCTTTACAGAATGACGTTTTTTAACATGATTAACGATTCTTGAAATGAAACAAAATGAATTTACTTGTAAAACTTTTTCTGCTTTAAAATTAAAGATGGTAATTGCTTTTGACTGTTGAACATCGAAAGAACCTCGATTGCGTATCCAAAGGCGATCGGGTCTCAAAGTACAGAATCAAAGTACTCCTTCTAAGCCAGTGCGCCTGAATGAAGGATCAACTGTATCAGATGCAGTTTTCCCGTCTGATACCTTCGGCTGAGTTCTTATCTCCTAAGCCCGACCAACATAGTTCCCAGCAGGGACTATTTCTCCTAAGCAAGGTGGAATCGCTACTTTTGGACCAACGATATTTCGTCGCCCCACGATGGCCGAGTATCCAGTCA
Organism: Lathyrus tuberosus; assembly: GCA_022829125.1. NCBI lineage: Eukaryota > Viridiplantae > Streptophyta > Magnoliopsida > Fabales > Fabaceae > Lathyrus > Lathyrus tuberosus. The sequence goes on along the minus strand of JALAZF010000822.1, from coordinate 769,433 downwards.
TGTTCATCTTTTAATTTGTATGTTGTGTCAGTTTTGTCAGCATAAACATACATACATCATGCATCGTTAATTTACATGCATATTCACTATCACTTGAGTCGATCTTATCCTGCTGTGATAACCGTCCTCTCGATCGAGTTTGTCAGTTCTTGCTTCGTCAGGAAATACTATGTCCGAGCGAACTCATCTCCAGTGAATTTTTAGATCAGAGTCGGCAATCGACCACTTTGATAACTTGAACCTCTGAAAGACCAGAGAACCTTCAACCAATGTCACTCTTTGCCATTGAAGATGATACCCTCACTTTCCCGGATTAAGGAAAATCCTTAGAGAGAGAGCCTCTCGAGCAGAGATTCGGCAGTACGGCAGTTTTTCTGTAAAAGACCGCTGATGAAAAGGTCATCGGCACCTCAAAATGGGATCACATCATATGGCATTTCTCCGGAAAGATCCCGAGAAAAGTATGATGTAAGACCCCAAGCGAAAGCAGTCTCTCAAGAGACTCGTTTTCCCCAGTAGAAACAAATGGTGTCTCCAACAGAGAAGTTTGTTCAACTCTACAACTCAGACGATTGGGTTCCCCAGCGAGTCTGACGTCAACTTTTTCCGTCAAATGGCGTCTCCCCAGGAAAATTCGGTGAGAAGTTTGAGGAAAACCGCTACTAGTAGCGTCCCTTGTCAATAAAGTTTATTGACAAAAGAAACTGAGACCAGTTCCTTGGTAGGAAACCAGGATCGAGGGGAAGTTTACATCAACTGAGACCAGCTCCTTGGTAGGAAACCAGGATCGAGGGGAAGTTTATTTAGGAAACTGAGACCAGCTCCTTGGTAGGAAACCAGGATCGAGGGGAAGTTTACATCAGAAACTAAGACCAGTTCCTTGGTAGGAAACCAAGAACGAGGGGAAGTTTACTTCAGAAACTAAGACCAGTTCCTTGGTAGGAAACCAGGATCGAGGGGAAGTTTAAATTAGAAACTGAGACCAGTTCCTTGGTAGGAAACCAGGATCGAGGGGAAGTTTGCTTCGGAAACTAAGACCAGTTCCTTGGTAGGAAACCAAGATCGAGGGGAAGTTCACAAATCAGAAACTAAGACCAGTTCCTTGGTAGGAAACCAGGATCGAGGGGAAGTTTACTTCAGAAACTGAGACCAGTTCCTTGGTAGGAAACCAGGATCGTGGGGAAGTTTTTACCTTTTCTAAGCATCATTGCTTAGCAAAAGAAGATGAATGCGCAAGCTGCCATTCATAGCCATCATCAAAATTTCGGATATTCCGATATTTAATCCTCTTGCACCCCGAATGCCCGAATACCTTCGTCATTCACACCTTCGAGTCCAAGACGATTAAATAGGGGCATCTGTCATACCCCAAATTTTGACCACTAACATTTCCCATCATTGTGCAAATCATCATCACAATATGGATGTACCTTTGTGCCTCATCAATCTCCTCAAGGAATTGTTGAGCATTCACTAAAGTCAAGCTTAGGGTTTCAAGCCCTCTCAGAGCCTTTAGACAAATGATCAATCAAGGAATGACATGATCTTCAACTTGTCTAACCTCTCAAACATCCACAATGGACCAAGAGGACTCCCACATCAAGAATTATTCACAAGAGTGCAACATTTCAAGTGGATCAAGCCTCAAGTTCATCTAATACAAAGTCAACTGACGCAGAAAGTCAAAGTTTGACTTTTTGGTCAACTATGAGCTTCACAAGCCATTACTCAAGAAAATATGATGGATGATTTAATTTGATCAAATTTAAATCAAGAAATTATGCAAAATTGCAAAATTTATCAAATTGAAAGAAACTTAGAAATTTTTTCTAAGTTAAAATCATGTTCAAGTGCACAACTTTTCAAGGTTGTAACTATTGATCCAAGCATCCATTGATTTTGAGTAAGAGCTAATTTTAAAGAGGGCATTTAATACTTCAACAATGTAGAAGGAATCACCTCAAATTATCATAAGGTTTGAAAGTTGTGACATTACATAGGGACATCACTACTATTTTTCCAGCAACAATGTCCCAACTTCAAGGATGTTTTTCTCCATGATCCAAGTTTATTCAAGCCAAACCTTGGGCATGGAAGTTGAAGTACGTCATCTCAGCTTTCCAGAAAGTCCCAGAACGTCCTTGCTGCAACTGAATTTTTCATGGGGCAGATTTGCACATTTCTTGTGCCACACGAATTTCCAAGCCTTGTCATCACTTTGGACACCTTTGAGGATCAAATCTAAAGGGGACAATCACTGAGCCAAGCCTCCAAAGTCCTTGGAACAAGAAGTAGCATGCTATTCCTAAAAATCCCTAAAAGAGGGACAAGACTCCAATTTTGGATTGAAGCATTTAATAGATGCTTAGAGGTCGCATGGACTGACACATTTGCAACTGAATTCAATCAAGATTCCTCCAACAAGTAGGGAACCAAAGCTCTGTGCTCTAACCTCTAGTCAATGGCTAGAGGAAACTTGGATTTTCATTGGCCAACATTGACCAAACCTCTGCTGCAGTTGCCATTCACTATTGCTGTGAAAACAAACTTGCTCTACTATAAATAGAGCTCATTTGTGTTCAGTTTGAGTACACCAAAGCCATCAAACAGATGCTTTCCTCAAAATCTCTTCTTTCACCTCAAATTTACCTTCCAAAGCAAGTAATTCTGAGTTTTTGAGCTAGAGAACAATTCCACTCAAACCAATCACACACACACCTCATATATATCATATGCAAGCTGTGCAAACTATCACAAGTGACCTGTAATCACAAAATCACAAAGTCACTTCTCAAAACCTCAAAATAACACTTTTTTACATTTTTCAAGCCATGTCTTGATTCAGTCACTTTTCAAACCATATAAAACCTCAAACACACTCCAAATATCATCCTTGAACTGTCCCAAATGGTTCCCACCATCTGAAACACCATTTGAGGGAGTTGCTTTATTGGTCACTTTTAACCCCTTTTGCAAGAAAGGGACAGTTTGTGTTTTTGCAGGTACCAGCTGATTCCAACCATCCTAAAAGCTTCTAAGAGGTCATTTGAGGGTGTCCAAAGCATCAAATCATTTCTGGAATAAAGCACTTGGTAGGTTGCACAAAATCTCCAAAAAAGAGGTAAAATTCACAACTTGAATTCTTTGAATCATGATTTCCTTTGTTGTCCACATACATGCATCATATTGAACAATTCTTGAAGCGAAAATGTAGTCCTTAATGTGTATGTTATGATCCTCCTACTGTTTGCACTTTAACATGTTTATATGTGGAGTTTATGTTGTTTTAAACTTAAGGTGCATATCTGGTTTTTTGCCTTGTGTGTGCTGTACATTAAGTTTCAGTATGTATGAGTGATACCATTGGATTCCTTGTGAAAAATTGGTCAAGATAGGTTCTTACGGATTTCAGTTTCGTTAAAAATTGAGAGAGTTATGAATGTTTGAAAATTTGATAAGCAAAGATGTTTAAACTTAAGGTGCAGATCTAGTTTTTTCCCTTGTGTGTGCTGTACATTAAGTTTCAGTATGTATGAGTGACACCATTGGATTCCTTGCAAAAAATTGGTCAAGATAGGCTCTTCCGGATCTTAATTCCATTAAAAATTGAGAGAGTTATGAATGTTTGAAGTTTGATAAAAAAGATGTTGAAAATCAAGGTGCAGTTCTGGTTTTTGTCTGATGTCGAATGTGATGTTGTGACATCTTCCCTTTTTCTCTTATCTTTAAGACTCATGGGTGATGTCGAATGTGATGTTGTGACATCACATTCCTCTTTTTCTTAGTTTATCTTCAAAACTCAACCAATTCTTTTACATAGCAAAAATTATCCTTTTCCAAATCTGTTTTACACACTTCTTATTCATACTCCATAATATTTTAATCCACCAAAAAATCACAAAAAATATTATTATTTGATATATTATTAATATATTCAAAATTATTGTTTTAAATTGTTTTAAATGCTTTTAAAATGATTTCTTTTTCTTGATTTTTAAAACCAAAATGATTTTAAATATTCATGTGGATAAAATACTTTTTCATAAACCTTAATCATTGTTAATAACATGATTAATGATTTTATTTGATATTTTTATCATTTTTTACTTGATTTTTCTTTGAAAAATGCCCTTTAAAAAATGAAATTAGGGTTTTTGATTAATTCAACCCTCATCAAACTTTTTCAAACACTCATGGGCCTCTAATAGAGTGTAAGACTCAATCCTTTTTTTACCAAATCATATTTGGGCCTCAGTGTATTGTATAAGTCCCGATACCGTCAAAAACAAACGGGGCGATCGTCGCCTTTTTAAAATAACCTTGGGCCTCTCCTTGAGCTATAAGACCCATTCAAAACTTTTTGGGCCTCTAATAGAGTGTAAGACCCAACCCTTTGTAAATACAACCTAATTTTGGGCCTCACTTATTGTATAAGTCCCGTTGTATTTCAAAAGTTCGGCGCGACCGTCACCCGTTTAAAATAAATCAATTGGGCCTCTCCTTGAGCTATAAGACCCATTCAAAACTTTTTGGGCCTCTAATAGACTGTAAGACCCAACCCTTTGTAAATACAACCTATTTTGGGGCCTCACTTATTGTATAAGTCTCGTTGTATTTCAAAATTTCGGTGCGATCGTCGCCCGTTAAAAAATTGGGCCTCCCCTCGTGTTGTAAGCCTCATTTCTTTTCTAAAAACCTTTTTGGGCCTCTTGAGAAAGTGTAAGACCCAAACCCCCTTGTACAAACAATTTTGGGCCTCACCTATTGTATAAGTCCCTTTGTACAAGTAAACGGTACGACCGTCGTCCGTTTAAAACATCTGGGTCTACCCTCGTGTAGTAAGACCCATTTCTTTTCTTAAAACTCATTTGGGCCTCTATTAGAGTGTAAGACCCAATCCCCCTGTGTTAAAAGAAAACCTCGGCGCGATCGCCATTTTAAACGAAAAACCATCTGGGCCTAACCTCGTGTTATAAGCCCCACTCTTTTTCTTTAAAAATTTTTGGGCCTCTTGAGAGAGTGTAAGACCCATCCCTTTGTACAGAAAACCTTTCTTGGGCCTCAGTCACTTGTATAAGTCCCTCTGTACAAATTCAACAGTACAATCACTGGTAAAACCCTGGGCCTGTCCCTGAGCTATAAGCCCCAAATCTTTCTTTTTCAAAGCACTTTCTCCTTTGATTTTGAAATATACTGTTGTTTTCAATCTTTCTTTGTTGAACAACTAACCAAACAGCATGGAAACTCTACAACTGAGTAAGTGTTTATATGCTTTCATTTACTGCTTTCATATACATATAACTGTATTGTGGGGCTGTTTCGCTGTAAGTCTTCTTTCATAAACTCATATCAACTGTGTAATACTAGTATAGATATTTAGAGTTTCCCCGGCAACTACGTCTAGTACTAGGTAAAGCCGTTTCGTTTATTCGTAGAAATAGACAGCTATATCCCCAATAGGATCACCAGATACAGTCTTCTCTTCGGCTGTCCTCCTTAGGAATTGCCAAGAACCTCTACTCCCAAGGATGAATGTATTCTCTGTGAATGGCATCCTTGAGTTTCTTCCAAATTCTCGAACTTTCCTGACTTGATCTATTCTTTGTGAAAAGCTTGCCTTGAATTTCTCGGGGTTTGGGGACCCACGGGCTTCTTAAAAGCATCGGCCTCCTCTTGGGCATAGTGGAAGGACCCACAGGCTTCCTAAAAGCATCCCCGCTTCCTCTTGGGCTTAGTACAAGGACTCGTCGGCTTCTTAGAAGTATTCACAGCCTCCTCTTAGGCTTCGTATAATGATTCTTCCTCCGGGAATGATAGCCTCCTCTTGGGCTTCATACAAGGACCTCTCGGCTTCTTAAAAGTTTCCAACCTCCTCTTGGGCTTCGTACAAATTGTCCCGACGACCTCCTAGAGGTATAGGAACAAAACTTAGTCATCTTCATAGAACAGTCCTTTCAAAGAGTCTACTACTGTTTCTCAAAGCATAGTACAAAAGATAAAACTCTAGACTTGGACAGTCTATTTTCCTTGAGTCTCAAAGATATTCTCAAGCCCTTTTTAGGGAGACACCCGTAGACTCGGACAGTCTCAATACCCTTTGGATTTCCCATTTCCTTAAAGATCAGGGAACAATCCCAACCCTCAGATCAAATCCATGAGTACAGTGTTACTCATATAAGAACTGATTTTCTCTTTAAAATCAGTATACTGGACTTGTCACTTAACTGAGATAGCCAACCTTTAGCCTCCATCTCGGGCTTCGTACGAGATACAAAAGACTCCCTCGTTGAGTCAAACAACTTTTAGCCTCTCTCAGGCTTTGTATGAAACACACAAAAGACTCCCTCGTTGGGTCAAACAAATATTTAGCCTCCATCTCGGGCTTTATACGAGATACAAAAAGGTTCTTATTGAGCCAAACAAATTTTAGCCTCCATCTCGGGCTTTGTACGAGATACAAAAACACTCTCTTGTTGAGTATAAAAGACTCTCCTATTGAGTCAACCCTTTTAGCCTCTCTCTCGGGCTTTGTACGAGACACACACAAAAACACCCCCTTGTTGGGCCAATAACCTCCTCTTAGGCTTTATATAAGAAAACCACTGGTTGATCCAATCAACCTTTTAGCATAAAAGTTGTGCCTCGTTCACAGTACACAAACATCAACAACTCCTCTCCTTTCATCTAATCGCTGTAAGCGGCAAGCCTCTGGATTATTTACATTCATGCCACTGTCCCTCTTTTAGCATGAGAAATTCCTAAGGAAAGATGGCATTGCTCTACACTGAGTTAAAGTCTTCTCTTTCAGGTTAAAATCCCCTATAAAGGAAATTATGGCATTGCCGGATACACATATCCCGGTTAAAGTAATTCTCCTTTATAATCAGTCACTAAACAGTTGTGACAAAAAACCCCCTCTTTAGAGATGACCAGTTCTCTCTAAAGAAAAACACCTTTTCAGCTTCACATCTTGGGCTTTGAACAAGATATAAATCACCTTCAGCTTCACATCTTGGGCTTTAAACAAGATACAAACAACCTTTCGCTTCACGTCTTGGGCTTTGAACAAGACACCAAAACACCCATTTCCTCCCATAAAATAGGATGAACTACGAACGCTCTGATTTCCCTGTTTCGGTAAACGGGAATACGTAGGCATAAGATTGAAAGAAAAATCTTAGCGAGCACACTAAACAAAAACCCAAAATCCCATATCAATTGAAAACATCAGTCCTAAACTTCCTGACCATAGAATAAAACCAACATTCTGTCATAATAAACATGAGAAAGGCCCCACTACCACATAACATCCGTAACCTAACAGACCGTTGTTTAAACTCGTTATGCAAGCAGGGTTAATTGGAGACATCTATTTCCCTTCCTTCATCAGTTTTAATAGGATAAAAAATGAATCGACCTGTAGTCCACCCAAAAGAGCGACAGCGCTTAAGAACCGTGTCCAAAATCGCTCGCTACACCACGCAGACCCAAGACCGGTAAATGATTGCCGACATACATTCATCGAAGCTGAAAATTGCCCCGTTAAATTGAATATCATTGCGCATCAACCATATGCTCCACACTGATGCCAACCAAATCACCCCCACCATGATTCTATAATCTAAATTGTTCACCTTATGATTAACCTTTGGGAATTCCATCAAATCTTGGGTTGACAGATCAATATTCCCACCAATCCATTCCAACATTTTTTCCCATATTAAAATAGTGCGAAAACATTAAGAAAAGAGATGAAACAAGGATTCTTCGGTACAAAAACAAAATGCACAAGCCAAATCTCTCGGGTGTGTCAAGATCCCTCGACGAACAAGTTGATCTTTAGTTGGTAACCTATTGTTTAAGTATCTCCAACCAAAGAACGAAACCTTCGACGTCACTTCAATATTCCAAATGAAACTCAACTCCTGCAATATTCCATTTTCTGACCTTGCCGGTGTTAAACTCGAACACAACCCTTCCATGCAAGATTTCATAGTAAATTTTCTGTCTTCCGTAAGCGTCCAAACAACTTCGTCCTTGATTTCCGGCTTAATACTGCAGCCCTGCAAGTTCTCCCAGAATTCTGCTTTCAATTCTGCCTCTAAGTCTTCCCGACCTCTAACAATAGCAGATAAATTCCAATTCCACACTTGGTTGTTCCAGTATCCTGCTTCTTGGATTGAAATGGATTGATTAGCAGCTACTCCATGCAAAGAAGGATAAACATCCTTCAATGATTGATTCGCCAACCAATTCGCGTGCCAAAAAAGGCGTCGAATTCCCGTTGCCAATCCTGCAAAGAACAAGGTTAGAAAAACCAAAGTTTGGTTGAGTAGATAAGTCGTTCATGACCATATCTCTCCACCAGATTGAGTCATGCTTCCCCAACACCGATTTTCCTCCGACAATGACTTTAATGGCAATATTACCATAACGGTGACAGAGCAACTTTTGCCATATCGCTTCTTTCTCCTTCAAAATACGCCACTTTCACTTCAACAACAATCCTCGATTTATCATTTCTACATCCTTTATGCCAAGGCCTCCCAACGATTTTGGTTTACAAATATCACTCCAACTTGCCCAATGAATTGGTCTATAGCCTTCTTTCCCGTTATTTCATAAGTTGTTATTTCATTATAATTGCATGTAAAAAAAGGATGAAATTCATGGATTTTATCTTTTCAAATATGGTTAGTAATAACTTTTCTAACTTTCAGTTTTCTATTTCATTAACCAAATTTAATCTATGTTTTTTTTATTTTTGAAAACTTGGGTTTTAAATTTTGGTATGAATATATATTTAGTTAGTGTAACATAACCTACTAAGTGTTTGATGAAATGTGTGTTGGCGATGGAAATAAATTCAATGCAGATCAGCTACTAAGCATTGCCTACTTAGTGTAGCACATGACCAACTCATTATCATGTGTTGTTCCATTACTACCATAATACTAACTCCACAATACTCTGCATCACCATCTACTTGGTATTCACAACCTTCACATTGTCTTAGGTCATTCCCGCTCCAATAACTCCATTGTCGCTCAAACTCTCTACGGCAGGGAATGATGTTTTCTGTAAGTCAACCGGATCTTCCGGCTAACAAGAAATGAAAGTTCATTCTATATTCTACGGTTACTAAACAAAGTAAAATTTGACTAAGATTCCATTGTATATATTGATACACTCGAGGATCGTTATCCTGATGATATTGCTTCTATTTTGGATGATGTAATCTCTCTCACTTCTTCTTTTACAGCTCAGTCAGACCACTTAGTCTATTATGGTGTTGACATGGGATTAGATGATCCAGCAACATGCAGGATCATTATGAATTCTAATGTTCTCAACACAAGCACCAGAGATTCAAGAGGAAACATAATATTATCTAAAGATCATGCAAGTTCTCTGCTCAAATTGAGTCGAGAGTTTGATGTTCAGGAAGATCCTGTTAATTTTGATTGAATTGGCATGAGATATTTCATTCAATATAATTACGGGAACATTATACTTCTAATTATTTATTTCTCCACGGTCCTATAGCTGGAAGAAGATTGTGTGTATATAGTCTTGTAAATGATCATCCTTATATATAATAATCATAATTCTTGGTAAAGATTGGAAGTGGACACTTTCAAATTCTATGACTCATATTCTAACTTTGTATATTAGACGTGATTTACATAAATTTGAATGTGGGGTTAATTATAAGGGTTTTGATAAGTTATATAAGTATTATTTATTTGACTCATTTCATCATCAATTTTAGATAGTGTGCTCTCCATGACAATAATTTCTTTATTAAGTGTCTAACGCTAAAATATTAGGTCGAATGAAATAGGATGTAAATTCGTCAGACATTTCTCACCCTTTGAATTTACACACTCTAATAATGGGTGTAAAATGTATTAAAAAACGGGTGTAAATTACTCTTTCTACACTAGTGATTTCTCGAACAGAAACATTAGTCCAAAAAATAGTCATTGTTTACACCATTTGCAAAGTCAAAATGGCACATAACTTATATTTTTACAGCAAATTAAAATTAAAACAAATGATTAATCAACAAAAGAAATAATCAAAATGTAAAGTCTTGTAGGTCGTCCAAAAGTTCTTTCTATGATTTGTCACTGGTCGTTAAGCACCTATAATTTGAAACCATTTTGGATCATCAACAATAACAAAAACAACATTATCTTAAGTAAAAAGAATATAAAAATTAAAATGAATACATATATATTACGAATAGCATGCACATCATTTGAATCATTTATTTCAGATGAGAGACGTACATGTGTTGCGAAAGAAGGGGTCTCAAAATTTAAATCATGATTTTCATCACTATCACTAATATATTTTCCTTGTAGAATAATTGAATATCTTGTGCTAGAAGGATCAGTGACATAAAAAACGTGTTTTACTTGTGATGCCATGATGAATAGTTTGTTCATATAAGTTGTATTTTGAAGATCAACCTGTGTAAATCCTAATTCATCTGCTTTTACACCAGTACATGATTGTTATATTTCGAACTAGAGAAGTACATGGTTTCAACTTCAACCATAACCCAATTATTTTGCATGGTATTACGATCATCCTTTGATTTTGTATAGAATGAAAATTTAATAATTTCGTATGCACTTCAAGTTATTACATTAAACATGGACATATGTGACATCGATTTAATTATCTTTGATGCACTACTCTCTTTAGAAACACATTCATTAAACCAAGTTATGAAAGTTTTGTTATGCTCTGTCAACAACATTTGATAACTCATGTGGAGGATTTTTTCCTTGATAAGACTTTTGTGAGCGGACAAGTAAGGTTAAACTTCATCAACGTTATTCAATATATATATATATACAAATGTGCTAGAAGAACTACATCTCGGTTAAAGGTCTTAACATTTAAACCTTGAATACATCTACCATCATATCTTTCATCATAAGGAGACATGGGAATTCCTATAGAGTTCGCTTCTGACAAATATTTTTTACTAAACTCAATAGCTTATTCTGTAATGTACCGTTCAACGATCGAAGCTTCTGGATGTTGATGATAATTTATATACACTTTAAAATTCATCATGTATTGCTCTACAAGATACATCAACCATAATTAAAATGGATCTCAAATTCTAGTCTCCCTTACTATATGAACAACTAAGTAAACTATAATGTTAAAAAATGATGTAGGGCAAAACATTTCTAATTGACATAAGATAATTGCAGCCTTATGTCCCAACTTTAAATTTCCAGGATCAATGACTTTACTACATATAGCATTGAAGAATTAGCATAATCTAGCTATAGTTACCCTTACATTTTTGGGTAAAATGTCTGGGATGGCCACTAGCTAGTAGAAGATGTTGCATCAAGACATGATAATCATGATATTTTCATCCAACTAAATTGAGATATTTCATTGACACAATTTTATTCTAATTTGATGGGTACCCTTGGAGAACTTTGATACCCTTCAAATACTCGTAAAAACTTTTTTTTCTTTTTTAGATAGAGTGTGACATGGTGGGGGCAAATATGTTTTATTTCCTATATCTTTTGGGACTAACTCCTGTCATATACTCATCACCACCATATCTTGATGGTATTTCTTAATATCTTTTGCCTTGCCTTTAATATTGAGAAGTGTTCACATTGAAACATTTGATCTTTGTAGGACAGATGTTGAACACAATGTCTGGGAAAATTATGTAATACTTTCTTATGACAAATTAAAATAAACAAGATGATAAATCATATAGCAATAAAGAACATAAAGAAATTGGTAACCCAATTCGGTGCAACGTCACCTTCGTCTAGGGAGCTTCTAACCCAAGAAAAGAAATTCATTCTCAATAGTATTAGTACAAAGGGTCTTAGATGAACAACCCTTGTGCAACAATGGAGTTCTGTTGTTAACTCCAACAGTAAGCATTGGAATTTGTGCAACGACTATTGTGTAGAAAAAAAACAAAAAAAACAATAATAGAAATAAATTTACTTATATTAATCTAAGACTATGTAGAATCCTACTAAATATGAGGCTTTCCTCCTGGTGTACATGAGAGGAGACTCCAAAATAATAATAAAAACAAGTATTTTAGAGAACATATTTGAAGGAATTTGAGATGAAGATCTAGAGTTCAAAATTTGATTTCTAACATAATAAAATATAAATTAACATTTGGGTATAAGAGAAAGCAAGGATAATATAATTTCAAATAGTTTTTTTGAATATATAAAGGCTGTAACAATACTAATCAATTCTTCACTTTATTATTTAAAACATAGGAACAAGATACTACTTCATCAGAATAAATACAACAGTCGGTAACAATACTTAAATACATATACAATATCAAATAGTAGTTCATTTCAAACAACAAAAGAAACTACACAATATTCAAGGATAAAATCTCTAACATCAAAAGATATTGCATTAAAACAATGCAAGGGAAAATACTCTAATAGCCAAGAGGGGCACATAAAGCAACCTTAGATTCTACAATTTCTTTCTCCTGTTGAATGATACTCTTCAAAACATCTTCAGAGTAGGATAATTGTTGCTTAAGATCTTCCACATCCTTGGTAACCTTTTTCTTTGAATCCAATATTTTTTGTAATCCTTCTTGATACAATTGTAAATCAGGAAACAAAATGCGTTTTTCAAGACGATCCAACCAATATTTATCAAAACCACATCTGCGTACATCTTGTAACAACTCAACAAATTCAGAGTGACTCGAACCTAATACATCCAACACGCTATGGGTTTGGAGGAATTTCAATAACTCAGCTAGGCAGTTATATGCAAAACCCTTGTATTTGTTACTAAGTGAAGTGTCTTTTAAAAGAACAGAAGGATGCTTAACAAAAATATCCGTCAACAAAGGCAAGTTCTCATAATCCACATGCTTCTTGGAAACTAGACCCTCAAGCTCCCGTGTGACAAGATAAGGACAACTTAAATCTTTCACTTTTTTAGAAGGATTCCCTAATAATGAAGAAAATACTAGTTAAGATAAAGAGAACTTAAAAAAGCCATTAAGAATTAAATTAAGGGGGAAAATACCTTCAAAATGCATTGAAGGAGTCTGAAATTCAAGAGGTAAAGGAAGACTATCACTAGGAGAGGGATTAGATTTAAAAACAGCAAATTCACCACTCATAAGAAATTGTTCTTCAATATTTAAGCTTACTTTCATGACAACGCCTTTATTTAGAGAAACTGAACAAAAGGTGGGAAGAGATTTCAACTTCAAAATCATAAAGGTGATAAGATAATATAAGAAAATAAAATTGATCTAAATAGTCATCACCTTGATCATCATTAATCTTAGTAGTTTCTTGAGAATCTCTAGCACCAACATCTTGTTCCTAAACATATTCAAATAAACAAATGATATTATCAATATACAAATTATTAGTATTTGTAAGATTAACCTCACTAAATATATATATATATATATATATATATATATATATATATATATATATATATATATATATATATATATATATATATATATTCTATTTTGGAAAAGCCTAACTTTTATTATAGAGAGAATAAAAAACCAAAATCAAAAGAATCAGTGTTTGAAAGCTGGAAATGCTTGATTAGATTCTATAAACTCACATTCAATTGTGATGAACTGACTAATTATAAATGTGTTAAGGGTGTTATTGTCATGTCCTTTGTTAATGCAAATCTTTCTTCAACACCCTGTATAAAATTAAAACATGTTTAAGTTGGTAGTATAATTCAACTCCTACATTGAAAAAAAGTAAAAAAGAAAATAAGAAATAAAAGAGAGATGCCATTAGTTTACGAGTTAAGTTATAGTAAAATTTTAAGAAGTACTTGAAGTAAAATCCATATAGTTTTAGCTTTACATGCATAATATTAGGTGATATTATATTACATTACTTGTCTGGGAGGGTTTGATGGTAGTATTAGTTTCTCCATATAGATCTTGTTGGTTTATCAAATCTTGTTGACTCGTTGGATGTTCTTTTACCAACTCCTGTATTAAGAACAAATGCATTAGTGATATAAAACTAATAATTAATAATGTTCCTTATAAGTAAGACCTTAATTATTGAATGAGTATTATGCATGGGAAACAAGAGTAAAACTTGGAAGAGAGAGAGGCTCCTCCTTCTCTCTAGTTTTTATCTTCACCTCATGGTGGAAACAACAACAACCTATGATGATGGTGCTTGGACTAAGGTATCTAAGCGTAAGAAGAACTTGAAAGCGAAGTGGGATACTGAAACTAGTAGGGATAAGAAGGGTTTCAAGGATGATATTGATAGTATCTCTATCTTTTTCACTGAGGTCCCTGAATCTTATAGGGCTAAGGACCTTTTCAATCACTTTGAAGAGTTCGGTTTGATTGACGAGGTCGTTATTCAGGGGAAAAGGGATAAGTTTGGAAGAAAGTATGGTTTTGTCCGGTTCTTCGGAGTAAAAGATGTCAGATCGTTGGTGTTAAGATTGGATAATCTGTGGATTGAAGGCAGGAAACTTCATGCTAACATTCCTAGGTTCCCTCGCGCAGTTGAAGCCGTATTCCCGGTGCAAGATGGTTGTGGTAGAGGCAAGGGATAAAGAGTGAATACGAATTTCAATGCAAGAGAGCGGAGGAGTACTCAGAAAGTATATAAGGAGTTCAGAACCACAGAGAGAGGGATGTCATTTGCATAAGCGGTGGGTAAAAAAAGGGGTGAGAGAGGGAAGCCTTTTGTAGAAGCGGGGGAAAAAAAAAGAAGTATGGTTCCTAAGAAGATTAACCATTTGGAATATATGGTGAAAGACTCTCAATTGAAGAGGTTCAAAGAAGCGTATGTGGGGAAGGTTCTTCATCCGGGCTCGACGTACAACATCCAAAGGCTGTTAAATGAGGAAGGCTACTTTGCTCTGAAGGTTACACCTTTGGCAGCGAATCTTTGTCTGCTCGAGGAAGATGACAAAGGTGAGCTGGAGAAGCTGGTGGAAGGGGCAGCCGGTTGGCTAAGCCAGTGGTTTTCGGAAGTTAGGAAGTGGAGAATGGAAGATGTCGATAATGAGCGGTTAACGTGGTTACGGATCTATGGTGTACCAAGCTTTGCGTGGAGTGTGGAGTTCTTCATTCATTTAGCCTCAACTGTTGGTAAATATGTTTGTAGTGAGAGTTCCACACTGGACTTTTCGAAGTTAGATGTTGCTAGTGTTATGGTTAGGACCTCGTGTGGTACTTTGATAAATGAAGTCCTTTCTGTTAAGATCAATGGAATGGCTTTTAGGATTCAGATGGTAGAGGACTCCCTTGGCCCGCCTACCAGAGTGGTTAAGCAAACGGCGGACGATGGTTCGGAGACGGAAGACGGTGATACAATGGCTAGCTCATCTTGGAAAGCGTTCATGGATGATGATGATCAGTCGCTTTTTGATGATGGTGAGTCCCAAGATGGTGATGGGGACAGGACCATTAAAGATGTTTTTCTCAAAAAGCCTTTTGTTGTCCCTTGTGTTTCCGATGCAGAGCAGAGTTACCTTAATGGAGTTATGAAAAGTCCTGGGAGCAGACCTATTATGCCTTTTGCAGAAGTAGGGGCCAGAGCCAACGAAAAGATAGCTTTGGAAGTTAGTGGGGCTTCGAGGGGTGGTTTGTCTGTTAGTGTGGAAAACTATGGATCTGCTAAGGTGGGCCTGGGGAGTAAAGACGATATTATCTTCGATAATGTTTTGAAAGCCAATAAGGCCCAAGGTTCAGGGAAGGAGGTGGAAGTATCATTTGGGAGAGGTGAGTCAGAATTACACTCGCATTCTAACCAGGATAATAAATCAACGGAGTTAGAGGTTTGCTCTGAAGCCCCAGTAGCTAGCATAGAGCTTCAGATCCCGTCTCATGCTTTAGAGTCGGCTATGAAGATTGTTGCTCAACCAGAGTCTAAGAATCTTGTAAGCAGAAATTTGTTCTTGTCTGAATCTAGCAATAGTAGAAGTAGTTCTCTAGGCAATCCTTTGTTGGGTAATTTGAAGGAATCGGTTTCTCGTTGCCACTCGGTAACGGATTCGGAAGTGTTACAGGGAAATAAGAGGTTCTGGGCAGAGTTGGAGTCAAAAGTGGCAGCCAAGGTTCGAGAAATGATAACTTCTCTTGGTGTTACAGGTGGAGGAAATAGTGAAGCCATTGAAGAAGAAATTAGGGCGTTGGAAGTCAGAGATAAAAGGCAGCTAGTTAAGAAGGCGTCAAATTATAGTGTTGAAAAATGAATATTGTATCAATCAATATTAGAGGGGGTGGTAGTGTTATTAAAAGGAAGAGAGTTGCGCATCTAATCCAAACTAGGAAGGCAGATATGTGTTTCATCCAAGAGACTAAGATGGCAGCCATTATTCAGGTTACTGCTGAGTCCCTGTGGGGTGATAAGGAGGTAGAGTGGACTAATTCTGGAGCTTTGGGGCGGCTGGTGGTATTGTCATCTTGTGGAGAAAGGGCATCCTCAATCTTCTCTTTAGCTTTAGGGGTCTGGGGTACATCAGTGTCTGCGCTATTTGGAAAGAAAAGGAGTATTTCTTTGTCAAGGTGTATTCTCCGTGCAATACAGCCCTTAAGAGAAGGTTCTAAAGAGGGCTTCTTGAACCTAAAGTTTGGTTTCCTGGTAGTAGATGGATAGTGGGGGGAGACTTTAATGCAGTTCTTAGGGAAAGCGAGAGGAAAGGTATGTCGGGAGAGAGAAGTAACTCTGACATTCACAATTTTAGGAAGTTCGTAGATGACTTGGGGTGTGCAGATTTACCGTGCTTTTAAGGTAGTTTTACTTGGTTCAACAGCAGTGGGACAACAATGAGCAGGTTGGACCATTTCCTTGTTTCTAGTGATATTTTGGAGGAGTGGGATGTTTTGGGTCAATCTGTAGGAAAGAGGGAAATCTTTGACCATTGCCCAATTTGGTTGAAGTCGAACCGTGATAACTGGGGCTCCAAACCCTTTAAGTTCTTCAATGTGTGGCTTAAACATCCTCAGTTTTTGGAGTTTGTTACCAAGGAGTGGAACTTCTTTAAAGTCGTGGGCAGAGGCGATTATGTGTTAAAAGAGAAGTTAAACTTATTGAAGAAGAGTTTGCGTAAGTGGAGTTTGGAAGTCTTTGGGTGGCTTGATCTTAGGGTGGAAGAAAATGTGGATGCGCTTCATGAGCTTGATAAGCTTGCTAGTTTGAACTAAGCTACTGAGCAGGATAGTGAAGGAATGCAAGCTAAAAGAGTCATTGCAGTTGATGAAATTTGGAATATCCTGAGGGTTAAGGAGAGTATAATAAGGTTAAAGTCGAGACAGTTGTGGATTAAAGAAGGTGATCTCAACTCGAGGTATTTCCATAGGGTGATGAAGGGGAGGCAAAGGAAAAACTTCATTGCTTCGGTTCTAACAGAGGAAGGAAAGAAAGAAGGTGTTCAAGAGGTTAAACATGTTATTTATGAACATTTTAAGCTCAATTTTTCTGAACCTAAGTGCGAAAGGCCTGTCCTCGATGGGCTGGATTTTGTGTCTCTGTCGATGGAGGAGAGGAGAACTTTGGAAGGGGATTTCTCGCTTGACGAAATTAAGGCAGCAGTTTGGGAGTGTAATGGCTGCAAGAGTCCGGGGCCAGACGGGGTATGTTTCTCTTTTCTGCAGGAATGTTGGGAGGTGGTTAAGTATGATGTTTTTAAGATGGTGAGAGATTTCAGTTCCAACCCTACCCTAACTAAAGCTGCTACGGCTACTTTCTTAACCTTAGTCCCTAAGCAGCAGTGCCCTCAATCCCTAAATAATTATAGACCTATCTGTTTGGTTGGTTGTGTGCAGAAAACCCTATCTAAGATGCTGGAAAATCGTATGAAGAAAGTCATAGGTAAGTTGATTTCTGAAGAGCAGTCTGCTTTTCTGTCGGGAAGAAGTATAGGGGATGGTGTCATAATTGTCAACGAGATCTTGGATTATGCCAAAAGAGAAAAGAAAGAGTGTATGGCGTTTAAAGTGGATTTGGAACGAGCATACGATTGTGTCTCTTGGAGTTATCTGAGGCTTCTCTTTGATAAGATGAACTTTGGGAATAAATGGAAATAGTGGATAGAGGCCTTGGTTTTCAAAGGTTCATGCTCTGTCTTGGTCAATGGCAGTGCGTCTAAAGATTTTATTGTTTCCTGCGGTTTACGGCAAGGCGACCCTCTCTCGCCTTTCCTCTTTTTGATAGTGATGGAGGGCCTTACTCAACTTATGAAGAGGGCAGTAGCTACCGAAGCTTTTCGCAGTTTCAATCTTTCCGATGACCTCAGCTTCAGTATTGTCCAGTTCGCGGATGATACGAGGTTTTTGGGAAGTTGCTCTTAGGAAAACTTGTGGTGTATCAAGAGCATCGTCCGCGGGTTTGAGTTGGTATCCGGTTTGAAAATCAATTTTCTCAAGAGTTGTCTTTTAGGGGTGAATGGCCCTGTAGGATTCCTCCAGGCTGCAGTGGATTTCCTTAATTGTAGAATGGGGTGCATTCCTTTTAAATTTCTGGGAGTGATTGTTGGCTCCAGCCCTAGAAGATATGAGTCTTGGAAACATGTTATAGGTAACATCAGGAAACGGCTGGCGGTGTGGAGAGGGAAGTTTCTTTCATTAGGAGGACGTGTTGTTCTTATCAACTCTGTTCTAAATTCTCTACCTATTTATTCGTTGTCCTTCTATAAAGCATCGGTCTGAGTTTTGAAGGAAATTGCTAGCATTCAGAGCAACTTCTTGTGGGGAGGTTCGGATACTGTTAGGAAGATTCACTGGGCTAAGTGGAGCTCTGTGTGTAGGTCTAAGGAAGATGGTGGCCTTGGGGTGAAGAATCTCCATCGGTTTAATACGGCTCTTTTGCTTAAGTGTAGCTGGAGGCTGCTATCGGTTTCGGATGAAATGTGGAAACGTATTATCAGGTTCAGGTACATGAAACAATGCAATCCCTTGGCTATTTTTAATAATCTGGATCATGCTGCTTCTAGGAAAGGATCAATTTGGTGGAGAGATATTGCTCTTATCTCGTTCGATAAAGCCTCCTCTTCTGACTGGTTTGTAGACACTTTGAACTGCGCTTTAGGAGATGGGAATAGATTATCTTTCTGGTATAGTAAATGGGTTGATGATGTTGCAATCAAATTGATCTATCCCGTGCTAGTACCTGTTAACAGATTGCGTTATACTAATGTGGCAGAAGGTTTAAATAGTCTCCTTTTTCCTGAAACCTGGTCGCTTGCTTTCCCTAGGTCTGCTACTGATACAGATTTTTTCAGACAATCCGCTTTCCAATCGTGTGCTGCGATGCTTGATCCTGTTGTTCTGAAAGAGAATGTTGTTGATGATACCGTCTGGCCGTGGACGGATAATGGGGAGTACTCAGTTTCTAGTGGCTACGACGCACTGTCGAAGGATGCTTTAGCTAACGAAACTGACATTGTGGCAAAGGAGGTTTTATGTAGGGTGTGGAAGATTGATATTCCTACAAAAATTCAATGTTTTGTTTGGCGTTTGCTGCAGAATAGGCTTCCTACTAAGGACCATCTTTATTCGAGAGGTGTAAACCTTAATAAAGATCAAGTTAAGTGTCCCTTGTGTAGAGTTCATCAGGAAGAGGTTGATCACATCTTCTTTAACTGTTCTGTAGCAGTTTCAGTGTGGGATGACCTTAGTTCATGGCTCAGGTTAAGACTTCCTACAAGAAATACCAGTTCTGTCATTTTTACTGCTGCTTTTTCTCTTCTCAGGCGGAGGAGTCGTAACAACTTTGGCATGTTTGTTTGGTGTGCTGCCGTTTGGCACTTGTGGTTGTGTCGTAACGACATCATTTTTAAAAATGGTGGTGGCTCATCCGAAGGTATTGTGAAAGCAGTTCAAGCGTCTGCGTGGTTATGGTTGGGGAAGTTCCTTAAGTTGTCTTCCTCTTGTAATTGGACAGTTTGGTTAACAAACCCGTTTGTTTGTATTTCTTGATGTACTTTCGTTGTAAGGGTTCGAGTACCCCTTGTACTCGGGGTTATATTATCATTACCTTTTAAAAAAAAATCTAAGGGAATTTAACATGATCTGCAAATTTGTTCGGTAATATTGATATTGATGTTGTCTCCAAATCAGAAGCATACAAATGATATTATCCATATCCAAAATATTAGTATTTGTAAGATTAACCTCAATAAACTTATCGATATATATTATAGTTTGGAAGACCCTAACTTTTATTATAGAGAGAATAAAAAACAATAAACAAAAGAATCAATGTTTGAAAGCATTAAAAGTTTGACTAGATTCTATAAATTCACACTTACTTCTGATGAACTGGCTAACTCTAAAAGAGTTGAGTCTGCTATTGACTGGGCATTTGTTATTGCAATTCCTTCTTCAACACTCTGCATAAAATTAAAACATGTTTAAGTTAGTAGTATAATTCAATTCCTACATATAAAAGTGTATAAAAGAAAATAAGAAATTTATGAGAGATGCATTTAGTTTAGGAGCTAAGTTGTAGTAAATGTTTAAGAAGCACTTGAAATAAAATCTATATAGTTTTAGCTTTACATGCACAATTTGGTGATATACTATATTATGTTACTTGCCTGAGAGGGTTCAATGGTAGAATTGATTTCTCCTAGTTTATCTTGTTGTTTTATCAAACCTTGTTGACTCGTTGATTGTACTTTTTCCAACTCCTGTATTGAACATAACATTCATTACTAAGTAACACCTTAAGTTATCTAATTCAACATGGTTTGCAAATTACATTTAAATTTGTTGGTAATATTTCTACTGATGTTGTCTCCAAATCAGGAGCATTTTTAACAAATTCATTATCTTTCTCTAGTGTTTGTTCCATTTGTATCTACATAAAAAACATATTTGATTCAAAGATAGTGTCATGGTGATTGTATTCATATGTGAGTAGCTTGAATAAAGATATAGGTTGATATTGACATGTGAAGAAGTAACGTTGTGTCCTAATGCTGCTTCAACTTTAATCCCAACACCAACACCAACACCAACATCTTTTGTGGTTGCTGCATTTGGATTTTCATTACCAGTCTCATGACCTATTTCCATGCTCCTTATTTTTCCATATAGTTCCGAAAACATTTGTATTGGATAACTAGTGGGATACCCGTGCGTCCGCACGGGTTCCGCTGGGGACCTTTGAAATTTGACCAATATATTTTGACAGGGAAAAATTTAAATTCACAATTTTTAAAGGATTGTGTTAATAAAAAAATATAATATCAAATAATGATAAGTCACAAAAGAATAGTGGACTGCGGAATTGTCACCAATTAAATTATGAAATTCAAATAATAAATAGAAAATATTGAAATTTAATTAAAAAAAACATAAAGTAGTAAAAGATCAAAATATAAGTGAATGAAAGAGAAATATCGAAATGAAAGACATATTTTTAAAATTTAAAAAAAATTGTAACAAATTTCCAATTTTTAAAAGAAAGACATGAATAATATATATTTCAATTATTCATATATTATCTTTAAAAAAATGGTATGTAAAATTAAAAATAATTTCAGAAAAACAATATTAGATATCAATGCGTTTACACCGATTTTGCCCCGGTCGTCACTGCGTTTACACAATACTCGTGTACTACCCGTGCGTTCACAATAAAGATTTGGCCTGGCTACCCGTGCATTCACACAGTACTCTGTGTTACCCGTGAGTTCACACGGTACTGATGTGTTACCCGTGCATTTGGTATGGTTACCCATGCGTCCACACGTTATTGGTTATGCGAAAATTATAGTATTCATTACAAAAATTATTAATTATTTATAAAAGAAAGTGAAATTTTTAAAAAAATAAATAATTAAAAGTTTGTAATGCCCATATATAATATAAAACATCAAAGCATTAATATCATACATGAATATACTTTTGGTACTGAAATATCATAAGTCCCTAGTTTACACATTATACATATAGATGCCCAAAAATACTAAATACAAAAAAAACTATGGCATTATATATATAAGATGTTCCAACACTAAGAACTAGATCAAGCAATGATCTCAAAAACTCCACAACGGAAGAAAAGCCATCAAATAAGTAAGGAAAATCTCACGGCCTTATCCTTACCCTTCGCGGAACCTGAAGTACCTGTGATGTAAACAACAACATGGGGTGAGATACATCAATCTCAGTGAGTTCTCTATCTTAAACGTCCTCTCGGCTTTACAAGGCTCTAATAAGCCTAACTCAAGTCAAAGGGAAGGGAAGTGACTTTGAGTACTCACACACACTATATGGATCCAAGTTCGTGAGTCTCGTTAACTCACAATATCACTAATCGATAACCTTACCAAGGCATCCCCTTTTCCCGTCCGCTTCTACGTCTAGAAGACGACCCGAGTCATGGATCCTTGTAATTACTTGGCATACGAATGGATTCAGAATTAAGGGACGCATTATCACCTTAATTCTTCACTTCACATGGCCTCTGATGCCATCACAAGTCTCTACCCGTAGGTTCCATCGTACTATAACATTGGTAATCAAACCTGCCAAGTAGTAATGCCTGCATTCAGAGGAGCTCGAGACTCATAAATGCCTCTCAAGGGCTATGGTTACGATTACGTGATCATATACACAAATGGGATTGTATTCGACAATCACCCGACCGTATTAGCCTTAAGACCTCTCTTGTCTTATAAATTCATGGCATAAACATGTGTTTTCCTTTACAATCATAAAGAGCATTTAAATAGCTTCACAACGATACCAAGAATGTTCAAAACGGATAATCGGAACACAAGTTATGTATTTAGAAAGAAATGGCATCGCGAAAAACACAATTCTGCACTCTCACTGGCCATACGCGTATTGCCCTAAGCCATACGTGTATTGCCTTGCTCACTCTCCCATCCATACGTGTATTGCCCAAAGTGATACGCGTATGGGCAGAGACCAAATTCCTCTCAAAATTCCACTAAAACTCCAATATGCGTATTGCCTCACTTCATACGCGTATTGCCGAAATCCTTACGCGTACCATTACGCAAATGAGCAGATGGCCGAGAAAATGGAATGCCATACGCGATTTCCCACATTCCTTCATTGCCATACGCGTATTGTCTTAACCAATACGCGTATTGCCTTGAGTGATACGCGTATGGGCAGTGGGAAACAAGAATTCTTTTCCTGCATAATTTTTCTCCGAAATTGTTCCATTTTCTTCTCCAAATCTCTTCTAATCACCAGAAAATACCAATTGGACATACAATAACACATGTCTAACATGTACCAATAATAAGGAACATTAAAACATGATTTCAGACATAATTTGGATCAAATTCCATCATCCTCACACATTATGGTTTTTACTCTATATTCAATTTTAATCCAATCTCAACCAAAAACATGTTATAAATTCAACAACAAGTATACTACACAGTTATTATCGAATTTCAGCAGTTATGTTCATGATTCTATTGCAAAATTTCTCATTTCTCACAATATCCAAACTAACTCTAAAACTCATAAAACTCTACACTAAAGTGTCTATCTAGAACCCACCTGGATTACAACATGATGATGAAACTGAGATGAAAAGATGAAGATGGGTTGATGATTCTTGCTCTTGAGCTCTTGGGGAATTTTCTCTTCTTTTCCTTCCTTTTTCCTTCTCTTCCCTTTCTTTCTCCAATGTTACTAATTTCTTTCCAAATGAGGGAAAAGGAAAAGATAAAGACAAACATTAATTAGTAATACTACTAATTGTCCAAATTATCTCAAATGCACCAATTAGTAAAACTCCAAGTTAAATAATATTAATCTAACCAGCTCTGAGTTCGTCAGTTTACTCTAATTATTTTATCCAAGAATTGCTCAGAGTACACCGGAACCCAGTTGATCATAAAAATATTATCCAGAGCGTTCATAAATTACGGGGTATTACATCCTCCCCCCTTAAATAGAAATTCGCCCTCAAATTTAAAAGATTACCTGAACAGTTGAGGGTAAGCATCTCGCATCTCCGATTCTAGTTCCCAAGTAGCATTACCCGGATGCGTCATATCCCATTGCACCTTAACAAGAGGAATGTCTTTGTTTCTTAACACCTTTGTTTCCCTTACCACAATACGACTCAGTTGAGGCTCAAACGTTAAATCTGCTTCTATCTCTATAGTATCGGGTAGAATTGGCTGAAGAGGATCAGGAATAAACTTTCGAAGCTGAGATACATGGAAAACATCGTGCATCTCCGACAAGGAAAGCGGTAAGGCTAATCTATAAGCTACTTCACCAATTCTTTCCAAAATCTGATACGGTCCCACGTATCTCGGACTTAACTTCCTCGACCGAAACGGTCCTTTCAACCGCAATCTCGGAGTAACTTTCAAAAACACGTGATCGCCTTCTTCAAATTTAAAGGTCTTCTACGGTTATCCGCATAACTCTTCTGACGATCTTGTGCTTGTTTGACCTTATCACGGATCATTCTAATCTTCTCCGTAGTTTCGTGAATAATCTCGGGTCCCAACATTCTATCTTCACCAACTTCTGCCCAACACAACGGTGTCCTACACTTCCTTCCATACAATGCCTCATAAGGTGCCATACCAATACTTGCATGATAATTGTTATTATAAGAGAAGTCAATCAACGGCAAAAGTTCTATCCAATTTCCTCTACTTTCAAGTACACAAGCTCTCAACATATCTTCCATCGTTTGTATTGTCCGTTCCGTCTGACCATCCGTTTGGGGATGATTAGACGTACTCAAACACAACTTTGTTCCCATAGCTTGTTGAAAAGCTCTCGAAAATCTCGAAGTAAACTTTGGATCTCTATCCAAAACGATACTAGTGGGAATACCATGCAATCTCACTATCTCCGAAATGAACAACCTCGCGAGATGACTCGCCTTGTAGGTAGTCTTCACGACTAAGAAATGTGCGGATTTCGTTAACCGATCCACAATGACCCAAATCGAATCATAACCACCCTGAGTACGGGGTAGTCCAACGGCGAAGTCCATAGAAATACTATTCCATTTCCATACCGGAATTTCTAAAGGTTGCAACAAGCCACCCGGTCTTTGGTGTTCAATCTTTACTTGTTGGCACACCGCACATTCCGACACATGTACCGCAATATCCTTTTTCATCCCGGACCACCAATAGTCCCTCTTTAAATCTTGATACAACTTTGAAGACCCCAGATGTATAGTAAAAGCACCCTTATGCGCTTCTTCCAAAATCCTCCTTTTTAATTCTGTGTTATCCGGAACACAAATCCTTTGGTTAAACAAAATAATTCCGTCGGTAGCTCGCACAAAACCCGGTTGTACTAATACTTCTTGTAACTGCTCATCTAACCCTTGCTCTTGTAGGATTTCTTCCCTAAGAGTAGAATTGATATTCAAATTTCCCATAATCACACCATTAGGAGTCCAAACAAATTGAAGATTTAGATCTCGAAATTTTTCCAATAAAGTATACTCTAGCATCATCAACTCGGCATTATGCAGCACCTTCCTACTCAATGCATCCGCCACTTTATTTGTTTTACCCGGATGGTATTTTAACTCAAAATCATAATCCTTCAAATATTCCATCCACCTCCTTTGACGCATGTTCAACTCTTTCTGATCAAAGAGGTACTTTAAGCTCTTGTGGTCGCTAAACATCTCAAAACGTACACCATACAAATAGTGACGCCACACCTTCAAAGTAAATACAATTGCCGCCAATTCTAAATCATGCGTTGGATAATTCTCTTCATGGACTTTCAACTGTCGAGAAGCATAAGCCACTACATGTCCATCTTGCATTAACACACCTCCTAATCCCATCTTCGATGCATCACAATATATCTCATACGGCTTGCTAGGATCAGGAATAACCAAAACAGGAGTGGTCGTCAATCTCTCCTTCAAGGTCATAAAACTTTGCTCACAAACCGAATCCCATTCATACGAATAATCCTTCCGAGTCAGTCTCGTCATCGGTAAAGCCAGTTGAGAAAAGCCTTTAATAAACCTTCTATAATAACCTGCTAATCCCAATAAGCTTCTAACTTCAGACACATTCTTCGGTGTCTCCCAATTAATCAGTGCTTCAACTTTTGATGGATCAACCGCTACACCTCCCTGAGATATGACATGTCCAAGAAAATTAACCTGCGACATCCAAAACGCACACTTACTTAGCTTGGCAAAAAGTTGTCTCTCTTGTAAGATAGATAAAACGATTCTTAGGTGTTCTCCGTGTTCTTGAGGATCACGGGAATAGATAAGAATGTCGTCAATAAAGATTACGACAAATTGATCCAAGTAAGCTTGAAATATACGGTTCATGTAATCCATAAAAACAGCTGGAGCATTAGTCACACCGAAAGGCATCACTAAGAATTCATAATGACCGTAACGGGTTCTAAATGCAGTCTTAGGCACATCGAAACTCTTCACTCAGATCTGATGATAACCTGACCGTAAATTAATCTTCGAGAACACACAAGCTCCTTTCAATTGATCTAACAGGTCGTCTATCTTGGGAAAGGGGTACTTGTTCTTAATGGTAACTTTATTCAACTTACGGTAATCAATGCACAGACGCATTCCACCATCTTTCTTCTTTACCAATAACACTGGATCTCCCCATGGTGAAACGCTAGGTCTAACAAAATGCTTAGCCATCAAGTCCTCCAATTGGTCCTTTAATTCTCTTAATTCAAGCGGGGCCATCCGATAAGGAGAAACGGATATAGGAGCCGTTCCAGGTACCCGGTCAATAGAGAACTCAACTTCCCTCTCCGGAGGAAGGGAAGTAACGTCCTCAGGAAAAACTTCAGGAAATTCACAAACTATAGGAATACTCAGCACTTGCTGCTCACTACTCCCCTCCTTAGTAAGAACCAGTAAGACAGATTTCTCCTTCTCAAACAAGAAATTTATCATTCCCACCGTACCTTCTAAAATCGTTGTTAATACATCCTTTGGGGTAGCCTCAACAGATGGAATGATGATTAGCTTTTCCTAACACCCAATAAACACCGAATTAGCAGAAAGCCAATCCATCCCCAATACGACATCAACTTTCTTAAGCGGTAAACAGATAAGGTCAATCTGGAAAACTCTATCATTCACAGACAAAACACAATTTTCACACATCAACGATGTCTCAACCAGTTCATCCATAGCGGTAGTAACCACCATAGGAGGAGACAAAGGAACAGCTTGCAACCCAAGTCGCTTCACACATCTCATCGACACAAAAGAATGCGTTGCCCCACAATCAAATAAAACAAAACAAGGATTTCCATTCACAAAACACGTACCAGCAATCAAGGAATTGTCACCCTTTGCTTTCCTTGCATCCATTGTGTAAACTCGTCCGGTAGTCTTTTCTTGCATTTGGTTTCTATTTTGTGGACAATCCCTCGCTAAATGACCCCTTCTATGACACCGATGACTCTCCACTCCTTCGAAATGACATCTCCCACCATGCCTCTTTCCACAAACGTGGCACCCCGCCACATAACACTGTCGTAACAATTCAGCATAGCTAGTGAATTCCCTCTGAGACACGCTATGTGAAATTTCAGCCCTCAAACCAAACAGAAATTGATCGATCTTCCATCTCTCGTCGGGAGCATACACGGCTTGCCTAGAGTAAGCTGCCAGAATTTCGAACTTTTCCGCATAAGAAGCCACTGTTAAGTTACCTTGTCTCAACTGTTGAAACTCGAATTCCTTCTGAGACCTTAAGGAACTTGGAAAATACTTCTCCATAAAATTTATCTTAAACTGCTCCCATACCTTCGGTACCTCCTGAATTGTCATTAAGGTCGAAGCACTCTCCCACCACCTCATAGCAAGACCCTTTAACAAGTGAGAAGCAAATACCACCTTATTTTCATCACTGCACTGAACTATTACGAAATTCCGCTACATACCGGATATCCACTCATGAGCCTTTACTGGGTCTAACCCTCCCTGAAACTCCGGAGGATTCATACGAATGAAATCCCTAAAGGTTCCCCCTGCAACTTCAGGAACAACCACTGGAGGATGTAGACCACCTGCCATCTGCTGTACCATTTGTTGCACAAACTAATTTTGTTGCTGCTGCATCTGTTGCATAAATTGGTATAAAGGGGCATTCCCCTCGTCACCCGGTGGATTAGTCCCTGCTGGAGTGGTTCTCGGTCTACCACGGTTGTTTCTGCGCCTGTCAGCCATGTTCCTGAATTTCATACAGATAGGATTAAGTTGATCAGACTCAATACCATAAATATAACACGCAAGACCAATGGCGACACATCGCATATGAAACGGAAGGAAAAAAAACTTAAACTATTTCATGGCTAGGTCGAGGATACGACCTGCTCTGATACCAACTGTAATGCCCATATATAATATAATACATCAAAGCATTAATAGCATACATGAATATACTTTTGGTACTGAAATATCATAAGTCCCTAGTTTACACATTATACATATAGATGCTCAAAAATACTAAATACAAAAAAAATTATGGCATTATATATATAAGATGTTCCAACACTAAGAACTAGATCAAGCAATGATCTCAAAAACTCCACAACGGAAGCAAAGCCATCAGATAAGTAAGGAAAATCACACGACCTTATCCTTACCCTTCGCGGAACCTGTAGTACCAGTGATGTAAACAACAACATGGGGTGAGATACATCAATCTCAGTGAGTTCTCTATCTTAAACGTCCTCTCGGCTTTACAAGGTTCTAATAAGCCTAACTAAAGTCAAAGGGAAGGGAAATGACTTTGAGTACTCACACACACTATATGGATCCAAGTTCGTGAGTCTCGTTAACTAACAATATCACTAATCGATAACCTTACCAAGGCATCCCCTTTTCTCGTCCGCTTGTACGTCTAGAAGACGACCCGAGTCATGGATCCTGGTAATTACTTGGCATACGAATAGATTCAGAATTAAGGGACGCATTATCACCTTAATTCGTCACTTCACATGGCCTCTGATGCCATCACAAGTCTCTACCCGTAGGTTCCATCGTACTATAACATTAGGAATCAAACCTGCCAAGTAGTAATTCCTTCATTCAGAGGAGCTCGAGACTCATAAATGCCTCTCAAGGGCTATGGTTACGATTACGTGATCATATACACAAATGGGATTGTATTCGACAATCACCCGACCATATTAGCCTTAAGACCTCTCTTGTCTTATCAATTCATTGCATAAACATATGTTTTCCTTTACAATCATAAAGAGCATTTAAATAGCTTCCCAACGATACCAAGAATGTTCAAAACGGATAATCGGAACACAAGTTATGGATTTAGAAAGAAATGGCATCGCGAAAAACCCAATTCTGTACTCTCACTGGCCATACGCGTATGCCCTAAGCCATATGCGTATTGCCTTGCTCACTCGCCCATCCATGCGCGTATTGCCCAAAGTGATACGCGTATGGGCAGAGACCAAATTCCCCTCAAAATTCCACTAAAACTCCAATACGCGTATTGCCT
Organism: Lathyrus tuberosus; assembly: GCA_022829125.1. Classification (NCBI taxonomy): domain Eukaryota; kingdom Viridiplantae; phylum Streptophyta; class Magnoliopsida; order Fabales; family Fabaceae; genus Lathyrus; species Lathyrus tuberosus. The sequence goes on along the minus strand of JALAZF010000822.1, from coordinate 739,907 downwards.
CACTTCATACGCGTATTGCCCAAATCCTTACGCGTACCATTACGCAAATGAGCAGATGACTGAGAAAATGGAACTCCATACGCGTATTTCCCACATTCCTTCATTGCCATACGCGTATTGCCTTAACCAATACGCATATTGCCTTGAGTGATACGCGTATGGGCAGTGGGAAACTATAATTCTTTTCCTGCATAATTTTCTGCGAAATTGTTCCATTTTCTTCTCCAAATCTCTTCTAATCACCAGAAAATACCAATTGGACATACAATAACACATGTCTTTGTACCAACAATAAGGAACATTAAAACATGATTCCAGACAGAATTTGGATCAAATTCCATCATCCTCACACATTATGGTTTTTACTCTATATTCAATTTCAATCCAATCTCAACCAAAAACATGTTATAAATTCAACAACAAGTATACTACACAGTTATTATCGAATTTCAGCAGTTATGTTCATGACTCTATTGCAAAATTTCTCATTTCTCACGATATCAAAACTAAATCTAAAACTCATAAAACTCTACACTAAAGTGTCTATCTAGAACCCACCTGGATTACAAGATGATGATGAAACTGAGATGAAAAGATGAAGATGGGTTGATGATTCTTGCTCTTGAGCTCTTGGGGAATTTTCTCTTCTTTTCCTTCCTTTTTCCTTCTCTTCCCTTTCTTTCTCCAATGTTACTAATTTCTTTCCAAATGAGGGAAAAGGAAAAGATAAAGAGAAACATTAATTAGTAATACTACTAATTGTCCAAATTATCTCAAATGCACCAATTAATAAAACTCCAAGTTAAATAATATTAATCTAACCAGCTCTGAGTTCGTCAGTTTACTCTAATTATTTTATCCAAGAATTGCTCAGAGTACACCGGAACCCAGTTGATCATAATAGTATTATTCAGAGCATTCATAAATTACGGGGTATTACAAAGTTCTTGAAATGTTTTGCTCTGTTCTAATTCATGGACTTTTATAAGATTGACATGCATATATCGTTAAGAGTTGGGTTCTAAAAAGTTGTACTCATCATATACTACAAACTTAAAAGACTTAACAGATTGAAGAGACTTGTTTAAGTGTTATATAATATTCATAATGATTATTAGAACAAAACTTCAGATACTTTAATTTATAGTAGAAAATATAGTAATGACAAATAAAAAAAGATTTAAATTTAATTGAAAAAAAAGAAAAAAAAAGGTGCTGAAAGATAAATATTTAAATGAGAGACATATTTTTAAAAGAAGAACAAAATTGTATAAAATTTCCAATTTTTAAAAGAAAGACATCAGTAATATATACTTCAATTATTCATATATTATTTTTTAAATTCTAATAAACACATTTTTCTCGTGTTTGAATTCATACATTTGTTTACAAATATTTATTTTTAATTTCTTTAATTGTACAAAAAATGTAGGAACTCGTGCCTTCACAGAGATTTTGGTCTGGTTATCCGTGTTAACACGAAACTGGTGTGTTAACCGTGCGTTGACATAGATTTTGGGCTGATTTTGGCCTACGCACGGGGTACGTTTTTTGGAGGAGATGTGGTTTTGAACGCGTTTATAATTGATTTGTTTATTGTTTCAAATAATTTAGACTATATGAGAAAATAAAATTGATTAATTTCCTTTTAAAAATGAAGATATTGAAACAAAGACAAAAGTTAATAATAATAATAATAATAGTAACAATAATAATAATAATAATAATAATAATAATAATAATATCATCATTGAATTTATTTGTCCCTTAAATTTAAAATAAGATTTCGTAATGTTTTTTATATGAATTTTTGTCCAAATTTACATTTCCACGACACTTGAGATCCGGTTTCCATTGTTAATGGCCTATATGACCAATCACTCAATTGGAAGGTGATATAATGTGGGATGTCATAATATATATTATAGCATAGTTGTAACAGGATGTAAAAACATCATTTAAAACATATAATCCATTGTCATGTGCGGGTAGAAAAAATGATTGAGCAATTTGTGTTTAACATTGTCAGTTCCAGTCAAGCAGCCTGTCACTACAAACATTACCCCAGTATTATATGAGGGTTGAACATCAGCGCTCAAAACATAAACGAAATTGGAAAATAAGTTTCAAACTTAATCAGAATCTCTAAATCTCCAGGCAGACATAGAGTTGTCCCATGTGTAGTCCCGCTCATCGTCATCGTCAGAATCAACTGGTTCGTAGTTGCGTTCTTCGGCTTCATCAGAATCATGAAATGTATATTTTCTCAGATATCTGGATGCTTTTGTTTTTCTTTTCCTCTTTCTTCTGTTACGTACCGCACGAGGGGCATGTACCTGAAGAAGAAAAGCAGTTTATGAAAAGTGTAACCATTGAAAAAATAAGGGACCGTCGACTAACATCATCATAATACATTAACGTTTAGTGAGAAGAAATCTGTACCGGTCGCACCTGCAGAAGTGGTTGAAACTGGGGAGCCTGTTGGTCAGGTTCAGGTTGGATATTTTGTTGGGTCTGTTGATGTTATGTACAGAAATAGTTAGCGATTAAGAATTGCAGACAAAGATTTTTTTATGAACAAAACGTGCACAATTTGTAAATTCCAAACCTGTAGAGGTCGTTTCCCCTCGACACAATGATCGTTACCGTCTAGAAGTTGGAAATCGGGTGAAGGTTGCAGGAGAGGCGGTGTCTGGACATCAGTAGCCTCTGGTGGCGGTTTCTGGACAGCATCAGGCACCGGTGAATTGATACTGTGGTTGGATGCCATAGAGTAACTGATTTATTCTTCAACTTTGGTGTGTTATATAGTGTTTAGGAGGCATGAATATATAATGAGGGTTGAGACCCTGCACCTTCCCCCTACATTGGAATTGGAAATGAATTAATAGTTTAGAAAATGTAAAGTTGGAATACTAAGAGTCAAATTAATAATGAGGAATGATGGTTAAGCGTACCATGCAGTTCATAATACAATGTATAGAATTATTGGTCATTAAATGAAATGAAAAGTAACCATGAAGAATTAATTTGTAACGTAACATGAGATGTAAACCATTTGACAAACATAATACTCATGTTCTTACTAAGCATTTTAGATCTAATTTACAAAAACCAGAACATGGATCCTCTAAAGTTCATCTAACAGTTTCACAGGATACAAATCTGATTATGCACAGTGCCACAATTCATAGATATATGCCCTACAGTCATATACCATCTAACATATGAATATGTAGAATTTTAGATACAAGGATGACAATATCTATAATATCTGAAGTTGTCCAATAACAAAAGTAATCAACATGGAGGAGAATGGTGCAAAATATGGAAAAATAGGCATAGTATTTGATGTTTTACCTTAGGTGTGCAAAGAGATTGTCATTTGGACAGGCTTTTCTCAAATGATTGTGGAGTATCTGTGCCAGTTTTAGTTACCAGTGATACTATCTGAAGATCAGTGGCCAAGGCTGCTGGTTTAAACACATTTGAATGTGGTAGAAACACCGGCACTGAACCTTTCTTGTTTAAACTCATTTCAATGTGGTCCCCACATTTCAGGATCTCTGTACAAAGGCTGTTGGTGGATATAATCTTAGCACTTCTTGAATCACCATTGTCACCTATAACCATTAAAATCGAATGGTCCATAAAAGTACAGACATGCTCTTTAGCGCCAACACACTACAGATGCTGATACCAACACGTGTCAGGTGTTTGTGTCTGTGTGCAAGTTTCATTACATAGATGTGTGTATTTTAAATGAAATGAAATTGAGCCCATACCGTTCTCTAAATAGGGAGAGAATCTGCATCTGGTAACCTACAGCAAGCCCAACAATTCAAGGGCTGAAATAGCAACAATTTACCATGGCTCAACAATATACACTGAAAGAAAGCACACATGTACACAAAATATCATTTGGATGAAAAATAATCAATACAAATGGGAGTCGTACCTTTGAATGAAGAAACTCCACTTTCGGTGACGCAAGATGAATATTGACACAAACACTGGTTTTTGTGATCCATTTGAAGTCCAGTTGCAGCAAGAAGATCTAGTTAGCTCAATCATGCGGTCATGTGCCTTCCTCCTGCAAGAAAAGATATCAAAGTATAAGTTCACCAATAAATATGAAACACCAGTTTGAAACTCATGGGTTCAAACCTCTGCTGTCATGGTCCAAAGTGAGCTCAGCAAAAATATGAAACACCAGATTCATGCATTTGGTTGCATATCCCGCATTCAGTAATTCTATACCACAACCAATGATATCATAATTTAATACAACATTAAAAAAAGTGACGGGTAACAATGCAAACTAACTTTCTATATCCATGTCAGAATCAACACTTAACTGTATTTTCTTCTGCTGGCTGGGGGAGAGGTGGTAGAAGATCCAATATTACACTTCTAGTTAGAAATAGCTCACTCCGAGGACAACCAGAGAAACATCACCACAATTTCCAACGTCTTGATTGGCTTATCTGGTTCTGTTTTTTAACTTGCACAAACAATGCCCAAAACCATAACAATGTAAAGAGAAAACATGCTTAACAATAGAACAATGTTCTTAGTGAGAAAGAAAAAACACAAAAGCATAATGAAAATGTTAGACTATACATATTAGGAGATTTTGAACAATGTGAAAATCAATATTCTCTTTTTGGGTAAACTATAGTCCTGGTCACTAATATCATATTATAAAAATGACTTAACTTTGAATAAATAAAAAACCTGCCTTCTCCACTAAATTGGGAATTAAGACAAGAACTCGCCTGTTTGAGATCAAATTCACACTCACATGTCAGAGGTCAAATTCCAAATCAAATGAATAAAATAGTTTCAACCTGTAGCTGAGGAGTTGGACCTTGAACATCATACAGGGAAATATAGTATTAAGTTGAATGTTACAAGCTATTTTGCAAAACTAACCTAGCAGATTGTTCTAAAAAATCTTCCATTCTTTAAGCATTCTTTTGGTCCACATCTGTTAATACTGTCATAAATCCATCTTCGAATCTGCTACCACTTTTGTTTAAGCATTTTAGAAAGATTTAGTTAGAAAAGATATCAAAGTATATGACCTTTGTATAAATAATAAATCAAATCAAATCTGCAACCACTTTTATATCCATCATCAGCCAAATATGTAATAACTGAAACATAAATAAGTTTCTACAAAGTTTCAAATAACACATCTCCACATTATTCCTCAGCCAACACGTTATTCCTTAAACACCAGCGAGAAACCCACAACGGCACATCAAAGGATTCAAGAACGAAAGTTCATAAACCTTCCAGATTTTAGAACATACCTTTGACAATGTACGAGCGGCATCTGTAGGATGAGTTCATGGCCTTTTCAGTTTCCGGTAGGGCTTTGTAAGAGATTTTGTTGAGAACAGATATGGGTTTTTCGGATTTATACAGTTGAAATTTACATTCACCTTCATTATCTGACAAACCAAACATAAACTAATAAGAATCATAACAATTAGTTCAGTATTAGTTAAAAAACCTAAACAGATCATATACAATAGAATAAGTTAATAACAAAACCTAAATTGAAAATGTCAAAGAGAGACCTTTTCGAATCAGACCACCACCACCCACCACCACACTCGTTGTCGAAAACCCGTTGCGACAACCCCAGATCTAAATGTATCTTAACAGGGATCTTCCACAACTCTTTGCGGACGTTTATATCGTTGATGAGTTTGAAAGGTATGGCCATTGTTGAATCGTTTGTAGATGGTGTCCCATCTCATGATGTCGGAGAGGCGAAGTTGGACGGATATGGAGAGTTGGAAGACAATGAGATAAGGAGAAGAGAAATAGAGTTCAGAACAATATCATTTGCTTGTAGGAGAAGAGAAATGAGTTGTTCAAGGCATTGATCAGTGGTTTTGTAGAGCTACAGTGCAAGTTTGGGAAACATTGAGACATGACCCTTGTTATCTTTATTACCTCCGTCTATTTCTTCTCTTGATTCCGCCTCTCATCTTTCATCTATTGTTACGTTTGTCAATCTCTCACACTTAGCTATTTCCAAATACTCTAGCAGCACCAAGTTCTGAGAAGTTAACAGTGGATAGAGGTTAACCAACAATGGGCATTCCCTCACTGTAACAGTCTTTAGATTGCAGAGATTTATCTTACACTTAAACAATCTTCGTAGCATTTTACACATACTTATTGATAGCTCCTCGAAATTCTTCATATAAACAAAAGGAAGAGAACCTTTGAATAGTTCTTCCAAATTTTCCATGTTACCTAGGTCTAACATAACCAACTTGGACAATACATTTGAAACTTGAGAACCAGTCGTGTCAATGAGACACTGTAACTCTGAAATATTCCCCAAACGAAGCTTAACAAGATCTTTCATATCTAGATCTATAGGAACAATCTCAGGCATGAGATTTCTCGATCCCTCCTTAATTCTTTTTAGATGAAGACCCTCTGCTATTTGCATGCAATACTCAAATGTTGCTTTTGAAAAAAAACATTCATTATTACCTACCTCAAAAGGCACAGATTTTGATAGTGAACCATGATCGGTAAAATAGCAAGTGTACTACTTTATCGATGTAGTAGTAAATGGGGACAACCCCAGTGTCGATCTCTTGAGGACTGCGGAGAGAATTAAGTCATTTTGAATAAATATCAATTGAACAAAAGCAATAGTTGATTGTTTGTTTTGAGTCAAAACTAAATAGAAAGGTAAATTGCGAGTAAAAGTAATACGAAGATGAGAGTAATGCCTGAGGGTGTATGATTTGCAGAGCAAGGACTAAATCGTTTCTTTATTTTAAAAATATATGTTTCAACCTTTTCTTTCCCTATGTTCTAAGTTATTTTTCCAAAATTCCTTTTAAGAAAAACCGTTGGTATTCTTCCTTGGCCCTAATTCCTCTGAGGCCAAGAAAGAATATCAAGCAATAGTTCTGACATAAAACAGGTATTCACAGGGTATTCTAATTCCTTAGGAATATCTACTATGATAAAAGCAATGCAACAGGGTTAGGGTTGCTGGTCAGGCCAAACCCTAACTACAATCAATAATCAGTTTTTCCAAAAAGATTAAGCATTAAGAGCGTTGCACACAATAAAGAATAAGGTTCAAACATAAAAATTCATATTACGAAATTCAAAAGTCATTACAAAATGCAAATCAGGGACACCCCCTGGCATTGGGGGATTTAGCCACTCATGTTCATAACAGCAATAACAACGAAATAAACAAAGGAAAACATTACAATAAGATCTGGATTCTTTGGATCGTCAATTGCTTCCGCTTTTGATCGATCCGTGATCTCCAAGAATCCCCACTCTAATGCCTCTCAAGTGTAATTCCCAAAATAAAAACGTAGTCCTTTTCCAGCTACCCCGTGCCTAATATATCAGATCTCTAATTACACAGCAAAATGTCCCAGCTACCCTCAGGCAAAGCCCAAGTAAGGTAAAATAAAATAAGAAAATTTTCGCTCCCAGGGGCCCTGACACGGGCCGTGTCATGTGACACGGTTGACCGTGTCAGGTTGCTGATCCATACAAATTTGCGCTTTTTCTTCAGTGGCCATGACACGGGCCGTGTTGTGTGACACGGGCACCCGTGTCATGCTTCTGACCAGCCTCCTCTTTGTTTCAAAGCATCCTCTTCAAAGGGCCTCCTGACACGGGCCGTGTCGTGTGACACGGGCACCCGTGTCAGGCTTCTGATATCTCCTTTTTCCTGCATTTCTCTGCACTCGGATCGTCTTCGCACTGGCATCGGATAACCAATCTTTGATAAGAGCCTGAAAATGCATTGAAACAACAACCAAATAACACGCACCAATGGTAAAAATGATAAAAACATAGACATATGACTTGCTTAGCCAAATAAGAAAACAATGATGAAAGCATACTTCAAAGACTTAAAAACACATGAAAACATACGAAACAACAACTAAAACAGCTTGACATCTACGCTTAAAGATCACTGATCAAACCAAAACGAAATCTTCTTTCTTTACATATGTGATCACTATAAGAAAAAAAAGAGATTTACGACACTTGAGTTGCGACAGTTAGGGTCAACTGTCGTAGATTTTTTGCGACAGTTATCAAAAAACCGTCCTTATTCCTGGACTACGCCAGTTCTCACGACGGTTTGAGCCAACCGTCCCAGATTTTTTAGGCATGTTGTATAAAATAATTGCGACAGTTACCAAAGAACCGCTATCTTTCCACACTCGCAACAGTTAAGGCGAACTGTCGCAATTACTTTAGCCAATCATAATCACTATTTTTTTATTCCTTTAATTTCCCACTTTTTTCTTTCAATTTTATTTTCCAACCTTTTCAATTTTATTAATTAGTTTTAATAAATAATTATTATAATTATTTATTTACAACATAATAACAATATCTATACTACAACATTCTATAACCAGTGATAAATCTAAAATTATTTGTTTATAGAGACTAAAAATTTATGTATTTTAAATAATAAATTATTATAAAAATTTATAAAATATAATTATAGTAATAAATTAAACTCAAAATACATAAATTTTTTAGAAATTATAGTTAATTTTATTAAAATATTTTATATATCAAAATTAAACTATAAAAATTAAAATACTATATATACTCTAAATAAAACTTTAATTTAAAAAAAAATTAAACTTAAAATATTATACCCAAAATTAAAGTATTAAAATTAAACTATATATCAAAAAGTTAAACTCAAAACTATATACCCAAAATTTATGTTTCACGACCGTGAACTATCCCGTCGTCCTCCCATTCCCTTCACAAAGGCTGCGACAGAATATTCATTCCTTTTTTATGTATGTTTTCTCTTCTTTTTCACTCGCCGCTCACGCCATGGAGAAAGAGGGAAACAAACATTTTTCTTAGCCACTCACGCCGTCACTGCGAATCCCCGTAAAAGCAACCATCATCAATTCGAATCAGGTTTGTCTTCTCAATCGAATCACTGCGAATCACCATGATTATAGAACTGTTCCTCTCTTCAATCGATATTCCGTCGGGAAACTCTGTGGAATCTTTGAAAGGGTTTATACTAGATTTTACATATTTTCTATTTGTAATTGAAGAATTTGGTGTTTTAGGTTGAAGCTAGATGTGAGAGAATTAGATATTCACTTGGTTGTGTTCAAATTATACCTTATGTTCTTGATGGTCATGGTCTCAAGCAGTAATTTCTTGATTTTATGCTCATTATAATGTCCAGTACATGTTTGATAAAATGCTACTGAGAAAAACATACTACATTATTTTGCTTAAATGGTTTGCTGATATTTTTTCATGTAAGAGCTTGTTTGGGTGTTTAGGAGTGAATTAGGTTATTTGCTTAGATCAAAATTTCTCAATATTCTGTTATAGGGTTCCCTATTCTTGGGGTTGAGTGGCAGAAAATGGAAAATACCGATCTACGAATGGCAATGGGCATGAAATCTAATCAGAAAGTTGTGCGCATTAGAATAATCGACCCTACTTCTCATGAATCCAAGGTTTTGAAACCGTTCGATGTTATCCTTAGCATTGATGGGGTTGATATTGCCAATGATGGAACACATGATTTTTATTCTTCAGTTTCGTCATACTTTTATGCATGACGTGCAGTTTATATTTGCTTAGCTAGCTAACTAGTATGAACATGTTTGAGTTTTAGAGATTTCTTAGCAGAATGAGAGCAATTCAAGGAGCATTAATTGTAGCATCAAGTATACATATTATTTTGCGATTTAGTCAAATTTGGGCTATTTGTTCTAGGTAAAGAAAGCCTTTATTTGAAAGTCAAAGAGTGAAAATTATTATATAAATATGTAGTATTGTCAAATATGAAAGTATTTATGTCCTTTTTCATTTAATGCAGATTCTTCAGCCCTCTTGGAATGGTTCCAGTAATTACATTAGTTGGTTTTGGATTATTTGATAGAGGCTTTCCTGTGGTATAGTAAAACACCAAAACCACATGACTAGTACTATATATAGTCTTTAGAATATCTAAATATATATTTTTGTCTCATATATTGTTGTTCATTTATGTTGTTCTGTCCTTTCTCAGGTGGGGACTTGTGTTGAAATTGAAATTCCTATGCTAATCTTGTTTATAATCTTCTCCAGCTATGCACTTTTTAATAAGGACGGGAATCAAGTTCCCAGGGAATTGGTAACAAAAGTTGGTGAAGAGTTTGAGACAATTTTACTTGAGGTAAATTATCATCTTATCTCAAATGTTCTTCTAGCTATTTGGTTTACTACAAATGATTAGTTATTTGGTTTACTACATATGATTTACTTATTTGGTTTACCACAAATGATTTGGTTATTTGGTTTACCACAAATGATGTTAGGTTTTAGGGTGTCTGAGTATGCAAACAAAAAAACCTGAGGCGCATTTGTAGTTACTGTTTTTGCTATGCACGGTTTTGGAAATTTGGCGGGTGGAGCTGTTGGGATTATAGTTTCATCTGTTTTTAAAGCCATTTACCCTGCCCCAGCTTTTCATGTTAACCCATTTTTGTCCACAGTTCCACAAGCGGGGTATGTTTTGAGGGTAATTTTGATGTTCAATACAATTTCGGCAGCGTTGACATACTATTGGAGGATGAAATTCCTGAAACTGAATTGGAAAAGTATGACTGGGTTCTTGATAAGCTCAAGGCTGAGTGCGAAAGAGGTATCATTGAATTGGAAGTTTGAAGCTTGAAAAAACTAAGTACTACAACACTATCATTGACATCCCCGGCCATAGGGATTTCATTAAGAACATGATTACTGGTATGTTCTAGGCTGACTATGTTGTTCTCATCATTATGATTCCCCTACTAGTGGTTTTGAAGCTGGAATTTCCAAGGACAGACAGACCAGTGAGCATTCTCTACTTTCTTTCATTATCAGTGTGAAGCAAATGATCTGCTGCTGTAACAAGGTGATTGAAATTTTCAGCCTCTTTTATATTTTATATTTTCATGATTTATGTATACAAATACTCATTATTTTTTATATTGAACAGTTGGATGCAACTACACCCAAGTACTCGAAGGCTATGTAAGATGAAATCGTGAAGGAAGTTTCATACTATTTGAAGAAGGTTGGGTACAATCCTGACATAGTTCCATTTGCTCCCATCTCTGTTTTGAGGTAGATAACATGATTGAGCGCTCTACAAATCTTGACTGGTACAAGGGTCCAACCCTTCTTGAGACCCCTGACAATGTCAATGAGCCTAAAAGGTAATGATACTATTTCCTTGCCTAGTGTAATGATATTATTTAGAATAATTCCATGTTTAGAAACATTGTAACCCTACAATTCAGAATATTAATATTCTTTGTTTTCTTCCTGTATTTATTTCTATCAATTTTAATACTCACTTTTTTTGGAAATATCTTATAATCCGATGTCCTTTTGGTGACATAAGGTTCTTCTATTCCCTGCAATGAAACCTCAATATTGAGCTTTCCCAAAAGCAGTGTTATATCAGCTACATGTTTATTCTGCTTCAAACAATTAAGCATGTTTTGTCTACTTTACTTCTTGGTATTTTCAAGGAAAGTGTGAACACAATTAGAGGTGTACATATTAAATCCATATTTATGGATTGAATTTCAAAACTGTTTGGTTTTTGACAAACGGGTTTTTGTTAAACTGATTATCCAGATTTTCTTCTTTAGAACTAGTTTGGTTTTTTGACAAACTGGTTTTGAACCAATTCAAAAAAATTTCTTTGTTTTAAAAGCAATCAAAACCAAACGTGTGTCATGCCAACTTGTGAGGGTATATGATTCACATGTCTTACTTTTTGTCAAGTAGAGATTTAGCACAATTCTACATTTACATTGTGTGTATGTGTACTTGTTCTACCTTTACCATAACTTTATATAGGTCATAATATGTGTGTATGGCATGTATGTATTACTTGTACATCTTAACTTTGGTTTCAAACTGTTTGTCACTATATAAATATATGCATATATTAATAATCATCTTTATTGAAAGATTATTACTGTAGTTGTATTTATATATACATGCCAATATTCTATATACTTAATATGGGAGAATTAGTTCATGAAGTTGAATATTAGAGATCAGTACCTTTATTGCTATTTTGTAATTCTAATTCTAATTTGACGTTAAGAACCTTTCTAATGCCAATGAGCTTGTAGCTCACTTATCTAGGGATGGTTCTTTATGACTTTAATGTAGTGATGATATTATTCCTAGAACCATAGAGAGATGGTTGGGAGTTTTTGACCACCTGTATTTTACACTATATCTCAATATTTTTCATCTTGTCTTGTTATGGCTATTAAACATGCAGATGAATAAAGTTGTCAAACATCCAATAAGAACTTCTAAAGCTATCTTCCATTGCAAAATTATCTATTTTTGGGTTCAATTTCAGATTATTCGTCTCAGGACTTTTCAAATTTTGTTCGATTTCACTCATTGTTCGTCCAACTTTCCTCATATTAGCATTTTCAAGTAAGTTCCATTATCTTTCCTTTTTTTATTAGGTAGCGCATAATAGTTGATTTCCTCACACATGAACAAGTCACTAATATGAGTGTGTCAAGTACATTTCTTATTTCTTTTGATCTTGGTCTGTATGTTGGAACAAATTCAAGGTGGTAACTTGAGCATGTGTTCCATATAAAAAGTTTCAGACAATTATATGATAAAAAGCTTAATAATTATGAAGCAATTATGAATAATTATAATGTATTTGGATTAATAAATTTAACCTGCATTTGTTGTTATACAAGTTTTGGTACTATACTTATTCCTGTTTTATTTATGCTACAAGCAAGATGTTTGAAGCTTCAAAAATGGCCTGTTAAGTGGGGTTGGTGTCGAGATCTTCAATCATTTATTTTTGTTTTTCACAGGCATAACATGTGGTTGATATGCATTGAAGTTAATCTTTGAGTCCATGTTTTCTTTGTTTTATTTAGTCTATGATGTTGATTTTGAATTAAACTTCAATGTAGGATAGTGCTGGAACGCCCTGAATATAGCTATGCAACCTACTTCTTTGAACTGCTATCATCCTTACCTGTTGAATGGCAGATCAAGCGATTGGTGGTTGCTATGAAGTTGACTACATGTAGCAGGATCTCCATTATTGAAAACAAAGAATTATTGGTAATGTCTTCATGCATACATGATCTGCTGTTAGATAGCGTACTAATTAGATTTATATCTTGCTATCCAAAATAATAAGTGGCTAGTTAGGCTTCTTCTGATATTTATAATGTAATATTAAACTTTCCTCCTAATAGTTGTACTACAACAACCGGGATGCCACGTGACTGGTTGATAAGTGTGAGGGAGAAAAAAGTGGAACTTAGACATGACCAAATATATAGGAAGGATATAGGTCAATAAGGTAGAAAATTAATGTTTATTACTGTTTTATGATATAACAATAACACATGTGTCTTGAAAGAAATGTTAGCCAACCAACTATTCAACCAAAAATATTTTAGAAAAAAATGTCACTATTGATTGAAATGTTAGCCATGAAATCATCTTAAGATGTTTGTTAGATAAGTGATTAATGAGATGTTGAATTGTTAAACCCAAACAATCTTTATATTTTAGTTGATTAGTTGTTAAATCTATCTTTTCTGGATGTCTAATTTCTATCTAATGCCTATTGCTAGTTATTAGTGTTCTCTCTTTTATTTATTTTGGTTTGCTTAATTAATTAACTCAAGCATCTGTTAGGTTTTTAGGTTTTAATTGTTTTACTAACGATGGGACATTTGTTAGGACACCAAGTATAAAACAGGAATAAGTATAGCACCATTTTTGAGCAATTATGAATAATTATAGTTACTATTTTAACAAGTATTTAATAGAGATTTTGTTACTGTGTTATACAAGTGTTTAATGGAGACTTTGTTTCTTTGTAAAATGTTTAGGGTCCTGGAGGAGTAGAGAAGACAGCAGCAGCTCCTGCTGCTGTTCCACCAGTTGAAGCAGCAAAGCGAACCCAGTGAGTGACATAATTTATGTCTGACGTGTATCTACAGTTGTAATATGCATAACTACTTTTTTCTGCACCAGAACGGCCAACGTGTCAAGAAGTATAGAGGAATGGTTTCCCTTGAAGCTATGACTCAAGGCAGTGATCAAAGGTACCTTTGTGATACAGCAAAGCTTACAATTACCCAGGGGATTGTTGGAGCTGTTAAAGATAAGGGTTTTGTGTTAAAGTTCATTCCATACACTGCACAAGCAGTAAGGCAAGGGTTTCAGGATATTGGTGCCAACTCTCTGCAGTTTGCACATGACCTTCTAAGATCCAGGGTGTTAAGGCTAGAGGTACGTTTGACCGAGTCGACTTGTTATTTATTTATTACTCTGGTTATTAGCTTTAGCAGTCAATGTAGCTACTTTATTTACACAATCAAAATAATTAATGTTGTTTGTTAACTGACTGCCAATCTTCTATTGAACTAACATACATTGTTTTTTTCATTAGCTTTTGTTTCCGTGGTGGTGATACTTGTGGAAATGGTAGGAAACTAGTAATAGGATTAGGTAACTCTAGAATTAAAAAAGCCTTGTATTGTAGTGCCTGGTAGATGAAATTCCATTTTTGTTGTACTGTCTTGTAGCAGAACTTTTTTGTTTGTTGTTCTGTCATGTTTGGGGTATAGGATATGGCCATCTCTGATATGAGTTGGATGTGGTATCTCTTGCATGAGTTTTGTAACATTTTGGCATGTCTTATGCCCTTTAAACTACCACAAGGTATTGAAACTCAGTTAGTTTATCGGAATAATGCTTGATCTGCTTTTGTCCAGGTTCGTACCGGAGCAACACAGGTTGAAGGAGGAATTCATGGGGTGGCTTCTTATGAAAAGAAATACTTTTGAAGTTTGAAACCATCATAAATGACAAGCTCGGTAGAAGCTGTTGTTGCAGTTTGTATTAAAGAAGGATGCATTTTTTATTCAGCTCATATTAGTATTAAAGAAGGTTTCGACAAAGCAGTATTCGCGACATCTGAAGCAGTTCAGAAGATGGTTACAAAATCAACAAACAATGTCATGTTTATTTTCTGATAAATTTTGATTTTGATTGTAATGTCTTTGTGTCTCTTTGTTATTCTTGATTTGATATATAGAGTTGGTGCATTCAAAAGCTTTTGAGGTCAACTGTGAGTTTTTAGTTAGAAAAATTGTGTAGGATTTGGTTCAGTTTTACTTCATTTTTTATTGTGGATATTGATAATTTTTTGTTTAATAAAATTATAAATTTTCATTGTATTTTGTATTGATTGAATTGAATATTGTAATGTAGCAATTTTTTTTTTAAATAAATAAAATTACGGCGGTTCTAAACCGTCACTATTTTAAATGAAATATATAATATATAATTATGGCGGTTAAAACGGTCGTTATTTACAATGAAATATATATTATATAATTCTGGCGGTTACAACCGTCGTAATAATATATTGGAGACGGTTTGAAACATCGTCATTGAAAGTTACGGCAGTTGGAGCGACAGTTTTACAAACCGTCGTAAAACAGCCTCGCGACACATGTTTCTACGACATAAGAAAAACCTTCGTGACTTGCAATTTGCGTCGGTTGTAACCGCCGTAATCTGCCAAAATGAACCGTCGTAATTTACCAATTTTCTTGTAGTGGATACCTTTGCAATTTGGGTAAGGTTATTTCTCGACAAAATTTATTAAGACTGCGTATAAAGTAAAACTCTTCAAGTGTTGAGCATTCTTTAATAACCTTAAATGGATCATTCCTTCTAATTATACAATTTTCCAAGTTTAACAATTTTAATCTCCCCAACTTTGCGATTTCGTGTGGCAATTCACTGATTTTGCATCGAACCAAATCAAGAGTCTCAAGACTTTGCAGATTTCCCAAAACAGAGATGTCACCTAAATCAACTCCAACAACAAATATAGATCGAATATTTTCCAACGAGTGAATTGAATGTTGAAATGACATGATTCTTTTGTCATGACCGATAAAGTACAAAACTTGAAGCTTGACAATATTTTCAAAAAAAGAATATGGGACTTCCAGAAATTTACAATCTCCGTCTCTTTCCATGTCGATAATTAGAATCTCAAGTTTGGAACCATCATACTTACAGGAAAACAAATCCACGCCCTTCCCTTTTAAAAGTAAATATTTAATATTTCTTTTCTTTTCTAGTGATGATTTTATATCTTTGTTAGACAAATTTACACTTTGTATCTCTTTTTTTGCTATCCATTGAGCCACTTCACGTACCAAATCATGCATTTTTACATGTTTTTTACCGACCTCCATCAACAAACAATTATCTATGAATTTATTTTTGGCTACAACTACCTCGTCTCGTGCATCATTGTATCTGCCATTATCTTCCCCGAAAAGGCTCGTTCCAATGCCAAGTCTAGTTAGTATTTCAATAGGAATTTATTTATCTTCTGGGAATACAAAACATAAGAGGAACAATCCCTTGGATTTTTCATAATTTCGACTGCTTTCTATCTCTTCGGATTTCAATCCCAAGAATATTCGACGTAGCTCCCAGATCCTTCATTTCGAACTCCTTATTAAGTTCAGCCTTTACCCTCATTACCTCTTCGACATTGTTGCTTGCTATTAGAATATCATCCACATAAAGCAACAAAATAACAAATGAATTACCAGGTCAAAATCTGAAGTAAACACAGTGGTCAAACTAACTTCTAATGAAACTTATGCGTGCCATGAACTTGTCGAATCTCCTATTCCACTGTCGAGGAGATTGTTTCAGTCCATATAAAGATCTCTTCAGCTTGCACATATAATCTTCCTTCCCCTTTTCAACATACCCTTCAGGTTGCCTCATCAGGATTGTTTCATCTAGATTACCATACAAGAACGCAGTCTTCACATCCATCTGTTCCAGTTCAAGGTCAAACTGTGCCACTATGGCAAGCAACATTTGAATGGATCTGTGCTTCACAACACGAGAGAACACATCATTGAAGTCGACACCTTCTTTCTGAGTGAACCCCCTAGCAACCAACCTTGCCTTGTATCTCTTCGACGCCACTCCTTCGATTCCTTCCTTAACTTTGAAAATCCATTTACAGCTGACTAAGCTGGCTCTAGCAGGTTTCTTGATCAGTTCCCATGTGTTTTTATCATGAAGAGATTTCATCTCATCATCCATGGCCTTCAGCCATTCAGTCTTCTTTCGACTCCTCATAACTTCCTTATAATCTATAGGCTCTTCGTCGAGAATCTCACTTGCAGGGATTAAGGCATAAGCTATAAGATATGCATACCCAAGTCTCTGAGGTGGCTTGATGACTCTCCTCGACCTGTCTCTTGCTATCAGGGAGTCATTATCAGTCTCTTCATCTTCGACAGCATCTTCTGCTTCTTCTTTGACTTCATCTGGGGTACGCAATTCAGCATCAACATGTTCCACCTCAACAGGAATCTCTTCATGTTCCAGCTCTTCGTCAGCAACATCATTTTTCTTGAAAGCCATCTCAGCTTCATTGAAAACTACATCTCGACTGGTGATACACCTCCTGTGACCTGGCTCTAGGCACCATAGCCTATAAGCTTTGACTCCTTCAAGGTATCCCATGAACATGCACTTCAGAGCTCTAGGTTGGACCTTGTCTTGCCTAATGTGAGCATAGGCCACACAACCAAATACTCTCAGCCTGTCGAGACTAGGTGGATGTCCCGACCAAACTTCTTCAGGTTTCTTCATTCCCAAGGCAGTAGAAGGACATCTATTTATCAGATAAGCTGCAGTCGAAACAGCCTTCGCCCAAAACACCTTCTTCAATCCAGCACTAACCAACATGCATCTAATCCTTTCAAGGATTATTCGATTGAATCTCTCAGCTAAGCCATTTTGTTGAGGAGTACCTACTACAATCTTATGCCTTGCAATCCTAGACTCAACACAGTAACTGTCGATTGCTTCATTGCAGAACTCAAGGCCATTGTCGGTTCTCAATCTCTTAACCTTTCTTTCAGTTTGAGTTTTGACCAGAACCTTCCAACTTTTGAAATTCTCAAAAGTTTCATCCTTCGTCTTCTGAATGAATACCCATAACTTCCTGGAATAGTCATCAACGATGGATAGAAAATACCTTGCACCTGAGTGTGAAGGATTCCTTGCAGGCCCCCAGAGATCAGCATGAATGTAATCTAGGGATCCATGTGTTCTTTGCTTGCCTTTGTTAAACTTCGCCCTACAGGATTTACCAAATACACAGGTTTCACAAAACTCCAACTTTTCGACTTTGTCACCACTTAGCAGGTTCTGCTTCCCCAATTCGACCAGGCCTCTTACGCCGACAAGGCCCAATCTCATGTGCCATAATTCTGTCTTCGACACAGGTTTCGTGGATGCAACATTTGTCGAACCACTTACAACCTCAACCTCAAGGGTATACAAGCCTTGTTTCTTCACGCCTCTCAAGACTTCCTTCGACCCCTTCATGACTCTTAGGATACTTTTATCTCCTTGGAACTTATATCCCTTTCGGTCGAACTCACCAAGAGAAATTAAATTTCTCTTCAAATCAGGTACATACCTGACTTCAGTCAATAACCTTATTGACTCATCATGGAGCTTGAATCTCACAGATCCAATACCTGCAATTTTGCAGGATTTGTTGTTTCCCAGCAGCATCGATCCACCATCTTGATCATATAGCTCTTCGAACAATTCTCTGTTTGGAGTCATGTGCCAAGTGCAACCTTAATCCATAATCCACTATTTTCTTGAGTCGCCGCTTGAAACTACAAGGACATCAGATGAGTCGAAGTCATCTTGTACAATGGCTGCATTGCCATTATCCTTACCTCCATGATCTTTCAGGCGTTCAGGGCACACCTTTCTTGTGTGAAACTCCTTCTTACAATGATAGCATCAAAAACCAGATGCTTCGCCACTATAAGACTTCTGCTGACTTTTACCTTTCTTCTTGCCGAACTTTCCATCCTTTCACAAAATCTTTCCCTTAACGGCCAAACCTTCACCAACTGTCGAAGGTTTATGCTCCTTTTGTTCGTTCAGGTCCTTAGAATACAAAGCTGATTGAACTTCTTCAAAGCTCAGGGACTCCCTTCCATACAAGAGAGTTTCTTTGAAGTGAGCATGTGTTATGGGCAAAGCACACAACAGCAACAGTACTTGATCTTCATCATCGATCTTCACAACAATATTTTCAAGATCAAGAATCAGCTTGTTGAACATATCCAACTGCTCAGCCAGAGCTTTGTCTTAACTCATCTTGAATGAATACAGAGCTTGCTTTAGGTATTGTCGATGCACCAGAGATTTGGTCATATACAAACTTTAGCGTTTCACCCATAATCCTGACGCCGTAGTCTCCTTTGATACCTGTTGAAGAACCTTATCGCCAAGGCTCAACAATATTGCGTTGTGTGCTTTCTCGATCATGGTCATCTTTTCTCTTTCCATTAACGCAGCGTCCATGGTTTCCATTCCCTTCAACGCTTCCAAACAACCCTGCTGAACCAGTAGGTCTTTCATCTTCAAGCGCCACAGACCGAAGTCGTTCACTCCGGTGAACTTTTCAATCTCATACTTTGTTGAAGGCATCTTCTCCATGCTCACCGCACCAATTTGTTGTGAATAATGATGTCTTGAAACAAAGTATAAACGGTTTTTTTATGGGCAAGAAACACACAAGGGTTAGGGTTAACGGAAAAACAACAAGGATTGGTTATAAACTGCTATTCTTTCCTTTTCCTTAAAACAAGGTTACAAGTATACAAGAATAACAAATAACCCTCTCAATCCTTATAAGGTTTTGTCACACTTTAGAATGAGAGACTAACATGTTATTTATAATAAAACCTAGCACACTAAACTAATGGTCCTTTAAATAATTACCCATTACAAACTAACTTAGGGTACAAACTAACTTAAACAATTGGATCCTTAACACAAGGCCCAATCCGACAACTACACACTAGAACACACTTCGACTACAGCATGTAGGTCTTCGACAACAGCATGTGAGCGGACTTCGACGGCATGCTTAACTAGAGTTCGATTCAATATCTCACAAACATCAACATTGTCCATAGATACAATCTTCTTCAAGGATTTTAAAGTTGCATCCCACTCATGCTTACGATGTTGTTGGCCTTTTAAACTTCTGGCGATAACTGCAATTGCAACCGGTAATTGTTTGCATTCCTTTGCAATTTGACGTCCCTTTGTGATCACATTGTTTGGAGAATTATTTCTTATATCAGCATATGTTTTGAACATGGTCCATGCTTCTTCTTCAGATAAGAGCTGCAATTCAATCATCTTATCACAATCCATTTTATTGAATATTCGTATACTGCGTGTGGTTATAAGAACTCTGCAACCTTTGCAATTGTCTCTTTTTGGAATTCCTATTTGATCAAAATCAAGAATTGAGTCTTGGTCCCACACATCATCCATTATTAAAAGAACTTTCTCACCATTTGTTAATCTGCTCCATAGTTTTTTGGATCGGTCCGAGTCATTACAACCATCCAAACTCAGTCCTAAAGATCAGGCAATATCATCTTGAATTTTTTTTATATCAGGAGTAAACGACACTGTTGTATCGATTACATGAGCGAATTGTCCAGATAACTTTAATTCTTTACCCACTTCTTTGGCCAATGTAGTTTTTCCGGTGCCCCTCATTCCTTGCAATACGATTATATAGTTGTTGTCATCATTTAATGCATCCATCAACTCTTTGTATTTTGACTCTCTACTTTGAAAAAAAATGTAACTTTCAGATGAATAACGTTCAACGTCTGGAAGACGGCGAGTGAGTTCAATATTATCAAGTTTCTCTCCCTTTTCTCTTAACCGTTTCATCTTTTCTATGTTATTTGCCAACTCCTTTCCCTTTTGATATCGCCAAATGTAATTAGGACATAATCCAAAAAAGCATGTTTGTTTTGTTTTGATGTCCTCTTGAATGAGCTTATCAGCTTTCTTTTTCCATGTATAATAATTAGCTTGAATATCTTTATCTCTTCCTGATGCCACTTTAGCACGTTACTCCAATGTTTCTATTTCTGATTCCAGCCAAACCTTTTCTTCTTTGAACTCATTGGCAATGGATGTGAAGCAAAATACATGACGTAATTCTGATATTGCTCCATTTATTAATTTCTCCACATATGTCTTCCCCAAATCAGTTATGCAACTTTCCATCTAACCAATTTACATAAATTAAAGTTATCCATAAATGTTCAACAAAACTTCAAATAGACATTACATAGTTTAATGTTTAATTTCTACCAGCAATAAATATAGAATAAAAGGTATGTTGGTAAAAATAAATAAAAAATTAGTCATATATATTTCACTTAAGTTGGTCTTTTTATTTTGGTCATTTTGCGGTTAGTTTAGTAGCTATTTAAGACACTCGCACACACACGCACGCGCGCGTGCACACATACACACAAATATATATATATATATATATATATATATATATATATATATATATATATATATATATAATGTAAATGAAAAACTTAACTTAATGAATCATATTTTCAAAGAAATATTTTAGTCTGGTCATAAGTGTTTAGAAAAATTTAAAATATTTCCAACATATTTACCAATGACACTTTATCATTAAAAATTAAAAACAAGCAATTTATGAATATTTAGAAGTGGTGCAGAGCGATATTAAAAATAATTTAAAACAAAAATAAAACTGAAGAAAATAATAAAAATAAAGTCAACCAATTATAAAATGTTCTTTACCTTGTTTTCCAATAGATTTACAAATAATCACTTTTAGCGTGTGCTCAAGTCTTGTGAACAATCTTCTTCCTTTCACTTATCTGGAAAGAGAACAAGGTAATGTCTTCAGCAATTGAAATTATGCAGTAGAGACCAAACCTTTTTGGTTTCAGTCTTTCTTTTATCAACGTTACAAATACTCTTAACAACAATCTTTTTTTTCCTTCACACTAGTTTCCAAAAATAACAAAGTAAAGAAATTTGTTTAAGATGAAAAAAATATTGGAAATATGTATCAGAGGAAAAAACTTTTAAAATTATGTTTCATAATTTATATATAACTACAATGCTACTGAATTGAGATAAAAATAGGAGGAGTCTTAGTAAACTACAAACAGAAATGCAATTAGTTTTAAATGAAAACTTATTATAACAATTCGACCTACCCAACCTTCATTATTATATCTGCAATCTGATTCTCTGATTTGCAATGCTCCAGGTTCAACTTTCCATTTTTTAACTGCTCTCTCAAGTAATGCAACCTTATTTCGTCGTGTTTGTTTCTTCCGTGTGCTAACAGATTCGTTGTTATGTTGATAGCTAACATGATGTCAATTCTAATGGTGATTACTCCATGATTCTTCCCTGTTATTTCATCGACTAGATTTATCATCCACGTTACTTGGCATGCACATAGAGAAGCTGTTATGTATTTAACCTTACATGATAATAAAGCTACCAGTGGTTCCTTTCTCGAAATCCATGCGAGTGGCACACCACCTAACATGAACACATATCATGTTGTTGATTTTCTATCTTCAGCATCACCACACCAAATAGACTCAGTGTAGCCCAAATTTTTTCTTTTTTTTCCTTCATCGACTAAAGGAAACAAAATAACATAGTCGAGTTCCTTTGAAATATCTTATTATCCTCTTGGTAGTTGCAAGATGAGATGCCTTCGACTTCTGCATAATCTGCGACAGAGGCATCTAAATGATCCACGAGTCTTTAATATTGTGTTGGGTCGACATCATCTTCAGTCGAATATTTTATAAGTTGCAATCTAGGTTCAGTTGGAGTCGAGATTGATTTTTTATCTTGCATTTTAAATCTCTGGAGAATTTCACTCATATATCTTCTTTGGTGCATCATCTAACCTCTACGATTCTTGTAGAATTTGATACAAATGAAGTATAAGAGATTTCTCAACTTTGACATTTCAAACTCCTTACTTAAGTCATGTTTGAAATCTTTGATCTCCTTGTTGTAACTGACTATTATCAACAGGTCATCGATATAGAGACATAGTATAAGCATTTCACTTCTGCTTCTCCTAACATACGCACCTTGCTCGTTCATGCACTTTTCAAACTCTTTCTCTCTTAGAAAGTCGTCTATTTTCTTGTTCTAAGCTCTTGGAGCTTGTTTCAGTCCATACAAGGCTTTATGAAGCCTGTATACTTTTCTTTCTTGGTCTTGTTTCACAAACCTAACTGGTTGTGTTACATACACTTCTTCTTCTAGAGGGCTATTCAGGAATGCACATTTCACGTCCATCTGACATATCGACCAGTTAGGTATATTGGCTAGACCAATAACCAATCTAATTGTTTCGATTCTAGCTACTGATACAAAGACTTCATCATAGTCAATTTCTTCTTTATGAAGAAACCACTTTTCTACAAGCCATGCCTTGTGTCAAATTACTTCAACTTTTAGATTCCGCTTCACTTTGTATACCCACATCACATCAATTTCTTTATTCTCTTTTGGCAATTCAACTAGTGGCCAAGCATCATTCTCTTTAGGGATTTTATCTCATCCACCATATATTTCATCCACCTTGAGTCTTTCAATGCTTCAACTATATCTATTGGCTTAGTATCAACATAGAAGGCATAGTGAACTAACTCACCTTCATCATCTACCAAATCATTTAATGTGATTACATATTCCTGCAGTCTTGCAAGCATGCTTCTTGTTCGGTGAGGTATGCTTGTGCCAGCTTGACCTTCGACAGCATCTTGTCGAACATCTCTAACAGCCTCACTAGCTGGTTCAACACACAAGATAATCACAAAATCCTTCTTGTGTTCTTAGTCAAATCTCACTCTTTAAGCTCATATACGATCACATCCCTGTTGATCATGACTTTCTTGTTCACCAGGTCGAACTGTTTGTATCTATCAGTCAAATGATATCCCACTAGGATCATCTGACTCGACTTATCATGCAACTTTCTTCTCAGCTCATCTAGCAAATGCCTATGTGTTATCGATCCAAACACCTTTAAGTGGCTTAAACTAGGTTTGACACCATACCGACATTCTTCTAGTGTGATACCTTCAAGCTTCTTTGTTGGACATCTGTTTAATATATATGTTACAGTTAACACAACCTTACTAAATAGCTCATTTAGGAGATGCTTTGCTCTTAAAATACTTCTCACCATATTCATAATGGTTATGTTCTTCCTTTCACAAGTACCATTTTATTGAGGAGTGTATGATGGAACCACCTCATGCACAATTCCTTCTTTTGTACATAGTATGTCCAACTCTTTCGACGTGTACCCTCTACGTCCATCTGTTCTCAAAACCTTAATCTACCACTTTGTTTTTCCATCATTGTTTTGAAATTGGTGAAAATATCGATCACATCGTTTTTCTTCTTGATTAAATAGGTCCAAAAAGTTTTGCGGTAATCATCAATAAATGTAAAAGAGTACTTGTTACCTCCAAGTAAATCTACCTAGAGAGGACCACACACAAATGAGAAGATTATCTCGAGAGTGGCATTCGACTTACTTCTTGTATTCTTGTTGAAGCTATTTTTCCTTGCTTTACTTGAACACATTCTTCACATACTTCTTCTAGAAGATGGATTTCTGGTAGGCCTAATACCATGTACTTCCTCTTCAGATTACCGATGTCATTAAAATTTAAGTGACCAAGTTTATAATACCATAACCATTCATATCTGCTAGCTGCAGTCGGCAGACACTTATGTTCATACGCATCAAGTTCAATCCTGAAGTTTCTATTCTGAGACGTAGGAGCCTTCAAGATTAACCCGTTACTTGAGTCGATCACTCACATTATTCTATCTTCGAACAATACTTTGTAATTCCCCTCGATCAGGTGACCTATACTTAGCACATTATCTTCATGCCATGTATGTACAACACATTGGAAATTACGGATTGTTTAGCATCATTTCTCTTGATCAGAACATCACTAATACCTTCAGCAAATAGGGTATTATCGTTTGAAAAGTTTACATTGTTCTTCAACGAGGGATTGATGTTGATAAACCAATATTTTCTTCTAATCATGTTTGACGAACAACCTGAGTCGAGATACCATTGATCTTAAAATCTTTCTTCATCTTCTTTTGTGACCATTAGCATCACTTCGTCTTCTTCTGCAAGCTTTGCATCACTTTTTTGATCTTTTATGCCTCTTCGATATTGACTTGCATAATTGTCATGCTTTTGACAATTGTAGTACTGAGTATGACTTTTATCAGGTTTTCTTCCATCACCTTTTCCTCTAACTACACCACCACCTCTATAATTTCCTAAGTTAGAAGATTGTCTTTTAATTGATGAACTATCTTCTTGATGGATTCCTCTGCCTTTTTCTCCAATCCATTTTCCTTTGGTTTTCTTTTCTTTATTCGATTGAGCTTACAAAGCCACGTCACTCTTCGAATTGCTTGCAACTATTTCAACCATCTGTAGCATTCTCTCCAATGGATGTTACTCCATTCTTCACAAGATCCCAAAGATCTTGATAACAGAAAACAACCTTCATCTTCTTACATCAATTTTCATAATTCTTACCAATCAAGATTGGAAGATTCGATGGAAAGTGTCCGTTCAGATGATTCATCTTGATTAAATGTGTCTCAAAGATCAAACGGTCAATGCACTATATACCAGATGTTGGGAAAACTTCAATTTTGAAGTTAATTGAATCAATCTTGATTAACAAGATGATTTTTAACCCTTAACTCAATTGAAACAACTACTCCTTGGTTGCAAGATGACTCTACACTACACAGAGAATAGAAAGAAGAAAACGAGACAATTGAAAAATGAGAGAAAAGATAAATTTTGGAGGAGAAAGAAGATTGTATTGTTGTGCAAACTTTACTCTAAGTGTTTTTTTGCAATATGTGTTGATCACAATTGTGATTTCTTAAACTACACATTGCTACTACAAAACTTGTTATTCTCACTTCATACAAATGAAATAGAGTTCCTCTCTTTATAAATGTGATTGCTTTCACTCAAGTAATCATAAAATAACTAACTCAATTAAAACTAAGATAAGTCAGTCTATTCCGACTATGTCGACTCCTTCGACAACTACATGCTTCGACGGACTATATTTGACTTTTTCTCAAAGAAAATAAATGCAGACTCTGTTCGACAAAAACTACACACGTTATTTTGACTTTGATACGAAAAATTACATATTTAACAAACTCCACCCACATCAACACCCATATTTTTCAAAAGCAAGCATATGATTATCACACACCTCTCTACCAACAACAAACATCAAACTCTTCGGATTCACACTCATCATTGTCTCAACAAAAACAACTCAACACTTCATTCATAATTGATTATCACCACAATTTTATTCAAAAATCCATGAGCAAAATTTTTGAAGATACACGAAAAATTGCAAAAGATTAGCAAGAGCAAGTTCATGCCTTTTGCCTTTCTCTCAAATCATCACAACTTGCTTAAAACAAAAAATATCAAAAGAGCTATGTTTCATTCAAATCTTTGCAAAAAAATTATTTGAGCAGGGAAAACAAGGCGAGGATGTTTTTTTTAGCCGTCATCGTCTCCACCACCTTCAAAACCAAAACCACCATCACTAGAAGTTGAAGCAAAAAGATGTGTTTGTTAAAACTCTGGAAACACCGTCGTTGTCCTTTCAGACGAGACTTCCAACAACCTCTCCGATGACACGTCCAGCATCATTTCTAACGTTGCCTCCGGCTCCGTGCTTACCACAACCAAAATCGACAGAGATTCTGAAAATTTTACTACTTTTTGTTTTCTATTTCTACCTTTGTTCAATCGGCGAATATTTTTGGTAGGCATACTTTTCTCTTTGATCTAAGAGGAATATTCATTATCGTAAATAATAAAGTTGGGAGTATTTTTTGTAGGTAGTTTAATACAATAGTTTATCATTAGTTAAATGAATTTTATCAATATTTTGATGTATTATGAATTATTTTATATTATTATGATTTCTAAAATATTCGTAAGAGTTTTAAGATTAAAACACTTGAATGGCTAGCATTTATTTAAAATAGTATATAACAAGTGTATTATCCTCTCTTCTAAGACATCAATCAAATAATATGAAGTTATTTTATTTTATTTAGTTAATTTTACTGTATTTTTCTTAGTTTGTTAGGGTTCTTGGTTTAGCTTTCTAACAGTATGTATACACTATAGCCTTAAATCATACATGTCTTTTTTATTATAATATATGATGATGACCTTGTAATTATGAAGAAAAGCTAGCAAAAACCAATGAGAGTTCAACTAATTTTTTGGATAATACATAATCAAGAGAAGGGTAAAAAACTGAAAAAATAAAAAATAAAAAGAATAAAGGCAACTAAGGATGGATATGATTTTTACCTTTTTTTTCTCAACAGGTTAAACCACTATAAGTGGATGCTCAATCCTTGTATACACTCTTTTTCTTTTGTCCGGACTGCAGAGATAACAAATTAATGTTCACTACAATTCAAGTTCTGCAATAAAGATTTAATTTTTGATTTGTCAACATTCCGCGTACTCTAAACAACAGTGCTTTGTAGTTTAAAAAGAGAAATGATGAGATATTTTTACCTGATTCTGAATACTTCGTGCATACTAGCTCAAGGACCATGCCTAACCTTCTTTTTTATACCTAGCTTTGATACCTTTCTTTCTTTCTCTCTCATCTAAATGCACTAAAGGTATTGATGCAAAAAAGAGAATAAGTTAGCGTTTACTGCAATTCAAGTATTGATGTAATTCAAGTATAGCCAGGATAAAGAGATGGGTGTTTTTTAATACACCACCCAAGTTTCTTAGGCACCATGTAAAATTTCAATTTTGTCCCCAGATTCCGGATTTGCACATCCGGACGCACCAAATTTTTAAAAAACACTGATATGTTCCTGATGTGCACATCCGGAAGAATTCCTGATCTGCAAATCCGGAAAAAATCAAAAGAATTCCATAAAATCATTTACTTCTAAATATAATTAAATCCAATATCATTAAAATCTAACATAATTAAACTTAATATGATTTTTCAATATAATTAAATCCAATTTTATTAAATCCAATATAATTAAAATTAATATCATTAAAATTAATATGATTTTTTTAATATAATTAAATTCGATATAATTAAATTAATTTTAGAAGTAAATACCATATAATTTTAATTATAATTTAGAAGTAAATACCATATAATTTAGAAGTAAATACCATATAATTTTAAATACCAATATAATTAAATCCAATTTTAGAAATAAATACCATATAATTTTAAATCCAATATAATTAAATTAATTTTTTCAATATAAAAAAAATCATTTAAAATTAAATACCATATTAATCATATTAATTATATTGAAAAAAATTAATCATATTAAATATCATATTAATTTTAATTAATATAGATTTTAATTATATTAGATTTAATTATATTGAAAAAATGATATTAATTTTAATTATATTGGATTTAATTATATTTAAAAGTAAATGATTTTATGGAAATCTTTTGATTTTTTCCGGATTTTTAGATTAGGAATTCTTCCGGATGTGCACATCCGGAACATATCAGCGTTTTTTAAAAATTTGGTGCATCCGGATGTGCAAATCCAGAATCTGAGAACAAAAATGAAATTTTACATGGTGCCTAAGAAACTTGGATGGTGTATTAAGAAACACCCTAAAGAGATTGAGTTAGCATTCACGACAATTAAAGTATTGATGCAATAGTGTTTCAGAAACTTTATAGCTTGCAAGCGATTGATTGATTTAAAGCTTCAATTAATTTTAAAGTGTAAACAAAATCAATTTCTCAATTTTAAAGTGTAAAGAATATCAACATTCAGATTTTGGGGTAGCAGATTAAAGGGTTATATATTAAAAATTTCCCTAATTTATTTAATGTTTTGTCACATGTACCTTTTTAAAAAATTATATCTTTCATAATTTTTATTTATTTTAAAAATTAACAAATTGTTGTTTCTCAACTTCGTCAATTTTTGGCGTCTTGTTTATTATTTTAATTAGTTTTTATAAATGAATCACTAAAAATATTGCTATACTACATATAATTCTTACATAGGACATATATTTATTTGTCGCCAACAATTTATTAAAGAGAAAAGGAATTATGCATTTTACACTGTCAACCAATGACGATGATGCATCCCGTCAAGTCATACTATAAAATTTAAAATACTTGTATGATATGTTAAAATAATATATTCTCATTAAATGACAGTGTAAAATATTTTTACATTGAATGACAGTGTAATATATTCTCATTGAATGACAGTGTAAAATATTTGTCAAACAACTATTAGCTAAAGTTAGGTTTATAATACACTAACAATACTTTTTCAAATTATGTAGTATAAAATGTCAAAGATCCTAAAAACATTAAAGGTGGTGGAGATGGATCATACATGCAGGTATGGGTGACTAGCATTCAAGTCTCAAACTTCCAATTATTCTCTATTCCATGTTTGGGTGGGGGAATCATAAGGGATAAATATGTTTTTCTCTAAGACCTTTCCTTATATACCAATTGATGAAAGATACAACTATCATTATTAGTTCATGTTAGAATCTCTCCAATGAAGTTTTCCTTCTCTCTTTTTTTCCCTCTTCCATCTTTATTGATCTTGTAGGCAATAACATTTAAGGTTAATTGGTATTTTCAGCTTAAACTCCTAGTCTTAGGGCTAGGGGCCTTGGTACTAGTTTGATCTTTTTTGTCTATTGCTTGCTTCTTGGTTTGTCTGTTGCTTGCTTCTCGTTTCTTCCTGGAGTGTCCTCGTTTTGGTCGTTCTTATGGATTGGAAGATAGTTAATCGTAAAAAAAAGCTCAAGGGTGTTTCTAGATTTTCAGTCTGGAGGGAGAATGGTGGTAAAGGTGCGGTTGCTGGAGAGTCTTTGACCTCTTTCTTTATATCAGACTTCCCAGATAACTATTTCGCTAAGGATTTATTTGAGATTTTTAAGGTGTATGGTGTTATCTTAGAGGTTTACATCCTTGGTAGGAGGGATAAAAGAGGTATGAGGTTCGGTTTCGCCCGGTTTAGGAAAGTTCATGACCGGAGGATTATGGCGGCGAAGCTTCATAGCATTTTTAGTAAAGGTAAAAAATTGCATGTGAATGTTTCGCGCTTCCAGTTAGATGTCCCAGTGCCTAAGCTTGATGTCCACGTGAGTAAAGTCTCTGTAGTTCGCAAGGATAGTGATAGAGAAGGTTATAGAGTCGTGCCAAAGGTTTCTTTTGCCCAAGCGGTCAGCAAAGGCAATTTTAGCCGGTCTGGAGAGCTGCGGGAGCCATTCTCTCCTTCGAGTCGTATCTAGTTAGACATCCAGGACCTCAAGAGATTTAACGAGGCTTTTGTGGGAGTGGTTCAAGAAGATCGTAATCCTTTCTTGATAGAACAGTCTCTTAATGAAGAAGGCTTCTTTGACATTTTAGCTACTCCTCTTGGAGCCTGCAAATGTTTATTAGAATCTAAAAATGTTGATGTTGTCCAACAGTTTATCGTGCAATCCAAATCTTTGTGTGACTCTTGGTTTTCAGTTCTCAAACCTTGGTCTATTGGGGATGTTGATAATGAGAGACTTGTGTGGGTTAAATGTTTGGGGTTACCTTGTTTTGCTTGAAACAACGATGCGTTCTGTTGTATGGCTAAGAAGTTTAGCTCTTTCATCAAAGCTGATGTTGATACTATGAAGAACTCTAGATTTGACGAGGCTAGGTTTCTTATCAAAACCAGTAGGAGGATTATTCTTAATGAGGAACTGGTTCTTGATATCAACAATTCCTCCTTCACTGTTTCATTGTCTGAATGCTTCTTGAAGTTTGATGTTGGTTATTCGGACGATGGTGGTGAGGACGATCAACATTCCGATTTTTTGGATACAGAAGAAAGTGAAAACGACTGCTCTTGGTCTCTTGGGGACAAAGCAGAAGATGCAGTGTCTTGTCCTTCTAGCCCTAGGGAGGTTACCAGCAAAAAGGATATTGAGAGCTCTTCTACTGGCGTAGGTAGCTCCTCAGGTTCCCTACCTTCCCTTGTTCGTGAGTCATTGGGAGTAGTGGCAGACAGAGCTAGTGGTGAGGCAAGTAGGGCGGCTAACCTTCAGGATAAAGTCAATCCTGCTTTGGAGGTTGATTCGAATGTTGTGCCTCTAGTCCTGTTAACTTACCTTGTTAAGGGAATTTAGAATTCGGTTAACGATTTGGTTACTAAGGATGTTGTGGGCCAGCCTTTGTCTAATGATGTGGACCTTGAAAGATTTGATCCAATTTCCTTTCCCCATGGTGGGCCTTTGAGGCGCTTTTCTGGGCCCAAACCAAAAAAGAAAAAACCACTCGTTGAATTTTACAAGTCCCAATTGCCTTTCTCTCCATCATTCTATTCGTCCCTAATCAGTGCTTCTCCTTCTGCTTTACTGAAGCGTGTCCCTACTAAATCTAGGATTTCCTTTTCTCCTGCTAAGAACATCCACCCGGAACTGCTCTTTATTACAGAAGACGATGAGCTTTCTGTTATTTCTGGGAGTGCTTTCTCGATCGACGATTCAGATATCTGCAGGAGCAATTCTAGATGTAAGGTGGATTTGGATAGTATTCCTAGGAAGGTGATGGAATCGGTTAAACTTTTGGGTATTGAAGTTGACGAAGATGACAAAGCTTTTGAGAGGGTTATCAGAGCCCATGAAACGCGTGACAGAGCTGAATTCTCTCGCATGAAGGTTGTTGGCAATGGTGTGAAATGATTTTCGCCTCCTATAATGTGCGTGGGTGTAACTTACCTCTCAAAAGAAGGTGCATTCAAAGTACTCTGTTGAAAGGTAATGTTGACTTATGTTTACTCCAAGAAACTAAGATCACTAGTATGAATGAATCGTTGGTTAAAAGTTTATGGGGTAAAGGGAGTTTTGAGTGGTCTACTAGTGGATCTGAGGGTGCCTCAGGTGGTCTCTTGACTGTCTGGAGAAAAGGCTTGTTTACCCCTATCTCTTTTGTTAAAGGTTATGGCTTTATTTGTTCTATCTTCGATTTGAGGGAAACCTTACTGTTCGTGGTTAACGTATATTCTCCTTGTTAACTTAGAGAAAAACGCAAATTTTGGGATGACCATATTGATTTTAAACTTAGAAACCCTGGAGGTAGATGGTTATTAGGGGGTGATTTCAACTCGGTCAAATGTAGAGAGGAGAGGAAGGGTAGTTGCTCTTCTGTTCTTAGAGATTGCCAGGAGTTTTGTTTATTCATTGATGAACTCAACCTAACAGATCTCCCCTTCTTTGGCAACTGGTTCACTTGGTTCAATTCAAATGGTTTGAGTTGTAGCAAGCTTGATAGATTTTTAGTTGATGATTTCCTTATAGATTGTTGGGAGTTTAAGGCTCAATTGGTCGGTAAGCGTGACATATCTGATCACCGACCTGTGTGGAAAAAATCCAACAACTTTAATTCAGGTCCTAAACCTTTCCGCTTCTTCAATTGTTGGCTGGACCATAAGGATTTTAAACCTTTTATTCGGGAAGTGTGGGATTCTTTTTCTGTGCAAGGTTCTCCTTCTTTTGTTCTTAAAGAAAAATTCCTTGCTCTTAAAGCTCGCCTGAAAAAGTGGAATGTTCAAGTCTTCGGTTGGCTCAACCTCAAGATTGATAATAGTATAGATGCTATTAATGATGTAGACGAGATGGTGGAAGGTAACTTGGAAGGATTATTTGACGCATATTTAAAAAAGAAAGGAGAGGCTCAAGAGTTATTGTGGAGCAACCTAAGATTTAAAGAAAGTATGATTTTTCAAAAATCCAGGGCTAAATGGCTGAAGGAAGGAGATACCAACAACAGGTTTTTTCACTCTTCTTTAAAGGCAATGGAAAGGGAGAATTTTATTCCTGCTATAGGCCTGGACGATAATTTGATCCAACACCCTATTCTAATTAAAAGGGCGGCTCGTGATTACTTTATGGCCAAGTTTTCCAAGGTTGACTTCACCTGACCCGTCCTTCGTCTCAACGATGTCAACAAACTAAGTTTGGAAGATAAGCTCAAGCTGGAAGCTCCTTTTTCTCTTGAAGAAATTCGTAATGTTGTCTTCGCGTGTGAGGGAGGTAAGTCCCCTGGCCCTGATGGTTTCTCGTTCAAATTCATCAAGGATTGTTGGGATATTATCGGCATGGACTTTGCTAATTGTCTGGTTCATTTTTCCTCTTCTGGTTCGTTACCGAAAGCTTTCTCTTCGTCGTTTATTGCTATGATCCCTAAAGTAGACAGCCCCTAAGATTTCGGTGAATATAGGCCGATTAGCCTTGTTGGGTGTATTTCTAAAGTTATTTCAAAGATTCTTGTGGCTAGACTGTCTCCTGTTATTTCTAGTCTTGTTTCACCGGTCCAGACGACATTTATTCCTGGTAGAAGTTTAATGGATGGTGTGCTTCTCGCGAACAAGATAATAGATTCGGCTAGAAGAGATAAGAAAAGCTGCCTTCTCCTTATGGTTGACTTCGCCAAAGCCTACGATTGTGTAGATTAGAATTTCTTTTTACACGTTCTTAGATCAATGAATTTTGGGCCAAATTGGATTAAGTGGATTCAAGGTTCTATTTGTTCCAGCTTCATTTCTCTCTTGGTTAATGGTAGCCCTTCGGGTGATTTCGAGGCTTTCAGAGATCTTAAGCAAGGCGGCCCACTTTCCCCATTCCTTTTTGTCCTTATTGCAGAAACTCTGGTTGTTTTGCTTAGACGTGCATCTAGCCTTAACGCATTTTCTGGTTATGCGTTTAACGATGATGTGTCGGTTGAGATTTTGCAGTTCACCGACGATACTTTGTTGATTTGCGATGGAGGTTATAACAATCTATGGGCCTTGAAGTCTATTCTTAGAGGTTTTGAAGCTGTTTCGGGTCTAAAAATTAATTTCTCGTAAAGCTGCATATTTGGTATAGGCCTGCAGCCTGAATTCATTAAAGCTGCTGAAAGCTTTCTTTTTTGCAGCTCCGGCTCTTTCCCGTTCAAATTTCTTGGTGTCGTCATAGGAGGTAACCATAGGCGAGTATCATTTTGGAACCCGGTTTTAGTTTCGTTAAAAACTCGTTTAAACTCTTGGGTTGGTAGAAACTTGTCTATTGGTGGTAGAGTTACGTTACTAAACTCTGTGCTTGTTAATATGCATATCCACTATTTTCATTCTACAAGGCTCCTTCGAAAGTAGTCAAAGAAATGATTGTGATTCAACGGAGGTTCCTTTGGTCTGACTCGGCGATTAAAAGTAGCATTACTTGGATAAGTTGGAATAAGTTGTACAAACTTATCAACAAGGGTGGTCTTGGTATTAAACATATAGGGATGTTCAACAAAGCGCTATTGTGCAAATGGTTGTGGAAATTCCTTGTCGGTGGAAAAGAAATTTGGCGTGATTTCTTGACTTGTCGTTATGGCAGCCTCTCCTTTTGGGCGCATAACTCAGACTCTGTTATCCTCCCTACTGCTGCCTCGCTTTAGATGCGTGACATCCTTAGCCTTAAAAGGATTGGCTCCGCCTTCTGTTTCCAGACCGCTACTGCTTCAGTTTTAGGTTGCGGTAACAGTGTTCTATTCTGGCAGTCCTTCTGGTGCAGGGATCGTGTTTTAAAAGATATTTTTCCAGGCCTGTACTTAGCAGCGAATAATCAAAATAGTGTGGTCGCTGATTATGGTTTTTGGGAGCAGGACTCTTGGTTTTGGTCTTTTGATGACTGTTGGCTGCCTGCGATAGAAACTGATCTGATTTCTATTTCCCTTCTGCATAACTCTGTGAAGCATATCCAGGTAAAGCGTAACGTGGAGGACGCTTGGGTCTGGAACTTGGATACTTCTAAGGTTTTCTCAGTGCAATCTTGCTATGTTAATTTGATTGACGTTTATCCGGGTATTATTCTTCAAGATTCTGATGCGTTGATGCTAAGGGTAGTTTGGAAATCTTGCACACCCTTGAAGATCAAGATTTTTTGCTGGAGGATGATCTGCAACAGGCTCCCTACTCGTGATAACCTTGCTCTAAAGGGTATTGTTGTTTCCCCTCACGATAAGGTGTGCGTATTGTGTTTTTTTGAGGACGAGAATGTTACGCACTTATTGTCCTATAATCTCATTTCATCTTTATCTTTGACTTGCATTACAAGTATGCATCATTGTTGAACTTCAATTGTGTTTGTTCTCTTCTTCTTGCTTCATTTCTTTAAATGCTTGCATCCATGACTTGTATATTCATTCAATGATATTCATATGCCTTAATAAATGTCATTCACTTCTGACTTTGATGTTTGCATGCGCATTTATTCATCTTCATGATTCATTTGCATTCATCTTGCATATTTAATGCATACTTGTAATTGTATGATCTTTTGATGCATGTTTCAACTTAGTTTGACTTTGTTTGATACCTTAACCTTAGTAGGATCCCTTGGCATTTACCTACTGAATTTGAAGTATCCTTAACCCTTAGGACCTTTCCCTTTTGGTTTAAACTTTGTTTACTTCTTAAGTTGTCTTCTTAAGACAACTAGCATTGTTTGGTTTAGTTTCTTTCACTTATATTCATTCCTTCTTTCATCTCTTAGCTCTTTCATTAATCTTTCGCTTATGAGGAATAGCATGATATAATGCTTTGTGTACAACTTTCTCACACCCTTTGGGATCCTAGCTCATCCTTAATTTTTGACTAAGGTGAGGTAGGATAAGCATTAGGTAGTGTTATCCCTCTCTTCTCTTTAGGCTTAGGTTCTTAAACCTTGACCTTAGGGCCACCTTTGCATGATAACATTAGGAACAATTAGATTCCCCTTAGTGTTTTCTTTTCAACTTGAGTTTTCTCTTCTCATCTCATAACCTTTCAAAAACACCTAATAAAGGTTAAACGTGTATTGCGCATGAGCCTTATACGTGGGAAGTGAGGTATGGGGGGTCTCCCTTCATTCTTCTAGGGTACTTAGTGTACGTCCTGTTAGGGACGATACGCGAAGTATTCGTTCCTATGTTGTAGACTTGGGTGCAATGCAAGTTAGAAACTAACTTCAATCCATTTCTGTCTAAAAATCACAAAACAAACTCAAAACTTTTCATCCTTCGGGATCGTTAAGTTTCAAACTTTTTTTTCAGAAAAGAGCACGTTATTTTCCGTCTCGTCGCAAACTGGCATCGACCCTAACTGCCAAACGCGAACTTAACGTCGCTCATAAAAAACACCGACCTCGTTAGGTCGAACTACGACTGCTCTGATTTCCTCTTTCTAGTTAGATTGAGGATACGTAGGCACAAGACGGCGATGTCTTGGTGAGAAACCTCCCCCCCTAGTTCGTGTTCGAACTACGTTGACTCTGACTTTCCCATTGTACGAGGGAATACGTAGGCATAGGATGAGCGATGTCCTATCGAGTCACTTCTTTTTCTTTTCTCCCCCGTTTCTTCGTTCTTTTCTGTTCCCGTTCCTTTTCCTTCCAGTGGCAGTGGAGCTCCAGACGACGACACCCTTTGATCGAGACAACAAGCATGGATCCCATCGAGTACGATGGACGCGTGGGGGTGCTAATACCTTCCCCTCGCGTAACCGACTCCCTTACCTGTTTCTCTTGTCGCGAGACCGTGCTTTTTCCTTCCCTCAGGTTTACGCAGTGTTTCCTTTCCCTCTCTTGGGATAAATACACATTGCTGGCGACTCTATTTTCGCGCTACTTTCGCGTTTGTACTTAGATGAAAATCCCGGGAGCGAAAACTGGCGACTCTGCTGGGGACAGGTTGACCTCTTGCTGGTCCATCCCTTTTGCGAGTCAATCCTATCGCTTGTCTGTTTATTTTCATTGGGTGTTTATTGTGGTGCTTTATTTGTTGTACATTACTATTTTACTATTTTACTGTATTTACCGCATTTATGGCATGGCATTATTATACTGGACTGTGTTGTGTTGTACTGGATTTTCTGTTTGACAGGTTGGGATTTCTGAGAGATAAGCCCACTACCCAGGCTTGAGCATACACATAGGTATTAGCGTGGGCAGGCGTGACGCTCCCGTAGTGTTGGCCACGTGTGGGTGTTCACGAGACCTACAGCCAGACGAGGTTCTATCGGGAGATATCTGCTACTGTATGTTGATATAAGCCAGTAGTTATTCTCTTGAGGAACTATCGACTCTAGTGACCATTCCCGAGGACTCAGTAACGGTACTCCTCCCGAGATGTGATAATGGCTGACCAGAAATGGCAAATCCATTACACTTCTCGATCTGAGGACCCAATGTTGGGAACTTGCTATAGGATATCCTTTTTTAGGGGAATCAGTTGAGGCCTCCTCGATTGATGATGATGCCAAACTAGATATGGTGAATGTATCATCATTTCTCGACCTGAGAGTCCGTGATATCGAGGATCCTCGGTTTTCTAGTACCCACATGTGAGAGGGGCGGGTTGTTTACAGGTTTGCAGGTAACCTTGACCTTCATCATACCCGGTACTTTGGATTTCTTATCAGTATGAACTTATTAGTGTGGTTACTCTGGTGTTGTGGGTATTTGGTGCAAGGCCTTGAGATTATCCAGTTTGTTCAGTACAGCCAGCTTGTGTGGATACCTTGATCCCGCGTTGCATTGCATTTCATCTTTCTGACATTCATATTTTTGCATTTCCAGGTAGTATCTGATCTTTTGATTCCAGTCAACAGGCAGTCATCGGGATGGACACTCAGAAAAGTAAGAAGAATATCATTGTTTACAAGTTCCCGAAGCTCACTCTTGGTCAGATTGGCAGTTTACAAGATATGGCTGGTCCTGAGGTGTTGGGAATGTTCAAAGAGGAATATGGTTGGATCTTGTCCTTCGTTCTTAACATCAGTGAGTATGAATACAATGGCTTGCACACCTTGATGCAGTTCTATGATCCTTCCCTGAGATGCTTCGTGTTTCCAGATTACGTATTGGTCCCTACTCTGGAGGAGTACTCAAACATCATGGGGATTTCCATTAAAGAAGGTGCTCCATTATGTGTTTCCAAGGCAGACCTTGACTTCAAAGCTGTGGCTGAGGCTCTTTATTTGAGTAAATCAACTTTAGAAGCTGACATCACCAACAACGGAAAGTCTCGTGGCTATCACTTGGCATACTTGGTAAAGAAGGCTTAAGAAGCGGCTAAAGAGAAGAAGTGGACAGATTTCAATGCAATACTGGCTCTCTGTGTATATGGCATTGTCCTTTTTCCCAATGAATCCGAGTTTGTTGATACGGATGCTATCCGGATCTTTACAACTCAGAATCCGGTGCCGACATTGTTAGGAGATCTTCATTATGCCTTGTATAACAGGAATGAGAAGAGACGTGGTGGGATGGTTCATTGTTGTGCATCTCTTTTCTATAAGTGGTTTGTAAACCGTCTACCCTGGTCAGGTGCTTTTATGGATACTAGGACTTCTCTGGATTGGAGTAAACGTCTGATGGGTCTAGCTGCTAAGGATATTATTTGGTTGGATCAAGGATTGCTTGGCAAAGACATCTTGCACAGCTGTGGTGAGTACCCTAACGTACCATTGATATGGAGAAAAGGGGGTATTAATTACAATCCTTCTTTGGCTATCAGGAAGTTTGGATATGCTCTGAAAGATCCTCCGGTTGAAAAAGATTTGAAAGAGTCTTTGTATTTTCATGTAGCCAACGATTTATCTGTGGCGCAGAAGGCTTCCGAAGCATGGCTCAGTAGACAAAAGAAAGGAAAAGTCGTCTTGGGCAAACCCAACAATCAAGCTTTCTCTCCGTATGTAGATTGGGTAACGAAGAGAGTGGAAGAGTTCTACTTGCCTTTTGATTGGGCGCCTCCCTTGTATCCTGAGATTGTAGAGGAGATGCTTACTGTACCCATTGAAGAATTCGATAAGCAGCGAGAATTGGAGCATGATTTGAGGATGGAAAATGCTGGTATGAGTAGTCAGCTGCAAGGTGCTTTACATGACAACTTGGAGTTGAAATGGAAAGTTCAAGATGTGACAGAGCGCCTGGAAGAGAAGGAGAAGGATCTCACTGACAGAGCTCAGCACTTCAGAAAAGTCAGTATGGCTGCTGAATCCTCTGGCAAGGCCTACAGGAAAAACAAGAAGCTCTTGACCGAGATTGAAGCTAAGCTCGCCACGTATCAGGAGATGTGGGAGAAGGTCAAGATTGAGAATGGGGAGTTTAAAGAAGAACTTCAAAGGATGAAAGCAAGAAAAAAGCATTTCTCTGGCAAGTGGAGTGAGGCTCAGAAGGAAATTGAGGAGCTCAAGTTGCAAGCCGAAGTCAAGAAATCAAGGTGCGAAGGCAACAATGTTGAAGAACAGATCGCTAGGCTGAATCAATATCTTGAAAAGAGAAATAGACTGATCAAAGGGCTAATAGAGTGACCTACACATCCAGACACTATGGATCGTCTTGAGGAAGTTGAAGCCAGCTTGTTTGGTATTAATTTGTAGTGATCTCGTTGTTATTTTGTTGTGATTACCATCAGGATTGTTGATGGAATCGCCTTTGATTGTATCTGACCCGTCTGTATGAATTCTTATGACATGATATAAAATGCTTGGTTTAATCGTGTGTGTATTAGCAACTCTCAGTTTTTGAAAGGATGTGCTTCCTTTATGTTGATTCTTCGGTATTCCTGGGTTCGGATTTATTTTCCGATGATGTGTCCAATCCCTTGCCTAGTTTCAAAGACTGGAATCAAAGCGGATACGCCCTGGGAATGTTTAAATATGATGTTTGCATTTGCATTTGCATGAACATATTCATTTTGTATTTTGCATAGCAGGTTTATCTCCGATTTTCTTATCATGTTCTTCTGCAGCCAGGATTGCTGACCAGCAGATTCATCAGTATTTTACCAGACTCAATCAAAGGAGAGCTATGGAACAGATGCAGGATGAGAGGGCTGCCATGCAGACTCGCATGGCCCAGTTCATGGAATTAATGCAAGGCGTTGCACAAGGGAAAGAACAGTTGAGGACCCTTGTCCAACCTTTGGTGGCAAGAGTTGATGAGGATGGCGTTCTTCATGGCGGCCTTCATAATGATGTCATTCCTCCGGGCGGAGGTGTTGGGGGTAATGGTATCCCTACTGGTCCTCCGGGCGGAGGTGTTCCCATTCCTTCTGTTGTCATCCCTCCGGGCGGAGGAGGGCAGGTTGTGATTCCTTCTGTTGTAGGAGGAGGAAATAGTGTATGTGCTATTCATGGCCGTCGATATGATGACCAACAAGATGACATATTTTCTGTGCAAGGCGGGGTTGGTGTTCCCCCGATTGTTGATGATCAGAGAATCAGATTGATTGAGGAGCAGCTGAAAAGGGTTGTGAATCAGAACTCTGTGGGTATAGATTTGGATGATTTAGGGCTGGTCCCCGGTGTCGTAATTCCGCACAAGTTTCAGGTTCCCACCTTTGAGAAATACAATGGTACCACTTGCCCAAAGACTCATGTCCGGGCATACGCAAGGAAAATGGCTGCGTACTCTAGTGACGAGAAATTACTGATGCATTTCTTCCAGGATAGCCTGTCTGGGGCATCGCTGGAATGGTATATGCAATTGGAGAGATGTAACGTCCGCAATTGGAGAGAATTGCTAGAGGCTTTTGTCAAGCATTATCAATATAACACTGATATGGGTCCCAATAGGACTAAGCTGCAGAGTATGTCTCAGAAGAACAGTGAAAGCTTTAAAGAATATGCCCAAAGGTGGCGAGAACTGGCAGCAAGGGTACATCCTCCCATGTTGGAGAAGGAGATGCTGAATATGGGTCATTATTACGAGAAGCTGCTGCCTTGCATGTCAGGAAAGTTTGCTAATCTGATATTGGTTGGGGAAATGTTGGAAAGTGGAATTAAAACTGGAAAAGTGTCAGGCAGTGATGGGTCTTCTTCTAGTGGAGGGAAGAAACCTTATGTGATAGGCATTTTGCAACACCACCGATGCCTTACTCTCAATTGTTCCAGCATTTGCTACAACTACAGTTGGTCCAGAAGAGGACTCTGGCCCCTCTTACCGGTAATCCACCTCCCGGTTACGACGCCAATGCTCATTGCGACTTCCATGCTGGAGCGTCGGGACATCACATTGATAATTGTAAAGCATTTAAACACAAGGTTCAGGATCTGTTGGACTCAAAAGCCATTAATTTCTCAAACGACGGGACAAATGTCATTCAAAACCCAATGCCGGACCACGGTGGGCTGAGGGTTAATGCTGTTATAGAAGACGGTGAATCTTTGAATTTGGTCCTAGACGTGAATGAATTGAGGACTCCTTTGTTGGTAGTAAAGGAGAGATTACTGAAGGGTGGAGTGTCCCCTGGTTGTGATAAAAGTTGTTCAGAGTGTTTGGTGCAGGCTAATGGTTGTGATCTGTTGAGATCAGGTATTCAGAAGCTAATTGATGAAGGTCGGTTGTAGTTTGATAGGTGTGACCAACAGAAGAAAATTAATGGCAAAAGGAATAAGGTTGCCACTGTTACGATCCCCTTTAAAACAATAACTATTTCAGCGCCGGCGAGACCAGCGCCGGTCATTATCACCACTCCAGGGCCTGTCCCGTATGAGAACACCAAAGCTATCCCTTGGAATTATGGTGCTGAAGTGTTTGTTAATGGGCAGAAGCAAGAACTGATAGGAACGTCAGTGATGAACTCCAGTGTTTAAAGTAATGATGAAACAAGAGCTATTACCCGGAGTGGTAGAGTCTTTATCCCATCTGATAATCAAGCTGGTGGTTCTAGACCAGACAAAGGAAAACAGGTTATGGATAATTCTGTACAGACGCCAGTAGTGAACGATTCTGCAGCAAAACTAGTTGACAACTCATTCTCAGAGAATGTAGAAGAGTTTATGAGGCTGATTCGGAAGAGTGACTAAAAAATTGTTGATCAGCTGCACCAAACACCGTCTAAGATATCCATTTTATCTTTGTTATTGTGCTCGGAAGCGCATCGAAACACGTTGTTGAAAGTATTGAACGCAGCGTATGTACCCCAGGAGATATCGGTTAATCAGCTTGAGGGGTTAGTGGCTCATGTTAATGCAGGAAATGGCTTGGAATTTACTGATGTTGATTTAACTCCCACTGGGAGAAATCATAATAATGCTTTGCACATTTTAGTTGAGTGTCGAGGATCGTTAATGTCGCATGTGCTTGTTGACACTCGGTCATCCTTGGATGTTTTACCGAAGAAAGCGCTGATGAAGTTGGACACTCGTGGGTTAATCTGCACACCAAGTGATTTGGTGGTGCGTGCATTCGATGGTTCCAAGAGATCTGTCTTCGGGGAAATTGTGCAGCCAATTAAGGTTGGTCCGGAGGTTTTTGACGCTACCTTCTATATCATGGACATCCAACCTGCTTAGAGTTGTCTGTTGGGGCGTCCATGGATTCATAGTGTTGGGGCAGTGACGTCCACATTACATTAGAAGCTGAAGTACATGGTAGACGGACATGTGGTGACGGTCTGCGGTGAAGAAGATATCATGATAAGTCATCTGTCTACTTTCAAGTATGTGGAGGTAGATGGCAAAATACATGAAACTTTATGTCAGGCTTTCGAAGCAGTGAAGATCCCTGAGGAATCTCTCAAGGAAGCCAGCCCATATGAATTGATAAAGCAGTCTACAGTGGTGAATCAGCTGGAGGTATCAATGTCTTCCTTCAAGGATGCACGTGCTGTGGTAGAAGCCGGCAGTACACAGAAATGGGGTCAAGTTATTGAGGTCCAGAAAAAGCAGAATACTTACGGGCTGGGATATAAGCCACCCAGGCGTCCTGAG
The DNA here is from genome assembly GCA_022829125.1 of Lathyrus tuberosus. NCBI lineage: Eukaryota > Viridiplantae > Streptophyta > Magnoliopsida > Fabales > Fabaceae > Lathyrus > Lathyrus tuberosus. The sequence goes on along the minus strand of JALAZF010000822.1, from coordinate 697,010 downwards.
GATCCTCCCAAGTTTTATGGTCCGGTTCGTTTTACCAGTGCTAGTGTGTTCTTTGATAGAATTAATGCTATTGATGAGGAAGGGGATAGCGATTGCGATATGGATAATTGGATCCGCCCCTGCATTCCAGGTCAAAGTCTTTGCAACTGGTCATCCGAGAAAGCCATTCATGTGACCGGCCCAGTGTAATTGCCTTTGTTTTCTTGTTATGACAATCCTACGTTCTGCCCAAGACGTAGTGATTCTTGTTTGAAGGGCTTGAATATTTTGTGTGCTTTCTTTATCATTAATAAAGGACGTTTTTCACATTCAAATATTTTGATCCATGTCTTTCTGTTTTTACTCTTTTGCATTAAATCACATCAAAATGGCAATGTGTTTTTGTTTGTTATATACATAATAAACATAAGTCATCAATCATGCAGGTTTCCTGGTTCAGATACCACCGATCATGATTCAGCTATGGCTCGGTATGATTTCGACAATCCCATTTATCAGGCTGAAGAAGAGATTGATGAAGATTGTGACTTACCCGAGGAATTGGCCAGACTGTTGAAACAGGAGGAAAGGGTCATTGTACCTCATCAGGAGGAGATTGAGATTGTTAACTTGGGGACCGAGGACGCAAAGAAAGAAGTAAAGATTGGGGCTGCTTTGGAAGATAGTGTAAAAAGAAGATTGATTGAAATGCTTCAAAAGTATGTTGATATCTTCGCCTGGTCTTACCAAGACATGCCCGGGCTTGACACTGACATTGTGGTACATCGGCTGCCGCTCAAAGAAGGATGTACTCCAGTTAAGTAGAAGCTGAGAAGGACGGAACTGGAAATGTCTGTCAAGATTAAAGAAGAGGTTCAGAAACAGATAGATGCTGGATTTCTGGCTGTGACGAATTATCCTCCGTGGGTTGCTAACATTGTGCCTGTACCTAAGAAGGATGGAAAGGTCAGGATGTGTGTTGACTATAGAGATCTGAATAGAGCAAGTCCGAAAGATGATTTCCCGCTTCCTCACATTGACGTGTTAGTGGACAATACCGCTCAATATTTTCCTTCATGGATGGCTTCTCTTGGTACAACCAAATCAAAATGGCCCCAGAGGACATGGAGAAGATGACGTTCATAACACCGTGGGGAACATTCTGTTACAAGGTAATGCCCTTTGGATTGAAAAATGTTGGGGCAACCTATCAGCGGGCTATGGTGACTCTCTTTCATGATATGATTCACAAAGAGACGAGGTCTATGTTGATGACATGATCGCGAAGTCACAAACGGAGGAAGAGCATCTGGTGAATCTTCAGAAACTGTTTGAAAGGTTGATAAAGTTCAGACTGAGGTTGAATCCGAACAAGTGCACCTTCGGGGTGAGATCTGGAAAATTACTAGGGTTTATTGTCAGCGAAAAAGGTATCCAGGTTGATCCTGCAAAAGTAAAAGCCATACAAGAAATTCCTGAGCCGAGAACAGAAAAAGAGGTTCGTGGTTTCCTAGGGAGGTTGAGCTACATTGCTAGATTCATCTCTCATCTTACAGCCACGTGTGAACCAATATTCAAATTGCTAAGAAAAGATCAAGAGGTCAGGTGGAACGAAAACTGTCAAAAGGCATTTGAAAAGATAAAAGAATATTTGCAGGAACCTCCGGTCCTTATGCCGCCAGTGCCAGGAAGGCCATTAATTTTGTATCTTATGGTTCTTGAGAACTCAATGGGGTGTGTGCTCGGTCAACACGACGAGTCAGGTAGAAAAGAGCATACCATCTACTACCTAAGTAAAAAGTTTACTGATTGTGAGTCAAGGTACTCAATGCTGGAAAAAAACATGTTGTGCACTCGCTTGGCAGCCAAGCGTTTAAGGCAGTATATGTTAAACCACACAACCCTCTTGATTTCGAAGATGGATCCGATCAAGTATGTGTTTGAAAAGCAAGTGCTTTCTGGGAGAATAACCCATTGGCAGATGGTTTTGACAGAATACGATATTCAATATGTTTCCCAAAAGGCCATTAAGGGAAGTGTTTTGTCAGAATATCTTGCTGAACAACCAATTGAGGATTATCAACCGATGAAGTTTGAATTTCCCGATGAACACATCATGTTTCTGAAGATGAAAGATTGTGAAGAACCGCTACCTGATGCAGGACCTGAAATTGGATCCCAATGGAAGCTAGTCTTTGATAGAGCAGTCAATTCATACGGTAACGGAATCAGGGCAATCATTACGACTCCACAGGGTTCTCATATACCCTTCACTGCCCAATTAGCGTTCATATGCACCAACAATGAGGCGGAGTATGAAGCATGCATCATGGGGTTAGAAGAAACAATTGATTTGAGAATCAAGAACCTCGATGTTTATGGTGATTTCGCGTTGGTAGTTAATCAGATTACAGGTGAATGGGAAACTCGTCAAGCGAATTGGGTGCCTTATAACAACTATGCTAGAAGGTTGTTACCTTTCTTTGACAGAGTTGATTTCCATCATATACCCCGGTTGGAGAATCAGATGGCAGATGCGTTGGCAACGTTGTCTTCAATGTATCAGGTGAATCGTTGGAATGAAACTCCCTCGATCAGAATCATGCGTCTGGATAGACCAGCTTTTGTGTTTGCAGTCGAAGGTGTATCAGATGGCAAACCTTGGTATCATGATATTAAGTTTTTTATGAAGAGTCAAGAGTATCCAGAGGGTGCGTCTGCCAAGGATAAGAAAACTATGAGGAGGTTGGCGGGGAATTTCTTTCTGACTAAAGATGATGTGCTATACAAGAGGAACTTTGACATGGTCTTGCTATGTTGTGTTGATGAACACGAGGCAAACCTGTTAATGGAAGAAGTTCATGAGGGTTCTTTCGGTACCCATGCAAATGGGCATGCTATGGCCAAAAAGCTATTGAGAGCGGGGTATTACTGGATGACTATAGAGTTTGATTGTTTCAAATACGCCCGGAAATGTCACAAATGCCAGATTTATGCAGATAAGGTGCATGTGCCGCCTACTCCTCTGAATGTGTTGTCATCACCTTGGCCCTTTGCCATGTGGGGCATTGATATGATCAGAAAGATTGAGCCGACTGCTTCCAATGGGCATCGTTTCATTTTGGTTGCCATTGACTATTTCACAAAATCGGTGGAAGCAGCCTCGTATGCCAATGTCACGAGACAAGTGGTAGCTCGGTTTATCAAGGAGGACATCATCTGCCGGTATGGAGTCCCGGAGAGAATCATCACTGATAATGGTTCAAATTTGAATAACAAGATGATGAAGGAGCTATGTCAGAGCTTTAAGATTGAACATCACAATTCTTCTACCTATCGTCCGAAGATGAATGGGGCTGTTGAAGCAGCAAATAAGAATATCAAGAAGATTGTGTAGAAGATGGTGGTAACGTATAAAGACTGGCATGAGATGTTGCCTTATGCTTTACACGGTTATCGTACTTCAGTATGCACATCAACTGGGACAACTCCGTTCTCACTGGTATATGGTATGGAAGCAGTTCTACCATTAGAGGTTGAGATTCCTTCTTTGAGAATTCTGGCAGATGTGAAGCTTGATGAAGCTGAATGGGTGCGTTCCAGATTGAATCAGCTGAACCTTATCGAGGAAAAGAGATTGGCAGCCATTGCACATGGTCGGTTGTATTAGAGCAGGATGAAGAAACCATTTGATCAGAAGGTACGTCCTCGGTGCTTTCAGGCTGGTGAATTGATTTTGAAAAGGATCCTTCCTCCTCAAACAGATCACAGGGGAAAATGGACTCCAAACTACGAAGGGCCATATGTAGTAAGACAGGTTTTCTCCGGTGGAGCCTTATTACTCTCAACTATGGATGGCGAAGATTTTATGTCCCCTGTGAACGCAGACGTAGTCAAAAAATACTTTGTATAAAAGAGACTCGCTGGACATAAAAAGAAAGTCCAGGCAAAAAGGGGCATCCCGACGAACCATAAAAAGAAAGGGTTCGGGCAAAAATTAGGGATAAAAAGAAAAGAAAAGAATAAACCCGCGAAGTTGAAAACCTGGAAAGGCAACTTTGGCAAAAATGGGTATCCCGGTGGATTGAAAACCCGAAAAGGGCGATCCAGGAAAAAGTTAGGGATTTGAAAGCAAGAGGCTACGATCTGCGTTCGATCTGTGAACACTTTTGATACTTGGAAGTTTCAAAGGAAAAGAATTAGTCCAGTTAGTCTCTTCGAAGGTCAAAGAATCTGCGCATAAACGAGCCATATCGGGTCATAGCTGAATTGAATCATGGTGGATATTTGTTCCCCACATTTCCGACATGTGTATTTTATTTTAATTTTTGTGCAATTACCTCTTTTCAGGAATTGCTTCCGAATGTAAATGCCTATTTATAGGCCAATTCATTCAATAAAATTTGCATTTTATTTAAAAAGCTTTCCATTTGTGTTACTTTAACTGTCTTTGTTTGTGAAAACGTCCGATATTTTTGATAAACATTGCATGCGAAAATGTTAAGCTTTGCAAAGCATATCGGAAAACAGTGGAAATTGCTCAAGTAACAGTCATTAGGATGGTAATCTAGATGACCATTTTGCATATACTGTTGATTTTGTTTGCAGGGCAGCAGGATTTCTCCCCCAGTAGAGCTACTCTCATCAACATTGAAATTTCATCCTCCTCAGCAGGTTGGTACTCTCTCCAGCCAGAGTACAAAGGATTATTTCCCCAGCTAGAGTTGTGGTTGATTTATTACTCTTTTAGCAAGCAGCCAGAAGTTGATACTTCTGCATCCCCAGTAGGAAACTGATGGAATACCTTCTTTGGGCAAAGAGGTTGTTTTCCCCACAGAGTCTTGGCACCCATTTTCCTCAGCTAGTCAGGAAATCTTTTCCCACCAGCAACGGTATAATCTAATCCCCAACAGATGAGTGAGCTTGGTGGTGTCCCCTAGCAGAGTTGATTTTGTTAATCACTATTCCCTAAGCAGGTTTGCTCATAGTGGCTGATATTCCCCAGTAGGGTGAAGGTACATATGTCTCCCAGCAGCTGGTTAAGTTCAGTAATATCCCCAAGCAGGTTCGGTATTATTGACTTGTCCCCCAAGCAGAGTTTGGTGGTGATCTTCGCAGTGGTTTGTTCAACCGCGGTTGACATCCCCAGCAAGTTTAAGTCCAATTGTTATTGGCATCTTTTAGACCCGTGTTTTGAGTTCTGTCTTCGGTAGAAGCCATGGGTAATCTCCAGCGAAGAGAAATTTCTTGGGTTCCATCTTCAATATTCATCTTTATCCATCTCCAACAGAGTGGAATTTCTCTCGGAGTCTTCGTCTCCAGCAGAGTTTGTGATCAGGAAGTCGTTCAGTGAAATCTTCCTCAGCAGGATCTTTTAATTCAGAGGGCAATTTAGTTTGTCATCCCCGTGGAGTTGCCTTCGTCTTCAGCATTTATTTTGCTGAGACGTTTCTTTTGCATTGCATAAGCATTCTTGCATGGCATCCTCCCAAACGCGTAGCATTTCCATTTTGTGTGGAGCATTACGCCATAGGAAAATTCAAACATATGCATTCAAAGCATAAGCTAGGTTTGATATCCTTTACCAGTTTTTGTCCCCAGCAGAAAGAGATGTAATTCAGGAGATGTTGTTTAACATTACACTGCAACCAGGGGATTCGTCCTTCTCACCGTTTTTCCTTCCTATACTTCCCTACAGAGTTGTCTGTGTAGATTTCTCTTCCCCCAGCGGAGTCATCTTCTTTTCAGGTCGTAAGTCCATTGATTCTACTTCCTGTGCATTTTCGGCTGTTATTCCAACTCTTGGTTGGTATTCTTCGTTGTGAGCACGCCTTTGGTCGGCGTCCTCGTTATCCTAACTTTTGGTTAGTATATTTCATCTCGACTCTTGGTTGGTATTATTCGTTGTGGGCACGCCTTTGGTCGGCGTCCTCGTTATTCCAACTTTTGGTTAGTATATTTCATCCCGACTCTTGGTTGGTATTCTTCGTTGTAGGCACGCCTTTGGTCGGCGTCCTCGTTATCCTAACTTTTGGTTAGTATATTTCATCCCGACTCTTGGTTGGTATTCTTCGTTGTGGGTACGCCTTTGGTCGGCGTCCTCGTTATCCTAACTTTTGGTTAGTGTATCTCATCCCAACTATTGGTTGGTCTCCTTTGTTATGAGTACGCCTTTGGTCGGCGTCCTCGTTATCCTAACTTTTGGTTAGTGTATCTCATCCCAACTATTGGTTGGTCTCCTTTGTTGTGAGTACGCCGTTGGTTGGCGTCCTCGTCATCTTAACTTTTGGTTAGTGCATTTCATTCCAACTCTTGGTTGGTATTCTTCATTATGAGTTCACCTTTGGTCGGCGTCCTTCGTTATCCTAACTTTTGGTTAGTATATTTCATCCCAACTCTTGGTTGGTATTCTTCGTTGTGGGCACGCCTTTGATCGGCGTCCTCGTTTTCCCGACTTTTGGTTGGTCTCCTTCGTTATCCTAACTTTTGGTTAGTATATTTCATTCAAACTCTTGGTTGGTATTCTTCGTTGTGTGTACGCCTTTGGTCGGCGTCCTCGTTATCCTAACTTTTGGTTAGTATATTTCAGCCCAACTTTTGGTTGGTCCCCTGTTGTTTGTCCCAACTATTGGTTGGTCTCTGTTGTTTGTCCCAACTATTGGTTGGTCCCCTTCGTTTGTTCCAACTATTGGTTGGCACCTTTTATCCTTACTTTTGGTTGGTATTCTCCTCGATATTCCAACTTGTGGTTGGTCTCTTTTGTTGTAAGCACGCCTTTGGTCGGCGGCCTCGTTATCCCAACTATTGGTTTGTATCCACTATTTCTAAATCCACCTTTGGTTGGCAAACACTTATTTTTCATTACCCCCACAAGTTGCAAATTTCCCTGTTATTTTGGTATTCAAACCCCGTGTATCCTAATAGTCTGAAAGCCATTGCTATCATACCCTCGGATCCAAGAAGTTTGAATAGGGGCAGCTGTAACACCTCAAAATTTGCCCTCATGCTTTTAACACTAACTGGCTTATGTTTCATTGCATGCTTTACATTATCATCTTTGCATATCATTGGCTTTTAGCATGGGATCAAGGCATCTAAGTCAAATCAAAGGAGCCTTGAGCCTCAAGAGATCTTAACTGATTCATCTCCTTGTCATATGATCAAGCTTGTCAAGAAACTTCAAGTGGATTACATTCTCCTAACCAGTGCAAAATTAGGGTTTTGGGGAAAAGTCAGTACAAATGGTTTTTGAGCCAAAGTTTGATTTCAAGGTTTTCCATATGCTCTCAATTGTCCAGGATGAAGTATTGCCCATTGGCTCATTTCAGAAGATCTTCAATTGATCAATTGCTTGAGAATCAGTCAGATTGGGGAAAAAGTCAACTGTGCAGAGGAAAAAGTCAACTCCTGACTTTTTGAGGTCAAATTCATGTTCTTCATGTTCATTATGATCATTGGTGAATATTTGATCAAGAAATATCAAGGGATTCATCCAAAAGCAAGAAATGTGCAAAGTTGCCAAAAATAGAAATTAGGGTTTCCATTTATGGCAAGTTTTGGCAAGGTGAGCACCCAACTTTAGAGCTCTATTTCTCCATGTTCCAAGCTCCAAATTGAAAGTTTATGGAGGCCTATCAAAAGTTCACATTCCAAGCTTCAAAACCATACCAAGAACATCTCCATTGGGTTAAAATTGAGAGAGATGTGATGGATTAAAGTTGAGACAAATCAAGGCAAAATGGCAAGTCATGACCAGTCAGCACGCAGTTATTTTCACAAACACTTGGTGGGTATGCAGTGTCCAAGTTCAAGGGCAAATATCTCATTGATGGAGGCTTCAATTTGAAAAATGTTCAACATCAATATTGTTCCCCTCCATCTCCTCTTCAACTTTGATGTTGAACAATTTTTCATCTGATCAACCATGTGAGAGATATATTGGTTCAAAGGGGAGACCCCTAACTGATTTATTCCCTATGCACATGAGTTGGTTGAGGGCAGGTTAGGGAGGCTGATAACTCAGTTATGTGACAACACCTTCATGGATATTTTTGAACAAGTTAAGGGTTTTTATTGTGATTACTTTGAACACCATTGTTGCTCTACTCCATGTCCTCTCTTCAAAGACCCTAAGGTCAGCCATTTCCATCCCATGATCACTGAGATATGATGCTTCAAACTCATCATCATACCATCTGTTTGTTTCCATGCCAAGTAAGCCAAACCAAGAGAAAACCTTGTTCAGCATACGCATACATCATATATCATGTCCAAAACTTTACCATTTTAAACCAAACAAACTCCTTACATATCTATACATGTTCATGTACCATCATTACCCAAAATGTTCAAACAAGAGAGAAAGAAGGAAACTTGCACAAGAAGATTACATAGCAAGCTGTCACCACTCAGTACATCATCACCATTCAACTTAATCCTCACCATAATTGCCATGATCTTCTCCTCAACATAACAAAACAACTTAACTCGTGCCTCCATGTTCAACTCACTCATCCCCATTTTTAACTCATTTTAACCTCACTCAGTTAACTATGGTTCTAACTGTCAACTATGACAGTTAGAAGTTAACTCAAGGTATAAAATCAACCTCTAACAGAATTTTGATCAGTTCTCATTCATTCTTCACATTTCACAAACTTCACACTTTTTCTCTCTGAGTTTTTCTCTCTCTCAAACTCATCCTCTCTGTAACTTGTTCAATCTTGCTTCGACATTCATCATCTTCATCAAGAACTTCTTGATCTTGAAGCATTGAAGCATTGAAGGATCCTCTGCAAGTTTTCTCCACTTGAATTTCTCAGTCATCACAAGCTTCATATAGCCTTTATTTGGCTCATTTTGGATCTCAAGAAGAAGGAACCTTCTCTTAGGTTTTCTTTTGAGCTAAGGATTCATCATAATCACAGGTTTCATCTGAGTCTTCTTGCTATCTTCATGTACTGATTTTGCTTGTTGTTGATTGTTTTGAGCTCAATTGGAGCAATGTGACTACCGGCTAGTTGATAGGCACCATATGTGCATAGTTTTGAAAACCTAGGGCAAACTTCTTTGATTCGTGTTGCTTGATTCTTGCATCATATGTGAATTCTAAGCCTGAATCTGTGACCTACGTGGAGAGAGGAAGAGATTGATATAAGGCATGTCCATTTCTGGTGACATGTGAGGCTGAGCACGGTGGAGCTTCGCCAGAGAAGACGACCGGAGTCTTCTCCAGCCACATGAAAGTCATCTGAGCTTGAACCCTAGCTTGGTTCTCAGATTAAGTCATGACCACACGATCTCTTTGATCCAACACACCTAAGCGTTCCAGCGAATTAATGAGAGAGGGTGGGAGTCATGTGCTCTCATTTTCTGATTATTTTTTAATTGAGTGATCCAACGTGCGTGTTCCATCATTGTTATCATGTGTGTGCTTTATGAACCATTTGATTGGCTTACTTTACTTGATAATCATATGCTGACCAGATCTGAGGGCTGTGAGTGAGTCAAGATTGTTGACTGAGACTCACTGCATGCTCTGCAAACCCACACGCTATTGGACTGGGTTCCTTGATGCTATCCACACCCCACGCTTCTGAGCCCAAAGCACATTTGAACTAGCTATTTGCTTTCGTTTCACCCCCCTGCTTTATTGCTTTGTTTTTTTATTTTCTTTTCATATTTGTTTCATTTTTTATTTTAAAAAAATACTTTTATGCATGATAAAATTCCCAAAAAATTCATGATGCATTCTCACTCATTTAAATCAGTTTTGATCATTTTTATTTCTGATTTTGGATCATTTTCGTATTTTTCCATGAATTTCCATTTAATTTCTTTTGTGTGAACATCTATTCATGACACATGCTTCATTCTTGAATTATTTGACACACCTATGATCTGAATTTCACATGCAAATTGATATATATTATTATGACATCTTGAGGAACTTTGTGAAATTTTTGTGGATTTTTAAAGGCATTTTGACCAATGTTTGAATGTCCTATTTGTGCCTAATGTTTGTGTCATTTATGTGAACTTGTGAAGTATCTTTAAGCATGTTTGGTAATGAATTCTGAGCCATACTTTTGAGACCTATTTGCATACTGTTTGCACTTCAAATGACTTGAATATTTTAATTTCCTCATCCTTCTAACATGACTTTTGATTCATCTTAAATGCATGCTTGTTTGTGTGAATGTTAGGGATCATATGTTAGGGTTTTGATGTGCATTGTATGCAATTCTCTTTGACAATTGATGAGACCTCTTGATACATGTTGTGTGAACATTATAGGTCATCTTTCTTTCATTATAGGTCATTGCTTGTTCATCTTTACATGACTTGTATGCATGTTTTTAACTTGAAATGTTTTGTGAACTTGTGCACTCCTACTTGTTCTTCTTAGATCAATTGTTTGCACCAATGCTCACATGGTCTTGTACATTCATTTATACATGATTTCACTTCTATTTGTAGTCATCTTCAATCATATTCCATGACCTATAATTGCATATTGCATGTTTCCAAGTTCATAAACTTTTACATGCTTGTTTGAACTTGTTTGCACATACTTGCTTCTACCTTTAAACATGTTGATCGCGACTTTATGAGTCGAATGAGGGGTACTGCAAGTATACAGTTGTATCACATAGTTTAAAAATATTATCGATCCCACAGAGACTAGTAATCGAATGCACCGTTATCTATTGTCACTATGTTTATCTAAGGCTAATCAGAATTTGGGTTTTTAATTCAAACGGGGAGTTAAAGGGAAATTAAAGATTTGTGAATACTAGTTATGAATAAGGTATCAGTATATAATTCGGTAACCTACGTAGAATTAATTAAACCTAAGCCTATAGAGATTTATCACCCTAATCATCTATAGGAGAAACCGGTTTAAAAGCCCTCAACTCACACTCCCGTGGATCTTGCTTCAGACTATATTTCTAAGTCAATACGTCTGCTCTCGCTAGCCCGTATGAGGTTAAAAATACTTTTTGAAAACTAATTAATCCTAATTAACTTTAAAGCGCTTCCACTGTTTTTAAAACTAATGCCCGATTTTAGCTATCCGGGTAAAGCCTCACACTCCCGTGGTCTCGACTTTAACCTATGTTACTTTTTTACTGTCGTAATAAAAGTTTGGGTTTTATATTAAGAAATCGAAGCCAGAAGAAGGGTTGATTATTGATTTTAGCTCAGAGAAGATTAATTCATTTTAGTCACTTCATTATACACCGATAACATCGGTTTAGCTCGACATAATTAAGCAATTAAACGCAAAAGCAAGGAAATAATTAAACACAGACATAATTACTAAATAAATGAGCAATGCTTAAGTTCAACAACGAAACCTGGAATGCAGTAACAATGGCAGCAGCAATCCCTCCACAAATCGGTAGGTTCTTGCTTTAAAGTAACAAAATGCGAAGGTTAAAGACAATGAAGCAAAAGAATCTAAAGCTAAATTTGTAACAGTTCCTCGGTGTCAAAAACTGTCACTTTTGTTCGGTAATGGCTAACAAGGAAAATGACAATGCAAAGTGAAAGAAATAAAACGACGAAAGCTTCTGAAAGTAAATTGGCAGCAAGACGGTATATTTTGAGAGCAGAATTGGCCACCCTTTGTTCTTCGTGAGTGTCTCTATTTATAGACTCAGCTCAGGTGGAAGTTGGAGAAGAATCAGCCACTTCATGCTAACGGTTACCCACGTTGGACCTAGAAAACTTCGGAAAGAAATGGAAACGTGTGAAACTGCTTCTCAGAGACTTCTTAGTTGAGTCTCTGCATCCAACGTGCAATTTAAAGCGCATGACGATCGTGGTGATATGTGACCCTCGTGGTGAACTTTGGAGCTGCCACGGTCGTGGCACTCCCATGATGATTGTGATATCAGCAAAAAGTGGATTTCTTCAATTTTTCTTCTCTTTTCTGCTCTTTTCTAGCATGTTTTGGCTCTTTTCCACATTTAGCATACTTTGACTTGTGAAAAATGATTACCTGCAAAAACACTCAAATAATCTCGAGAAAATCGGATATTAGATGAAAAACGGATTAAGAATTAGCATAAATCGGAGTAAAAATATGATATAAATTCGTGTTATTAAACTCTCCCACACTTGAATCTTTGCTTGTCCTCAAGCAATCAATCTATTAAAATGGACAAACTTTATCAAATGCATATACCTGGCATACCATCGGTGTTGAAAAGGAGTTTCTTGTTAGTCAGACGGGTGCTAGTGTAAAACATTAAGGATACAATAGCGACACAAAGCAACAAGCTTGTCAGAGACCTCTCTTTTGTACAATCCGGTTCAAATCATTATATTATATTCAACCATAAGTTTCCGTATCTATTTCGCCCGGTTTCATTCTAACGCAATCACATTAAGCCCTTTGCCTTATTCATGCACGTAGTGGAGTAACCGGTTAGTGACTTTGATCCCATTTTCTCACGGGGCCTGATACACAAATGTGGTAACCCTTTATACATCCCATTCGTAGATTGCGGGGGATCGAACAATAGTTCGCCCTACCAAGTTCAGAATCAGGTACCCTTGAACCAATCAACAACGGATTTTCTTGCTTTTCTTGCACATTTTCACAACTGTGAGAATTGTTGCATATTCTATTTATTTCTTTCTCGACATATAGATAAGAAAGTTTTTTTTTTCCTTTCTTGATTGGGCATCAAACACTTATATTCATCGGTTCCCCACGTGGTTTGTGATATAGACGGTGCTGACTGCTAATATAAACTACTAAGGGTTACTTTAGGACTGAACTCAAGGTATCGTATAATAAGTATCGAAACTGATATCGCATACGCAAGAGGTCTAAGGTGTCAAGACGGTATCGATCTTGTTAGCACTTTCCCAGCTTCCTAACATAGTTTAAAGCTTGGTATGTCTCGGATAAGCATTAATCGTGAAAACATTTTCGTTATGGCAGAATAAAGTGAGGAAATCGGATAACTGAACGAAAATATTCATATAATACTTTGATAAGGAAAAAGAAAGTACAGGAAGGGAAAATGAACGGAAATAAATCTAACTCTCCCACACTATATCGGACATTGTCCTCAATGTTGCGATATGACGGGGAATAAAAAGAAAAACTAAAGAGAAACAAAATACAAAAGCAAAATAAAATCAAGGTGGACCACGTCCTCTGCCTCTAGAGCGTCCTCTGCCATGCTGTGCTACGTGATCAGGAATGCCTACGTGATGGATGTACTCGTGTAAGCCCTCCACTCGCAGTGTCAATGCACTCATCTCCTCGATGACACCGTCAATCTTTTGACCTTGGTCAACTTGCCCTTGTTGGATCTGACGCATAAGTGTCATCATTTCATTCTGTTGCTGGGTTTGTTGCCTTATAGCCCTCAGGATGTCATCATTAGTTACTGTGTCTTGGTCAGGTCGACGACGACGTCTGGAGGTCGAAGGAGCATCTTCAGCTGGAGGCGGTTGGTTCTCATGGGCGTTATCCATTTCATGTTCCATCTCATCAACAGGTCCCTGTGCTTGATCATCTGGGGCAGGCGCATTTTGCTCAGGAGCATTAAGATCAAAAAGCCAATTAGCCATATTCTGAGGGTCAATGCGACTCCTGCAAGGCATGATGATACTTCTGACGGTTTTGGCTCGGACCATAGGATGGTATTTTCCATCCCGTCGTAGCTTGATGAGCTGAGAGTTTCTGCAATAATCTATATCAAGGAGGACTGGAGGCAAGGGGTGCAGTCTAGCAAGGTAGTTTTCCAAATTTAAACCAAGTGCAATAGAGGTGACAATCCCTCCAAAGTAGAAGGGTTTGGAACCTCTAGCACAATTTGACTGTATGTGTGCTAGTAAAAATGGTGCGGCATTGATTAGCTCCGGATGAAAAATACAGTGAAGGAAAAACAACTCTTTAGAATTCACCTTGTGGTCACTATCTCGTGCAAAAATGGTCCTTCCAAGAGTGCGGTGGACGTATCTGACGGCTGGGTCATGGATAAATGTTGCGTTAAGGCTATCCCAACTGTCAACTGTGGTTCCTGTTAAATGATTCCATAGTTGGAACGCTGCTAGATAGAAATTTTCCTGTGGAACTCGGCGATGCACATTGTCACCATGGTGGAAACCGAGCATTCCGGCGAGACGATCTTGTTCGATTGAGTACTCTTTGCCAAACATGCGGAACTTTGCGACTCCGGATAATTGATTCGTTTTGCCCAGCGGGGTTATGTAGGTAAAGGAACTGAGGAACTCTAAAGTGAGGGCTTCGTAAGTGGGTCGGCTCTGAGTGCAAAGTTGCCACAGCCCGGCATTCTGTAACATCCATTGAACTCCCTCAAGCATTCCTAGTTCTTCTAAGCATGCAGTGTCGACATACCGGGTCGGTAGCATGGAACAGTGGTAGAAGTCAATATACCGAGCTCTTTGGCCTTCTCCTGCCTCTCCATCTCGGAAATTTAGTGTGGATAAATCTGGAACTTCACGTGCCATTGTATTGTTGGAGATGGTTTTGGGAAGAAAGTGGGTTATGGAGATGTAAGTGTTTGTGCAACAGAAGAGCGTACGGTGTGATTATATATGGTAATTGGAAGTTGAATGGGTATGGAAATGATTAATGCGGTTCAAATGGTAATGGGCCGGTTTGGAATTTTAGAGGGTAGTGGTCGGCTGGGGTTTGAATGGTGGGAAGAAGAGGGAACGAAACAATTCTGTTTTTACGCAGAAATTGTTTCAAACCCGCGTGACGGTCGTCACGGGGTTGTCACGATCGTGACATCCACAAAATCTGGGAAGTGAATTAATTTAATGACAGACGTGATACCAAACACATTAATTCAATAGCAGGTTATATGAAGCACATAGCAGTAATTTCATACACAGAGATAAGTAACATTATATCACAAAATAGAAAGAAAAGGAATGGAATTTGAAATCACAGAAATTTAATAGCAGCATCAAATGAAATTATTATTTAAAACCAGAAAGATGCTAGTTAAACTACTAGCACTGTATCCAAAGTGTATGAAATCAAATTATTCCCAGCATGAAAAGAAGTTGAAAACTGAAATAAAGTAAATTGTTCTGAAGTAAAATGCATAAAAAATCTTGAAAATAAGGTGCTTCATAAATCTAGCCAAGGCGTTTCTTCAAAGATGCGATGGCTTGATTTAAATGATCAAATTGTTCCATGGTCATGTCCATAAGTCCGGCAATATTTTGACGCACATTGTTAAGCTCTTCCTTCACTGAATTGATTTCTTTATTGTATTCATCCATGGTCTTTAAAATGGAATTCAGATTAGAAGCAAAATCAGTGGCATCTGCTTTAGGAATATCACTATTCTCTTGGAAATCCGTATAGTCAAAATCATGGTAGTGAGGGGGTGTTTTTGGGTCAATCTCAGGTTCAGGAAAGGTTTCTTCTGGTTCAGGCACGGGTTCATCAAGGTTATACAGCCAGTTATGTTGATCGTGCACACTTGTACGTTCATGATTTGGCAGGGTAAAGTGTGGCACGACAACATTGTTAATCAAAAGCTGGAAATGGTTCGGACCCTGGTCCCTAATCATAGCCCTATTGAAGCAAAAGGTAATATTCATGGGTCTAAATTCTCCAAAGGGGTTAATCTTAGAAAGTCGGGTTCTAAATCCCATAGCATCAGCTATCTTAGTAACCAGGCTACCTATCAAAATTGGACTGTTATCATTATTAATAATTTTGCAAATGTTATTCAGCATAAAAGTAAGTCCATTAACCTTTCTGGACTGAGAAGCACAAAACATAATAAAGAGTTCGTCCCTCGAGACAGTGTTGTCATTATCAGGTTTACCAAACAGGGTATAGGCCAGGATCATATGAAAGTAGCGGAAAGCAGGGTTATGTATCTCGGTTGAAAGCATAGGGTCCATGTCAAAATCAGGTTTCCCTGAAATTCTGCCCCAAAAGTCACTCAGCTCTCCAACTAACTCTAAATCTTCTTGAACCACAGAGAAAACATGGGGTCCTTCAGGAAATCCCAAAAGATCCGACAGTTCCTTAATGGTGAACCGGCAGCTATATCCAAATAGTCTAAAGGTAATTAGGCCTCTGTTAATGCCTTTTCCACAGTAGGGGTTATAAGTTAAAGTGCTCAAGAATTCTAAAGTCAACCTACGGTAGCAGTTGTGTTTCTTGTTGGCAAAACCCTCCCAACCTAGCTGGCTAAATAGAAAGTCTACGCTCTCACCTACACCTAAGGCGGTCATGGTGGGTCTGTGGGCAAATTTTGTCAAAGCAAAAGGTCTAAGAGACAGAGCCTCATAGCGATGCCACTGAACTGCATCTATGAATTCTACCGTCATGTTATCCTCTTTTGCCATTAGTTAGTACTTTTTGCAAAAAATGAAAGCAGAAGAGGAGAACAGAGAAAGCAGAAAGACTTTATAATCCTGTAGTTTTTTCAATTTAAGATCAGCACAATATTTCCAAATTAAATTTAAAACAATGTAAATGAAATCGAAAAATTTGAAAATAAAAGAAAAACATAAAAAAAAACATAAAGAAATAACAAATTTAAATGCATAAAGAACAAAAATCATGGGTTGCCTCCCATCAAGCGCTATTTTTAACGTCGAAAGCCTGACGAATTTGATTAGATGCTTAGTTAGGAGGTTTAGTGGGCAACTCTAAAAGTCTTAGGCAGTTCAAATAGTCTCTATTTTCAATGCTGTGATAATGTTTTAGACGTTGTCCATTGACTAAAAATGGATTACTATTTCTTCCCTTTATTTCTACCTCTCCACTTTGTAAAATTCTTGTAATTTCGAAAGGACCGGACCATCTAGACCTTAATTTCACAGGAAAGAGTTTTAATCTTGAGTTAAATAGGAGTACAACGTCTCCCACACTTAATTCTTTTCTAGATAAGCGCTTATCGTGCCATCTTTTAGTTCTTTCTTTATATATCTTAGCATTCTCGTAAGCGTCTAATCTTAACTCTTCTAGTTCATGCAGATCTAGGATACGTTTTTCACCTGCAGAATCATACCTTAAATTCAATGTCTTAATCGCCCAATAGGATTTATGTTCTAATTCCACTGGCAAATGGCAAGATTTTCCATAAACAAGCTTGAAAGGTGTAGTTCCGATTGGTGTTTTGTAGGCCGTCCTATATGCCCATAAAGCTTCGTTGAGTTTTGATGACCAATCTTTCCTAGAGGTGGCTACGGTCTTTTCTAGAATTTGTTTTATTTTTCGGTTTGAGACCTCAACCTGTCCACTTGTTTGTGGGTGATATGGTGTTGCTACGCGGTGTCTTACTCCATATTTCGATAGTAATTTGTCAAATATTTTTGATATGAAATGAGAACCACCGTCACTTATGACAAGTCTCGGCACACCAAATCTGGGAAAGATTGTGTTTTTAAAGAGCTTTATGACTACTCGTGCGTCATTTATAGGAGAGGCTATTGCCTCAATCCATTTTGAAACATAATCGACGACTACGAGTATATATTTGTTTCCGAAGGATGATGGAAAGGGTCCCATAAAGTCAATCCCCCATACATCAAAGATCTCTACTTCTAATATACCCTTTTGAGGCATCTCATCGCGTCTTGATATGTTACCAGTGCGTTGGCACCGGTCGCAGTTTAGTATTGCGATGTGGACATCTTTCCAAAGGTTGGGCCAGAATAGGCCGGATTGCAAGATCTTAGCACATGTCTTTGAGGTACTAGCATGTCCTCCATAAGGAGCAGAATGACATTGAGAGATGACGTTTCCTATTTCTTCTTCTGGGACGCAGCGACGGAAGATACCGTCGGCTCCTCTCTTAAACAGCAAAGGTTCATCCTAATAATAATGTTTTAGATCGTGAAAGAATTTTTTCTTTTGTTGATAAGTTAAGTCCGGTGGAAGTACTCCAGCTGCTAAGTAGTTGACTATGTCAGCATACCATGGCAGGGTTTTGTGCATGCTAATTTCTTCCACGACTTCTTCCATCTTTGGGTCATTTAATTGTAGAGTAGACATATCACTTTCTAGTTGGGCTATGAGCCGTTCATATGGGAAATCCTCATTAATGGGTACTGGCTCTGGCTTAATGCCTTCTAACCTGGATAAGTGGTCTGCTACTACGTATTCGGTTCCTTTCTTATCTTTGATCTCTAAATCGAATTCTTGTAGAAGTAGGATCCACCTTAGCAGTCTAGGTTTTGCATCCTTCTTGTTAAGTAAATATCTAATAGCTGCGTGATCTGTATAGATGATGATCTTAGCTCCCACTAGGTAGGAACGGAATTTGTCAAGGGCAAAGATCACGGCCAAAAGTTCTTTTTCTGTGGTAGCGTAGTTTATTTGGGCGGAATCTAAAGTTCTACTTGCATAGTAGATGGCATGAAGTTTTCTATCCCTCCTCTGTCCTAAGACTGCACCTACAGCATAATCACTTGCATTACACATGATTTCGAAAGGTAATCTCCAGTCTGGTGGTTGCATGATAGGTGCGGTAATAAGAGCTGTTTTCAGCTGTTCAAACGCTTTTAGGCATTTCTCATCAAAGATGAATTCAGCGTCTTTCATTAATAGACCGGTAAGAGGTTTAGTGATTTTCGAGAAATCCTTTATGAATTGTCGGTAGAAACCGGCGTGTCCTAAGAAACTTCGTATTTCTCGTACGGTTTTTGGAGGTTGCAGATCTTTTATAATCTCAATTTTTGTTTTATCTACTTCAATTCCTCTATCGGACACAACGTGTCCAAGTACAATTCCTTCATTTACCATAAAATGGCATTTCTCCCAGTTTAATACAAGATTAACTTTTACGCATCTTTCCAACACCCTTTATAGGTTCGATAGACATCCTTCGAAGCTCTGCCCACATACGGAAAAGTCATCCATAAACACTTCCATAATGTCATCTATAAAGTCAGCAAAGATTGGCATCATGCATCTTTGGAATGTGGCAGGTGCATTGCATAGTCCAAACGGCATTCGCCGATAAGCAAATGTACCACAGGGACATGTGAAGGTCGTCTTTTCTTGGTCGTCGGGATGGATAGGAATTTGAAAGAATTCTGAGTAACCGTCTAAATAGCAGAAGTATGAGTGTTTAGCTAATCTTTCCAACATTTGGTCAATGAAGGGCAATGGGAAATGGTCTTTACGAGTGGCTTTATTCAGCTTCCTATAGTCGATGCACATTCTACTTCCCGTTACTACCCTCTTTGTTATAGATTCACCCTTTTCGTTCTTAACAACTGTAACACCTCCCTTCTTTGGAACGACATGTACTGGGCTGACCCATTGACTGTCTGATATCGGGTATATGATTCCTGCTTCTAAAAGTTTTTTCACTTCGTCCTTGACTACAGTGCTCAAGATCGGGTTAATCCTTCTCTGATGTTCCCTAGAGGATTTACAGTCTTCCTCCAGCATAATGCGGTGCATACAAATAGAACGGTTTATTCCTTTAAGATCAACGATGTTATATCCTAACGCAGTTGGGTATTTTCTTAGGACATCTAATAGTCTCTTTGTTTCGGTCCGTCCTAAGTCTGCGTTTACTATCACAGGTCGTTCAAGAGCTTCGTCTAGGAATTCATACCTTAAATTTTTGGGTAATGTTTTCAGTTCTAGGGCTGGGTTCTTTGGGCAAGGTAGATGATCTAGTGTAAGTGCTAAGCTTTCGCTTAGGCTATCGTCTTGATAAGGTTCACGCCAGTTATCATCTTTGAAAATCGGCAGTATAGGAATTTTTAGAATGTCTGAATATATGGTCGGTTCCATCTCGATTTCTCTTACGCACTCATCTATGACATCTAGTAAATAACATGTGTCATCTATGGCTGGCGCTTGCAAGAATTGTGTCAAGATAAATTCAACATTCTCTTCACCGACTTCAAAAGTTAGCCTGCCTCTCTTTACATCTATAATTGCTCCAGCAGTAGCTAGGAATGGCCTTCCTAATATGATAGGAGTAGTAGAGTCTTCTGTAATATCCATGATTATGAAATCAGTAGGGATATAGAATTGTCCTATACGAACTGGAACATTCTCTAGTATGCCAACTGGGTATTTAATAGAGCGGTCAGCTAATTGAACAGACATCTTAGTTGGTCTTAGTTCTCCCATGTCTAGCTTCTTGCATATGGATAAGGGCATAACACTAATACTGGCTCCTAAGTCGCATAGAGCTTTGTTTATGACGAACTTCCCAATTACACAAGGTATTGAGAAACTACCTGGGTCTTTCAGCTTAGGAGGCATTTTGTTTTGAATTATTGAGCTACACTCAGCGGTAAGCATAACTGTTTCGTTTTCCTCAACCTTTTTCTTATTGGATAAGATTTCTTTTAGGAACTTAGCATACGAGGGCATCTGGGTGATGGCTTCTGTAAAAGGTATTGTGATGTTTAATTGTTTCAGAAGTTCAACAAATTTCTTAAATTGCCCTGCAGTTTTGGAACTTTTCAATCTTTGAGGGTACGGAATATGTGGCTTATAGGGCGGTGGAGGCACATAAGGTTTTTCTTTTTCTACATCCTCTTGGTCATTATCTTCCTTTTCCTTGGGTTCACTCTCCTTCTCAGTTGTTTGGGTGTTAACAGACTTTTGGTACATGGCTGGGTTTTGCAGTCTTGGGTCAATGGGTCCATCTAATTCTTTTCCACTTCTCAATATGACTGTGTTTGCTTGTCCTTTAGGATTAGGTTGTGGCTGTCCAGGAAATGTTCCGGCAGGAGCAGCAGTAGGGGCTTGTTGTTGAGCCACTTGGGAAATTTGAGTTTCAAGCATTTTGTTGTGAGTGGCCAAAGTGTCTACTTTGTTTGCTAACTGCTTAATCTGTTCACTAGTGTGTACGTTTTGATTTAGGAACTCCTTGTTTGTCTGAGTCTGGGTAGCTATGAAGTTTTCTATCATCAGTTCGAGGTTAGACTTCCTAGAAACATTTGGAGCAGCTGTTGTAGCTTTTTGATAACCTGGTGGTGCAGCAGGTGCTTGACCAGGTGCATACAGTGCATTGTTGTTCTTGTAAGAGAAGTTGGGGTGATTCTTCCAACCAGGATTGTAGGTATTTGCATAAGGATTTGCTTGAGCATAATTCACTTGATCTGTAGAGGCTCCTGCTAAAACTTGGCATTCAGGGGCAGCGTGTCCGCCTGTTCCACATAATTCGCAGTTTGGCGCTACAGCAGCCACGATGGCTGTGGGTGTCATGGTCAAGTTGTTTATCTTTTGAGCTATTGCATCTACCTTAGCACGGACGACATCTAAACTAGAAACTTCGTACATGCCTCCTTTCGGTTGGGATTTCTCCACTTGAGTTCTTTCACCTCCCCATTGGTAGTGATTCTGAGCCATGCTCTCGATTAGTTGTTGGGCTTCATCATAGGGTTTATCCATGAGTGTACCACCTGCGGCGGCATCTATTGTCAATCTTGTGTTGTACAAGAGACCATTGTAAAATGTGTGGATTATCAACCAGTCCTCAAGACCATGATGCGGGCATATCCTCCTCATATCTTTGTATCTCTCCCATACATCATATAAAGACTCGTTGTCTTTTTGTCTGAAGCTGTTGATTTGGGCTCTCAGCATAGATGTTTTACTTGGCGGAAAATATCTTTCCAGAAAGACCTTCTTTAAATCTTCCCAAGAAGCAATAGAATTTGATGGCAAGGATTGCAACCAAGCCCAAGCTCTATCTCTTAATGAGAAAGTGAAAAGACGTAGTCTTATGGCGTCTGCGGTTATACCATTCGCTTTTACTGTGTCTGCAT
This sequence comes from Lathyrus tuberosus, assembly GCA_022829125.1. Classification (NCBI taxonomy): domain Eukaryota; kingdom Viridiplantae; phylum Streptophyta; class Magnoliopsida; order Fabales; family Fabaceae; genus Lathyrus; species Lathyrus tuberosus. The sequence goes on along the minus strand of JALAZF010000822.1, from coordinate 675,260 downwards.
ACTGCACAAACTTGGTTAGATGTTCGTTCGAATCTTCTGTTGGGTTTCCAGAAAATTGATTTTGTTGTACAGCAGATAACAGCGAGGGTTTCAACCCGAAATCATTTCGGTTGATAGCTGGAGCGACAATGCTGTTGTGAGGTTCTCGTTGAGATGCGGCAGCATAATACTTAAGCGGTCGGTTTTGCGGTAAGTCGGCCATGTCTGGTTCTGATTCGGAATCTGAGTCGGATTCGAGTTCAGGATCTGATAAAGTTTCGGGTTCTGACAAAGGAAAAGGGATATCGTGAGCTAAGCAGTATTCTTGGATACGTCTTTTTACGGTAAGAAGACGTTCAGGTTCGTCTGTTGGTCGTACGAGGTCTTCGCCAGAAGAGCGAGTACTTGGCATACAATCAACAGAAAGGGAATTTTAGTTTTTAGTTTGTTTTTTTTACCTTAGTCTATACGACGTAACAAAGGAATTACGATGTCGACTTAAATAGTCCCCGGCAACGGCGCCAAAAACTTGATCACGACTTTATGAGTCGAATGAGGGGTACTGCAAGTATACAGTTGTATCGCGTAGTTTTAAAAGATTATCGATCCCACAGAGACTAGTAATTGAACGCACCGTTATCTATTGTCACTATGTTTATCTAAGGCTAATCAGAATTTGGGTTTTTAATTCAAACGGGGAGTTAAAGGGAAATTAAAGATTTGGGAATACTAGTTCTGAATAAGTTATCGGTATATAATTCGGTAACCTACGTAGAATTAATTAAACCTAAGCCTATAGAGATTTATCACCCTAATCATCTGTAGGAGAAACCGGTTTAAAAGCCCTCAACTCACACTCCCGTGGATCTTGCTTCGGACTATATTTCTAAGTCAATACGTCTGCTCTCGCTAGCCCGTATGAGGTTAAAAATACTTTTTGAAAACTAATTAATCCTAATTAACTTTAAAGCGCTTCCGCTGTTTTTAAACCTAATGCCCGATTTCAGCTATCCGGGTAAAGCCTCACACTCCCGTGGTCTCGACTTTAACCAATGTTACTTTTTTACTCTCGTAATAAAAGTTTGGGTTTTATATTAAGAAATCAAAGCCAGAAGAAGGGTTGATTATTGATTTTAGCTCAGAGAAGATTAATTCATTTTAGCCACTTCATTATACACCGATAATATCGGTTTAGCTCGACATAATTAAGCAATTAAACGCAAAAGCAAGGAAATAATTAAACACAGACATAATTACTAAATAAATGAGCAATGCTTAAGTTCAATAACGAAACCTGGAATGCAGTAACAATGGCAGCAGCAATCCCTCCACAAATCGGTAGGTTCTTACTTTAAAGTAACAAAATGCGAAGGTTGAAGACAATGAAGCAAAAGAATCTAAAGCTAAATTTGTAACAGTTCCTTGGTGTGAGAAATTGTCACTTTTGTTCGGTAACGGCTAACAAGGAAAATGACAATGCAAAGTGAAAGAAATAAAACGACGAAAGCTTCTGAAAGTAAATTGGCAGCAAGACGGTATATTTTGAGAGCAGAATTGGCCACCGTTTGTTCTTCGTGAGTGTCTCTATTTATAGACTCAGCTCAGGTGGAATTTGGAGAAGAATCAGCCACTTCATGCTAACGGTTACCCACGTTGGACCTAGAAAACTTCGGAAAGAAATGGAAACGTGTGAAACTGCTTCTTAGAGACTTCTTAGTTGAGTCTCTGCATCCAACGTGCAATTTAAAGCGCATGACGATCGTGGTGATATGTGACGCTCGTGGTGAACTTTGGAGCTGCCACGGCCGTGGCACTCCCATGACGATCGTGATATCAGCAAAAAGTGGATTTCTTCAATTTTTCTTCTCTTTTCTGCTCTTTTCTAGCATGTTTTGGCTCTTTTCCACATTTAGCATACTTTGACTTGTGAAATATGATTACCTGTAAAAACACTCAAATAATCTCGAGAAAATCAGATATTAGACGAAAAACGGATTAAGAATTAGCATAAATCAGAGTAAAAATATGATATAAATTCGTGTTATCACATGTGTTGACATAAAGACTTGTGTGAACTTTGTGCATACATTCTTGACTTCTAAATGTCATTTCAAATGTCACATGCTACTGAATTGTGTCCATTAGGCATGTATGATCTCATTTCATCTTTATCTTTGACTTGCATTACAAGTATGCATCATTGTTGAACTTCAATTGTGTTTGTTCACTTCTTCTTGCTTCATTTCTTTAAATGCTTGCATCCATGACTTGTATATTCATTCAATGATATTCATATGCCTTAATAAATGTCATTCACTTCTGACTTTGATGCTTGCATGTGCATTTATTCATGTTCATGATTCATTTGCATTCATCTTGCATAGTTAATGCATACTTGTAATTGTATGATCTTTTGATGCATGTTTCAACCTAGTTTGACTTTGTTTGATACCTTAACCTTAGTAGGATCCCTTGGCATGTACCTACTGAATTTGAAGCATCCTTAACCCTTAGGACCTTTCCCTTTTGGTTTAAACCTTTTTTACTTCTTAAGTTGTCTTCTAAAGACAACTAGCATTGTTTGGTTTAGTTTCTTTCACTTGTATTCATTACTTGTGATGATTTTGTACTAACCTTTTTGTGTAGGGGCAGAGGTAAGGCATTTGAGTATGTGGATGTTAATCCATATTCATTCCTTCTTTCATCTCTTAGCTCTTTCATTAATCTTTCTTTTATGAGGAATAACATGATATAATGCTTTGTGTACAACTTTCTCACACCCTTTGGGATCCTATCTCATCCTTAATTTTTTATTAAGGTGAGGTAGGATAAGCATTAGGTAGTGTTATCCCTCTTTTCTCTTTAGGCTTAGGTTCTTAAACTTTGACATTAGGGCCACCTTTGCATGATAACATTAGGAACAATTAGATTCCCCTTAGTGTTTTCTTTTCAACTTGAGTCTTCTCTTCTCATCTCATAACATTTCAAAAACACTTAATAAGGGTTAAACGTGTATTGCGCATGAGCCTTATACGTGGGAAGTGATGTATGGGGGGTCTCCTTTCATTCTTCTAGGGTACTTAGTATACGTCCTGTTGGGGACGATACTCGAAGTATTCGTTCCTATGTTGTAGACTTGGGTGCAATGCAAGTTACAAACTAACTTCAATCCATTTCTGTCTAAAAAACACAAAACAAACTCAAACCTTTTCATCCTTCGGGATCGTTAAGTTTCAAACTTTTTTTTTCAGAAAAGAGCACGTTATTTTCCGTCTCGTCGGAAACAGGCATCGACCCTAACTGCCGGACGTGAACTTAACGTCGCTCATAAAAAACACCGACCTCGTTAGGTCAAACTACGACTGCTCTGATTTCCTTCTTCTGGTTAGATTGAGGATACGTAGGCACAAGACGGCGATGTCTTGGCGAGCAACCTCCCCCCTTAGTTCGTGTCCGAACTACGTTGACTCTAACTTTTCCATTGCACGAGGGAATACGTAGGCATAGGACGAGCGATGTCCTATCGAGTCACTTCTTTTTCTTTTCTCCCCCGTTTCTTCGTTCTTTTCCGTTCCCGTTCCTTTTCCTTCCAGTAGCAGTGGATCTCCAGACGACGACACCCTTTGATCGAGACAACAAGCGTGGATCCCATCGAGTACGATGGACGCGTGGGGGTGCAAATACCTTCCCCTCGTGTAACCGACTCCCTTACCCGTTTCTCTTGGTCGCGAGACCATGCTTTTTCCTTTCCTCAGGTTTACGCAGTGTTTCCTTTCTCTCTCTTGGGATAAATACACATTGTTGGCGACTCTGTTTTTGCACCACTTTCGCATTTGTACTTGGATGAAAATCCCGGGAGCGACAACGGGCAACAATATTTATGATAAGACTCATTGCCCAAATCAAGAGATACAATAAAGCGTGGACTTGACCTAGGCCAACGTTGAGCCAATCAATTGATTGTACAACTCACATATTTTCTCGATTTTTGATGGGGCATAGTACCAAAAGGGAACTCCCCGATGTTTTTCCAAAATTTGGTACCCAGAGTATGGGCCTTCACGTGAGTTTTCTCGACAACAACCACTTTATAATTATCAGTAACAGAGTAATAGCCAAAACCATATGTCATGCTATGATGACGTATATTTTGTAAAAGGTGCAATACTTTTAATTTTCTAACGGAAGGGTTCCATAATTGAATGAATTCCCTATAGACAAGACAGAGGATGCCATTGCAAGAATCAACAATTTCCATTGCCCAATTACAATTGAATGAATTCCCTATAGACAAGACAGAGGATGCCATTGCAAGAATCAACAATTTCCATTGCTAGAGCTGCTTGAGGTTAGTAGTTATATCATTGTTGAAAAAGAAGTTTCGTGGATAAATAGTGAGAAAACCCAGATAAGTGAGGCCAAAAGAGTTTAGCGTGTACGTGGTTGAATCGGTAAGGTGATTTTTGTAGAATTTGAGATCATCAGATATTAGAAAATTCCATGGTTTGCATACATATAGGAGTTGGGGAAGGAGTTTGACGGATAGCCTAGAAAGTATTTATGTTATGAGATCAAAAGAAAGAGTGGGAAGTGAATTGATGTTAGAGTTTTTCCTTTGAACGGAAGAAATCATCATATCTAAGCGCATTTGTATAGGTTATAATCAGATTTAAGGGAAAGCAATAAAATTTATATAAAAAGAGTACGAGTATGAAAATTAGAAAGATAATATCATATTGCAAGTTGCAAAAGCTTAATCGTTTCAATTAGGAAATGAAATATCTCAGTGTGCAGTGGCCTCAAATTAGGTTATACTTTCTTTTCTTTCATAAGTTGAAAACGCTTAACTTATAGTCAAAATTTATTTATTTATAAATTTCATACTATTGAATTAATTCTAAGAGAGAATGAATTAATGTATATAAATAAATAGCATTTAGAAGTTTTTATTTAAAAAAAAAAAAAGCCCTTATAGTTTATTTTCATTAAATTAATTAAAATAAAACTAATTTTAATTAACAATAAATTAACTTAAATAAAATTGATTTTAATTAACAATAAATTAATCCACTAAATTTTTTATTACATGTTCGATTACAACTCTCAATGTCTTTTCCGTGTGTTTTGATAAATAATTTGATTTTTAATGTGATGTTAGCTTAACATTTTTTATTTTTAAATTAGAAACAAATTTAATTGTTTTTAAAAAAATAATAAAAGAGATTATTTATTGAATTTATTTATCATACTCATTAAAATTATGATAGTTTTTCAAAACAACTACCTAAAAAACTTTATCAAAAAATATTTAAATGGATTAACTTATATATCAATATAAAAATTAAATATTGTTTACACCCAATCAATTATAAGTATAATATCATTGAAATTTTTTTAACTTTAATAATAATTACTATTAAAATTATATATGTAGTTAATTGATTTTTTGTTTATTGATTATATATATATATATATATATATATATATATATATATATATATATATATATATATATATGTGTGTGTGTGTGTGTGTGTGTGTTATATGTGTGTGTGTGTGTGTGAGAGAGAGGTATAACTAGTGAGAATAATACTCTTATATGAGAATGATATGAATAATTATTAACTTTTAGTTTTAAAAATAAATGGTTGAGATTAAAATATTTATTTCATGAACATGTGTATCTCTTTCATCATTTAATTTATCATGACATAAATGATGAAAGTGACACACATATTTCAACCATTTATTTTTAAATCTAATGACTAATAATTATTCATACCGTTCTTACATAAAAGTAGTATTCTCACTATATATATATATATATATATATATATATATATATATATATATATATATATATAGTAGTGATCAACTTACCCCAAGAATAAATTTTTTTAACTTACACCAAATCATACCATCTGAATTAAATTTAATATAATGGTTAAATTAACCTTTTACTTAATTAATTATTATATTTGAGTAATTATTATATATAGTTTTATAAAACATATTTAAGAAAAAATTTGAATTTTAAGAGTAATAGAGAGGATTAGCTGATTATGTTTATAGGATTTTTTTTCTAATGAGTTTATTTGAATAATTATTATATATGAGTTTATTAGAATACTTGAAAATATATCAAATTTTAAGGAGTAATAAAAGAGATTCAATATGATATTTAAAAATATGATACTAACTACCAAGTTAAAATTTTGATTGGTAGATAATGTCAATAATATTGTAAAATGGAATTTTGGTATTTTTAGACTTAAAATTTGTATTGATGAATAATTATAAATAATTATAAATGGAATATAATTTTTTTAATAAGTCATTAATTATAGAATATGAATGTATATTCCTAGATTATTATTGGTAACAATTAATAAGAAATAAAAAATAAAACTTCATAACAATTAAAATAAAAATTAAATAGTGTCGATATGCACTAATTATAATATAAGAATAATATTTTTTATGAAAAAGTTTGTCTAAAGGAATACAATAATTTTATTAAGAATAACAACATCAACTATGATTGTGAGAATCACTACTACGGAAAACCCATTTAACAGCGGTTGGGAAAGCTATGTAATCACGCGTGCACAGGCATTGTTATGTAGAGTGTCGTTGTATATATGATACGTACAATCACGGACCAGTAACCGTTGTATTAAACTGGAAAGAGCACTACATATCACAACGGTTGATACAAACAACTGTTGTGATAAATCAATTGGCCAATGTTTGATATTTATTTTTTCTGGACAACACGCAAGATATTATAACGATTGTGTAGTATAACCGTTGTTAAAGCATAAGTTATTATTACGGTTATCGTGTACAACTGTTGTTACATATTCTGCATATTTAAGAAAAAGATTCCTCATTTTATAATTATCCCTTTTTTTAAGTTGTATTATTGTTCACCATATCACATCAGAAAATACAACAAACATTTGTGATAAAGTAATCATAATAATGTTAATTGTATCATATTCATAATATCACGTAACTGTTTCATATGCAATTGTAAGAAATATCTGACAATATATCAGAACAAACAACCTGCAGTTTACACATTACATAACATCACATAATTGTATCATATTCAATTGAAACAAATATCTTACAATTTATCAGAAAAAATAGCCTAGAGTTTACACATTGCATAACATCACATAGTTAATTGTATTAAATTGTAAAAAATATCTTACAATTTATCAGAACAAACAACCTACAGTTTACACATTACATAACATCACATAATTGTAACTTGGTGTTTTGGTTTCTTGTCTCTTGGTGTCTTGACTGTAAAGACCTATGATTTCAAATAATTATACTTGTTAGTAAAAATATTTAGAAACTGTAATATACAATTAACATATTAGAATAAATAGTAAATTACATACTTGTTAATTTTCCCATATGCTTTCTTCATGATCGATTCAAACAGCGTGCGCAACATCTCCATCAACTTCATCATATGAGGTAGGGACTTGTGTTGTGTAAGAAGGTGTGCACGGAATATCAAGACTTCCATCACTAAGAGGAATGTGTTTTCTTTGAAGAACGATTGACAATTTCCCCGATATGTCCTATGAGTCGGTAACATAGAAAACTTGTTTTGCTTGAGAAGCCATGATGAATGGTTCGGTCATAAAAGATGCCTTGCCAAGGTCGACCCGTGTGAATCCTAAGTCATCAATGTGTACACCATTACTATTATTGGGAACCCATTTGCATTTAAATAAAGCCATTTTGAAAATAACATAATCAATCTCCCAAATCTCATCAATGACACCATAAAATGCGGTAGTTGCCAATACAGGATTCTTATCTTTCGAACTAGAGAAATACATCGATTCAGCTTCAACCATAACCCCACTATTTTGCATTGTACTACAATCATCTTTTTGATTTTGTATAAAAGGTATAATGACCAATATCGTATGCGAACCAAGTAATGACACAAAATTTTGGCTCATACGACAACCATTTAAGTATCTCGGATGCACTACCATCATTAGATACACTTTTATTAAACCATTCTATGAATCTCTTGTTATGCTCTATCAACAACAACTTGTCACTCATTCGGCGATATTTTTTCCTCAAAAGTCCTTTGTGAGTATCTATGAAAGGTTGAACTTCATCTATATTATTCAATATATAAAAATGTGCTTGAATAATTACACCCCGAGCCATTGACTTAACATTTAGACCTTGAATACCTCTTCCATCCGTGTCACCATGACGAGAAATTGGAATTCCTATAGAATCAACGCCCGACAAATAGTTTGTACAAAACTCAACAGCTTCTTCTGTGATGTATCTTTCAACAATCGAAACTTATGGTCGGTGATGATTCTTCGTATATCCTTTAAAGATCTTCATATATCGCTCTATTGGATACATCCACCTTAAATAAAGTGGACCACAAATTATGATTTCTCTTACTAGATGATCGAGTAAGTGAATCATAATGTCAAAGAATGATGGAGGAAAATACATCTCCAATTGACACAAGATTATGGCATCCTCGTCTTCTAATTCATCTAATTTTTTGAAATCAAGAACTTTATTACATATGGAATTGAAGAATAAGCACAATCTCGTTATAGTAACTCTCACATTTTTTGGTAGGATCCCACGGATAGCCACTGGTAGAAGTTGTTGCATCAATACATGACAATCATGAGATTTTAAACCAATTAACTTGAGATCTTTCATTGATACAAGTTTCTTGATGTTTGATGAGTAACCTTGCGGAACTTTAATACCTTACAAACACTCGCAGAAAATTTTCTTCTCCTTTTTAGAAAGAGTGTGACATGCTGGAGTGTCGCGGTGAGAATTGGATATCAAGCTATTATAGTAACTTGAATCGTAAATCGTTTATTTCACCACCGTCCTTGATTTATCGAAGGGAAGGGAGAACGATCGAATGTCCCACAGTATGCAATGCAAATGCAAAGTTAAGAGTCTAAGGTTCGGGGCTTGGTTATACCTAGGGAAGGTGTTAGCATCCTAGATATCTGTAGTACTCTACAGGAACCTCTTGTTTTATTTATGTTATCGTCTAATTGTTATCTGTTTTCTAAGGGTAATGGGGATAGGAAGACCTAAAGTTCTATTCCTAAGTGTGCATGACAAGATATCACATCTTGTGCCTACATATCATGTCGGGAGTGGAATCAGAGTACTTGTAGTTCCTCTCCGAGGGATACTAAAGTTTGTTTGAAAATGGTCTAGGAGAAAATATGAGTCGTCATCTTAAGAAGAGTGTTTTAGACCACCATAGTTTTTTTAGGAGAATGGACCTTTGCTTCATCTTAGGAGAAGGGCTCCAACTCGGATATAAAATTGACGAGTATGCCTCATACCTCTCCTAAGTGGAAAACGAATCCACATCTTGTTTGTATCGTGGGGTATGAGATTGTATGTCTCTTCTTTGAGATGATTCACATCTAATTCTCTTGTGGGGAGAATCAAGTGAGCTAAAGTTTGTTTGATTATCTAATCAGATTATGGGGGACTAACTTAGGAAAATTTATCCTAAAGTTGTCTAAGAAAATACTTATCTTAAAAGGAGTACCTACAACCACTAAGGGTAGGATGAAATGCAAATGAAATTCACCATGCACGACAAGTGATTATCATGCATGGGATTTTCCCTTGGATATAATGCAATCAATTATAATGGGATTTACTCGTGCGCGCTAGCAAAGTGGGCTAGCCTCGTGTATAGTGACCAAAAGGTTGATGGCGATGCTTCAAAGCAATCGACTTACGAGGGTGGAAAATGGCTCGACGTTGGATCGAGAATTTTACTTTTGAAAGGTTTAGAACAAATAAAGTGCAAACATCAATTAGGGTAAAAAGGATTATTCAAAACAAATTACTAAGAAAATTAGTTAGGAGAAACTACTTACAACGTTTACACTTAAAAGAGGGTTTCTATCTTAATTAAGAAAACAGGTTTAATTTCTAATTATGAGAAAAAGTTTTCATCATTAAAAGAAAAGGTTCTATTATTTTTTAAAAGGGAACAATCTATGCGCATATTTAAAAAAATTTCATTAAATAAATGAAAGGTTTTGATTAATTTAAAAGATTTTTCTAAAAAAGTTTTATGGCTAAAAAGGGGTTTCTAATTAAAGGTTTATTATTTAAAAGTTATAAAAAAGGGTTAAATTATTATAAAGTTAGATTATTATAAAAAGTTAAATTAAAGTTAAATTATTAGTTGAATTAAATTGAAAGTTAAATTAAATTAGAAGGTTAAATTAAATTTAAAGTTAGATTAAAGGTTAAATTAAATTAAAAGTTTAAAATGAAAGATCAAACGCAGGCAGAGAAGGGAGGGTCCATCGCGGACCCTCAAACACATCCGTATGATACAATTCAGAAATAACTAACGCACTCAAGAGGAGGGTGTACGATAGGAGCCGTGTGTTGGTGTGCATGTGATCGCTAGGGAAAAAGATCAGAGGAAGAGAAAGAGCAAAACTCAAACTCTCTTCTCTCTCATCCCAACATCTCTCAACTCTCTCAGAATTCCTCTCTACGAAGGGTTTCGATGAAACCCTAAATTCTCCGCCCCACCTAATCCTTTCCTCCATCATCTTCTCTCTCTCAAGACCTAGCTCTTAAACGACGAAAACAAAAACCCAAATCCCGCAGAAACCCTAAACCCCATGTTCTCATTAATAGATTGATTACATATTACAGTGATTTGCAAGGGAAACGAATGGAAAGCGATAAAGGAAACCGGAAAACAATGAACAACGATCAAGGTCCCGAGCGTCTTCGTCTACAGATAAGTCTAGGATTCTTCTCCTCTTTGCGTTGGAGGTTACGTGTGTGTGTCGTGATTTGTGATGTCCTTATGCCTTATCTTCCCCTTTAATTGGTGTGTATTTCTCGATTGATTTGAGTAACATCTGGCTCCTTTGAAACATGATCGGCTACAGAGCTTTAAGACGGAATCAACGGAGGCGCGATCAGAGCTTCAATCTTGTTTGAAGATAAGTCATCTTTCTTCCCAATATCCCTTTTTTCTCTGTTTTTAGAAATGAAGTATGTTAACCTTTCTGGTGTATTGGATTTGAATTTTTTGAGGAATCGATTTTTTGAATTTGGGTTGTATTTCTGGTTTGTCGTGATTTGAAAGAAAAGTTAATGTACTGATTTACTGGTGTATGTTATGCTCTTGTTTTGATGGGAGAATTGGTATTCTAGTATGAAATTATTTTATCTGATGTGAAATTGGCTAAGTGTATTTCTAGTGTATGAAGTAGTTAGTTCTTTTTTGTTCTGATACGAGTTAGATGATGATGGATGGTTTTGAGAATTCTGATGAAGGTTTTCTGGCTTTGGGAATTTGGCTGGATTTGAATTTCTTTTGTGATTGTTTTGATTTTCCTCTGATTCTGTTAATGCTGATTGAATGGATTGTTTTTGTGTAGTTTGAGGTGGTTGAATTTCTGGTTTATAAACTCTGGTGTGTTGAAATATTGGTTGTCTTTCTTCCCCCCTGTGATGCGTGTATTTGTATCCTTTTATAGGCTGAAGTTTGAATACCATCATCATCTCTCTTTAATCTACTTCTGAAACTTGTCATATGATATTGTCACTGAATATTACTTGAAATAACCTGCGAATGCTCTCCTGCACACGAAATATTATGCTAAAAAAATACGGTCCGGTACTAAATCACCGAGCAAAATAAATGTCGGAACTTCCGATACTTGCTGCTTAAAAACTTGGAATAAAAGGAAATCTTGAGCCTCAGAAACCACTTGATCCCATGTCTCAAGAACCAATGTCATGATATGATTAATAAAGCAAATGAACGAAACATAAGCCAGTTAAGGGTAGAAACGAGAGGGCAAATTTTGGGGTGTTACACGGGCAATAAAATTTATGATAAGACTCATTGCCCAATTCAAGAGATACAATAAAGCGTGGACTTGACCTAGGCCAACGTTGAGCCAACCAATTGATTGTGCAACTCACATATTTTCCCGATTTTTTATCGGGGATAGTACCAAAAGGGAACTCCCCGATGTTTTTCCAAAATTTGGTACACAGAGTATGGACCTTCACTTGAGTTTTCTCGACAACAACCACTTTATAATTATCAGTAACAGAGTAATAGCCAAAACCATATGTCATGATATGATGACGTATCTCTTGTAAAAGGTGAACTACATTTATTTTTTTAACGGAAGGGTGAAGGTGTGAAAAACACAAGAAGGGGGGTTTGAATTGGTTTTTCAAAATAAAATCGTTTCTTTATACAAATCCCCTTTAACAACCTTTTCATTTATGAGTAATAATCTTAATGAAGCTGGAAAGAGATAACACAGTATGTTTATACTAATTCACTTGAGAAATCCTCAAGTTAATCTAGTCCACCCGCCAAAGTGATATTTCCTCTCTCAATCGAGGTCTTAATCCACTAATCAATCAGATTAATACAATGCATAAGCCAAACTACCGGTGACTAACAACAACCTCTAAAACTCTCAAGTTCTAGACTTCTCAAGAAATCCAACCTTACCGGTCTTTCTCAAGGAAGAACCTCTAAGACAACACGTCTTAGACTTCTCAAAAAATCCAACCTTACAGGCCTTTCTTAAGGAATACAAACCTAAGTTTGAATGAGTTTCTTTTACAGAATAGTGCTTTTTATACAAGCTGAAATGTAAACAAGTTTTAGATCTATATGACTTAAGAAAGATATTAGTAGGAAAGTATTTTTACAATGAGCTTTCGCGTGTGTAATACCCCAAAATTTGCCCTCTTATTTTTCTCAATAATTGGCTTATGTTTCATTCATTTACATTTCATAATAGGTCATACAAAATCATAAATCATTGGTTGCACAAGGCATGTGATCAGTTGTCTCAAGGTGTGGACAGTTCAAAGCTAAAGGACAAGAGAAAAAGTTTTTTCCAACAAGTCACAAGGGCTTCTCATATCTCAATTCATCTCATTTGAGCCCTCAAGGTATCACAAGATGGGAATTCAATAGAAGATTGAAGGAGGTCATATTCTCCTAACCAGTGTAGATTAGGGTTTTGGAGTTCTGAAGTATAATACCCCAATGGGTAGGATCTTGGAGCTTTTATCATTTCCAAATGGCATATCTCATCTTTGTTGGAGAGGATATACATCATACTCAGAGGAATTTGGATTTGGAGGATGTGCTGATTTCTCCTAAACTGAGGATTCAAAATTAGGGTTTGCCATAAAATCAGTTTATTTCTGATTTTTTGGGTAAGACTTGATTCTATGGTGTTCTACATGTCCTCAAGGGTCTAAGAATGAAGAATTGTCCATCAATTTGATGTGGAAGGGTTTCAATTGACCAATTGATTGAGAGTCAGGAGAATTGGGGAAAAGTCAACTATGTAGAGGAAAAAGTCAACCCTTGACTTTTTAAGGTCAAATTCATGCTCCTCATGTCAAACATGATCATTGGTAAGGATTTGATCCAGAAATAATAAAAGATTCATCAAAAATTAGGAAAGGTGCAAAGTTGCCAAATATAGAAATTAAGGTTTCTATTTATGGCAAGTTTTGGCAAGGTGAGAGGTCAACTTTAGAGCATTATTTTTCCATGTTCCAAGCTTCAAACTCAAAGGTTATGGAGGCATATCAAAAGTTCATATTTCAAGCTTCAAAACCATACCAAGAACATCTCCATTGGATCAAAATTGAGAGAGATATGATCAATCAAAGTTGAGGCAAATCAAGGCAAATTGGCAAGTCATGACCAGTCAGCACGTCTGCATTTCAACAAACACCTTATGTGCATGCCGTGTCCAAGTTCCAAGGCCAATTTCTCTATGATGTAGACTTTAGATGAAAAAATGTTCAACATGAGTTTTGTTCCTCTCAATCTCCTATACAACTTTGATGTTGGGAAATTTTTCATATAATCAACCATAAGAGAGATATAGTAGCTTAAAGTAGGTATATTCACACTGACTTCTTCCACACGCCATGGTAGGTCAAGGCCAGGTTAGGGTGATTTGCTACAGCAGCTATGCAAGCACATATTCATGATCTTTTTGGATGTCTTGGAGACTCCCTTTGTAATTGTCATTGACACCAATCTTGTTCTTCTTTATTCCTTCTTTCCAAAGACCATAAGAACTCACCATTTCATTCATTAATCAATGAGATAATGCCTTCCAAAATTCACCTCACGCAACTTGTTTTCTTCCCTTCCAATCAAGTCATGCAGCGAAAAAAACAAAACAACCTTGCTCTCCTTGTACATCATGCGTATGCTTCAGTCATGCCATGCCAAACTTTGCTATTTTAGACCAAACCATGCCCTTACACAACATACATAATCATGCACTCCATACCATAAGGATGTAAACCAAGTAAAAAATAAAAAAAGCTTGCATGACAAGCTGTGCAGTGGCTACCATGGTCTCTCTTCACTCTAACACCACACCATGACTCCTGTCTAACATAATTGACTCACCACCAACTCAGTTAACTTGAGTTCTAACTGTTAACCAAGGTGGTTAACAGTTAACTCACCTTATAAATTCAATCTCCAACAGAATTTGGAAGAACTTTGGATCATTCTTCGCATTCCATCAACATTTTTCAATCTCTCTCTCTGAAGTTTCTCTCTCTCGAACCTCTATCCATTCAAGAATCTTTGCACTCGCTCATCTCTTCATCAACAAGGATCAAGGAACTGAAGAGGTAGATCGTATAACATCATCCTCTACTTCAACTCCATTGCTTCTTCTTCAGGATTTTTGAGTAGATAGCATTGGTAATAGCCTTTATTTGGCTTAAGATCAAGTTCATGAGAAAAGGAACCTCCTCTCTGGCCTTCTCTTTGAGCAAAGGAAGCATTCATATCACAGGTTTTTTTCCTCAATCTGGTTGATCTTTCTATGCTCTGAGTTTGGTTGTTTTATGTGTTGTTGAGCTTAATAGAAGCAATGTAGATATCCGGCTAGTTGATAGGCTCTGTAGGAGCATAGATCTAAAAATTAGGGCAAAATGTTTCTCTTCGAATCTCCCTGTGCGTGATTTGTTTGCAATTTTCATTGGTGGATTTGTGATCTATATGACTTAAGGATTATTTTGATGTGCAATTTGTCCATTTTTGATGACCTACAACTTGAACCACGGTGGTGAGTGGCCGGAGAAGATGACCGGAGACTTCTCCGGCCGGTGGTGTTCTTCATTTGTTAAACCATAGGGTTTTAATCTCAGGTTAAATCATGACCGTGTGATCTTTTGATCCAATGAACCAGAGCTTGCCAGCACATTAAAAAACCACCTCTCTCTCACGTGCCTCTTTTTGTGACTGACTGGTCATGTGTGTATGTTGTACGATATCATATCATGTGCGTGCATCCTTAGCCACTTGATTGCTTTGCCTTTGTGATCATCACGTTTGACTTGTATCCAATGGCTTTGATTGAGTCAATTTGTTGACTGATTTCCATAGTATGGACCTATCTGACCCCATATACTTGGACTGAACCTAGCTTGCTACGCGCACCCCCTATCTTGGGCCCAATATGCATTTAACTGAATTTTTACTACTGTTGCACCTCCCTGCTTTATTTTCTTGTTTTTTTATTTTCTTCACATACATGATTGGTTTTTAACTTTTTTAAAATGTTTCCAAGCATGATAAAATTCCATAAAAATTCATGAGGCATAATAAAACATTTAAATAATTTTTTATTATTTTAATTTCTGATTTTATGAGGTTTTACCATATTTCCATGAATTTTCTTTCATTTTCTTTTGGTTGTGCACTTCATCATGACACATGCTACATCTTGATTTTATTTGACATGGTTGTACTTTGAATTTTTATATAATAATTGGTATGTACATTTATGATATGATGAGGTATGTTATGAATTTTTTGTGGATTTTCTAAATCATGTCTTGATGACTTTTGAGTGAGGTCTTTGGACCATTTGTGTGGATGTTTTGTATGACATTGTGAGGCATGGTTGTGTATGTTTGATAATGATTTTTGAGCCACTCTTTTGGGACATACTTACATAATGGTTGTACCTCATATGACTTGAATATCCCAATTTCTTTGAGCCTTTAACCCTACTTTTGATTCATCCTAATTGCATTAAAGAATGTGTGTTTGTTAGATGACTTCCATTAGGGTTTTGATATATTTTGATCATGTTATTTTGTGATGTTTGTTGAGATATTTTGGCATCATTTGATGTACATATTATAGGTCATTCACATTGCATTATAGGTCACCTATAGTTCACATATACATGATTTGTGCATACTTGCTTAAGATTGTGATGTTATGTAAACTTGTTCATCTATTCTTGCTCTTCTTGGTTCACTTGTTTGTTCCATACTTACATGATCTTGTGCATCCTTGAAAATTGATTTACTTTCTGTTTTAGATCATCTCTAGTCATCCATGTGTGATTCCCAACCTCATTTCTTTTAATTGAACTCACATGACTTCAAAATGTCTTCACTTGTTCAACTTGTGTTAGTTTATATGTTTGTGTAATGTGCTTTTACTTGTTGCATAATTCCATTACACATGATCTCATAGGACCCATAACATGTGCATGTATTTGTAAATACTCAATTGACTCATAAAAATGCCCATTTGTTTCATGCATCCTTGCTTTGGTATATCATCTCCAAATTGAACAATTGTTTGTTAACTTTGTTGGTACCTTATATGATGTATGTCTTCCATTTCTTTTAGGTTTTTTATGAGACCTATTAGAGGTCCATAGCCTCTGACCTTGACATGTTTAATATGCTCTTGACTCATTTTAACTTCCTCTATCTTCATTCATTTCATAAGTCATCTATACTTGACAATTTTGGTTGTGTTTTGTCCTTAACTTTTAACACATAATGACTTGAGTTGTGCATGAACATTATAGGTCTTCCATTTTGATTTCAACTTCATTTAAAGTGTGATATGCTACTGACTTGGATGCTCATGCATGATCCATTTCACTTACATGACTTCTTTTGGCTTGTTTTGACTAGTGTGTGCATAGTTTGAACTTGTATGAACTAGTTTGTTCTTCTTCTTCAATATGCTTCAATGTTAGACTTGTGTAGACTTTAGGCTTCCATTCTTGAACTCTAAATGTCATCTTAGATATCATAAGCCACTGACTTGCATTCCAATTACATGATTTTTCATTTTTCATCTTCACTTCTTACTTGCATTACAAGTATGCATCATTGTTGAACTTCAATTGTTGTTTGTTCTATTCTCTTTGCTCTATTCCTCTAAATGCTTACATCCATGAGTTGTATGATCATTCAATGATATTCATATGCATTCTTAAATGTCATTTAATTCTGATATTGATGCTCATATGTACATTCATCCATATCCATGATTCATTTGCATTCATATTACACTGTTGTTGTTTCACTTGCATTTATGGGATTTGTTTCAACATAGTTTGCTATTGTTTGTTTTTATATGAAATGTTTACATGAGTATGGTACCTTATCATGTACATACGGAAGGATAGTTGTCGTAAATTGTATGATGTTAAGGAATCACTGATTTACATTGCAAATTGGTGATGAGTGTTGGTTGTTCTAAACCAAGATAAGGTGTTATGATTTTGTTTGTGACTCAGTAGAGGAATGTAGAATGGTACATTCTTTCCGTAGTAAGACGCGACCAAGTGTTTTATTTTGAACAACAGATGAATTATGGGAAAAAGCAAGTTAGAAGTTAACCCAATATTGGAATAAGAGTATGACTAAAAACGTGGAGTTTGATGATTCGTGAAATTAAGGATTTTGGTCTGTAAAGTCAAGTTGGATTTTGGATTATGTCAGAAATTCTAACGGAAGTAAAGTTGAGTGTGGAACTAAAACAATGATGCAAGTTGTGATTATTGTCGAATAGAGGAAATTCGGGGGCGAATTTCAATTTAAGGGGGGGAGAGTGTAATACCCCATATTATCTAATTGCTCAATTGGATATCAGATGAGATCAGATGAGTATCTATGTGCTCTATCTTTGGTATATTGGATTAATGGAATCCTCTAAGTACTTTAAGTATTGACTTTAGGGATCAATAGAGCAACTGATGAACTCTGAAGAGATCAATTATTTAAATTCGAGAAAGGATTTTAATATAACTCTAATAATTGATCTATTGGGTTGAGACGACAAAATATCAATTGGAGATATTTTACCCTATTGGATTTATATTATATAATAATAGTATAATATATGTATATATTTG
Organism: Lathyrus tuberosus; assembly: GCA_022829125.1. NCBI lineage: Eukaryota > Viridiplantae > Streptophyta > Magnoliopsida > Fabales > Fabaceae > Lathyrus > Lathyrus tuberosus. Next base: position 656,994 of record JALAZF010000822.1, on the reverse strand, counting down.
GAAAAAGAGAAAAAAAGAATAAGTTAGTAAAGAAGAAGAAGAAAAGGAAAAAGGAAAGAAGAGAAAGAGAGAAAATGGAGAAGATGAAGAAGAGAAACCCATGGATCATCAGCATCTTCTTCAAACTCCTCTTCGATTATCAGGTGGATTCTAGATAGAAACTTAAGTTTTAGAGTTAGAAGTGATTTTAGCTTAAGTTAGGTTTTATGAGAAATCGCTTAAATTGGTAATCGATGGAATTTAACGGTTAAGATGTGTTAAAAACTGAGTAGTATAAGCTATATGAGTGTAGAATCATCTGTTTTTGATTGTTGGATGTGTGGGTGTGTTTTGGTTTGGTTTTGGACCCAAGGGAATGCAACTGTACGCTACAGAATTTCTGTATTTTTCCAGATTCACACTGCGAATCCCCCAGCGAAGGGGAAATCGTGCACTCGCTGGTTGTTCGCACTGCGAAGGTGAAGGCGAACATTCGCCAGAGGTTCGCACTGCGAACTTTACCTTGTTTTGCTACTGACTTGGTTCGCCAGATGTGGGATAAATTATTTAGTGGAAAATGAAGGAAAGTAATGTTTCGTGGAATGTTGGAATTGACATCTTTTGGATCATAAGTCTGATTGCGGCGTAATTATAGCCGATGTAGAGCTGTGAAAATATCCTACGGGATAAGAGTGAGAAATATTAATTGTTACCCGATTAAATGAATCGGAGGGAACCCGAAAGTGACGTTTTATGTGATGAATCATTATATGCGATTCTATTATACAATTGTAATATGCTTTGTATAACTTTTGATTGAATTATTATATGAAATTCTAAAATGTGCAATTGTAATATGCTTTGCCTAAATTGTCGTTAAACATGATTGAGAGATTATGCATACTTAAAATGAATTAGGTAGAGTGAGGAAACTTTACCCCATAACAATTTGGTAGTAGAACCTAGTGATGGCTAGGAATTGATAGAAACTCTATATGGCGACGCTCGGGCACTTGATGTATGACGGTACATCCGTGACGAGTATTGGTCTAGGAGAGAGTGAACACTAGTATGGAACACGTGTACTTATTATGTTTAATTGATAAAGGCTAATGTGGCCTAGGAATGTTGAATACAATTATGGTTGTATGTGAAATCACGAAATCATAACCATTATTCTATTATGTGCCGTCTATTGAGTAACAAGCTCCTCTGGAATGATGCACGATTTCTTGGTAGGTTTGATTCCCAATGTTATAGTACGAATGGAGCCTACGGGTAAAGAGACTTGTGACGGTGTACGTGCCTTGTGAAGTGACGGATCACGCTGTACGGGCCGATGATCCCGAATCCATTTCGTATGCCAAGAAATTTATGAGGGTCCATGACTCGTTCCTAGTTCTAGACGTAGAAGAGGTCGGGAGAGAGGGGATTCATTGACACGGTTATCGATTAGTGATATACTTTTGAGTAACGTGCTCAATAACGTGTTTCCATATAGTGTGAGATTGTGAGATTGTGAGGTTGTGTACTCAAGGTCTTTTCCCTTCCCCTCGACTTGAGTTAGGATTGATAGAATCCTGTAAAGCCGAGAGAATCTATAGGATAAGGAACTCACTGAGATTTGATGTATCTCACCGCACTATAGTTGCTTTATTTCAGGTGCAGGTTTGGTTACAAGTGGAGCGATGCTCGGATGTTTCAAGAGAAGCTTAGTTAAGCTTATTCCGCTGTGTATTCTTTTGTTGTATACAATTGAGGATATTGTATATCATTCTTAGTCTTGATTGTTTTGACTAGTTTCCATATCTTGTTCCATATGTTGTATTTATGTTTTAGAAATGGACAAGTATGTGAACTACGTCATTAGGCACTTTTGATGTGTCAGTACCAAATAAAATGCTTGTATTGTATTATTCTAGATATATATTATACAGGACTTTACATTTGGTATCAGAGCAGGTCGTGTCCTCGACCTAGCCTTGAAACATCATAAGTAAATCTATTCCTGCCTCTTAAGTGTGTCTTGCCATCATGAAACTTAATATCATACTATGTAGTGTTGGGTCTGATAAACCTAATACTATGTATGTGATAGGTAGAATCATGGTTGAGCGACCACGAGGACTCCGAAGTGTTGTGGGAACTTGTGCTGTGAGGGTAGGCTCAAGCCAAGAGTTAGTGGTGAGGAGTTTTGGTCAGCTCAGTTGAGGTTTTAGTAGAAGTTGTGCTTGGGTAGCCTGGAATTAAAGAGTGGTGTGTGTTGCTCAAGTAATCCTTTGGAATTTATGGAGTCTTAAGGTTAAGGATCTCTATTGGATGTTTAGATAAGGTATTAAGGAAGATGTAAAGTCGCTCGTGTAGCTGGATTGACCACTGGTATAGATAAGAATTTTAAGTAATCTCATTCTGTGAAAAAGAAAATTTGTTTTGTGGAACGCGTGGCGTAGTGTCCGGAATGGAGATAGTACTTGGTGCTTCAATTTCTAAGGTCGTTAAGGTATCTTGAATGGACGAAAGTACCTTACGGAATGTGTTCGGAATAATCTCTTCCGACTGGTTAAAAGGTGAGAGTTAAGGATGTTCGGCCTTACGGAACCTAAGTTGGTAGAGAAGTGTGAGAAGGAACAGAAAGATGTGTTTACATGCTTCAAGTGAAATAAGTATGGGTCGGACGAAGGGTGTGAGATGAGTGCGCGTATTCATATATGAAGAGAGATTAAGTTCAGGATAATACTTCAGGTTTTCTGTTTTCAGTAAGAGACCACTTTGGGATTTGTTAACTTACCCAAGGAATAGTATAAGGTATTGTGTTGGAGAAAGAATGAGCTTTATTTAGTAACGGAAAGTGTAGTGATACAGACTGGAAGAAGGTTGCATTACGAGATGGAGTAAGTATCTTGGATTCAAGGGAATCTTAGTAAGATGGTTTTATATTTGGACCTAAGAGGATTACAGTGGAGAGCAAAGTAAACGCGATGTGGAGAACGGTATTAACAATATGTTATGAGAAAGTTACACCTTGGTATTAAGAATTAGCGTAGTGGTAGCACCGTGGTTACAAGTGTACGTGTTGAATTCTTATTCTTGAGACGAGTGTGAAGGAACGTACTTTGTGGAATAGTGAATATTGTATTTTAAGAAGCAAGGTTGCGGTAAACAACGAGAAGCAAATCGGGAATTTTTACGGACTAAGTATAAATGATGGGACGGTTCATACCGGAAAGGTCTTGTAGTTAGTTAATGAGAATTGTTGGATGTGAGTATTTCATTAAGTGACTTAAGTGTAAGTGTGGTACGATGAATAGTGGGAGTAAGGAATTCCGGTTAATGTGTACGAAGTGATGGAAAGGTTCTTCAAGAGGATGCATTGCCCGATTTCTTTTCATGTGTAGAGAAACTTGTGTATTTGTGAATAATCAGAATATTCGAAATCTACCTTTTGTTGGATCAAGCACATTGTTGTTTTAATCCTCTCCAAGAAAATTTAAGTGAGAGAATAAGGTGGTATGCTTGATATGAGATGTCCATCAATTTTGTGGTACCGTTTATTGGTTGTGTGTTAAGTTTTGCTTATGGACGAATCAAGTAAGAGTTGTGGCTAGGACCCTAGGATGTAGGCATTATTGACTTCCCGCTAGTGTCGTTGTATGAACAGAGAGTGAATTGTTCCATTGAAGTTTAGGGTGTGCCTGTGTCAGAATTGGGAATGTTGATTGTCACTCGGTTGGAGTGTGTCATCAGCAGGTTCTAACTTGGTTATGTATTACCTGGAGTTGATCATGGTTGGTTAGGGTTATACAAGTTAAGAAGCCACGAGTTGAGAATAATATTTCAAGATTAGAACAAGCTGAATGGATGGTTTTGAGTTGCGATGACTTTTGAATTCTGAGGAGTTAACCGATTAACCTCAGAAGGGTAATCGATTAACATGTGTGTAAATGCTGAAATTCCTTAGGAACCATCACCTGTGTTTTGTTACCTTATGTTGCTCCGATTGGAGAGTCTTGTGTGAATGGAAACCAGCACTACTACAATTTTGATCTATAATAGCACTATTTTAATAGCGCTTTTTAATAAAGTGATATTAAAATATTGACATGAACACTTATAATAGCACTTTTTGTCTTACGCTATTATAAGATGACACTTATAATAGTACTTTTGTATAAAATGCTATCATAGAATTCAAAATAATTTTGAAAATAAAATTTTGACGAGCGTGAAATTTCAGGGGTATACTTTTGATAGCACTTTGTGTAACACCCCCTTTCTATACCCCCAAATAATCAAATAATCATTTAGGCACATATTAAAAATTTCGTCAGAGTATAATTATAACGTAGTATAAAAGAGGTATGTCACATTATACATTAAAAAAAAACATACAACACCCGCTCAACCGTTGATATGCAACAGTGGGGTAACTTTGCAACAGAGGAACTTAGTCCTTACACCCACATTTCAATATTTAGAATAAAAGCGGAAAATCTAAACATTGAATAACAACTAACATATATACATCATCAAATATTGTCCACCAACATAATTCATGTTTACATAAACATTTATCAACAAGATACATGTACAAATGTATCACAAAAGAATCATAGCCATCCTAGCTACCCGGTGCTACATATCAGAGCCGACCGACCAAAAGAATGAAGACATGCTTCACAAAAAGACCACCAGCGTACCTACTCTGCAATGCCTCATAGAGTATCATAAAACAGCAGAAGGGTGAGAAATATTATCATAATAACAACGCATATAATTATATATCTTAGCATGAAAATACACCTATTTCGCATTCTCACCAGAATTCATCACAACTCACTCATATACATCACAATGTATAAATATATATATATTCACAACCAAGCATATACATCATGCCTACTTTCATAATTCTTATCATTCCACATAAACATGCACATATGTTTATTCATCAATGCACCATTATAAAGATGATAAATGCAAATCATAGAGACCGACTCACGACTCTACGCAAATGCAATGCGGTACCGACTCAATCATCTCAAGTTCACTCAGGAACTCATTGGAACCATCGCTCGTTACCAATGTAACTCCCCGCCGGGCCTACGATGTTCCCCACCGCTCACACCTCTTATTTTTAAGGCACACGATCCGATCTGATCGCTCACACCTCTTATTTTTAAGGCACACGATCCGATCTGATCGCTCACACCTCATATTTTTAAGGCACACGACGTTTATGGATTGCTCACACCTCTTTGTATAAGGCACACGACCCGATCGCTCATACCTCTTTGTATAAGGCACACGATCGTCTATAACCATCGCTCACACCTCTTATGTTTAAGGCACACGATCCATCCGATCGCTCACACCTCTTATTTTTAAGGCACACGATGTTATAGCGGATTCTCATTGGAATCCCTCAACACAAGAATGCACATCATTATGCTTCACATGCAAATGACTCAAGACATTCTTGAAATGCATATATATTTATAATATAATCATGCATTCATCTCATTCAATCACATACAATCTACATGCATTCACACCAATGCACTATTGTATGATTCACATCCAAACACACATTCAAAACGGGAAAAAAGTCAAAATAAGCACTATTCCCGACTTTCCGACATAATTAAATCTGCTAACAATTTCTAAATCATCATAATAAGAAAGAACATTCCATAAGCTTTCTAATGCATCCAACCACGCCTCAAACCGAACCACAGATCGAAAGTTATGCAGAAAACAAAATTTGGAAAACTGCTACATTCCCAGTGCGAAGCTTCTAGCGAGTCCTTCGCTACTTCATTCGCCGTGCGAGCGTACCAGTGAACCAAGGCAGAAGCAAAATAGCCTACAAAATTCTCATCGTTCGCAGTGCGAACGTCCCAGCGAATGCTCGCTACCCCATTCGCCTTGCGAATCACCCAGCGAACCAAGGCAGAAGCTCAGTGAACTCTCGCTGCCACCTTCGCAGTGCGAGCTTCTAGCGAACGCTCGCTAGCCACTCGCTGGCCATTCGCAGTGCGAACCTGCGTTTTCAGGAAAACCCAGCAGCGCACCAGTTCATCCAAAAACCAGGTTTTCACCACCCAAAACATTTCCAAAATGTCATATAACCATCAAAACATAATACAATCATGATGACAAGCATTCTATTACATTTACACCAATTTTCAACCGTAAAATCATCGATTCCTCACAAAAATCTCAATTTCAACCTAGAATTCAAACTAGGGAAAACAAGAAAACATCCATGCAACACATACATAATGATATACATTGATGAGATAATAAGATTTCACACCCTTACCCGATTAAATCGATTCCCAGAAGTTGATTCCTTGGTTTCCTAGCTTTTCCTCTTTTTCTCCTCTTCCTCTTTCTTTCTCTCCTCTTTCTATTTCTTTCTTTCTTTTTCCTTTCTATTTCTATTTCTATTCTTATCTCTTTTTCTTTCTTTTCTATTTCCCACTCAAATTAAATTAATTCATTTTCTCACAAAAATTATATTTCTACTAAATTTTTTAACTTAACATTAATTGAGAAATGTCTAAAATACCCTCCATTCTAATTTTCCCCGAAAACTCTCAAAACGGTAAAATAACATAACATGTCAACATAACATATTAACACACCAATTTCACAGATAAAATAATTTATCACTCAATTTAAAGAAAAGACTCAACAAAATGGGAATAATTGGAATCGGGGCGTTACAACTCTCCCCCACTTTAGAAATTTTCGTCCTCGAAAATATTACCTGATCCAAACAACTCCGGATACGACTCTCGCATCCTACTCTCTAGTTCCCAAGTCATATCGCCATCCGCAACGCCTCCCCACGCTACTTTCACAAGTGCAATATCTTTGCCTCTTAGCTTCTTAACTTCACGGTCCAAAATCCTAATCGGTAAGGTCTCAACCGTAAGGTTATCTCTCACTTCAACCTCGTCCATAGGGATAACATGTGACGGATCCGGAACATACTTCCGAAGTTGCGAAACATGGAATACATCATGCAAATTCGAAAGATTCGGAGGCAACGCCACACGGTAAGCCACAACACCCACTCGTGCAGAAATCTGATACGGACCAATAAAACGAGAAGTCAACTTCTTCGACCTCAAAGCACAACCCACACCCGTAACCGGCGTAACTCTCAAAAACACATGGTCGCCTTCTTGAAACTCAAGATCTTTTCTTCTCTTGTCATGATAACTCTTTTGTCTACTTTGAGAAGCTTTCATCTTTTCACGAATAAACTTCACTTTCTCCGTTGTTTGTTGTACCATCTCTGGTCCAACTATCGTCCTCTCACCGGTTTCATGCCAACACAAAGGTGTTCGACATCTCCGACCATATAAAGCCTCAAATGGTGCCATACTTATACTTGAATGAAAACTGTTATTGTAGGTGAACTCAATCAATGCCAAATAACTATCCCAAGCACCACCTTGCTCGAGCACACAAGCACGCAATAAATCCTCCAACGATTGAATCGTCCTCTCGGTTTGACCATCCGTTTGCGGATGATAAGCCGAACTCAATCTTAACTTAGAACCCAAAGCCTTTTGTAAACTCTCCCAAAACCTCGATGTGAATCTAGGATCTCTATCCGATACAATACTCTTAGGAACTCCATGTAACTTCACAACCGTAAGAATATAAATCTCGGCTAACCTCTCCAAAGGATAACTAATATCAATTGGAATGAAGTGAGCAGATTTAGTAAGCCTATCAATGATTACCCAAATAACATTATGACCTCTTTGCGTATTCGGCAATCCCGTAACAAAATCCATCGATATACTATCCCATTTCCACTCCGGAATGTCCAACGGTTGCATCAATCCACTAGGCTTTTGATGTTCCACCTTCGACTTTTGACAAGTTAAGCACGCATACACAAATTGAGCCACATCTCTTTTTGACCCGGACCACCAAAATATTTTCTTCAAATCTTGATACATTTTATTCGCTCCCGGATGAATACTTAAGTTACTTCGGTGTCTTCTTCCAATATCATCTTTTTCAACTCCGCATCATCGGGAATACAAATACGACCACGGAATCGCAAAACTCCAAAATTATCAACCTTGAAATCCTCATTCTCATTCATCATCGAATCAACGAACTTCAAATCCAACTTTTGCTTTTCACACACGGTTGCAAGAAAATCATTCGTAACATGTAGCATACCAAGTCTCACACTTCTCGGCGTCATTTCACAAACCAAACTCAAGTCTCTAAAATTCTCCAAAAGTTCCCATTCTCTCATCATCAATGTGGACATATGTAACGACTTCCGACTCAAAGCATCGGCCACCACGTTTGCCTTACCCGGGTGGTAATTCAAACCAAAATCATAATCCTTCAAAAGCTCTAACCACCTTCTTTGTCTCATGTTCAATTCTTTTTTATCAAATAAATATTTCAAGCTCTTGTGATCACTAAAAACTTTAAATCTTGCACCATAAAGATAGTGCCTCCAAATTTTCAAAACAAACACCACGGCCGCTAACTCCAAGTCATGTGTAGGATAATTCTTTTCATGCACTCTCAATTGTCTTGAAGCATAAGCCACAACTTTTCCATCTTGCATCAAAACACCACCTAACCCAACCAATGAAGCATCATAATACACAACAAATGGTTCCGTCGGATTTGGCAAAATCAAGATCGGAGCCGTTGTCAACCTTCGTTTTAGCTCATTGAAACTCTCTTCACAATGAATATCCCAAACGAAAGCCTTTCCTTTACAAGTCAATTGCGTTAAAGGAAGTGCCAACTTCGAAAATCCTTCAATAAACCTCCGATAATAACCCGCCAAGCCTAAAAAGCTTCAAATCTCCGTAACCGATCTAGGAGCCTCCCATTGCATCACCGCATCAATCTTGGATGGATCAACACTAATACCACTACCGGAAATAACATGTCCAAGAAAACTTACTTCCGACAACCAAAACTCACATTTCGACAACTTAGCATACAATTGTTTCTCTTTCAAAATTTGTAACACAATCCTCAAATGCTCTTCATGCTCCTCTTGAGACTTAGAGTAAATCAAAATATCGTCGATGAACACAACCACAAAACGATCTAACTGCTCATGAAAAATATGATTCATGTATTCCATAAACACACCCGGCGCATTAGAAACCCCGAATGGCATCACAGAATATTCGTAATGGCCATACCGTGTCCTAAAGGCCGTCTTTTGAATATCCTCTTCTTTCACACGAATCTGGTGATATCCCAATCTCAAATCAATCTTGCTAAAAACACGCGCACCAACCAATTGGTCCAACAAATCATCGATCCTTGGAAGCGGATACTTGTTCTTAATTGTCACCTTGTTCAATTGTCGATAATCAATGCATAACCGCATACTCCCATCCTTCTTCTTTTCCAACAATACCAGAGCACCCCAAGGAGAAACACTTGGTCTTACAAATTTCTCGTCCAACAAGTCATTCAATTGCTTCTTCAATTCTACCAACTCCGATGCCGACATACGATACGGTGCCATCGAAACCAGTCTAGTACCCGGAACTAGATCAATAGAAAACTCAACTTCTCTTTCCAGCGGTACATCCTTAATATCCTCAGGAAACACCTCAGGAAAGTCACACACAACAGGAAACACCTCAAGGGACACTTGACTATCCACAGACAATGAGGCAACCAAACCAAACAATTGAGCTCCGTCCGCTAAAAGTCTCTTCAACTCTTTAGTAGCTAAGAAACTCGAGTCTTCGTCCTCTTCCAAAGAGGGAAACCTCACTAACTTGTGATAGAAATCAATATGAACCCGATTAAATTGCAACCAATTCATACCCAAGACCACATCCAATCCTTCCAACGGCAAACACACTAAGTCCATCTCAAAATCTTTACCATAAATGGTCAAAGGACAACTCAAACAAACCAAAGAAGTAGTTACTGACCCCATTGCTGGAGTATCAATAACCATCTTACCGTCCATCAGGGACAACACAAGATTCAAATGATTTGCGCACTCAGACGAAATAAACGAATGAGTCGCTCCAGTATCAATAATAGCGACTAAAGGTATACTATTAATAAAGCAAGTACCTTTAATCAGACGATCTGCACTGGAAGTCTGAGTTCCTGCCAAGGAAAATACTTTCCCACCAGTTGGAGCCTTCTTCGGATTCGGACACTTCATGCTAATGTGACCAGGTTCCCCACAATTAAAACATTTCACCACATTCCTTCTACAATCAGTAGCAGCATGCCCAAGGCCTCCACAGTTAGAACATCTCGCCACTGTCTTCCCACACTCAAATGATTTATGGCCCATTTCACCACACTTGTAACACTTAATGGGACCAGAACCTCTTCCTCCAGATCTCTTCTCAAAGTTTCCCCTATGCTTGCCCCTATCAGCGGGTGTCACATAAGGTCCACTTCTAGCTTGTTGCTTTCCCTTCCTCTCATTCAAACTTTTGTAATGTGTAGAGCGAGCTTTGCTATCTTCCTCGAAGATTCTACAACACTCCGTCAAATCCGAAAACCTTCTCATCCTTTGATATCCCATAGCTTGTTTAATCTCAGGACGCAAACCATTCTCATATTTAATACAGTTTGAGAACTCAGCAGTAATCGCGGCATAATGAGGATGGAATTGAACCAACTCCACAAACTTAGCAGTATAGTCCACCACGGACATACTACCTTGTTTCAATTCAAGGAACTCCATCTCCTTCTTCCCTTTCACACTTTCAGGGTAATACTTCCTTAAGAATTCAGTACGAAATAGATCCCAAGTTACCTCTTCATCATCCACCTCAAGAACTTGACGCATTCCGACCCACCAATCGTCGGCTTCTTCCTTCAGCATGTGAGACCCAAGCCTCACCTTATTCTCTTCCGCACAGTCCATAACTCTGAAGATCCTTTCAATCTCTTTCAACCAAAGTTGAGCACCATCGGGATCAAATCTTCCTTTGAAGACCGGTGGTTGATTCTTCCTGAACTCGACATTAGCATTCACGTTCGGTGCACCTTGCACCGCCCTAGCCATTGCTTCCAAAGCAGCAGCCATCGCATTGTCGTTTCTACCAGCCATATTCTGATCATTCCCAAAAATGACAACAAAGTTAAACAACAGTTCAACCAACACAACAACAACAATACAGACACAACTGACTCAACTCTGGCTCTGATACCACTTAATGTAACACCCCATTTCTATACCCCCAAATAATCAAATAATCATTTAGGCACATATTAAAAATTTCGTCAGAGTATAATTGTAACGTAGTATAAAAGAGGTATGTCACATTATACATTAAAAAAAAACATACAACACCTGCTCAACCGTTGATATGCAACAGTGGGGTAACTTTGCAACAGAGGAACTTAGTCCTTACACCCACATTTCAATATTTAGAATAAAAGCAGAAAATCTAAACATTGAATAACAACTAACATATATACATCATCAAATATTGTCCACCAACATAATTCATGTTTACATAAACATTTATCAACAAGATACATGTACAAATGTATCACAAAAGAATCATAGCCATCCTAGCTACCCGGTGCTACATATCAGAGCCGACCGACCAAATGAATGAAGACATGCTTCACAAAAAGACCACCAGCGTACCTACTCTGCAATGCCTCATAGAGCATCATAAAACAGCAGAAGGGTGAGAAATATTATCATAATAACAATGCATATAATTATATATCTTAGCATGAAAATACACCTATTTCGCATTCTCACCACAATTCATCACAACTCACTCATATACATCACAATGTATATATATATATCCACAACCAAGCATATACATCATGCCTACTTTCATAATTCTTATCATTCCACATAAACATGCACATATGTTTATTCATCAATGCACCATTATAAAGATGATAAATGCAAATCATAGAGACCGATTCACGACTCTACGCAAATGCAATGCGGTACCGACTCAATCATCTCAAGTTCACTCAGGAACTCATTGGAACCATCGCTCGTTACCAATGTAACTCCCCGTCGGGCCTACGATGTTCCTCATCGCTCACACCTCTTATTTTTAAGGCACACGATCCGATCTGATCGCTCACACCTCTTATTTTTAAGGAACACGACGTTTATGGATCGCTCACACCTCTTTGTATAAGGCACACGACCCGATCGCTCACACCTCTTTGTATAAAGCACACGATCATCTATAACCATCGCTCATACCTCTTATGTTTAAGGCACACGATCCATCTGATCGCTCACACCTCTTATTTTTAAGGCACACGATGTTATAGCGGATTCTCATTGGAATCCCTCAACACAAGAATGCACATCATTATGCTTCACATGCAAATGACTCAAGACATTCTTGAAATGCATATATATTTATAATATAATCATGCATTCATCTCATTCAATCACATACAATCTACATGCATTCACACCAATGCACTATTGTATGATTCACATCCAAACACACATTCAAAATGGGAAAAAAGTCAAAACAAGCACTATTCCCGACTTTCCGACATAATTAAATCGGCTAACAATTTCTAAATCATCATAATAAGAAAGAACATTCCATAAGCTTTCTAATGCATCCAACCACGCCTCAAACCGAACCACAGATCGAAAGTTATGCAGAAAACAAAATTTGGAAAACTGCTACATTCGCAGTGCGAAGCTTCTAGCGAGTCCTTTGCTACTTCATTCGCAGTGCGAGCGTACCAGCGAACCAAGGCAGAAGCAAAATAGCTTACAAAATTCTCATCGTTCGCAGTGCGAACGTCCCAGCGAATGCCCGCTACCCCATTCGCCTTGCGAATCACCCAGCGAACCAAGGCAGAAGCTCAATGAACTCTCGCTGCCACCTTCGCAGTGCGAGCTTCTAGCGAACGCTCGCTAGCCACTCGTTGGCCATTCACAGTGCGAACCTGCGTTTTCAGGAAAACCCAGCAGCGCACCAGTTCATCCAAAAACCATGTTTTCACCACCCAAAACATTTCCAAACTGTCATATAACCATCAAAACATAATACAATCATGATGACAAACATTCTATTACATTTACACCAATTTTCAACCGTAAAATCATCGATTCCTCACAAAAATCTCAATTTCAACCTAGAAATCAAACTAGGGAAAACAAGAAAACATCCAAGCAACACATACATAATGATATACATTGATGAGATAATAAGATTTCACACCCTTACCCGATTAAATCGATTCCCAGAAGTTGATTCCTTGGTTTCCTAGCTTTTCCTCTTTTTCTCCTCTTCCTCTTTCTTTCTCTCCTCTTTCTATTTCTTTCTTTCTTTTTCCTTTCTATTTCTATTTCTATTCTTATCTCTTTTTCTTTCTTTTCTATTTCCCACTCAAATTAAATTAATTCATTTTCTCACAAAAATTATATTTCCACTAAATTTTTTAACTTAACATTAATTGAGAAATGTCTAAAATACCCTCCATTCTAATTTTCCCCGAAAACTCTCAAAACGGTAAGATAACATAACACGTCAACATAACATATTAACACACCAATTTCACAGATAAAATAATTTATCACTCAATTTAAATAAAAGACTCAACAAAATGGGAATAATTGGAATCGGGGAGTTACATTTTGGCATAAGCGCTATTACAGAGATCGTCATTTAAAAGCGTTCTCCGAAGAACCGCTATTTATAGCTTTTTACAAAACTAAAAAAAAAGCGCAATTTTATTTTCATTTTATGGTTGTGGGGCCCTTATCAAATTCCCATACCTCAAAAAACACCAGCACTCACTTTCAATTTCAAGATTTTAGAATTTTCGATTATCCTTCATTGAACTCAGCTTCTTCCTCCCTCGTCGAACGCAACTTCTTTCTCCTCAGAACTCAGGAACCCTGTTCTTCCACCAACGAGCTCCCCTAAACAACCCTTTATTATTCTCTCCATCAAATTCATCCTCCATTCACAAAACTCAAAAACCCTAAAACTATAATTGATTGAACAACTCAGAGATAATGAAAGTTTGTTTAAACCCTAAGACTAGAAAGAACCCAGAGGTTAGAAATCGATTTATTTTTTGCCAGAAATCCATTGAAACCCTATAACCATCTTCAACCATCGATAATGCTCCAGGTCCAGATTTTGTTCTATATTGTCGTTGGATCCAATAGGCTTTTGGAATCTTCAATTGGTAACATCCTATTCATTTAACATTTTTTCATTTCATTTTGAAATCATTAATTGAACACTGTTATTGTAGTTGATTATATATTAATCTTATGAAATGACTCGTTTTAAGATGTACCTCGCCCTGTTTGTTGTAAATTGGGTTTTCTCCTAGTCTTTTTACCTCACAAAGGTGTGAATATGATGCAAATACAATATAACACTTTTTTTTATATAAAACTTGAAGCTTTTATAATTGGTGGCTTAATATTTGTGAGATAAGTACTATTCTTATAGACTGTATGATGGATGAGCACCTTGGAAAAGAATAAAACATATGCATATTTACTATCTTTGCAAGGTGCACATAATTACAAGTGTTAACCGACAACTCAATCTATTGGATGAATTAAAAAAGTTTGAGAGCAGTTCTATATCATCTAAATAGATAAGGCATGTTTTTTTTAGGAAATTTGTTTTATTTTTATCTTTTTATTGCGTGAGAACTTTGAGTAATCTATTCTTTATTTATGTACTTCTCTGCTTGATTTTAGCCGTGTTATAGTCTCTGTCCAACAATGGTGTTTTTGTTATATGACTTTCCCAGGTGTGTGATCTTTAGATTGGCTTTTTATTGTTTTCGCTTTCATTATTTGATCCTTCTTTGGGTGAGTCTTTGATGTTGTTGGTACTATTAAGTATTCCTCTCGGGGAGCATTTTTTGACCTCTATTCATCTCCTGCTTTGTTATCCAGTGGCAGATTTTTGGTATAGAATTTGGTTTAGACTTGCATTAGGTTTTTGGTTTATGAATTTATCCTGCATTGCTTAGGAAACCGTGGTTATTTTTTGTTGATTGGTCCAAGGTGGTTGGTCAATTTTGTTTCGCGGTTGTATTTTCGTCCATTCAAATGCTTCTGCAATTTTTTTTGGAGAATTCATTATTTGATTATAACACAACATAATTACTCCCTCTTGGACCCTATTCTTGATTTCTCAACCAAGTATCTTCATAATTAGTTCTTCTTTTCCTTTTAGGTTAAAGATGTCTTTTCAAAAAAGCAATGATGGGAGTGACGATTCTGATGAAGGGAAAGAGGAAGCTGGAAAACTCTATTTCTCAGGAATAAAAAAACTGTGGGTTCTAGATAAGTAACTTGATAAGTAATAAAGATTATGATTGATATTTTGTCAATGATTATGATGATTTTTCAGTACACAGTAGCCATGTTGGAGTTATGGTCTTGAATCTAGTCCAGTTCTAGAATTGTCGTGTAACTAGTGTCACTGATTATGACAAAGGAAATGGTTATAGAGATGTAGATTCTTTTCTTTCTTTATAAATAGACGAGGATTTTATGGTTTTCTCATGGCCCTCCATGAAATATAATGCATGTCAAAATAAGAATGTAACTCATTTTGTGTTTGAACATATCATAATAGGTATGAAGGATGTCGATAAGACCGCAGAAGCAATCAAGTTATATGGAGGGAAGATTATTCGTGAAGTTGGATCCTTACCAAGTATCAACACCAAAATTGAATTTTGCTTGGACCCCAATGGTTTAAAATTGGTATGGAATTTTTCAATCAATTCCTTGTATATGATGTATTATATGCTTTCAAACCTTCCTATTGTGTTAAAATCTGTATGTCACACATTGTTTATTTTTTGGTGCCTTATTTACTTATTACTTCAAATAGGTATTTGATGATAATGTTGATTTTCTGAAGAAATTAGAGTGACAATAGCTTGACCTTATAGATCCTACGCATCACAAAACTTATAATAGGCCAACTGCTTAAAACCTTAATGTTACTTACAGTTACAAAAGAATAAAAATAGTAAGTTGTGTAATGAATCTTGGGTTTCATTTCTTCTTTTTGATAATTATTCCTGTAATATACTTGTTTTTCATTTTGACTATTACAATATGTCGTCATGGTTTGAAATTGCGGACCGCATCACTTGATGCGGCCACAATATTACGGTTGCGATATACAACACATCGGCAATAGACCGCAATTGTGGTGTGAATGAAAATCACACGCAACAACCGTACTACCACTGTAATAGAATGGTAAATACCACATCAAAACAACTTTTCACCGCATCACCACCGCAACGGAATCCATGTTCATCCTTTTCTCTCTATTGCATTGTGTGAAACAGAACAAGACAAACTCATCATCTCCTCTCCAATTTCAGTTATACTAATTTTAATATGAAATTTTGATGAATCCAATGACTGATACTAATCTTTTATGCAGCCATTTAAAAATTTAAAGAAACGTGTCATCTCACAATGCATGTAAGAAACACATTGTCAAAATGTTGAATGAAGAATCAATTATTTGTCTTCTTGCATATTGACCCAGAGAAAAATCAAACATTGCACGCTAGAATCGAGAGTATAACTGCAAGAAATCAAGATTCCTAAAAAAATATTATGAATGCTATCAGGTTTTGATCCTTATATTGTAGCTTTTACAACTCGAGTTTTGATTACAATATAAATTAAAAAAATGGTATTTTTGTTTTGAAGGGTTGTGTTGGTCGCCCCAGTAGTTGTAGATGCGAAGGGTGCCCACTAATTCCATTAGCTGCAGATTTGAAGGGTGGTGTTGGTTGCTCCAGTAGTCGTAGATGTGAAGGGTGCCCACTAGTGCCATTAACTGCAGATTTAAAGGGTGGTGTTGGATGGTACATTAGATTTGGCTTTCTTTTAATCATTTTGAAGGGTGTTGTTAGATTTCTTTTGACGTTTTTACACTGTTAGACTAGAAATTGATATTTAGAATTGAAAACTAAATGTAATTTCGTTTGTTATTTGTTTTGTTGCTATTCACATTTTGAAAACTATGAATGTGTTTTATGTAATAACAACTTGCAAAATCTTCCATTATGTTTTTTATTATGAAAAAAAAGGTCTTTAAAAGAGTTTTCTAAAAAAACACTATTAAAGATAGGATTGTAGGATAGCACTTACATAAAAAGCGCTATTACATTAAGGGTCTACAATAGCACTTTTTGTTAAAACGCTATTAAATCTTGTATTTAAAAGATGCATCCAACAAGGCTATATTAGCACTTCTCAAAAAAGTGATATTAAAAACTATTCCTTTAATAGCACTTTAGAAGTGCTATTATAGGTAGCAAACCTACAATAGCGGCTAATTTAATAGCGTTTAAAAGTGCTATTAAAGGCCTAAAAAAGCGCTATTATATATATTTTCTGGCGTAGTGCAGGATGGTAAGTAAATGAAAGACGGATTTTTATTTTGGAATCGGAACTTCTGAAGGGTGTTGCATAGTTGACCATTTGTTCAACCGACGAAAGAGTTTGACTTTTGGAGAGGTAATCTTGGGAACTGTGTTGTGTATGAGGAAGTCTTAGGTGCATGGCTATTATCACTGTTGAGAACTGTAAGGACAAAGCTGGAAAATACTCACGAAGTATTGATTTTGCAAGGAATGTACTTCGATGTGTAATTATGGTTTTAGTAAGGTATAACAGTTGGTCCGAGTTAGTAATTAGTAACTTCGGTGAGTTCATGGTATTAGATTTAGACTCTGTGAGAGTGGTACTAGTTATGTGCAATTGTGTTTGACCCAGAGAAGGAATTTGAAAGTTATCTTTCCAAGTACGAGTAAGAATTGGACGTTCCGAAGTTAAGCATGTAACTTGGAATCGTTTGTGGAACGGAACGAATGAGAAAAGTGGATTCAATTGGGAACATGGCATGTCCTTTGAGGGTGTGTGTACGTGTAGAGTGTTCTGTGTGGATTGGTGAGTAGTATGGAAACTCACAATTTTGCGTATGAATGAATTTTCGTGATGGTGTTAAGTGTTATTGGTTGAGATCTCGTGTCAACAAGGAACCTTGAATGAGTCAGAAACCCCGTAAGAAGAATTAATATGGAATGTGGTAACTAGAAACGAAATTTGTTAAGCTATTTTGGAAATATGGGTTCGAGTTTAGAAGGGAATTGGAATTGTATATGTTGTGATGGTAGCAGTGTAATTCTTGTGTCTTTATCGTCCGGAGAGTGTTTGACGAATGTTAAAATGTTGTGTGTGGGAGAGGAAGTTGTTTTACCGTAGGACGTCACTAAGTTCTTGTGTCGTTGGTTAGTAAGGATTCCAGGGGATAAGTGTGTTTCTCTGTTGTAGCGAGCGATTTTGGACGTGGTTCTTAAGCACTATCGTTCTTTGGTGTTACTACAGCTCGATTCATTTTTTATCCTATTAAAGATGATGGAGGAAGGGAAATAGATGTCTCTAATTAACCTTGCTTGCATGACGAGTTTAAACAGCGGTCTGTTAAGTTACGGATGCTATTGTGGTTGTGGGGCTCTCTCTGCTTATTTTGTTAAGAATGAAATGTGTAGGATGTTAGGACGGATTGCTTTTCTGATAGATACGTGAAAGTATGGGATTTTGGGTTTTTGTTGAGTGTGCTCGCTAAGATCTTTTCTTTCGATCTTATGCCTACGTATTCCCGTTTACCGAAACAGGGAAATCAGAGCGTTCGTAGTTCCTCCTATTCTATGGGAGGAAATGGTTTTTGGTGTCTTGTTCAAAGCCCAAGACGTGAAGCGAAAGGTTGTTTGTATCTTGTTCAAAGCCCAAGATATGAAGCTGAAAAGGTCTCGACTTTAGAGAGAGTTTGTCATCTCTAAAGAGGGAAGAAGGAAAATTACTTTAACTGGGATACGCGGATCCGAGCAATGCCATAATTTCCGAAGAAAGGGTTTTAACCTGAAGGAGAAGACTTTAACTCTGTGTATAGAGCAACGCCATCTTTCCTTAGGAATTCCTCATGCTAAAAGAAGGGCAGTGGCATGGATGTAGATGATCCAGAGGCTTGCCGCTTACAGCGATTAGATAAAAGGGAAGGAGTTGTTGATGTTTGTTTACTGTGAACGAGGCACAAGTTTGATGCTAAAAGGTTAATTGGATTAACCAGTAGTTTTCTTATACAAAGCCTAAGAGGAGGCTAATTTCCGCTGGGGAAAATCATTATACAAAGCCTAAGAGGAGGCTAATATGTGTCTCGTACAAAGCCCGAGAGAGAGGCTAAAAGGGTTCGACCCAGTGGGGGATATCATTATACAAAGCCTAAGAGGAGGCTAAAAGAGTTTACTCAGCTGGAGAGTCTTTTGTAGCTCGTATGAAGCCCGAGATGGAGGCTGAAAAAGAGTTTGACTCTTGCTTATGGAATTTGTATCTCGTACGAGGCCCGAGATGGAGGCAAAAGGATGATTGACTCAACGAGGGAGTTTTTTATGTGTGTCTCATACAAAGCCTGAGAGAGAGGCTGAAAGGTTTTGACTCTACAGGGGAATCTTTTATATTCAACAAGAGAGTGTTTTTGTATCTCGTACAAAGCCCGAGATGGAGGCTAAAATTTGTTTGGCTCAATAAGAACCTTTTTGTATCTCGTATAAAGCCCGAGATGGAGGCTAAAAGGTTTGCTCCGCTGGGGAGAATCATTTGTACAAAGCCCAAGAGGAGGCTAACTTATGCTGAGGATAAGAAGGATCATTATACGAAGCCTAAGAGGAGGCGATCTGCAGGTGACTGTTTTAGTTAAGTGACAGATCCAGTATACTGATTTTAACAGAGAAAATCAGTTCTTATATGAGCAACACTGTACTCATGGGTTTGATCTGAGGATAGGGGTTGTTCCCTGTTCTTTAAGGAAAGGAGAAATCCAAAGGGTATTGAGACTGTCCGAGTCTACGGGTTTCCTTCCTATTTAACGAAAGGGGTTACTTGAGAATGTCTTTGAGACTCAAGGAAAATAGACTGTCCAAGTCTAGAGTTTTATCTTTGGTACTATGCTTTGAGAAACAGTAGTAGACTCTGGAAAGGACTGCTCTATGTAGATTACTAAGTTCTGTTCCTATACCTCTAGGAGGTCGTCGGGACAATTTGTACGAAGCCCAAGAGGAGGCTAGAAACTTTTAAGAAGCCGATCGGTCCTTGTACTAAGCCCAAGAGAAGGCTATCATTCCCGGAGGAAGAGATCATTATATGAAGCCTAAGAGGAGGTTGTCAATACTTCTAAGAAGCCGACGGGTCCTTGTACAATGCCCAAGAGGAGGCCGATGCTTTTAAGAAGCCCGTGGGTCCATCATCTCCTTTCCATTCGGAGAGATGACTCTTTTAATGATAAAAACCACTGGTAAACGTGCTAGGTTTACTATCCAGCGACTTTTAACTTTTAAAGAGGGTCCCTTAGTTAAGGTCCAAGATTATGACCGTAGTGGGTTCCCAAACCTCGAGACATTCAAGGCAAGCTATTCACAAGGAATAGATCGAGTCAGGAACGTTTGAAAATTTGGAAGAAACTCAAAGATGCCATTCACGGAGAATAAATTCATCTTTGGGAGTAGAGTTTCTTGACGATTCCTAAGGAGGACAGTCGAAGAGAAGACTGTATCTGGTGCTCCTATTGGGGATCTAGGTGTCTATTTCTATGAATAAACGGAACGACTTTACCTAGTTCTATACGTAGTTGTCGGGGAAATTCAAAATATCTATACTATTATTACACAGTTGATATGAGTTTATGAAAGAAGACTTACAGCGAAACAGCCCCACAATACAGTTTATATATATATGAAAGCGGTAAATGAAAGCGATAACCACTTACTCGGTTGTAGAGTTTCCATGCTGTTTGGTTAGTTGTTCAACAAAGAAAGATTGAAAACAACAGTATATTCAAAATCAAAGGATAAAGTGCTTTGAAAAAGAAAGATTTGGGGCTTACGGCTCAAGGAGAGGCCCAGGGTTTTACCAGTGATTGCACTGTTGAATTTGTACAGAGGGTCTTACACAAGTGACTGTGGCCCAAAAAAGGTTTTCTGTACACAGGGATGGGTCTTACACTCTCTTAAGAGGCCCAAAAAGTTTTAAAGAAAGAGAGTGGGGCTTATAACACGAGGGTAGGCCCGGTTGACTTTTCGTTTAAAAATGGCGATCGCGCCGAGGTTTTCTTTTAACGCAGAGGGACTTATACAATAAGTGAGGCCCAAAAAAAGGTTTTTGTTAAAAGGGGGTTGGGTCTTACACTCTAATAGAGGCCCAAAATGTTTTGAAGAAGAAGAAACGGGTCTTACTACACGAGGGTAGGCCCAGATGATTTTTGAAAAGGCGACGATCGCGCCGTTTGTTTTTGACGGTATCGGGACTTGTACAATAAGTGAGGCCCAAAATGATTTGGTCAAAAAAGGATTGGGTCTTACACTCTATTAGAGGCCCAAAGTGTTTTGAAAATGATTTAAGAGGGTTGAATTAATCCAAAACCCTAATTTATTTCCAAAAAATGTATTTAATTGAATAAAAATTCAATTAAATTGATCAAAAATTGTTTAACACATGGGAAACAAATTGTGATCTTGGATTAATGCTTCAAAAATTAAGTATTGACCTACAAAATAAATAGAAAGCATTAAAAGTTGCAAAATCATTGTGGAAATAATATTTCAAATGTTAAAAACAATTAAAATATTAATTCTTTGCAAAAATATCAATTATATAAAATAAACAATATTTTTGTGATAGTTTGGTAAAATAAAATATTTTAACATTTTTGTGAATTATTAAAAAAAGAATCAACTCAAAATCATTAAAACTCATAGAGAAATTAATTTTTGAATCAATTAAACAAAATCACAAAATTCAAATATTCAAATTATTCAAAAATGGCGCCAAGAACACACCAAGAACACGCGCGTGTTCTGGGTTTGGCTGATTTGCATTTTCTCTTCAATCTCACTGAATACATAATCATATCATGCAATCCACATATCATTATGCTCGTCTCAACCTCACGATCATGTATATGTACTTTAATTTCATTTAAATTAAACATACAACAAAAAATCACGAAGAAACCTCAAGAACCCAAATTTCTGCATGAAGGCTAGGATTTTTGATACACGATTCAAACAATGCAATTAATTGAGGGAAAACATTCCATGCATGATTATGAACATATGGCCAAATTATTGTGCGAGGAAATATGCATAGGTGACAGCAAGAGCAAATCAAATTTTGGGTTGGAGGTGTTACAGATGAGTTGTGATGATCTGAACAGCTTCCCTACACCATATGGAGTGTGTTTGAATGGTTGGACCTGATTGAAATTGGCTGGATCACTCTGTGGTACCTAAGCTATAACTTGATTGAAAATTTGAGCAACCAGCTGGTGATTTTGTGAGATTGGTGTTTCAGAAGTGATCTAAGTATTTGGATCACTTCTATATGATGTATGTGAGGTGTGTGAGTGATTGGTTTGATTGGAATTGCTCTCAAACTCAAAACCCGATAGTGACTTGCCTTTGAAGGCAAAATTGGAGTGAAAGAAGAGATTTTGAGGAAAGCATCTGTTTGATGGCTTTGGTGTACTCAAACTGAACACAATTGAGCTCTATTTATAGTAGAGCAAGTTTGTTTTGGGATCCACAGTGAATCGCAACTGCAGCAGGTGTTTCCTCAATGTTGGCCAATGAAAATGCAAGTCTCCTCTAGCCATTGACTAGAGGTTAGGGCACAGAGCTTTAGTTCCCTTGGTCTTGGATAAGTCTTGACTGATTTCAGATGAGAATGGCTCAGTCCATGCCACCTTGATGGTTCCATTGAATGCCTCATTCCAAATTTGGAGTCTTGTCCCTATTTTGGCAACTCTAGGTTCAACATGTTATTCCTTGTTCCTTGGACCTTGGAGGCTTGGCTCAGTGATTGTCCCCTTTGGATTCAATCCTCAGAGGTGTCCAAGTGGATAGGAACAATTGAAATTGGCTGATTTTGGCAAATCGAGCCAAAATGCAAATTCTGCCTTGCTTTGACAGATTTCAGCAAGGCAACTTGCCAATGTTGTATCTCATGATGTAGGTTGAATTTGGCAATGTTCTTGGCCATTTTGGAAAGCCCTAACATGATACAACAACTGTTTGAACAACTTTGGTTTTGATCTCTTTTGATTCCAAGTGAAAAATCCCCCTACATTTGGCAAAAAGTGAAGACAAATTCTGACTTAGTGAAAATTTCACTAAGTGTTGGAAAAAGTGACATTCTCACTTTTCAGCCACTTTGATCACTCCATAACTCAAAATCCTTAATGAATTGGAATGACTTGTAGTTGAAGCTTTTGTAGATGATAATGAGGTCTACAAATCAAGCTTTGGATGGAAAAAATTGGCCTTGTGGTTTAGGAGTTATGGTCCTCCAAAGTTGGTACCCTTGCCACTTTATTTTTTAACTTAGAATTTTTCTAAGTTTTTATGGTTACCCCTTTTACAAGTTATCTCACTTTTCTTGATTTTTATTGATGAATGATGATTCAAATCATACATTAACATCATTTTAGGGTTAAAAATCCATTTTGGTGAAAAATCTCAAAAAGTCAAAGTTGACTTTTTGTGCACAGTTGACTTTTTATCAGATGAATTCCAAACTGTGCAATTCTTCAGGAAATCATGTCCTTGACCTAAATCAAACTTGATGGACAAGTTCTATGGGTGTCATAGGGTATATTCATTCATGTATTAGGGCTTGGGAGCATGTCCAGGTCAAAAGTCAAAGTTACAGTTGACTTTTCTCGCAAAACCCTAATTGTGGTGCAGATGAAATTGAAACTTGTTGTCCAAGCTTCTTGGATCAATCCATTGTTCCAAATGGATCAATATGGTATATCAAAGACCCTCAAATCATGTCTCAAGGTCTTGGCTCATGATTTGTCCCAAAAGTCAACTTAGGGGTGAATTAGGTCAAGAAACCCTAATTCCTGATTTTTGAAGTATGCATCCCCTGAGGCAAAATTGACTTGATAATTGGGTTCATGAGGTTCCATGAATTATATTAGGTTATGTTTTGGATCATTGGCTCATGCCCAGATGAAAGTTTTCATCTGGAGGCCCTGGGCGATCAAAACCCTAATTTGGTGACACTGTCGATCGGGAGGCTTGATCCACCTAGAAGGGAGCAACATTGTGCTTAATCCTTGAAGTGGGAGTCCTTTTGATCCATTGTGGATGTTTGAGAGGTTAGACAAGTTAAGGATCGAGTCATTCCTTGATTGATCTTTTGTCTAAGGCTCAGAGAGGGCTTGAAACCCTAGTTATGATTGCAGTCAATGCTCAACAATTCCTTGAGGAGATTGATGAGGCATGATGATTCATCCATATTGTGATGATGATTTGTAAAATGATGGGAAACCTTAGTGGTCAAAATTTAGGGTATGACAGATGCCCCTATTTAATCTTCTTGGACCCGAAGGAGTGAATGACGAAAGTGTTCGAGCATTCGGGGTGCAAGAGGATTAAATATTGGAATATCCGAAATTTTGATGGCTATGAATGGCAGCTTGCGCATTCATCTTCTTTTACTAAGCAATGATGCTTAGAAAAGGTAAACTTCCCCTCGATCCTAGTTTCCAACCAAGGAACTGGTCTCAGTTTCTGAAATAAACTTCCCCTCGATCCTGGTTTCCTACCAAGGAACTGGTCTTAGTTTCAGATGTAAACTTCCCCTCGATCCTGGTTTCCTACCAAGGAACTGGTCTTAGTTTCTTTTGTAAACTTCTCCTCGATCCTGGTTTCCTACCAAGGAACTGGTCTTAGTTTCTTTTGTAAACTTCCCCTCGATCTTGGTTTCCTACCAAGGAACTGGTCTCACTTTCTTTTGTAAACTTCCCCTCGATCCTGGTTTCCTACCAAGGAACTGGTCTCAGTTTCTTTTGTCTATAAACTTTATTGACAAGGGACGCTATTCGTAGCGGTTTTCCTCAAACTTCTCGCCGAATTTTCCTGGAGAGATGCCATTTGACGGAAAAAGTTTTGATGTCAGACTTGCTGGGGAACCCAGTCGTCTGAGTTGTAGTGGTACACAAACTTCTCTGTTTGAGACGCGATTTGTCGATTCTACTGGGGAAAGCGAGTCTCCTGAGAAACTGCTTCGCTTGGGGATATTGCATCATCCTTTT
This sequence comes from Lathyrus tuberosus, assembly GCA_022829125.1. Classification (NCBI taxonomy): domain Eukaryota; kingdom Viridiplantae; phylum Streptophyta; class Magnoliopsida; order Fabales; family Fabaceae; genus Lathyrus; species Lathyrus tuberosus. The sequence goes on along the minus strand of JALAZF010000822.1, from coordinate 631,846 downwards.
CATGGGATCTTCCCAGAGAAATGCCGTATGATGGGATCCAATTTTGAGGTGCCGATGACCGTTTCATCAGCGGCTTTTCGGAGAAACACGGATGTACTGCCGAATCTCTGTTTAAGAGGCTTTCTATAGGGATTTTCCTTAATCCGGGAAAGCAAGGATATCATCTTCAATGGCGAAGAGTGACATCTGTTGAAGGTTCTCTGATCTTTCAGAGGTCTAAGTTATCAAAGTGGCCAAGCGCCGACTCTGATCTAGAGATACACTGGTAGCGAGATTGTTCAGACGAAGCAATTCCTGACGAGGAAAGAACTGACAAACTCGATTGAGAGGACGGTTATCACGGCAGGATAAGACCGACTCAAATGATAGTGATGCAATATGAAATGCGAATGCAAATAAAATGCATGATGTATGTATGCTTATGCTGACAAAACAGACGCGACATACAGACTAATAGAGGAACACGACTGAATACTCGGCCATCGCGGGGCGAAGAAGTACCGTTGGTTCAAAATAGCAATTCCACCTTTCTTAGGAGAGATAGTCCCTGTTGGGAGCTATGTTGATCGGGCTTAGGAGATGAGAACTCGGCCGAAGGTATCAGACGGGAAAACCGCATCTGATATAGTTGATCCTTCATTCAGGCATACTGGTTTAGAAGGAGTACTTTGATTCTGCACTTCGAAGTTCGCTTACTTCTGGAGAAGCGATCGATGTTCTTCTGATGTTCAACAGTCAAAAGAAATGCCATCTTTAATTTAAAAGCAGAAAAAGTTTTAACAAGTAAATTCAATTTGTTTTATTTCAAGACTCGCTGATTAAGTTTAAACAACGTCGTTCTGTAAAGATAAAACAAGTAAGAATTATAAACAAAAGCACAAGGGCTCAAATTTTATTGATAAGATGGAGATCAGCCAAACGCGTGATTCCAAAGAGTATTTACAAAGTTTGAAAATGGTAATTTACAGGGAAAAGGGCTACGTTGAAACATAACGACCACTATCCTTCTACCAACTTTGAGTTCTGGGCGTCCCGAGCTTCCATCGAAGATGACCTTTGACTGGAGATTTCCTCCGATGGGTGATGTAACTGCTGCTAAGGGACTTGCCTCTGTTGAACATAGTTACTTGCCATTATCCCTAATTTTTGCCTGGATTGTACTGTGATGTTTCCAATCCATCGGGATGATTTTTTTTATGTCTCTAACTTTTGCCTGGACCGCCCTTTCGGGTTTTCAATCCACCGAGACATTTTTTTTTAGTTTAGGCGAAGTATTTCTTGACTACATCAACATTCGTGGGGTAGGCAAATTCCTCTCCGTCCATGGTTGCAAGCCTCAAGGCGCCGCCTGAGAAAGCTTTCGTGACCACATAAGGGCCATCATAATTCGGAGTCCATTTGCCTCGCGAATCAGAGAGAAATGATTGTATCTTCTTGAGCACGAGGTCTCCTTTTCTGAAGATACGAGGTCAGACTTTTTTGTCAAACGCCCTCTTCATTCTTTGCTGATACAACTGACCGTGGCATAATGCCGTTATTTGCTTCTCTTCGATCAGGTTCAATTCGTCGTGTCGACTTTGACACCATTCAGCTTCGGTGAGCTTAGCTTCCATCAATACTCGGATTGATGGGATCTCTACTTCTATGGGGAGCACTGCCTCCATGCCATACACTAGAGAGAAAGGGGTAGCCCCTGTTGAAGTGCGGACAGATGTGCGATAACCATGAAGAGCAAAGGGTATCATCTCGTGCCAGTCTTTGTAGGTTACAACCATCTTTTGAACGATCTTCTTGATGTTCTTGTTAGCCGCTTCTACCGCTCCGTTCATCTTGGGTCGGTAGGGAGATGAGTTATGGTGTTCAATCTTGAAATCTGCGCACAACTCCTTCATCATCTTATTGTTCAAGTTAGATCCATTATCGGTAATGATCTGGCTTGGAACACCATAACGGCAGATGATATTGTTTTTGATAAATCGGATCACCACTTGTTGGGTTACATTAGCGTACGACGCTGCTTCGACCCACTTGGTGAAATAGTCAATGGCTACCAGAATGAACCGATGTCTGTTTGAAGCCTTAGGTTCAATCAAGCCAATCATGTCGATTCCCCATATGGAAAAAGACCATGGGGAGGAAAGAACTTTGAGATGCGTTGGCGGTACATGAATTTTGTCGGAGTATATCTGACACTTGTGACACCTCCTCATGTACTTGTAGCAGTCGGATTCCATGGTCAACCAATAGTACCCGGCTCTGAGAATTTTTCTCGCCATTGTATGTCCGTTGGCATGAGTGCCAAAGGATCCTTCATGAATTTCTTTCATAAGCATGTCTGCTTCTGGTCTGTCCACACATCGGAGCAAGACCATGTCAAAATTCCTCTTATAGAGAGTATCACCGCTCAGGAAGAAGCTTCCGGCTAGCCTTCTGAGGGTTTTCCTGTCTTTTCTTAGTGCCCCAGGTGGGTACTCTTGTTTCTGAAAGAAGCATTTGATATCGTGATACCAAGGTTTGTCGTCTATGATTGCTTCAATCGCGAAGATGTAGGCGGGCCGTTCAAGGCGTATTACGTCAATCTTAGGTAGGTCATTCCATCGACCTACGCTAATCATTGAAGAGAGAGTGGCTAATGCATTAGCCATGTGATTCTCACCACGAGGGATGTGATGAAAGTCAACTCTGTTGAAGAAGGGCAACAACCTTCTTGCATAGTCTTTGTAAGGAATCAATCCTGACTGGTATGTGTTCCAATCTCCTGTGATCTAATTGGTAACTAAGGCTGAATCGCCGTATACGTCCAAGTTCTTAATCCTTAGATCAATCGCTTCTTCGAGACCCATAATACAAGCTTCGTATTCGGCCTCGTTGTTCGTACATTTGAACGTAAGTCTGGCAGTGAAAGGAATGTGGGTACCCTGAGGGGTAACAATGATTGCCCCAATTCCGTTTCCGTAATGATTAACTGCTCCGTCAAAAATAAGTCCCCACTGGGAACCTGGTTCCGGCCCTTCACTGGGTAACAGTTCATCGCAATCTTTCATTTTGAGATACATGACATCTTCGTCTGGGAAGTTGAACCCGATTGATTCCTGATCGTCAATCGGTTGATGAGCCAAATGATCGACTAAAATACTTCCCTTAACGGCTTTCTGAGCGTGGTACTCTATGTCATATTCTGATAGCAACATCTGCCAATGGGCAATTCTTCCCGTGAAAGCAGGTTTTTCGAAGACGTACTAGATTGGATCCATCTCGGAGACCAACCAAGTAGTATGACGAATCATGTAATGGCGAAGACGTTTGGTTGCCCAGGCCAAAGCGCAACAAGTTTTCTCAAGCATCGTGTACCGAGTTTCACAGTCGGTAAACTTCTTGCTCAGATAGTAAATGGCAGACTCTTTTCTTTTGGTTTCGTCCTGCTGGCCAAGTACACATCCCATTGAGTCCTCAAGGACTGTGAGATAGATAATCAGTGGTCTTCCTTCCACTAGAGGTGACAGAATCGGCGGATTCAACAGATATTCCTTAATACTGTCGAAAGCGGTTTGGCAGTCTTCTGACCAAACGCAATCCTGATTCTTTTTCAGTAATTTGAAAATCGGCGCACATGTGGCGGTCATAAGGAATATGAATCTGGAGATGTAGTTCAAACGTCCCAGGAATCCTCTGACTTGTTTTTCAGTTTTCGAAGAAGGCATTTCTTGAATGGCCTTGACCTTGTCAGGATCAACTTCAATTCCTTTCTGGCTGACGATGAACCCTAGTAGTTTCCCCGAACGGACACCGAAGGTGCACTTGTTGGGATTCAAGCGGAGCTTGAATTTTCTTAGACGTTCGAACAATTTTGACAGATGTTCAACGTGCTCATCCTCTGTTTTTGATTTTGCAATCAAATCATCGACATATACCTCGATTTCCTTGTGTATCATGTCATGAAACAGAGTGGTCATGGCCCTTTGATAGGTTTCCCCGGCATTCTTCAAACCGAACGGCATTACCTTGTACAAAAGGTACCCCATGGGGTAATGAACGAAGTTTTCTCCATGTCTTTCGGCGCCATTTTGATCTGGTTATAGCCCAAGAATCCATCCATGAAGGAGAAAACTTTGAACTTTGTTGTACTGTCTACCAGCATGTCAATGTGTGGTAAAGGAAAGTCGTCCTTTGGACTTGCCTTGTTCAGATCTCTGTAATCGACACACATTCTGACCTTTCCGTCCTTTTTGGGAATGGGTACGATGTTGGCTAACCATTGAGGATATTCAGATGTAGCGAGGAAACCCGCATCAATCTGTTTCTGTACCTCCTCCTTAATTTTGATGGCCATGTCCGGGTGAGTGCGTCTCAACCTTTGCTTTACTGGCGGACATTCCGATCTCAATGGTAAGCGATGTTCCACGATGCTGGTATCCAACCCAGGCATGTCCTGATAGGACCAAGAGAATAAATCGGGAAATTCTCTGAGAAGCTTTATCAAACCCTCTCTCGCAGTTGGACTGAGCAGTGCTCCAATCCTGATTTCTTTTCTCTCTTTTTCTGAACCCAAGTTTACCGTTTCCAACGGCTCTTTGTGAGGTTCAATGGACCTTTCCTCTTGTCTGAGTAGTCGGGAGATCTCTTCTGGAATTTCGTTGTCAGCTTCTTCTTCGGCCCCAAATACCGGGAACTCAAAGTCGGGAGAAGGCATCGGATCGTATGTTTCAACGGGGTGTAAAACAAGCAATCTGCATGATGTGATGATTCGTGTTTAGAAGAGATAGAGAAAATGCAAGTGTGTGCAGTGTATTGATTTTACTGCTTGTTTTTATTATCGAATGTTTTTTAGGATTACCATTTTCTGAAAAAAAACAAAAAGAGAAAACAGCAAATAATGCGGGAATTACAGAACGACGTTATTTTATTACTGCACAAGTCGAATCTTGAAACTACAGCCATATAAAACAAAACTCTGTCGCTTCAGGCAAAGCGAAGAGGGAAATTTACAGAAAGCGGACCCTATCAAAACATCTGTTTCACCTGGGCAGGGTGAAAGGCTTAAAGATGGCAATTACTTTGACTGGTGAACGACCTTCGGAACATCGACAGCAACCCACTGGCGGCGAACTCCTCGGTGAAACACAAAGTCTGGCACGTTCCTTGATTTGTCTTCAGAAATGACGCTGATTTCTGGTGGAGCAGGATCATTGGAATCTGTCTCCCAGGCAGAATTGTCGTAGGAAGATTCCTCTGTTGCATTTTGCATAGCATTTGTACTCTCAGCTGTATCTCCCCATCCAATTGGCTGGATATCTTCGAGCCTGATACGAGAGCTTTCAGGAGCAGTGTACTTGACCATATAGTCGTATTTTCCACTTGGTTCTCCCAGAGTGTCCCAAACTGCTTTGGAACAGGAGGAGTCATCCCTCTCGATGATGTTGACCTCAGGAAAAGCGTAGTTGATGAATTCAAGTCCTGCAAACGTTGCAAATTCATCGTCATGTTGAGTAGTTTCGGAATGACCTGAGTGTTGATCCCATGACATGGTGGAGACACAGGTATTCTGTTCAATGACGGTCAGCTGACTTTCGTTGTTCGGCTGACTCTCTTGCCCCAAATCTCCTGGATAAGGTTGCCACATTGGCAGACCGTCCATTGGGCCATAGTAAGTAGAATCAAAGTTGTCTTTCATCGGAGTGTCTTCCTCTAATGAATTTGGTGGAGCACGGCATTCTTCCGGATCACAATCTCCATAGATCATTTCGACGTCTGATCTGGGTATAAATCTCGGACTCTGTGCGGGATAGCAAAATGGCATTTGCGTTTCGTCCTGCGACACATAACCGTCCTCGTTAAGATAGGATTTCCAATCCTCATCTAGATCAAAGGGATCCTCTTCATTGATAGCATGGACTACTTGAGTCACTGGTTGGAGGAAACCTCCACTATGGAAAAAGTTCTGGATGGGATGAAGACTTTTATCGCCAACAGCTGTCTGGGTACAGGTTGTAGAAAAACCAAGACCCTCCCTTGTTTTATTGTCAATAGGAATAACAAGTTGTCCCCATCCATTGTATCGGTACTCTCGACCACTTTGATAGCATCCTTGTATGAGGAAATCGATGTTCCTCCTTCGGATTGATTGTTCTTGCTCACCGATAGTGCTTGGAACTGCGTCCCAATAACCTCTTCAGGTTCTATACCAGCAGATGACGACAAGCTACTCACATGCAAAGCCTGTTCCCCACAGACTGTGACAAGTTAATCGTTCTGAATGAACTTTAGCTTTTGGTGGAGGGTCGAAGTAACCGCTCCAGCCTGATGTATCCAAGGTCTTCCTAATAAACAACTGTACGTTGCCCGAATGTCCATGACCTGGAAAGTAACTTGAAAAGTATGAGGACCAATAGTTATGGGAAGATCAACTTCGCCGATAACTGCTTTTCTGGATCCGTCGAACGCTTTGACGACGACCTCGCTAATTCTCATCGGAGGGACTTTGAATGATAGTTGCATCAAAGTGGACTTCGGCATAACATTCAGGGCTGACCCTGTGTCTACCAGTACGCTGGCTAAAGCATCGTCCTGGCAGTTAACTGTGATATTGAGCGCCATGTTATGACGACGACCCTCTTCAGGTAATTCCTCATCACTAAATCCCAAATTGTTGCAGGAAGTGATGTTAGAGACAATACTATCGAACTGTCTGATTGTTACATCCTGTTCCACAAAGGCTTTCTCTAAGACTTTCTGTAGAGCCTCCCTGTGCGCTTCCGAACTGAGTAACAGTGATAAAACTGAGATCTTTGAAGGAGTTTGCAACAGCTGATCAACAATGTTGAATTCACTCCTTTGGATGAGCTTAAGCATCTCATCTTTGTCTTTCGACAGGTCGGGATTACTGGATTGACCGACCGGTGGATCAGGAATTTCTGTTTGAAGTTCCTTTTCTTTGTTGGACTCTCCAACTGCTCGGTTGAAGATTCGACCGCTCCGTGTCACACGACTGATGTCTGCAATATTCACGACGGAGGGTAATGGAATTTCCTTTCCATTTTCAACTGTTGTTGCACCGTATTTGTAAGGGATAGCCTTAGCTGATTCATACGGTAGTGGTCCCGGCATATAGATGACTATGGGAACCTTCTGGTTTTTCTGACCATTATAAGTAATCTCGATCCGTTCCCAGTAGGGAACTCTGGATTCATCAAGTAGAGGAATGATGGCAAAAACATCCCTGGTCCTGTGGTGACCAGAGATCGTGAGGACATCCTCAACTTGCTCAGCAAGGTAGTTCGGCGACCAATTGATGGGTCCAGAACCTAGATATGGACGAATTTCTCCACGATCGACTTGACCCTGAAGAGCTGCTCTCACAAGGTAGCATCCTTGGTTACTTTCTGAACAGACGCTACAACTGTCATAGTTGTGTGGGGGTACCTGGCCACGCCCACATTGAATACAATGCAACCTCACTAGGTTAGCTTCCACTGATCGGACATCCTGTCTTTGACGCCGAGTGGGATTTCTGTTACTGATACTAATCTGCTGAGTATCTTCATCCATATAGATGGGCATCCACCAATGATTTAACAAGTGCTGAAGTGCCTCCTGGACAAGGGTACAACCTCGATCGTTTTCACAACCCGTTTTACAGCTTTGATAGTTATGTGAGACCAGGAATCCGAGTCGGACCTGCTCAGCATGTAACTTTACCAGGTTGGTATTCATCACGCGAATATCAAAGATCTGAACCATGTTGATTTGATAGGGATTCCTATCATGGTAGTCTTGGATCCATCCAAGATCCATCTGACGCTGGAGGGCCTCTTGTATGAAAGAGCATCTCTGTTTGTTTACCGAGCAAGTCAGACAGGAACTATAATCGTGCCGCGGCAGATTATGATACTGGCTTTGCCTTGAGTGCATCGCCACCAAGTTGACATTCATTGCACGGATATCGTGGTTCTGAATGATGTTGGAATTCATGTAGACCATGTTAACTCCACGAACTCGGTGTTCTTGGATCCATCCGAGATCCATCTGTTCCTGTAGAGCCGCTTGCACTACAGAACATCCCTGATTGTCTTTAGAGCAGATATCACACTGGTGATAATTATGAGGTGGCACATGGCCATACCCACTCTGTCTACAATGCATCTTGACCAGATTGGTCCTCAATAAGAGTACATCGTGAATTTGATAGACGTTGTTAGTCTCTTCCTCAATCAGATTGACTGCAGCCTTCTCGTGTTGAGGCAGCGGGTTCATAAGAACATTAGGATTCGTATCTTTGAAAGATAAGAGCCCGCTCCTAACAAGCTTTTGCACGTCAGATTTGAAATTGAGGCAATTTTCTATGTTATGTCCCGATCCTCCTTGATGATAAGGGCATGTTTGGTCCGCTTTAAACCAAACAGACGGATTTTCCGGTACAGTAAGAGGAGACTTAGTCTGAATATGCCCTTTAGCCAGTAGTAACGGAAATAGTTCTGCGTACGACACAGGTATAGAATCAAACCCTGATGGTCGTGTTGTACGGTTGTTATTGTACTGAGGACGAGCCTGCTGAAGAGGCTATTGAGTCCTTTGCTGATTAGGTTGGCTCTGCGCAACCTGAGGTTGATACGTAGGAACAGGCGCGGGGCCGATAGCAGGAGTTACCGCTGCTACTGGTTGATAACGACGCCTTTGCTTTCCGAGAGAGATATTCCCAATATCTTGCTCTTTTTTCTTAGGGACAACACTACCGTATTTCTTAGTACCGCTCATCGATCCAGTGTCTTTTACCAAACGTCCTTCTCGGACGGCTTCCTCAAGACGTACACCCATACCGACCATTTCGGTGAAATCACTGGGCGCACTGGCGACCATTCAGCCGTAGTAAAACGAGCTTAAGGTCTTTAAGAAGATCTTTGTCATCTCTTTTTCCTCAAGAGGTGGACAAATTTGAGCGGCAATTTCACGCCACCTTTGGGCATACTCCTTAAAAGTTTCCTTGTCCTTTTGAGACATCGATCTGAGTTGATCTCTGTCTGGTGCCATGTCCAAATTGTATTTATAATGTTGAACGAAGGCAGTGCCAAGATCTCTGAAAGTGCTGATCGAGGCACGGTTTAAACCCATGTACCATTTTAAGGCAGCACCGGTTAAACTATCCTGAAAGTAGTGAATCAGCAGGTCCTGATTTTCAGTCTGAGCTGACATTCGTCGAGCGTACATTGTCAAATGACTCTGAGGGCAAGAGTTACCCTTGTATTTTTCAAAGTCAGGCACTTGGAATTTGTGCGGAACTTTCACATTGGGGACCAGACAAAGGTCTACGGCGTCCTTTCCAAAAAGATCCTGACCGCGAATGGCTTGCAGTTCCCTCTGCATTTCCAAGAACTGTTCCTGGAATTCATCCATTCGGTTAAACATAGTCTCCTTCTTAGCAGAAGGTATCTGTGGAATCTGTCCTTCCGGGACAGAGTGCACCACAGGGGGTGGTACCGTAACTACGACATTGAATCTTGGCGTCTCCCGAAGTTTGTAACCTTCAGGGGTCTTTAATATGCCTCTGGCATCTTCGCTTTCCCGAAGTTTGTAACCTTCAGGACCAGCGGCTCCTGCAGAAGTTCCCTGATCTTCAACGATTGGCGGAACATATCCTTCCGGGATAGAGTTAACAGGCATGCCCCAGGGACGATCTTTCGGCATCTGATACCTAGGATCGAACTTTTCCACTATGGGCGTCGAGGTGATCTCCGAGATCACAGTCCTTTGTAGTTGAGCTTCTGCCATGGCTTGCATGTCGTTACGAAGCTTTCTCATATCCTCTCTCAGAGCGTCGATCTCTTCTCTCAACTCTCTGTTCTCTTCCTCAAGATCATCCATCTTTTTCTGACGACTAGCCCAAGTATTGTACGAATGAGACAGTTTGACTCTAGAACCGAGACACAAACGTAAGATTCATAGGTAAGGAGAATACGCGACGGGAAAAATGATAAAATGCAATGATTTATTAATTTTTTGTTGATTTAATCAAAATAAACTGCGACAATTAGCTTGCAAATATCAAACGGTGGGGAAACCCCTTTTTATTGAATTCAAAGGATTACAGAAATGGAAATACAGTAGATTACAAGGTGCGGAAATAGAAACCTAAACTAATGGGTCCTGGTACTTCCTCTTCTTTGACCGGGGCGTTTGGGCCGTTGTCGGGTTGTCATTCCTTTGCCAGGTGAAAGGAGCGAGCAAATTCCTTTGGTCGTCTTGATTCTCTATAGCATGTTGCTCTAAAATTTCAATCAGAGCATCTTTCTCTCTCAGTAGTTGCTGTATTTGGATACACTCTATGTTGAGGGTGCGGTACTTGTTCTTCCAAGACCTTCTCTCCCTTTGAACTTTGTTGAGAGTAACCTGAAGCTTTTCAGTTTCCGTCATGAAGTACATGACAGATTCCCTCGGCGGAAGAATTTTGTAACGAGGATAAGGCATTTTTAGCTTGAGAGCTCTAGTTTGTACCCAATGGAGATAAGGCTCCACCGAGACACAGTCTGGTTTTCCTAGAGACTCTCGTCCTTTCTTATGAACGTGTTTCCACGCATGCACTATTTCCATCTTCAGTGCCCTGTCTTTTTCTCCTTCCTTGAAGAAAATACCTTCCAGATGAGCGTTCTGCGGAACGAGCCTCATCGGGTATCCAAATTGACGAAGAACCAATACCGGATGGTAGTTGATTCCCCCCTTAATTCCTATGAGGGGTACGTTGGGGAAGTTTCCACAACGATCAATGATCCTGATCGCATCATAAATCTTAATGCACCAATCTATATCATAGTATATAAGAGACATGATCTTCTGCGACCAGCGCAGGGCATTCTTACAATCCCAAAAAGCAGCAGACTTAGGCAAATGAGAGATAAACCATTTGTAGAGCAAAGGTACACAACATGTGATTTCCCCTCCGCTGTACAAATTTCCTAAGTGTGCAAAATGATACGCATCTGCGAGCAAAGTCGGAACAGGGTTTCCAATGAGAAAAACCTTAATAGCGTTGATATCGACGAAGTTATTGATGTTGGGAAAAAAAAATAACCCGTAGGTGAGCAAGGCAAAGATGCTTTCGAAAGCAGTCCCGTTCCCTATACTAGCGAAGTACAGAGCTTTCTTTGTTAAGAACTGGGCTGGCAAACCTTGTATGCCACCCTTGGTAGTCAGGTGAGTCCTGACCTCAGACTCGTCCAAATGAATTGCTCGTGCAATGGTATGATTATTTGGAACTTCTTCCAGTCCAGAAAATGGAGCTCGATCAGTGATATGTAAATCCAACAGATGAGAATACTCCTCCAGCGTTGGTGCGAGCTGGTAATTCGGGAATGTGAAACAGTGATAAACTGGATCGTAGAATTGAACGAGCGCGTCCATGATTCCCCCAATCACATGGACTCTTAACAATGGTAGCAAACCACCGTGCTTGGCTCTGAAAGCCTCTGGGTTAGTGATCATCCTCGCTAACCTTCTCAAATCCTCAAGCTTTGGAATCTTGAAGGTATACTAGTGAATTCTCCTTCTACCGAAATCCATCGGTGCAATCCTTTTCTCTGATATTTGCAATCACAGTCTTAGTTTATTTTGAAAAAACCAGAGAGACTAGAAGAGAAAGTTTTTTGAATGTTTTAATGTTTTTTAGATGAATGCATGAATGCAGCACACAAAAACATAGAAAAAACATGGGGTCAGAGGGTCGTTGTCAGGAAGTCAAGGCTCTACCCATCCCCAAAGGTTTACTAAGGTGATTTTTGTACCTGTACTCATTATCATTAGCTCCTCCCAGGAAGGCAGACAACAAGCGGATCGCCAGCGAGTTGTGTGCAATCTTAGAGTAAGTGCTATTCACCGAGAATAGATCACCAGCCTCAAATGAGGGTAGTATCGCGTAACAGCTATTTCCGATAGCTTCCGCACTACGAAAGGGTTGGCTTTTCTAGGTGTATACTCAATCTTTCCACATACGGCATCACCCGCATTCCCATTAGCAGAAAAATAAACACGTATAGCAATTAGGAAAAACAATATATATATTTGCCCTAATCATCCTAGACTTTAAAAGCTAAGAATCTTAAGTTCCTGACAGAAATGGCTCCCCGGCGGAGTCACCACTCTGTAGTTTTTACAAGCGAAGGTTTTGACCTAAGATCCTAATAGAGTCAAAAAGTCTCATCTCAGCGAAGGTTTCTACCTAGGAGGCAAGAATGAACAAACAATGCTTGGATCGAGTATAAAAAAATGATTATCCCCAGCAGAGTCGCCACTTTTTGAAAGTTTTCAGACTTAAGGTTTCAACCAGAGAGATAAAAAAAGAAGACAAGATTCCTTCTTGTCATTGCCCCACGGTGGGCGCCATTTTTATGTAGCGAGCGATTTTGGACGTGGTTCTTAAGCACTATCGTTCTTTGGTGTTACTACAGCTCGATTCATTTTTTATCCTATTAAAGCTGATGGAGAAAGGGAAATAGATGTCTCTAATTAACCCTGCTTGCATGACAAGTTTAAACAGCGGTCTGTTAAGTTACGGATGCTATTGTGGTTGTGGGGCTCTCTCTGCTTATTTTGTTAAGAATGAAATGTGTAGGATGTTAGGACTGATTGCTTTTCTGATAGATACGTGAAAGTATGGGATTTTGGGTTTTTGTTGAGTGTGCTCGCTAAGATCTTTTCTTTCGATCTTATGCCTACGTATTCCCGTTTACCGAAACAGGGAAATCAGAGCGTTCGTAGTTCCTCCTATTCTATGGGAGGAAATGGTTTTTGGTGTCTTGTTCAAAGCCCAAGACGTGAAGAGAAAGGTTTTTTGTATCTTGTTCAAAGCCCAAGATATGAAGCTGAAAAGGTCTCGACTTTAGAGAGAGTTTGTCATCTCTAAAGAGGGAAGAAGGAAAATTACTTTAACTGGGATACGCGGATCCGAGCAATGCCATAATTTCTAAAGAAAGGGTTTTAACCTGAAGGAGAAGACTTTAACTCTGTGTATAGAGCAACGCCATCTTTCCTTAGGAATTCCTCATGCTAAAAGAAAGACAGTGGCATGGATGTAGATGATCCAGAGGCTTGTCGCTTACAGCATTTAGATAAAAGGGAAGGAGTTGTTGATGTTTTTTTACTGTGAACGAGGCACAGGTTTGATGCTAAAAGGTTAATTGGATTAACCAGTAGTTTTCTTATACAAAGCCTAAGAGGAGGCTAATTTCCGCTGGGGAAAATCATTATACAAAGCCTAAGAGGAGGCTAATATGTGTCTCGTACAAAGCCCGAGAGAGAGGCTAAAAGGGTTCGACCCAGTGGGGGATATCATTATACAAAGCCTAAGAGGAGGTTAAAAGAGTTTACTCAGCGAGAGAGTCTTTTGTAGCTCGTATGAAGCCCGAGATGGAGGCTGAAAAAGAGTTTGACTCTTGCTTATGGAATTTGTATCTCGTACGAGGCCCGAGATGGAGGCAAAAGGATGATTGACTCAACGAGGGAGTTTTTTATGTGTGTCTCATACAAAGCCTGAGAGAGAGGCTGAAAGGTTTTGACTCTACAGGGGAATCTTTTATATTCAACAAGAGAGTGTTTTTGTATCTCGTACAAAGCCCGAGATGGAGGATAAAATTTGTTTGGCTCAATAAGAACCTTTTTGTATCTCGTATAAAGCCCGAGATGGAGGCTAAAAGGTTTGCTCCGCTGGGGAGAATCATTTGTACAAAGCCCAAGAGGAGGCTAACTTATGCTGAGGATAAGAAGGATCATTATACGAAGCCTAAGAGGAGGCGTTCTGCTGGTGACTATTTTAGTTAAGTGACAGATCCAGTATACTGATTTTAACAGAGAAAATTAGTTCTTATATGAGCAACACTGTACTCATGGGTTTGATCTGAGGATCGGGGTTGTTCCCTGTTCTTTAAGGAAAGGGGAAATCCAAAGGGTATTGAGACTGTCCGAGTCTACGGGTTTCCTTCCTATTTAACGAAAGGGGTTACTTGAGAATGTCTTTGAGACTCAAGGAAAATAGACTGTCCAAGTCTAGAGTTTTATCTTTGGTACTATGCTTTGAGAAACAGTACTAGACTCTGGAAAGGACTGCTCTATGTAGATTACTAAGTTCTGTTCCTATACCTCTAGGAGGTCGTCGGGACAATTTGTACGAAGCCCAAGAGGAGGCTAGAAACTTTTAAGAAGCCGATCGGTCCTTGTACTAAGCCCAAGAGAAGGCTATCATTCCTGGAGGAAGAGATCATTATACAAAGCCTAAGAGGAGGTTGTCAATACTTCTAAGAAGCCGACGGGTCCTTGTACAATGCCCAAGAGGAGGCCGATGCTTTTAAGAAGCCCGTGGGTCCATCATCTCCTTTACATTCGGAGAGATGACTCTTTTAATGATAAAAACCACTGGTAAACGTGCTAGGTTTACTATCCAGCGACTTTTAACTTTTAAAGAGGGTCCCTTAGTTAAGGTCCAAGATTATGACCGTAGTGGGTTCCCAAACCTCGAGACATTCAAGGCAAGCTATTCACAAGGAATAGATCGAGTCAGGAACGTTCGAAAATTTGGAAGAAACTCAAAGATTCCATTCACGGAGAATACATTCATCTTTGGGAGTAGAGTTTCTTGATGATTCCTAAGGAGGACAGCCGAAGAGAAGACTGTATCTGGTGCTCCTATTGGGGATCTAGGTGTCTATTTCTACGAATAAACGGAACGGCTTTACCTAGTTCTAGACGTAGTTGCCGGGGAAACTCGAAATATCTATACTATTATTACACAGTTGATATGAGTTTATGAAAGAAGACTTACAGCGAAACAGCCCCACAATACAGTTTATATATATATATGAAAGCGGTAAATGAAAGCGATAACCACTTACTCGGTTGTAGAGCTTCCATGTTGTTTGGTTAGTTGTTCAACAAAGAAATATTGAAAAAAATAGTATATTCAAAATCAAAGGAGAAAGTGCTTTGAAAAAGAAAGATTTGGGGCTTACGGCTCAAGGAGAGGCCCAGGGTTTTACCAGTGATTGCACTGTTGAATTTGTACAGAGGGTCTTACACAAGTGACTGTGGCCCAAAAAAGGTTTTCTGTACACAGGGATGGGTCTTACACTCTCTTAAGAGGCCCAAAAAGTTTTAAAGAAAAAGAGTGGGGCTTATAACAAGAGGGTAGGCCCAGTTGACTTTTCGTTTAACAATGGCGATCGCGCCGAGGTTTTCTTTTAACGCAGAGGGAATAATACAATAAGTGAGGCCCAAAAAAAGGTTTTGGTTAAAAGGGGGTTGGGTCTTACACTCTAATAGAGGCCCAAAATGTTTTGAAGAAGAAGAAACGGGTCTTACTACACGAGGGTAGGCCCAGATGATTTTTGAAAAGGCGACGATCGCACCGTTTGTTTTTTACGGTATCGGGACTTATACAATAAGTGAGGCCCAAAATGATTTGGTCAAAAAAGGATTGGGTCTTACACTCTATTAGAGGCCCAAAGTGTTTTGAAAATGATTTAAGAGGGTTGAATTAATCCAAAACCCTAATATATTTCCAAAAAATGTATTTAATTGAATAAAAATTCAATTAAATTGATCAAAAATTGTTTAACACATGGGAAACAAATTGTGATCTTGGATTAATGCCTCAAAAATTAAGTATTGACATACAAAATAAATAGAAAGCATTAAAAGTTGCAAAATCATTGTGGAAATAATATTTCAAATGTTAAAAACAATTAAAATATTAATTCTTTGCAAAAATATCAATTATATAAAATAAACAATATTTTTGGGATTTTTTGGTAAAATAAAATATTTTAACATTTTTTTGAATTATTAAAAAAAGAATCAACTCAAAATCATTAAAACTCAGAGAAAAATTAATTTTTGAATCAATTAAACAAAATCACAAAATTCAAATATTCAAATTATTCAAAAATGGCGCCAAGAACACACCAAGAACACGCGTGTGTTCTGGGTTTGGCTAATTTGCATTTTCTCTTCAATATCAGTGAATACATAATCATATCATGCAATCCACATATCATTATGCTCGTCTCAACCTCACGATCATGTCTATGTACTTTAATTTCATTTAAATTAAACATACAACAAAAAATCACGAAGAAACCTCAAGAACCCTAATTTCTGCATGAAGGCTAGGATTTTTGATACACGATTCAAACAATGCAATTAATTGAGGGAAAACATTCCATGCATGATTATGAACATATGGCCAAATTATTGTGCGAGGAAATATGTATAGATTGAGAGATGACCAAGTATGTGCTTACCTCCAAGTCGTGACAGCAAGAGCAAATCAAATTCTGGGTTGGAGGTGTTACAGATGAGTTGTGATGATCTGAACAGCTTCCCTACACCATATGGAGTGTGTTTGAATGGTTGGACCTGATTGAAATTGGCTGGATCATTCTGTGGTACCTCAGCTGCAACTTGATTGAAAAATTGAGCAACCAGCTGGTGATTTTGTGAGATTGGTGTTTCAGAAGTGATCTAAGTGTTTGGATCACTTCTATATGATGTATGTGAGGTGTGTGAGTGATTGGTTTGATTGGAATTGCTCTCAAACTCAAAACCCGATAGTGACTTGCCTTTGAAGGCAAAATTGGAGTGAAAGAAGAGATTTTGAGGAAAACATCTGTTTGATGGCTTTGGTGTACTCAAACTGAACATAATTGAGCTCTATTTATAGTAGAGCAAGTTTGTTTTAGGATCCACAGTGAATGGCAACTGCAGCAGGTGTTTCCTCAATGTTGGCCAATGAAAATGCAAGTCTCCTCTAGCCATTAACTAGAGGTTGGGGCACAGAGCTTTGGTTTCCTTGGTCTTGGATAAGTCTTGACTGATTTCAGATGAGAATGGCTCAGTCCATGCCACCTTGATGGTTCCATTGAATGCCTCATTCCAAATTTGGAGTCTTGTCCCTATTTTGGCAACTCTAGGTTCAACATGCTATTCCTTGTTCCTTGGACCTTGGAAGCTTGGCTCAGTGATTGTCCCCTTTGGATTCAATCCTCAGAGGTGTCCAAGTGGATAGGAACTATTGAAATTGGCTGATTTTGGCAAATCGAGCCAAAATGCAAATTCTGCCTTGCTTTGACAGATTTCAGCAAGGCAACTTGCCAATGTTGTATCTCATGATGTAGGTTGAATTTGGCAATGTTCTTGGCCATTTTGGAAAGCCCTAACATGATACAACAACTGTTTGAACAACTTTGGTTTTGATCTCTTTTGATTCCAAGTGAAAAATCCCCCTACATTTGGAAAAAAGTGAAGACAAATTCTGACTTAGTGAAAATTTCACTAAGTGTTGGAAAAAGTGACATTCTCACTTTTCAGCCACTTTGATCACTCCATAACTCAAAATCCTTAATGAATTGGAATGACTTGTAGTTGAAGCTTTTGTAGATGATAATGAGGTCTACAAATCAAGCTTTGGATGGAAAAAATTAGACTTGAGGTTTAGGAGTTATGGTCCTCCAAAGTTGGTACCCTTGCCACTTTATTTTTTAACTTAGAATTTTTCTAAGTTTTTATGGTTACCCCTTTTACAAGTTATCTCACTTTTCTTGATTTTTCTTGATGAATGATGATTCAAATCATACATTAACATCATTTTAGGGTTAAAAATCCATTTTGGTGAAAAATCTTAAAAAGTCAAAGTTGACTTTTTGTGCACAGTTGACTTTTTATCAGATGAATTCCAAACTGTGCAATTCTTCAGGAAATCATGTCCTTGACCTAAATCAAACTTGATGGACATGTTCCATGGGTGTCATAGGGTATATTGATTCATGTATTAGGGCTTGGGAGCATGTCCAGGTCAAAAGTCAAAGTTACAGTTGACTTTTCTCGCAAAACCCTAATTGTGGTGCAGATGAAATTGAAACTTGTTGCCCAAGCTTCTTGGATCAATCCATTGTTCCAAATGGATCAATATGGTATATCAAAGACCCTCAAATCATGTCTCGAGGTCTTGGCTCATGATTTGTCCCAAAAGTCAACTTAGGGGTGAATTAGGTCAAGAAACCCTAATTCCTGATTTTTGATGTATGCATCCCCTGAGGCAAAATTGACTTGATGATTGGGTTCATGAGGTTCCATGAAGTATATTAGGTTATGTTTTGGATCATTGGCTCATGCCCAGATGAAATTTTTCATCTGGAGGCCCTGGGCGATCAAAACCCTAATTTGGTGACACTGTCGATCGGGAGGCTTGATCCACCTAGAAGGGAGTAGCATTGTGCTTAATCCTTGAAGTGGGAGTCCTTTTGATCCATTGTGGATGTTTGAGAGGTTAGACAAGTTAAGGATCAAATCATTCCTTGATTGATCTTTTGTCTAAGGCTCAGAGAGGGCTTGAAACCCTAGTTATGATTGCAGTCAATGCTCAACAATTCCTTGAGGAGATTGATGAGGCATGATGATTCATCCATATTGTGATGATGATTTGCACAATGATGGGAAACCTTAGTGGTCAAAATTTGGGGTATGACATCTGTAAACTGTTAGCTACTTGGTAATGCTTAAGGATTTGTAATGTTCTACTATTAAGATTGATTACGCAGTGGAATGTAACAGATGAAAGAGTTGGTCAGAATGGTAGGGATTTGGAAAATGGTTACTTGTAAGGATGGAAGTAAGAAGATCTTGTTCTAAGTGAATTACCTTTTGGTGTGATATGAAGGAGATGAAATATCGGATTTAATGAGTACCATGTATAGCATCTGACCAGATGGAACTGGTAAAGAAGTCGTTTGACTAATGGTGAAGTGGTTCTGAACGTTGAAGGATTTACGGAAGGATAGTTGTCGGAAATTGTATGACGTTAAGGAATCACTGATTTACATTGCAAAGAGGTGATGAGTGTTGGTTGTTCTAAACCAAGATAAGGTGTTATGATTTTGTTTGTGACTCAATAGAGGAATGTAGAATGGTACATTCTTTCTGTAGTAAGACGCGGCCAAGTGTTTTATTTTGAACAACAGATGAATTATGGGAAAAAGCAAGTTAGAAGTTAACCCAATATTGGAATAAGAGTATGACTAAAAACGTGGAGTTTGATGATTCGTGAAATTAAGGATTTTGGTCTGTAAAGTCAAGTTGGATTTTGGATTATGTCAGAAATTCTAACGGAAGTAAAGTTGAGTGTGGAACTAAACCAATGATGCAAGTTGTGATTATTGTCGAATAGAGGAAATTTAAGGGGGGAGAGTGTAATACCCCATATTATCTAATTGCCCAATTGGATATCAGATGAGATCAGATGAGTATCTATGTGCTCTATATTTGGTATATTGGATTAATGGAATCCTCTAAGTACTTTAAGTATTGACTTTAGGGATCAATAGAGCAACTGATGAACTCTGAAGAGATCAATTATTTAAATTCGAGAAAGGATTTTAATATAACTCTAATAATTGATCTATTGGGTTCAGACGACAAAATATCAATTGGAGATATTTTACCCTATTGGATTTATATTATATAATAATAGTATAATATATGTATATATTTGGAAAAAGAGAAAAAAGAAGAAGTTAGTAAAGAAGAAGAAGAAAAGGAAAAAGGAAAGAAGAGAAAGAGAGAAAATGGAGAAGATGAAGAAGAGAAACCCATGGATCATCAGCATCTTCTTCAAACTCCTCTTCGATTATCAGGTGGGTTCTAGATAGAAACTTAAGTTTTAGAGTTAGAAGTTATTTTAGCTTAAGTTAGGTTTTATGAGAAATTACTTAAATTCGTAATCGATGGAATTTAACGGTTAAAATGTGTTAAAAACTGAGTAGTATAAGCTATATGAGTGTAGAATCATCTGTTTTTTATTATTGGATGTGTGGGTATGTTTTGGTTTGGTTTTGGACCCAAGGGAATGCAGTTGTACGCTTTAGAATTTCTGCATTTTTCCAGATTTGCACTGTGAATCACCCAGCGAAGGGGAAATCATGCACTCGCTGGCTGTTCACACTGCGAAGGTGAAGGCGAACATTCGCCAGAGGTTTGCACTGCGAACTTTACCTTGTTTTGCTACTGACTTGGTTCGCCAGATGTGGGATAAATTATTTAGTGGAAAATGAAGGAAAGTAATGTTTCGTGGAATGTTGGAATTGACATCTTTTGGATCATAAGTCTGATTGCGGCGTAATTATAGCCGATGTAGAGCTGTGACAATATCTTACGGGAAAAGAGTGAGAAATATTAATTGTTACCCGATTAAATGAATCAGAGGGAACCCAAAAGTGACGTTTTATGTGATGAATCATTATATGTGATTCTATTATACAATTGTAATGTGCTTTGTATAACTTTTGATTGAATTATTATATGAAATTCTAAAATGTGCAATTGTAATATGCTTTGCCTAAATTGTCGTTAAACATGATTGAGAGATTATGCATACTTAAAATGAATTAGGTAGAGTGAGGAAACTTTACCCCATAACAATTTGGTAGTGGAACCTAGTGATGGCTAGGAATTGATAGAAACTCTATATGGCGACGCTCGGGCACTTGATGTATAACGGTGCATCCGTGACGAGTATTGGTCTAGGAGAGAGTTAACACTAGTATGGAACACGTGTACTTATTATGTTTAATTGATAAAGGCTAATGTGGCCTAGGAATGTTGAATACAATTATGGTTGTATGTGAAATCACGAAATCGTAACCATTATTCTATTATGTGTTGTCTATTGAGTAACAAGCTCCTCTGGAATGATGCACGATTTATTGGTAGGTTTGATTCCCAATGTTATAGTACGATGGAGCCTACGGGTAAAGAGACTTGTGACGGTGTACGGGCCGTGTGAAGTGACGGATCACAGTGTACGGGCCGATGATCCCTAATCCATTTCGTATGCCAAGAAATCTACGAGGGTCCATGACTCGTTCCTACTTCTAGACGTAGAAGAGGTCGGGAGAGAGGGGATACCTTGACACGGTTATCGATTAGTGATATACTTTTGAGTAACGTGCTCAATAATGTGTTTCCATATAGTGTGAGATTGTGAGATTGTGAGATTGTGAGATTGTGAGATTGTGAGGTTGTGTACTCAAGGTCTTTTCCCTTCCCCTCGACTTGAGTTAGGATTGATAGAACCCTGTAAAGCCGAGAGAATCTATAGGATAAGGAACTCACTGAGATTTGATGTATCTCACCCCACTATAGTTGCTTTATTTCAGGTGCAGGTTTGGTTACAAGTGGAGCGATGCTCGGATGTTTCAAGAGAAGCTTAGTTAAGCTTATTCCGCTGTGTATTCTTTTGTTGTATACAATTGAGGATATTGTATATCGTTCTTAGTCTTGATTGTTTTGACTAGTTTCCATATCTTGTTCCATATGTTGTATTTATGTTTTAGAAATGGACAAGTGTGTGAACTACGTCATTAGGCACTTTTGATGTGTCAGTACCAAATAAAATGCTTGTATTGTATTATTCTAGATATATATTATACAGGACTTTACACATACAATAGTAATTACTACAAAAGATGTGTAACAGAGAGGCAAGGTAACAAAAGATGGGATTATCAAATTTACTTTTACAAATAAATTTTAAAGTATACATATTTTATAATATATTAAAAAATAATTATAAATACAACATAAATAAATATAATTAAAATCAACCATAAAACATAATTAAATATGACAATTATTTTAACAAATTTGGATATAAGTTCTACTAATGTTAATGCAAAATCATAGTGATGTTTCAAAATTACTTTAAACACTTTGATGAACTTATGGTGTATTACTATTTTACTTCATCTAAGCAATCTAAGTAATATAGCTTATCCAATTTTATATATTCACGTGAATTTTAATATATTGCTTTATAGAGTATAGAATATTTTTTTGTTTATAGTATAACATTTATATGAATCAAACAAGAAGAAAAAATAATATACAAATAATTAATTTAGGTTGAAAAAATTCATAGTAACAATAAGATATTGAAGGCTATGTTCAGATCAAGCATAATATTTAAGAACTAAACATAGACAAATATTTTTCAATGTGTTAACCATTATTCTGTGAGGCTTGTTGGTTCTAATGACATTCTAAGCAATATGTAAACAATGAATCGTTCACTTGGAATTTGATAACAAAACCAAAGCAAGTATTTCTTAAAGTGTATTATCATTCATACATAATATAACAATAACATCAACTTATCAAGTAGAATATAGCCTAAACACTAATTTAATTACAATAAAATAAATAAAAACCTAAACTTGATTACTTGGCAGAAGTTTGCAACAAAAAACCACTGCCTTTCTCCACCTTCATTGATGTCATTGCTATCATCCTAAATTGCTTGAGCATGAACTGCAAGATTTCCTATCTTTTACTGTAAAATCTCATAACAAACCAAATACATGACTCTGTGTTATGGACAATGTCAAAAGTTCAAAGTTAAGCTTAATCACAAGAAAGAGGCAGAACAAACCTGTCCGAAGAGCTTGAATCATTAACATAGTTCATTCATTCTTGATGAAAGAAAAACGAAGGGGAAGGCATTACAACTCTCCATGGAGCTCCCTTCAATCCAATGGTAAGACTACATATAGTGGAACAACCACGTGTTGTTAAAATTTCACTAAACTATAGCTAGCTGCTATTTGATAATGCTACTTTTAAAAGTAAGAATATAAAAAATAATAAGATTTTTAACCTTGAAGAGTTGTGCCACATCCACCACACTTCTACACATAAACATTTGGAGCCTCTTGAAAGTACTACCAGAATTCAAGTCAAAGTACAAATCGAGGCTTGGGAACTGACTCAATAGACATTCTTAGTCCAACTTTGTAACTAATGATAATCTCATATCTTGCTTTCAAATTCCAGTACTGGTATCAAGCATATACACACCTCTTTAGCAACAATGACCCCATCGTTAACAAAATTCGGCGAATCATACATTCCCTCAAGAATTACATTCCTTCCTTTAGGGCCAAGAGTAACACCAACCAAATCCGCAAGCTTGTTCACACCATTCTACAAAACATCAAAATTGGAATTTTACATTTAAAACATAAAAATGGAGATTTTGTAAATCATAAATATATATATATATATATATATATATATATATATAAAGAGAAATATTTGTAAAAGAAAAAAGGGTAAATCATACAAAAAAACTGTAAATCACAAATACCTATAAATCATACCGTAAATATTTGTTAAGATAAGGTAAAGGGAAAAAGACTCATATCACATATATACAAAAACTCACAATATTGATTCGGAAACACCATTTGTAATACCCCGTATTTTAATTACTCTAGATAATATTAGTTGTGATCAACTGAGTCCCAGTGTACTCTAAGAAATTATCTGCAAAGATAATTAGAGTAACGGTTGACCTCATAGCAAATCTAATTAATATTATCTGACTCTGAGATATTTAAGTATTGGAACTTTAGAGACTTTTTGGACAATTAGTAGTATTACTAACTAATGATATTTTTCCTATATCATTTCTTTCCTCTCATTTTCCAAAGAAGAAGACATTTGGAGTAAGAGAAAGAAAAGGGAAGGAAAGGAAAAGAGAAGAAAACTTGGAAGAGAAAAAGCTCAAGATCATCATCCATTCTTCATCAAATCATCTCCCAATCTTCACCATCATCTTCTATTTGAGGTGGGTTCTAGATAGATGCTTTAGTGTAGAATTTCTTGAGGTTTTAGAGTTAGGTTGGATATTGTGAGAAAATGAATAATTTTACAAATCAATGAAATCGAACGGTTAAAAATCGGTATAATCTATGTTGAATGATCATAGTATGCTTGTGAATATTTATGATGCTTGTTGGTGCTGTTTGGGGAGGATTTGAATTGAGAAAGATGAATTTTCCCCCTTTGGAACAAGAGAAAACGCAGCTGAGCATGGTTGTTCTGGTGCGGAGCGCCGGGCGGTGCTCAGAGCGCCGGGCGGTTCAAGGCGAGCGCCCCTGCTTCGCCGGGCGGTGCTCAGGAGGCGCAGCATGTAACGCCCCTGTAACTTTCAAAATTTTTAGAAGAGTTGTTAAGCCTCTGCTTCACCGGGCGAAGCAGAGGCGAAGGGGACGCCGCCGGGTGATGGAGGGAGCGCCGGGCGCTCCTGGGACTTTTCCAAATGTCCCCTCTTCTTGTAAATTCTATAACTTTTGATCCCCTTATCCTATTTGAGTGTGTTTGATATCAATAGGAAACTGTGGAAATAATCTTTATGATGACGGTAAAAGATGTCAGTTTTATTGCCCGATTAACTAATTGGAGGGAACCCAAAAGTGGTATAAATTATGTTTAAATTATTACATGTACTCTGATGTGAAATTATGATATGCTTTGCCTAATATTGTTGTTGAACATGGTTGAGTATGTATGCATGCTAAAATACGAAATAGGTAGAGTGAGGATTATTCCCGTAATAATATCGGAAAGTGTGGAATGACATAATGACAACGATCGTGCGTGCGGTGCCGAGGCGTGTGTCGGATACTAATGTCATAGAATGAATAAACTCTAGTATCAGACATGTGTGTTAACCTTTGTGGTTGTGATAAGGTGTTATGGCCTTGTGATCGTCGAATACGATCACGTTTGTGTGTGCGATAACGTAATCGTAACCGGTTATCTTGTGAGTGCGTTTCATGGGTCTCGAGCTCCTCTGAAACATGTGCACAACTACTTGACAGGTTTGATTCCCGCGTACAGTACGAATGGCGCTCTGGGAGCGTATGCTTGTGATTAATGGCCCGTGTGAAGTGACAGTTCATAACGGTTAATGGCCCGTAGAACCCGAATCCATTCGTATGTCAAGTAGGCTACCAGGATCCATGACTCGGGTCAACTTCTAGACGTAGAAGCGGACGGGAAAAGGGGATGCCTTGGTGTGGTTACCGATTAGTGATATTGTGAGTTGATGAACTCATGACATGTTTCCATATAGAGTGTGTGAGCACTCAAAGTCACTTCCTTTCCCTTTGACTTGAGTTAGCCTTATTAGAACCCTGTAAAGCCGAGAGGACTTATAAGATAGCGAACTCACTGAGATTTGATATATCTCACCCCACGTTGTTGTTTACATCACAGGTACTGCAGGTTCGGCGAAGGGTAAGGATAAAGTGGTTTGACTTTTCCTTACGGATCGTAGCTTTTGAGATGGCATGGCTTCCGCTATGGCGTTTATTTTTGAGATCATTGTATTGATCTAGTTCTTAGTGTATTTGTTTTGGACATCTTGTATATGTTATGCCGTAGACTTTAGAACGTTGTATTTAGGGCATTTAATGTATATAATGTGTTAACTAGGAACTTATGGTATTTCAGTACCAAATACTTGGATTCATGTATAATATATATGCTTTGATGTATGTTGTTATATATGGGTGTTACACCATTTGAACAATCAGATTTAACTCACATCAGCGTTGAATCGAGCATAAAACCATCTTTCTGGATTTCCCTGATGATAACGTAAAAAAACATATCCGAATAAAAAATTATAAATCGAACATTAATGTAAAAAACTAAGTAGGAAGCAACCAGATCTAAACAGTAATTAGTATGATGACTAATTATAGCTTACAAATGTGAGGACGGATTTCAGATCTGAGCAGGAAGCAACGACAACAAATCAGTGCAGATCTAAGTAGGAAGGAACACAAGAATACAAAGCAAAAACACTAAAAATCAAAACGTTAGAGTCATCAAAATAAAAGATGCAGATGACATGAGAAGACAAAGCTTTCATATGAAACTTGAAAAAACGAAACATCCACCAAATGTTGAAGATCACATAAATAGAACACTTAAGAATAAATCTGTTAAATAAACCATGAAGAAAATGTATGTTCGTCTCATATTACCAAAACTAATCTTCAAATATGCGATGAGGTTGAAGAAGATGAAGCTTTCGGAGAGCTTGGCTTGGATAGAAGGGAAAATGAGTTGGAGTGGGAGAGAGAAGAAAGAAGTTTGTAGAAATTAGAAAAATAAAATATATCGACAGATTTTCATTTGGGAGAGAGAAGGAAAGTGAGTTGATAGATTTTGACAGATTTTTGGCATTGGAACCCGCAATTAGTTGACAAGTGACATTCATCTGGTTTGTTTGAAACCAAAATATGGAAATAGCTTAATATTTGAACACAATATCAAAGTAATTGGTAAGTATTATGTTACTATATCATTACAAAACGTGATTTAGTTAGAAAAAACAATATTTAGACACAAAAAGCCCCTAAAATGATGAAGTGGCATTTTCTAAAGCAAGGGCATATTGGGTTTTTTCAGAACATCAAATTTTCTTATATTATAGATAATAGTTCAAAATAACTAATATTTATTTATATAGTTTAATATTGTTTTCAAAAATATCAATCATCTGTCTTACTATTATAAAATAATAGATACTACTCCCTCCGTTCCTTTTTAAGTGTCATTTTTAGAATAATTTTTTGTTTATTTTTAATTGTCACTTGCAAAGTTCAAAGTAGTATTAATTGCATTTTTGTCAAAATTACCCATAAATAATAATTACAGATAGAGAAAAAGTTAGATGAATGTAATAAATAATTAGGGATATTATAGGTAAAAAGAGAATTGTTGTTTGAAAAGTAACTATATTGATTATCTTTCTTGATAAGTGTAAAAAGTCAAAAAATGACATTTAAAAATGAACGGAGTGAGTATTATTATTCATAATGAAATTAATTGTGTGAATGATGTAGAAACGACAACATCAAAGGAAGGCCATGCGTAGATGTTATGGTGTTGTTTCGGCATTTAATTATTGAATCAGTTACGGAAAAATAGGCGTATACTTTCATCAGGCAATGGAATAGCACTTCCTAAATACTAGCCTTTTCACTCAACAAAGGCATTTAATATTTTTGTGAACACATACAGCTATCACATAAATCCACACATTTCACTTTCCTTCCTTTACTAATTGTTGAAGTTGAAGGAAAAGGAGTTTATACCATAACAATTCATTATATAATTATATAATAGTAATTATAAAAAAAAACAACCCTCTTTTCAATTGATATATTATTACTATTTACGTTAAAAATTAACTTTAATTGGATTTAGCCATACAATATCATAATTGTTGGATTGAAAATTGATTACCGTAATAATTTAAAATTGGATCAAAACTCTTAATTTATAATCACATGTTAATTATAAATAATTGAGTTCTCATATAACCAGGCTCTGATACCAAATGTAAGCGGAAATATTCATTAATCGATTATATGAAATTAGAACATCAATACTTACTTGTTGAAGTCATGATTCGAAATTCCGAAAGGATGAATGACCGGATCTTCCTTTGTATCTTACACTCTCGTTCACAACTCTCAATGGGACAAGTTGTGGAGCCGTCAGTTATGTTTCTGATTCTTTTTGTGATTACAGAGGGGACCTAGCCATATAATATATACAACCCTAGTCCCTACCCATTATGGGTCCAAGGTTAAAGTCCACACTTTTACCCACACTAATCAGATTTCAAATACTCAGCATTTAGTTTAAACAGAATCACTTAGCTAATAAAAAGAATTATATATGCACCCCTATCAGAATCACGATTAACTCGTTTTTCACAAACTAAACAACAATTGATTGTAACCCATAAAAAGTTAGATAAATCTAACATACACTGCAGTGAATTTCCACTAGCAGGTCAAAAAACATTATTCAAATCAATAGTTACTTAAAACCAACTATTGAAAAACTGAATTGGTGTGATTATAGATCAAAGAAAATGAGAAGCAATAGTATATTACTTAGTTGTTTGTTTGATGATAAACAATACAGTAAGTAACTTGCAATGCAAAACATAATAGATTAATGGTTTTGTTGTGTTTTGTGTAATGTGAGAGAGTGTGTGGTTGTTGTTATATATTTCTCTTTGAGTCATTTCGTCGAATGATTAAAGTGCATGGGAAATGAAAGAGAGAAAAAGAGACAAAGAAGGCTTTTTTACCGTTCTACCCAATGTTGAAATTTATATTCCAAAATACTCCATTCTGAAAAATATTTACCAAAATATCCTAATGTCAGTATGTGCTCGTCAACTGGGATGACGAGCAGATGAAAGAACTTTGTGCATGAAGGTGCTCGTCAATTGGGATGGCGAGCACTTGAGTATTTTAATATTTTTTTGTTTTTCAGATTTTTAAAAAATCTAAAAATACTCAGGTGTTCGCCATTCCAGTCGACGAACACCTTTATGCACGGAATTCCTGTTGAAATATTAGATTTGATTTGATTTGATATAATTAGATTTGATTAGATTTAATATTTAGATATAATCCAAGTTGTGTTAGCCCAAGCCCAATTAGGGTTGTATATAAATAGACCTAGCTTGTATCATTATTTACACACAATTCAATAATACAAATCCTTATTTCCTTATTCTCTCTCTATTCTCTCCTCAATAAAAGTGTCTCACGCACTAACAAATTGGTATCCAGAGCTTTCGGTTATTGTTCTTGATCGAGTTTTCAAGAATTTCACGTCAGAGATCGTGTTTTCAGGGCAAGTGAATCAACCGCTACGAAGATGACTGGTGATAAGAGCATTCCGAGTTCTCTTCCAATGCTTGACGGCAAGAATTGGATCCGATGGAAAAAACAGATGCAATCCTTATTTGGCTTCCATGAAACCCTAGAAGTGGTTAACGGTGGTGTTCCTGTGTTGGCTAAAAATGTAACCGAAGAACAAAAAAAAGCCCACAATGAAGTCAAGAAGAAAGATTCCAAGGCTGCTTATTGCATTCAGACGGCGGTCGATGCTGCTAACTTCGACAAAATTTCTCATGCTGAAATGGTGAAAGAGGCATGGGATATTCTGGTGAAGTATTATGAAGGAGGTTAGAAAGTCAAGGTTGTCAAGTTGCAAACCTTGCGTCGACAATATGAGTTGTTGTCGATTGGAGAACACGAAAAAGTTGCAGAATATGTGTCGAAGGTTCAGAAACTCGTCCATCTCATGAAGGGTTGTGGAGAAGCCATAACTGATAAGATGATAGTTGAGAAGGTAATGAGAACGTTGACCTCTAACTTTGATCACGTTATCGTATCTATTCAAGAATCCAACAATCTTGAAACCCTAAAAGTGGAAGATTTTGTTGGTTCGTTGGAGGCGCATGAGATGAGGATTGTCAAAAGAAAGGGAGTTTAGGATTCGATACAAGCACTGCAGGCTCAGTCATAGAAAAGGAATAGTGGTTCCAACAAATCTAAAGGCAAAGTCGACAAGACTCAAGGAAAGAAGTCTTGGTCGAACCCTCACAAGAGTCAGGTCGAAGATAGAGATTCTGAATCCTCGAAAAGAGGAGGAGGAAACTATAGAAAGGACAAAGAAGATAAGAAAGGTATACGGTGTTATAATTGTGAAAAGAGGGGTAATTTGGCCAAACATTGTTGATACATGAAAGACAATGGATCGGAAAGAGGCAAGGACGAAGGAGCGAACCTTGCACGCCAAGATTCAAATGATTCTGAAGGTGGTATGGTGGTTATGGCTGTAGTAGCAGATAACCATGTCGAATCCAAGATCTGGTTCCTCGACTCAGGCTGCTCAAATCACATGACTGGTCGAAAGGAGTGGTTGGAAGATTTTGATGAGTCGAAGAAGAGCAAGATAAAGCTTGCTGATAACAGTTCGTTGCAAGCAGAAGGTACTGGCAACATAGATTTTCAACTGAGTAATGGAGCGAAAGCTATGATCAAAGATGTGTTCTATGTACCTGGAATGAAGTGCAGCCTATTAAGTGTTGGACAACTGGTCGAAAAAGGCTTCTCAGTTGTCATGAAAGATGGAGTTTTGAAATTGTTCGAAACCCAGAACAATTTAGTCTTGCAATCTCCGTTGTCGAAGAACAGGACGTTTAAGACCATGATAAGTTCGACTAAAGTACAATGTCTAAAAATAGTTGTCGACCACAAGGATAGTTGGTTGTGGCATTTGAGGTTTGGACATTTAAATTTTCGATCACTCAATCAGCTGATTACTCAAGATATGGTATCTGGTATTCCAAGTCTTGAGATGCCTGACAAACTCTGTGATGGTTGTTTAGTCGGAAAACAATCCAGAAATTCTTTCGTTTTGACTATGCCAATGAGATCATCCTGCATTCTTGAAGTTGTACATTCAGATGTATGTGGTCCGTTCGAAGAATATATCATTGGTGGAAACAGATATTTTGTTTCATTTGTCGATGAGTTTAGTCGAAAGCTGTGGATCTATGTGATCAAGAGAAAGGATGAAGTATTTGAAATCTTTAAGAGATTCAAGATGCTTGTCGAAAACCAGAGTGAGAAGAGGATCAAAGTTCTGCGAACAGATGGAGGTGGCGAATACACTTCAAAGATGTTTGAAAAATTCTGTGCAGAACATGGTGTTGATCATGAGGTAACTGCTCCTTATACTCCTCAACATGAAAGCTACAAGAAGAATTCTAAGATACTTAAAAGGAACAACAGATTTTGGAATTATATTTCGACGAGATTCTGAAGGCAAAGGAGCAATAGTTAATTACTTTTCAAATGCTGATTGGTGTGGAGATAAGGAAGATCGAAGAAGTACAACTGGCTATATCTTTCAAGTATTTGGTGCCCCAATCTCATGGTGTTCGAAGAAGCAACCTGTGGTGGCATTGTCATCGTGTGAAGCTGAATATATAGCAGGATCATATGCTGCATGTCAAGCAATTTGGATCAGATCAGTACTTGAAGAAATGGAGGTCGAAGTGAAGAAACCTCTTGTGTTGCAAATCGACAACAAGTCAGCTATAAATCTGGCGAAGAATCCAGATCTGCATGGAAGGAGTAAGCATATCGAAGTCAGATTTCACTTCTTGAGGGAAAAGGTAAATCGAGGTGAACTTGAAGTTAGGCATTGCTCAAGTGAAGCACAGTTGGCCGACATTTTCACCAAAGGATTAAAGATCGACAGATTCTTGAATTTGAGAAAGAAATTAGGAATAGTTCATATCGACTATGACTAGCGTAGGTTCGACAACTTGGATTATGGGGGTGTGTCGAAATATTAGATTTGATTTGATTTGATATGATTAGATTTGATTAGATTTAATATTTAGATATAATCCAAGTTGTGTTAGCCCAAGCCCAATTAGGGTTGTATATAAATAGACATAGCTTGTATCATTATTTACACACAATTCAATAATACAAATCCTTATTTCTTTATTCTCTCTCTATTCTCTCCTCACTAAAAGTGCCTTACGCACTAACAATTCTTTCATCTACTCGTCATCTCAGTTGACGAGCACGTACTGACATTAGGGTAATTTGGTAAAAAAAATTAGAATGAGATATTTTGGTATATAAATTTCAACATTGGGATAGAACAGTATAAAAGTCGACAAAGAATGAGTTAGCTACAAGCAAGAGAAAGAAGCAAGATGCAAGCAGATTTTGTACTGATCCGATTTCAGCACAGACACTGCTTCGATTTCAGTACAATTTAATAATATTCTGAAATTTCCAAATTTTTACAATAGTACCAAGTTTTTGTTTTCTCTTTCTTTTTTGACTCAAATACTGTTTCTTGAACATTTTTCTCTGACATCTTTTTTCAAATTTTCTATTTTATTTTTCACAATAGAAAAAATTAATAAAATAAATATAAGATTAATGGAGAGTAATAAAAAATTGACTGAAACGTCGAGAGATTATACATTCAACTTTTATTGATGATACAAAAAATTTTTGTTAAGTGATTTGTAAATATTTTTATAAAATTTACTAAGACTTAAGATCTATTCTGATTCTGATTTAGATAAACTCTTGTAGCTCAATTTTTTTTTTAAATTGTCAAA